>CM076573.1:274300342-274915396 GCA_034641835.2 Pinus albicaulis
TCGCCCCCTTACTTGTCCATGTTCGTGTTGATTTTCATCATGAGTGCCCACCTTGTACTCATGTTTCTACAACCCCCCCATTGGGGCCTTTACCATGTGGCAGCATTATCTAGTCCCCCTTGCTTAGAGCATCCGAGTTGAGTCATCATTGCATTCATGGAGTCTATCCTGCATCCTTTTACACCCTACTATAGCCCTCCATTCTTTTTGCTTGGTTCCTCTCTTGTGTCGCATCTCATGACCTTCAGTCCCACTGTCCCCTGTCCCCTTCGATATTGTGTCAGTCGCTGCCGTGTCATTCATGCCCTTTATGCTCTAACAAGGGAAGTTGTCCATTCGCCACTCCATCCTTCCCATTTCCACCATCATCATTAGTGTCAGTCTGTCCGTCGCTCTATTGCTCTTCTCTCGTGCCTTAGTTGAGGTTCTCTCATTGCCTCACCTACGGCGGACCTCCTTCTGTCGACCTCAGCACATTTATTCCAGAAGCAAGGTCTAGAGGGCGGTGTACCTTGGTTCCAGCTTCCACTTTTGTTCGGTGCCTCGGATCAGGCGGGGGGATTTCTCACCTCCCTTTGACTTGGTTGCTTCTCCAGCTCCTTTTAGCATGATCGAGATTCGTATACTGGACAGTCCAGTGACCCAGCAGCAGCTCTTGATGATTCCCGGGCGTGTGTGAGATGTCTCAGCCCTCATGAGGGGGTGGCCCTGCAGGTAGCCCCCCACATGCCCGGATGACCTCTTCATTGTAGCCTTTGATGCCGCTCCAGCTTTTGATGATATTGGCCTTAGCCACTTGCAGCACCTCTATGATTTGCATGTATCAGTCAGATTTTGTGAGCCCTTCCCCATTTACAGGGGGCATTTGGGTTGTATTTATCTCATGTACTCAGATGATATTGTACTAGTCTTGGCTGTTATCCCAGGCACAGCATGTATGTGAGACTATTCATTGTATTTTTATCTGGCTCTTGATTATGCCAGCTGTACTCTATGGTTCGGTCCCTTGTTCACTGGACGCACTATTCTTTTGTACTTTGTCACGGCGGGCATAGGTATGCCTCCCCCGCCGCCTTCAGCACAGGTACCCTCTCATAACAGAGACTTGTTGCACCTGCGAGTCTCGTCTCCTCAGGGTCTAGTCCTTCAGCACACTATCTACCTCATATTTCTCTCTCTGACATACCCTTTTGTTGTCTCGTGATTGTCTTCTTACAACGTACTTCGGTCATACGATTTGCTCCTGACACTCGCATGCTGGGGGGCAATCTGTTACACCATTTTTTGGTCATCTAACTCTTCATCATTAGATGGACCCAAGTACACCATGTAAGACCAGTTTTACCCCAAGTAAAACTGCTTTCACTATGTTAATTAAGAAACCCCAAAAGGAATAATTAATTAAACCACAATTTAATTATTATTCCCAGTCATGTTTAACCCAAAAAACAAAGAAATTAATGAGATAAACCCATAGTTATCTTATTATTTTCTAGGAATAATTATTTAAATAATATTCCTTATTAAATATGACCAAATCAACCACCATTAATCAAATAAATCATTATTTATTTGATTATATCCCAACCACTTCCTTAAAAAGATAAATAAATCATTTATTTATTTATTTTCACTAATCAAGGGATTTGACCCAAGTCAAACACCCTTTCCCTCCAACAAATAATAATAAAATATTCCATAGAGGTGGATCTAGATGTGATTAACATTATTTTAATCATGCACCAAGATCTAGAAGGACCCAACATTTTGTTATAAATAGGAAGGTTTTCCCCATCATTCTTCACCTTTTGTTGCATATTAGATCACTCTGGATCTATACACTTGGTCTCATTTCTGCCATTTTGCTCCCATTGAGCTCTACCTTCTACATTGGGTTTTCTACATCTACAAGAGAGAGAAAGCTTAGATCTGAAGTGCTGAGGACTACAAAGAACCCATCCCATTGAGGAGATCTGGATAAACCTTCTTGTTTCCTCCCAGGTGCCCTGTAATATAAAAATTCATTCAAAAATCGTGTTCTTGTCTTGTCTGTTGGATGCATGGAGCAAACTCTTTACTTTACTGCTTAATGTCTTTCTGTTTATAGATCTGTTTGTTGCAGCGCTTTAACTACTAATTGCAGATCTGAAGATGTTTTAAAAGTATTGTTGTTAGGGCTATTAAGTTATGCGTAAAATTTAAGTGGTTCTTTCGTACACACTTCGACGAAGAATTCATACTAGTTGATCACAAATCTAAGATTTTTATAGGAATTCAATGGAAATTTCAGGCATCACCTGAGTAATCTTCAGTTTCTGCAAATTTTGACATCCAGAGAGAAGTTTGTTACAAAATTAGGCAGCTCCTACTTGAAAACATGTTGATGTTGATGTGTGCATAATCTCCACTAAACTGTAGATTATAGCCATGTGTTGGAATATTTGAAAATTCTAGAACAACAATGGAGAGAGTAATACTCTCCTCTTCTAACACAAAGAAAATAAAAATTCTTGACAAGAGACAGAGTTTCCACACTGAAAAACAACTTCTATTTCTTCAAAAAAAAACTATTACAGTACTTCCTCACTAAGAGGGATTTACAAAAAAATAACAAGACTGCTACAAAACGAAGTGCTATCAAATTCTTCTCTGTCACTCTCTAAAACTATGCCTTGTTGTGCTCTTCAAAACACTTACAACATTATTGTGTGTAATAATAAACTTACTACAACTACATTTTTAAACAGACTCCCGACCCTTTTCTTTTATATACAGCATATATTAAAACTTTCTAACAAAACTATGCAAATAAAAAATCTATTAAAATGCTCCTGGGGTCCACAATTTATAAATGTTTTAATATATATATGAAATATATATATATATAACATATATACGTCGCATTTAAAACAAAATATTACCAAAACCAGTGTGGGACCTTCCGCCGCGCGTTATATAAAACATTTAACAAAACCTTTGTCAAAACTTCAAATGAACCCTTTAGCCGTGGAGCCCATAATTCAAACCAAATTCGCGTTCCAAAATAGCCTGCTGACGTCGGCCAATTTTTTGATGCGAAAACCAAATGAATTCCACCCTAATATTTTTCAAGTCCGAATTTGGGCTAGCGTACGGAGAGAGAGTTGTGACGCGAATTTCTGATCAAATTCGCCCTAATCTTTTTCGGGTCCGGATTTCCACTGCGCGAGGCCCAAACAAAGATCTGCTCCAATCAATTTATGCCACGTTTCCTCAATCAAAATTTGCCCTGTTCCCAGATGCGGGTGCATTCAATGGCGTTTAAGGTGATGGGACATGGATGTGGCGATTTCATATCAATCGCATTAAGTTTTAACGTTGTTCAATCAGCCAATATTTAAGTTCCAAGGTTTTCACATCAATCACATTAAGTTTTAACGCTGTTCAAGATCGGACCTCCACTCCTGTTAGTGATTCCGCATGCTCCAATATGATCCGGCCTTCGGCTCTCATCAATGAGAGATTTATGACGGGCGTTCTTCGATGCCATTGCAGTCGGGTCGATAAAATGGCGTTTTGCTATGGTTTTTCAGATGAGCCACAACCTTTGAATTGCAGATGCTCTCCAATTGCTGGGTTACACTGCCTACTCACTGTGACGAGAAGGAGAAGCCAGCTGAACTGCTGCTTAGACCTTGGTGCAAATCTGCATTTCTCTCAGTCTGGTCTGTGTCTGTCTCCCTCGGTTTCTTGGAATCTTGCTTCTCCATCTCGTCTTGTGCCCACTACTGAGACTGCACCCATGCCTCGCCTGCGTCAAAGGATGCGTTGCCACAGGGGTAGCACTAGAGGTCAACCCCTGCGCGCTCCCTCCATCCCCTCAACCGAGTCATCTTCCCAGTCCAGTGATTATTACCCAGGTCGCTATCCAAACACTAGAAGTGGGCGGCGTCGAGTTCTAGGATCTGGCCACGGTATGGGCTCCCCTGCTCCTCATTTCCCCACCGCTTCACCTTCTCCCACGACGCGCACTGTGATTTTTTCCTTTAATTTCTCTCTAAACTACCCACGAATCACAGCTTCAATCACCATGGTTTTCCATGAAGAGGCCCAAGTGGAGGAACAATGCACCCATCCAGCGGGTCTGAGCTCAGAAAAAGCCTAGCTTTCGAGCCTTCAGGAGGGGAATGGTGGCGTGAATGTGGAGATAGCGCCTGGAGATCCTGGACCTTCCGAAGGATGGTGCTGAATTGTCGAAGAACCACCAGATGAGTAGCTGCTTCTCTTTGGTTTGGTTTTCTTGCTTCGCGGCACACTTAATTGGGCATGTTTTTTCTTATATTACTGTGCTGGACCTCTGTTTTATTTTTTAATTTTGTAAACACTGTAATATTCAAAGATATCAAACGATGGTTCCCCTACGTGGGCAATGCAACGACCTGAAAAAAATTCAAGACTAGTTTCCTCGTATGAGGGCAGTCTTATTTTTTGATTTTTTGATGACAAATTTTCCATAAGTCTGGGCAATGTTTTTGACTTCGGTCATGCTGTAATTTTATTCCCACTGTTAATAGATTAACTTTACTTAGAAAAAAAAAATGTTGCCCTGTTTCTATTTTAAACCTATTTTTTGAAATACAGAGCCATGTTTATATGATTGTTTATAGTCGAAGCGCTGCGGGGTGGTTTATTATATTAATATTTCACGGTTGAATTATGTTCATAACAATTGGAAAAAAAAATGTTGCCTTGTTTCTATTTTAAACCTGTTTTTTGAAATACAGAGCCATGTTTATATGATTGTTTATAGTCGAAGCGCTGCGGGGTGGTTTATTATATTAATATTTCACGGTCGAATTATGTTCATAAAAATTGGAACACCCACAATTCATAACAAATATTGGAGATTTACTGTCCTGTTTTAAAGTTTCATTTTTATGTTTGCCGAAGGATGGTGCCGAATTGTCGAAGAACCACCGGATGAGTAGCTGCTTCTCTTTGGTTTGGTTTTCTTGCTTCGCGGCCCACTTAATTGGGCATGTTTTTGCTTATATTACTGTGCTAGACCTCTGTTTTATTTTTGAATTATGTAAACACTGTAATCGTCAAAGATATCAAACGATGGTTCCCCTGCGTGGGCAATGCAACGACCTGAAAAACGTTCAAGACTGGTTTCCCCGTATGAGGGCAGTCTTCTTTTTTTATTTTTTGATGAAAAATTTGCCATAAGTCTGGGCAATGTTTTTGACTTCGGTCATGCTGTAATTTTATTCCCACTGTTAATAGATTAACTTTACTTAGAAAAAAAAATGTTGCCCTGTTTCTATTTTAAACCTGTTTATTGAAATACAGAGCCATGTTTATATGATTGGTTATAGTCAAAGTGCTGCGGGGTGGTTTATTATATTAATATTTCATGGTCAAATTATGTTCATAAAAATTGGAATGCCCACAATTCATAACAGATATTGGAGATTTATTGTCCTGTTTTAAAGTTTCTTTTTCTTTTTCAAAAGTGTGAACCGGCAAATCGATATATCGGTAACTGTAGCCACCGGTCTTCGACGTCTTGAATGATTTCAGTTTTCATCGGTCTTGTGACGTACGTGATATTATGGGCCCTCTGGGGTTGGTATTGCGGCAGCTGGATGTCTGCGTCGGTATTGCGATGCTTTTGGAATGCGTCGGTATTGTGACGCTTCTGGAACACGTCGGTCTTGCGACACTTTTGTACGACGTTGGAATTGCGACAACTTAAAAACATCAGAAGAGCGACAGTATAAAAAGGTTGGAAGAGAGACGTTCAAAATGTCGGAACACATTTCATCGGAATTGCAACAGTTTAAAAACATCAGAAGAGCGATGGTATAAAAATGTCGGAAGAGCGACGTTCAAAATTTCGGACCACATTTCGTCGGAATTGCAACAGTTTACAAACATCAGAAGAGCGATGGTTTGGGAAACGTCGGAAGAGCGACGCTTGTTTGGAAGCGACGAAAAAAGTGTCGGTAGTGTGACACTTTGTCAAGGCGTCAGAATTGTGACGTAATGGCAAACCACGTTTTCCCATTCCTCAAACTTTCTCTCTTGTGACGACTATGTGTCGGAATAGCAACGAAGTGGCCGTCAGAAATTGGGCCAAATTTTCTATTGCGGGAACAGGGAAACTTTTGATTGAAGCATGGGTTTTGTTTAAAGTTTTGCGGTCTCGCACCATGGCAAGCTAGAGTTGAACACTTATTCCACCCATTTCTACCATTCTTCATCACGTCATTTATTATAATTTATTATTTAAATCCATTTTATGATGATTTATGCTTCTATGAATGAATGTTATTTATTCTCCTTTAATTCTAATAAATTGATGATTATGAATTATTTTATCAATGATAGTTTTAATAAGTTGGTTATAACATTATTCACCATTTTTAGCCTCCAAGATAATTTCCGGATTGAAGATTTGATCATTAAAAGTGCCAACTCAGAAATGCGCTGGAATAAGGAGTGACAGTTTTGCGGTTGAGATTCTGAGCAAATGAAGACAAATCTGGAAAATCCGGAACATGGGTTTTGTCCAGAACGGACCCAATTAACTTTATTAAAGAACGGTTTGCCCAAATTCGGCCTGTGTTGAGAGATTCGCAGGGTTCTTTGAGCACGATTTTCTCAGATCTGTGGTTGCGGCCGTCCTCCAAATCTCAGCTACAAAGCCAAATTCGACTTGCTGTTGTTGAAAGAGGGATGTAAATCTATTTTATTATTGATCAATTGGTTGGAAGAAATTCAATATTATTATTAGAGATCCTATTTGCTATTTAATTTCTCCACCTTCTGATTATAAAAGGAGAAGCATGTATTGTGTATGGGGGGATGGAGAGACTTTTCTTATTGTAATTTGCAGAATTGTGCATCGGCTCTTGTTAAGAGAGTGTGAGTTGTTTGTAAACATTATTAATGCCTGATTAATAAAGGAGTTCACTGTTGTTCCATTTCTCAAGCGCTGGAGTAAAGCACGGCAACGCTTCACCGGTGGTTGAGGGCCCGGCCCTGGTGGAGCGATCTGCTGTTTGTATTTCTATTGGTTTATTTCTGTTGTGTGAAGTTCGTTTATTTATTGAGTTATTTCTAATTGGATCAAATACAGAGTCATTGTTATTCCATTCTTTACAAGAAGCATGATTCATGATTCAATTGTTATAAAATGTTGTTTTTCTGTATCTAATTCCAGTTGTTGTTCCTTTTGTTTATGAATTACGATAGTTGATTGTTGCGTGGCTATCGACAGGATTAAAGAGTAGAAGTCTAGTTTGCTTGGTTATGAATTTAATTCACTGTTTATTTTACGCTGCTATTCAATTCCTGTTCATTTCTTTTAGATTGTTGTTCCTTTCCAGTTTGCGTTTTAGATTTCATTTCCTTTGAGTTGTTTTCACTTGCTTTGAGATCTCTAAACTGTAGAGGGCAGAGCTAATCATTCCGGGTCCCCAGATTTGGTCATCTCACATCGATTTCTAGGGGAAAGAGTTATTACTACTGCACCCCTAATCGATGTCTAGCAAGGTTGCTGTAGTGTAGTCTTTACATTTCTGTCATTTGTAATTAGATTTCTTTTCAAGCAGATTTCTTTTCAAGCATTTATTATTTCTGCATTTGTATTTCTATGCTACATCTTCACAAACATTACTCTTGAGTAAATAGCCGCCTCAGACTGAGTACACTCTTGAAATAAAAAGTCGTCCCTGGGTTGACAATTAATGTGAGGTAATTAGGAGTTACAAAGACACCTTTTTATCGCTCCACAGCTGCTAGAGAAGAGGAGCCAGCCTCTCTGGCTAGTCAGGTGTAAGAAGAACCTTAAGAGGAAATTGATCAAGAGGAACCCAAGGAAATGGAAATAGAGATTGATCATGAAGAACCAGTGGAAGAGGAGATGATGATTGATCTGGAGGAACCTGGAGAAATGAGTATGGAGGAATTAATCGGCAACGCAGCTGAGGTTGTCACACAAGAACCAGCCTCACTAAAAAAAGGCATGGAAGAGGAAATAATAATGGAAGAGTTGATTACCAGCACAGACGAGTCTGCTAAACAAGAACCGGCTTCAGACGAGGAACCCACAGAGGAAGGGATTATGTACATTATGCAGGAAATGGATATTTTGATACAGTCGACAACCTTTGCCAATGAAGAACAAAGGGACATAATTGCGGATAGAGAAATAGAAAGTGATGATGTTTCGCAAGAAACAACATCACCTACTCTGATAAAAATGGATGTTGATATAGTTGGGGGTGCTACAGAAGAAGTACCCCCAATTCGTTCGGAACAGGAGGAGTCGACTCGCGGTATCGATGTTGGACCTCAAGAGTTGGTACCAACTATGAAAACGAAGGTGATTCCCGGGGAAAAAGAGGGTAACAAAGGAATGAGTCGAGTGGTCAATATTGTTCCACAAGAACCAGTATCAACCCATGAAGAAGAAGTTATAAGAAAAGGGCAGGAGGAAAGAAGGGAATTGAGCCACGGAATCAATGTTGTTCCACAAGAACCATCATCGACTCTAGTTGAGGTAGTAATGCATGAAGTCCTGGTCCAACCCAAGAATGATGATGAGGGGTATGTTCCCTGTTCTTCGTTATAGTCCATGATGCCCAGAGGGGCAAGGGGATTTCGCTCACCTAAATGATTAGTGGAAGAACTTGTTGTTCCCCCGATATTAAAATTTGTTGACACGGCCAAGGTTGGCCTAGATACTACTGAACCGGAACAATTGGAGGTTCACCAGGAAGAATTAGTTCCTGTAGAAATATCAAAACAAAGAGTGGTCAATGAATTTTCTGGCAAAACAGTAGGAGTTTCCGGAATAAATGTAGAAGAAGAAGGACCCGTGGGTCAGGGGCTCAGCCAGGAGGGTTTGAAAAAAGAATTGGGAGAAGATTCCAGTAGCATTTCACTGCCTTCTGAGCCTGTCATAGTTCTAGAACCTGAATTCGTTGTTAAACAGGAATGGGTCGAAGAGTGCAAGAAACGAAGGTTACCTCTCAAAAATAGGTACCAACTGTAATTCAGTGAAACCATGAGACTGGAAAGAGAAGTTCAGAGTTTCAAGAAGAAAATTTCACGTTTAAAGAGGAAGGTAAAAATCTATAAATGGAGGGAAATAAAGCCGAAGATTGAATTCTCCACTGCAGCTACACAAATTGGTCCAATCGAAGAATTGTTTGAAGGTCAAGAATTTGTATTGGCCGCTGAGATTAAAAAATGGAAGTCTACAGCAAGCGACCACAAGAAAGAAATAGCTAGGGTGGGAGAACAAGCTGCTGGAGTTGTCAGAGGGTACATAGATCAGTTATACAAGGCTCTGCTGAAGCAGGCCAAACAAAAGGCTAGGATAGAAGAGTTGGAAGAACATGTTCAGTTTCTAAAGACAGATAAGGAGAAGTTGTTCTCCCTAGCACAACAAGTAATGTCTTGCGGACCTCCTGCACATATCTATGCCTTATTCCTTCATGAACAATTTATTTTCTTTTGTCTTGAAAGTATATCTAAGGAGATTTGGTACGAAATTGAGGACCCCATTCAATTTCTCCGTATTTTAAAAATTCATGATGTTATAGGACAGCATTTAATGTATGAGCTCTACATGCATGGGTATTATTTAAAGCATGATCAGTACTTTAACCCCGTTCCATTCCTGGGGGACATCCATTTAAGGGCTTTCACCTCCTATACCATCAATTATATTAAATGGAGAAAGGCCTGGGATACATTTGAAGAAAATCAAGCTGGAAAGCCATTAATGGTAAGAAGAGAGCACGGTTAGTCCGCGAATATTTATAATAAACATTATAGCTTTCTACAGATTGAGGGCCGAAAGGAGCATATGGTGGAAACTCAAAAGTGGTGTGCTAACCTGTGTGTTGTTTAGATTATGACATTTCGCCAGGAAGCCCTAGAAAGTTGTTAGAAAATATGGATGTTGTCTTCTTCAGCATTCAGGGGAAGATAACCATTTGGGGCACATAAATTTGCATGTGCCTTAGTAATAATTCCTTGTTATGTGGCATGTATTCATACCTGTGGGGTTAGATGGATGGGATTGAGATTTCAATTTCCCCTTTTATGGTTTCCAATTGAACAGTATACTCTTTCTTATAATGTTGAGCCCGAATAGTGGAAAGACATTGTTTTGACAGAAGGATATAAGCCACCAGCAATAGAGATGGTTGTAGAATATGGCCTCACAAAGCTTCATGCCGATCACAGTCAGTCCAATCTAGACTTGAGGAGATGACGACCTACATGAGGATATGTAGATAGATTAGTTGGGGGGAGATGTTGGGCACCGGATTTGTATGCTTTCTTCTCTCATTTTTACCCTACCTTTCTATCTCTCTATGCCATTAATCATCTTAAAAGCATGAGGTAAAACACTTCTTCCTATCTTTTATGGGATATTTTATTAATGATGTACTTGTCATGGAGGTTTTACCTTTTTACGTATTAACTCCTATATTTCTTCATATTTGGCTACAACAGGCACGTCACGGCCGCAAGACAGGGCACAACCCATCATTTTCCAACACCTCCCTTATTTTCTGCTACAGCATAATAGCCATGGATGTATCAGCATTATCTTTGGATTTCTTACGGTTTCTTGCTGGGAAATCCGATTGCCGTTGTAACAATATGTATTTTTGTAACAATGGAGTTGTTAGGAGAAATTGGGGATCTCAAGACTATGGTATAAAGAAACCTATGGGCTGCAAATTAAAAGATCCCCTTACACATATATAGATCTTGTAATTAATCTTTCTTTTATTAATTGAATATAAAACAACTGGTTGTTTCTCCTGTAATCCTTGAGTTTCTGCAGCCCTGATCCAAGAGTTGGGCCCACTATTGTGATCATGTGTTGTGTTCTTCTTTATTTTCTTTCAGTACTGTGTTTCGTGTGATTCTTTAATTTTTTTTATAGTCGCGTTAATTGTTGTGGATGCTTTTAATTCTACAGTTTATTTATTTTTGTTACAATGTTATTTGTGTTATAGATTAAACCTAGGATTCACAATAGACCATGTGCTTGTATCTTCATATACTTTGTCGTTAGTCTTGAAATAACTAACTCCCTCGGGTTGATAATTTATGTGGAAAAAGGATTGAATCTTGTTCATATCCATACACCAACATGTGGGAAAAATAGAGCAATTTAAATGAATACATAGCTTTAATACTAGAACCAAGGATTATAATACTTTCGACATTGGTCGTAAGTTTCCCAAGTCAAAGAAATAAATATATCAAATGAACCATAAAAGCAAAGTATGAAACCCCAAATTGGAAAGGGATTTTGAGTCTGTCGAGAGACACCGTTCAACAAAAATGAGAACACAAAGTTAACTTACCCAATTGTTTTTTTTTTTTTGTAAGTTTAGCATTGCCTTTCCATTTTTCTATTTGTCAAAAAATAAGTAGGTTACATATGAGAACGTGATTGCCTCAACCTGCCCAAAGGAAACCAGGTCTATTGGCCATCTTAACAAGTTATAAACTATCCAGTATTGAAATTTTTTTTTCACCCTATACTTTTACCTCCATACTATTATATCTACCAAATTCTAACAACAAACTGTAAATATAAATGCAATCCGCTAAAAACATGAAACATAAAAAGTGAAGAAAAGTAATTTAGTCATCCGAGGACTCAACTAGTGCGGGGTCTTTGACACCAAACCCCGACATTTCCATTGGGTGCATTGTTTCAAGTTGCCTCTCAATTATTCCAAGTCGTGTTGTTGCATGATGTTGAGATACCTGTATGTCTTGAAGTTCCTTAATATCTTGCAGAACTGAAATGACATGTGGGTCTCCTCCCAGTTCTTGAAAGCTAATGACAACCTTTGCTAGAACACATTTAAAAGTCCAGTAAGTCTGAATAGACTGGTTGAAAAGGGATAATCGTCCTCTATTATGCCCTGGCTCAATAATGAAGTCCATTTCATATTCCTGTATTTCAATGTATTCCTCTTTTTTCCCACATTCTCTCTCACATTCTTGAATGAGATTGCGGACTTGAGGGGGCCTACATGTAGTGTAGGCTTCGAAAAATTTCTCTATAACCTCTTTCTTGGATTTCCTTCCATGCTTGTTGTGGTTTTGACCTGCTTCTATTTTCCTTTTTCCCTACCCTGCTTCTTTGTAGTCTATCCTATTTCTATTGTTGTATGTCCTCGTACAAGAAGAATTCGATTTTTCCATGGATTATGAGACAGATAGTTAGAGGGACCTATGTTTACTTTTGCAGAGCCTCTATAAGGAAAAATAAAGTCAGTAACAGTGTTGATGTTAATGCAGGTAGGTCCCACAACATTGTTGTTACTTTGGAAG
The DNA here is from genome assembly GCA_034641835.2 of Pinus albicaulis. NCBI lineage: Eukaryota > Viridiplantae > Streptophyta > Pinopsida > Pinales > Pinaceae > Pinus > Pinus albicaulis. The sequence goes on from CM076573.1 coordinate 274,312,709, forward strand.
ATAGCAAACAAGGTATTCCCAATACGATGTAAGTGGATTAACCCAGATAGACTCAATTCCAGCATAAACCAACTCAATCGTAGCATAAAGCAAGGAAAATGTAGAATAGAGTGCGTGAACAAGAAACCTAGATGGATGGGTTCGCTACCCCCCCAGAAAAAGAAACAACAAGATTCTGCCTTTTTAACCCTAGAGAGCTCCATGCAACCTAAATGGTAAATAGTGAAATGAACTTGAGAGCACAACATATTGCCACCTCCCGCATTGTTTCCAGGACGATCATGCCTAGCCATACTTGCCAGCTCATACGACTGTGAGACTGAAACCATTTGAACGATGAACCTACCCAATACCCTTCCTATCATTGCAAAATGAACGTCAATCTCGAACACAAATACAGAACCAGAAGGAGAAGAGACATTACAGGGGGTTCGAAAGTAAGGTATGACCACAGAAGCTGGGAAAATCTAAATGACCATTACATTCTTTGACCAATAGCAAAAGACTGCATGTAGTAAAATATTGGAACACTTAACCTTGCAATTGAATAAAACAGACTGAAAGTTATCCGGAAAGTCGAAAAACTCCAAATAACTATATGGAAGGGCCATATGCACACATTGAAGCATTATGTAACCAAATTCCAGGTTTGGACAAGGACTTTGAATGGAATAATAGCCTCTAGTGGAGGAATTTCTGAAGAGATACATCCAACTTACATCTATATTCATGGTTAATATCAAGGTTAGGAGACGCAGAACATACCAGATCACCAGCTTCCAACACCAATATTTTTTCTTCGCTATTTCTATTTCTTCCAGATATCGTCAGAGATCAATGCTTCCTCTCCTACATGCCTCACACCTTAACTCCCAATCTTGACGGCGCTATTTCCAAAAGTTCTCTGACATTCCCCGGTGGTTGCCAACTACTCCTACGGCATGTTTTATTATCTGTTGTGTCGTGATGCCCCTTCCGATCATGCAATGTACTATGTTAGTCATGCGGTATGTGCACGACACCATGTACCACTGCCAAACCTCAACTTTGGACCTCCTCGTGGCACTCCAATCGAAGTTTACCTAATTTAATTTTAAATTCGTAGCACTGGAAGAAGAATGGTTCAATTTATTTTCACTAGCTATAAAGGAAGGAATGGATGGTTTTAGTATTGGAAGCAAGTAATTAAATCACAATGTTTACATATAAAATAAGTGCAAAACGAATGTCAAGATCTTCAATATACCTTTCAAAGTGGGGATTTCAAGTTTTTAAAAGCCTAGGAGTTCTTCGAACATGCCAGAGAATTGAGAAAATATTAACAAATACCCTATCAAAGAGAGATAATAACTAGGTGAGAGTGGAGAAGTAACACCAAGACTATATATAAAGAAACAAATTTATGTTTTAACCCTCATACGAATGAGAAACTATAAGTGTTGTCTCCATATGGACGTTGGAACTGATAAGGTAAGTGTAACACGAGGTGTAGTGATATTGATACAATAAAAGAGATATATCATAATGCAGCATACCCATAGTTGCGCTTTTGTCTTAAGAGAAAGAAAAATGAAAATAGGGAATAATGAGTGAAAGGGTAGGGATATTCATTTGAAAACCCTACTATCCATAGTTGGATTGCATTGTTAAATTAAAACCATTGAAAGTGTGTTGACAGTTATTCCATGTGAAGTTAACATGGTAGTTCTGTGTGGCAGTTATTCCTGATTTCCAAGTGTAGAATAAAGCCTACATGGGAGTACATATAACCCCACGTTCATAAAAAATAAAATGAATACCAAAATTTAAAAGAACTTCAACGATACTAGCATGAATCTCAAGGTGTGCCATATACATACATACATACATACATACATACATACATACATACATATATACATATATATATATATATATATATATATATATATATATATATATATATATATATATATATATACAAAGGGCGTCATACCATATAGTTGTCTATATAGGAGTTATGGCAAAGTACGATATAAGATTTAGATATGTTCATATGTATAGTTGATACATGTAGAGTCATGGTTAGTAAAGCAGAATAAAGAGTTCTTAAAATATATATATATATCTATATATATCACTTTTGAAGGATAAGCGAACCAAAATCATTGAGTGATTAGTGTCATACATATTTCTGAGAGGTCAATGGCTGTTAGTAAAGGAAAACAAGGAGTTCTTGAGATTTAAAAATGAAAATAAAAGTAAGAATATTATGAGTAGGAAGAGAAAATTTATTAGTCCTTATTTTTTAAGTTGAACTATATTTGCAATAAGTATCGACACCTAATGTAATTGCATTGAATTTTTTTTAGAGGATTTTTGAAAATTAGGGACATTACATTTATCATGAGATTAATATTTTACTTCTAAGAAATGTTGAAGAAGCATACTAGATATCTTTCAAGTTGGAAGAGAAATTGGAAACGAAACAAATGTAGAGAGAAAATGGGGAAGTACAATGGCAATCAAACAACAAACAAGAAGCTAAGGAATATTTCCAGACCATGCAAAAGAAGCAAGAAGTTCCCATCAGCTAGAATGTTCATGAGAAGGATGAGATTTCAGAGGAACAATACCAAATCAAAGAGGTAGAGGAATATATTTTGTTGTTAGATGTTACACATTCAACACAATCAATCAGAAATCAAATAAATGTTCAAAGAACACATCCACAAATACAAGAAACATCCACATTAAACACACAAATACATAAGTGTGAAGTCTTTCATAAATGAGAATGCACCAAAATTTAGAGAATATAAGATAATGAAGAGAGTCCTATTGAGACCTACCAAGAATATTAAAGAGCCATAATAGAAAAAACATTATTCAAAACTACCTCTATGTCACAAGGTACATGTTCTAAAGTTCTATTGATAGTGGAAGAACTTCCATTTTTGTGTCTGCATAGATGGTGGAGAAGTTAGAACTAAAGAGAACAAGGCATCCTATTCCACACACAGTGTCATGGTTGCAAAAAGGACATTAGATACTAGTAAGAAAACAATGTGAGGTACTATTTCAAATTAGATGCTACAAAGATAAACTACTTTGTGACATTATGCCATGGATGCATGTCATTCTTTATTCAATAGACCCTAGCAATATGAAAAAATAAAACAATGCATGATGGGAGGAGAAACAATGTTGGTGAGAAACACACCAAGCTACCAATAAGCGATGAAGGAGTAGTAGTAGATATTAGTAGTCACGTTTTGATGATGAGTGAGAAGATTTTGAAATAGGAAAAATAAAAGGAAGTAGGATATGCATGGATTGATAAGACAAATGGTTATTGAGGTAAATTGTTTTCCCTTACAAAATCATAATTTGTTAAATAAGCATGATAATATTATGACTATGAATTATCCAATGAAGTATTACTGAGAGTAGGGATATATTATCCAATGATATCTACTACGAAAGAGATTTTTAAAAAATAAAGTATGATGGAAGGAAATGATTAAGAAATTGTCCTATGTGAAAAGTTGGAAAATGAAGGGAAAAAGGTTATTTGAGAAACAATGATATGTTCTTATATAACAAACCTCAATTTTATATCGAAAATTATATGAGTAAATATTATGGCCAATTCATAGAACAGGAAGTATTTGTGGTTTTGAGAAAGGATAAGCATAAACACGTGATCTATATACAATTGCATGATGCAAAAAATGAGTTAGTGGAAGAAGAGAAGGAAGGACAAACGAATAAGAATAAATATTTCTTTCAAGTTTTCCTTGTAGTTATATACATGAAACTAATTTTTATGGATGAGGAAGCGCTTCAAAATCCTTATGAACAAATATTTTTCTTTAACATATTTTCTTCATGTGTAGGTATAAATCAAAGAAGGTAGTAACATATTGAAAGTATAAGTTGAAGAAATAACTCATGAAAAGAATTCAATTTTGCAGACAAGATTGTTACGTTTTTCCTAATTTCAAGAAGAAAGAAAGTATCTAGATCAAAAAACGCAACTTCAATTGAAAATCAAACCAGGCCTACATCTAGGAAGTAGACCTTGGAGCCTAGGAGTAAAATATTTGAAGAAACCAATTTATTTTATCGTTACATGTGCATTATTTTAGACTTATGAGTGAAGGAAATGTAAATGAAGAATTTATGGACACGATTCCATGAATAAATTTTCTCCTCGACAGTCTTGAGCATCTTGCATTATTAAAAAAATAAATGTGTTTTGGTTTTGCTAAGTCTAAGAAGTGTCTAGGAAAGACTAGATAATGTAAAATTCTAGGAAAATAAAATGTAATTAGAACTAATTTCATTTTTTTAGAATATAGTTAAGATAGGTTCCTAAGATTTATAGGATTCCTCTCAACTTCCTCAAAAGATATAAGATAAGAATTATTTCTTGAAAATTTTGGATCTTTACTTCCCAAGAATAAATAGAGATGTAATACATTTATTGGGAAAGCCAGGAAAACCTCAATTACAATAGTTAAATATTTTTTTATTTTTTATTTTATTAATAATGGGGGATTTTATGCTTGAAAACTTCTTTTAATGTGTGAATCTTGGCCTTCGGGCTATCATTTTGGATTTGCACTAATATAACTATTGATAAATTCAAGTTTAGATTATACTTCTAAATAATATATATTCCCATTTGCTAAAGAAGAGGATTTAAATATACTTTCCTACCTTTTAGTGTTGGTAGAATACATTGCCCTTTCCATAGATAGAATAGGTCTTGGAAAATAAAAGCTATGTATATTAAAATTATTGTGTTCATTACTGATGCAGGAGCATCGAAATAAGCCAGCAATGTGGAAATCTATTCACATGTTGTGGCTTGACAGAGTGAATTTCATTGACTTTTTGGTCAAATTTAGTTTACTAAGGAGGTCAATTTGTCAAATAGTTTGTTATTGTAATAAATGAGAGATTGCCTTATTTTAGATTAGAGATAACATTTGTTAGTATAGGTATGCATGAGAAGTTATGAATTAAATGATTTCTGTTAGATCTTTCAAAAGAGAAAATTACATTATCTATTGTTACAGGAATTAGTGGATAAAAAAATAGAGAAAATTGTATGAGCAAAGAGATTCTTTAGAAAGAGCTTGGAATGGAGCGAAAGCTCAGAGTAGCGAGGAACTGTGTTGTGTGAGTGGAATCATTTGTGTTATTTCCTATGTAATTGGCAGATGCTGAGACTCTGTCCTTTTATGTTATGAATAAATTGAATATTGTATACATCGATGTGTGATGAGCATATGTTGAGGCGTTTGTTTCTTGGTAATTGCTGAATCGATTTCAATCTGTGTTTTTATTACAATGATAAGAATACGATGTTTATTGCAAACTGTGCATTTTCAAAATTATTGAGTTGGGAAAGTTTTTAACACAGTGAAATAGTCTAAAAGACTTTATAGATCTCTCGAAGCAGAGTTGAATTAAATACATCTCAGTTTTGAAGAGCATCGGGTCCGGAATATTGCATCGGAATTGTGACAATTGTCGACAGTTGTAGCATAAACAGATATTGCGACTTGAGACTTCTGATAGTTATCGCATCGGAGCAGGAAGAGACTTCCATATCACCCATTATAACCATAATATTCGGACGTGAAGTGTTATAAACAGGGTTAAAGGTGAATCGGGTCCGAAGAGTTCGCATCAGCATTGTGGAACTGGGCAATTTTTGGGTGACATTCAATCTTGGCGAACTATGATCGTCGATTGATATATATCAGTGCAGATTGGAAGGTGGGCGTATTATAGTTGCGATAAATATATTGGTATCATATCGGAACTACTGCAAACAATATAAGTGGGTGTCATAGTATCCATTGGCGACTTGCGAGTTAACTTAAAAGAGTCGGATCGACTAGATTTGGAATTGTTGTGATGAATTTGAAATTGGCACAAAAGGTATTCAACGCTGTTATTTTTGTATTGAAGGATTATACCGGATCTGCGTTTCTCAATTATAAAGAGAACAGAAACCTCTTTAAATTATTAAGAGCTTTGATTCTGGTAGCTACTGCTGCGTCAAATTTTGCTATCAGAGCCAGAAGAAAGGAATATTTGCAGTGAAAATGCCCCCGAGAATGGAATTGGTCGAGGGAGACCAGAACCAAATGCAGTTCTGTTGGAAGAAGTGAGGAATTTGCGTGCACGAATGGAGACAATGGAGACAGCCCAAAGAAGAGCACCTGATGATGGAACTGAAATTTCTTCAGAAGAATCTGATGCAGATGTGGAAGTAGAAGAAGAGAACGAAAATGTCAAATTCATTAAGATGCTGGAAAAGGTTGGAAGAAAACCCAAGATGGAGATTCCTATGTATGAAGGGAGTCTGAATTCCAAGGAGATTATGGATTGGATCAGATCCATAGATTAGTACTTTGATTATGAAGAGGTTGAGGAGAATAAGAGGGTAAAGTTTGCAGTCACTAGATTGAAAGGCCATGCAGCCATCTCGTGGGACGAGGTACAGACATCAAGAACGAGAAAAGGGAAATCTAAGATCAAGCAGTGGGATAAAATGGTAAGTAAACTGAAAGCCAAGTTTTACCCTAAAGACTATAATTTGAATATTTTTAAGCAAATGCAAAATCTGAAGCAGAAAGGAATGTCTGTTAAGGAGTACACAAAAGAATTTTATAGATTGAGTATCAGAACAGGGCATGTAGAAGATGATTTGGAGAAAATATCTAGATATGTTAATGGGCTAAGGTATGAAATACAAGATGAGATTGGTATGTTAAGTCTGAAAACTGTTGAGGATGCCTATCAAGCAAGTCTAAAGGCAGAAGAGAAAATATTGAGAAAACAGAATCAAAGGAACATAGGAAAGAGTTCAGTGAGAGGAAGAGAAGCTACTAGATCCAGAGGAACACAGCATCAGTTTGAAGCAGGAAGTTCAAGTGGAAGATCACCACAGACGGGTGAATCTAGTAGAGGAATATTCGCGCCTAGAGGAAGAGGGCGAGGAAGAGATGTTAGGTGTTATACCTGTGGAGAATGGGGACACATGTCAAGGGACTGTCCTCATAACAAATCAGCAAGCCAGAGGGGTGCAAATGTGGCTGATGCAGAGCCAGAACCACCTCGACTTGTGGAGAAAGAGGAACCACCTGAAGAAGGTGAATCATTGCTGCTTAGAAGAACTTTGCTGAGATCAGAAAAGGAGACTGGAGAACCTGCGCAAAGGAAGAACTTGTTCAGGACTACATGCAAATCAAAGGGTAAGTGTTGTAAGGTTATAATTGATAGCGGGAGTACTGACAATATTGTGTCCACAGAGATGGTGGAAAAGCTCGGGTTAACAAGGACGGCGCATCCTACACCTTACAAAGTATCTTGGCTTCAGAAGGGTCATCAAGTTATCATGACAAAGCAATGTAATGTGGAAATACAGATCGACACATATAAAGATGTGATCTTATGTGACATAATGCCCATGGATGTATGTCATGTGTTATTGGGGAGACCATGGAAATTTGACCGAAAGGAGATTCATGATGGGAGAAGGAACACATACACCATAGAGAAGGACGGAATTAAACATATGTTGCTGCCAGTGAAGAGTAATGTTGACAAAGAACTGCCTGAGAATAATATTATGTTGATTAGTGGAAAAGAACTGCTACAGGAGGTCGACAAAAGTGAAGAGGTGCATTTCTCTATTTTAGGGAGGCCCCAGGTAATCTTAACCTCCACGAATTTAAATGATTTTCCTGAAGAAATTCAATCTGTGTTAAATAATTTCATGGATATGATTGTGGATGAATTACCAAATGAATTACCACCGATGAGAAGTGTGAGCCACCATATTTATTTAATACCAGGAGCAATTCTACCTAATAAAGCTACGTATAGACTAACTCCCCAAGAAAACGCAGAAATTGCAAGGCAAGTACAGGAGCTGATGAACAAGGGGCTGATTCGTGAGAGTCTTAGCCCATGTGTTGTGCCAATGGTACTTAGTCCAAAGAAGGGAGGAGAATGGCGCATGTGCACTGATTCCATAGCTATCAACAAGATAACAGTCAGGTACAGATTTCCTTTGCCAAAAATGGATGATTTAATGGATTGTTTAAGTGGATCCAGGTATTTTACCAAAATAGATTTGAAAAGCGGGTATCATCAGATCAGAATTCGGGAAGGCGATGAATGGAAAATAGCTTTCAAAACCAATAGTGAACTGTATGAGTGGTTAGTGATGCCTTTTGGGCTCACTAATGCACCCAGCACATTCATGAGACTAATGAATGAGGTCTTGAAAGAGTATACAAGTAAACTTTTTGTTGTTTACCTTGATGATATTCTGGTTTTTAGCAAAAGTAAAGAGGAGCATTTGGAACATCTGAAGTTAGTCTTGAAAACTCTACAGAAAGAAAAAATACTAATCAATTTGAAGAAATGTAGTTTCATGAAAGAGGAGCTGGTATACTTGGGATTTTTTATTTCCAAAGAAGGTTTAAAAATGGATCCGGAAAAGGTACAAGCAATCAAGAACTGGCCTACTCCCAAGAGTGTATTTGAGGTAAGAAGTTTTCATGGACTTGCTAGTTTTTACCGAAAATTTATAAAAGGGTTTATTCAAGTTTGTGCACCAATCCTTGAGACAATCAGGGAGGTCAATCAGCCATTTCAACGGACAGAAGCAACTAATAGGAATTTTAATCTGCTGAAAAAGAAGATAACAGAAAAGCCAATTCTAGCATTGCCAAATTTCGAGAAATTATTTCAAGTGGAAACCAATGCAAGTGGAGAAGCAGTTGGTGCGGTACTAAGTCAAGAGCAAAGACCGATAGCATATTTCAGCGAGAAGTTAAATGATGTGAAAAAGAAATATTCTTCCTATGATAAATAATTTTACGCTATTGTGCAGGCATTGAAAAAATGGAGGCATTACTTGCTGCCAATGGAATTCATCTTATATTCAGAAAATCATGCTTTGCAGTTTATTAATAATCAGCCAAAGTTAAATCAGAAGCATGCCAAATGGGTGGAATTTCTGCAAAGTTTCACTTTTGTAATAAAACATAAAAGCAGTAAGTCTAATAAAGTGGCAAATGCATTGAGCAGGGTAAGTTTTCTTTTGCAAGAGTTTAAAGTGGGTGTTGTAGGTTTTGATGAAATGATAGAAATGTACAAAGATGATGAAGATTTTAAAGACATATACACAACAATTCAGAATCCGGTGAACCATAACATAAGTCAATGGATGGACTACCTTATTCAAGGAGGGTTGTTATTTAAAAGCAACAAATTATGTATTCCTAAATGTTCCATGAGAGAGAACATAATTAAGGAAAAGCATAGTGGAGGATTGTCTGGTCATTTTGGACAAGATAAAACCTTCGCTCAGGTGAATGCTTTTTATTATTGGCCTAAAATGCAAACTGATGTTAAAAAATTTGTTGAGAAATGCAGGGTATGTCAATATGCCAAAGGAAAGAGTCAGAATACAGGTCTATATCAGCCATTTCCCATACCAGATCGACCATGGGATGCAGTGAGTATGGACTTTGTTCTGGGTTTACCAAAAACTCAGAGAGGAAATGATTCTATTTATGTTGTAGTAGACAGATTTTCTAAAATGGCACATTTTATTGCTTGTAAGAAGACTCATGATGCAACATACATAGCAAATTTATTCTTTTTAGAAATTGTAAGATTTCATGGTTTATCTGTAAGTATTGTATCAGATCGAGACACTAAATTTGTAGGACATTTCTGGAGGACACTTTGGAAGAAGCTGGGGACTAAACTCAGTTTTAGTTCAGCATACCATCCTCAAACAGATGGACAAACTAAATTAATGAACAAGAGCTTGGGAAATATATTAAGAAGTTTGGTACATCAGAATCCCAAACAGTGGGATTTGTCATTAGCTCAAGCTGAATTCACTTACAATGATACACCAAACCGAAGCACTGGAATGAGTCCATTTCAGATTGTCTTTGGAATGCATCCGAGAGGAGTATATGAGCTTAGAAACTTGGGAAAGCAGGAATCTAGGAGTGCAGGTGCTGAAGATTTTGTTGAGCAAATGCAGAAGCTACAGGAAGAAGTTAAAGGTAAATTGCAGGAGATTAGCAAAAGATACAAGAAAAGAGCAGATCTGAAAAGAAGAGAAAAAGATTTTCAAGTGGGAGATTTAGTCATGGCATATTTTAGGAAAGAGAGATTTCCTACAAAGACTTATAACAAACTGAAACTGAAGAATATAGGACCTTGTAAAATCAAAAGAAAATTTTCAGCCAATGCATATGAGATTGAGTTGCCAGAAGGGATCGGAATATCCCCCATTTTTAATGTTGCAGACTTATATCCATTTAGAGAAGCAGAAACCGAATTGCAGAATGAAATTACAGCTGATGAAATTCAAACTGTAGATTGGGATGAACAGGTACCAAAAGCATCGAAGAAGGAAATGGAAGCTATCTTAGATCACAGAATGTTCAAGAAAACTCGAGGGCAAGCATATTTCCAATATCTGGTCAAATGGAAAGAGCAACAAATGGAAGACTCCAGTTAGTTGACAGCAGCTGAATTACAGAGATATGGAATAAACCCAGAAAATCTGAAGGACAAATCTTTTCTTCCCCAAAAGTCTGATGTAGGAGCATCGGAATAAGCCAGCAATGTGGAAATCTGTTCACATGTTGTGGCTTGACAGAGTGAATTTCATTGACTGTTTGGTCAAATTTAGTTTACTGAGGAGGTCGATTTGTCAAATAGTTTGTTATTGTAATAAGTGAGAGATTGCCTTATTTTAGATTAGAGATAAAATATGTTAGTATAGGTATGCATGAGAAGTTATGAATTAAATGATTTCTGTTAGATCTTTCAAAATAGAAGATTACATTATCTATTGTTAGAGGAATTAGTGGATAAAAAAATAGAGAAAATTGTATGAGCAAAGAGATTCTTTAGAAAGAGCTGGGAATGGAGCGAAAGCTCAGAGTAACGAGGAACTGTGTTGTGTGAGTGGAATCATATGTGTTATTTCCTGTGTAATTGGCAGATGTTGAGACTCTGTCCTATTATTTTATGAATAAATTGAATATTGTATACATCGATGTGTGATGAGCATAGGTTGATGCGTTTGTTTCTTGGTAATTGCTGAATCGATTTCAATCTGTGTTTTATTAAAACGATAAGAATACGATGTTTATTGCAAACTGGGCATTGTCGAAATTAGTGAGTTGGGAAAGTTTTTAACACAGTGAAACAGTCTAAAAGACTTTACAGATCTCTCGGAGCGGAGTTGAATTAAATACATCTCAGTTTTGAAGAGCATCGGGTCCGGAATATCGCATCGGCATTGTGAAAATTGTCGACAGTTGTAGCATAAACAAATATTGCGACTTGAGACTTCCGATAGTTATCGCATCGGAGCGGGAAGAAACTTCCATATCACCCATTATAACCATAATATCCGGACGTGAAGTGTTATAAACAGGGTTAAAGGTGAATCGGGTCCGAAGAGTTCGCATCGGCGTTGTGGAACTGGGCGATTTTTGGGTGACATTCAATCTTGGCTAACTACGATCGTCGATTGACATATATCAGTGAAAATTGGAAGGTGGGCGTATTATAGTTGCGATAAATATATTGGTATCATATCGAAACTACTGCAAACAATATAAGTGGGTGTTATAGTATCCATTGGCAACTTGCGAGTTAACTTAAAAGAGTCGGATCGACTAGATTTGGAATTGTTGTGATGAATTTGAAATTGGCACAAAAGGTATTCAACGCTGTTATTTTTGTATAAAAGGATTATACCGGATCTGCGTTTCTCAATTATAAAGAGAACAGAAACCTCTTTAAATTATTAAGAGCTTCGATTCTGATATCGGAAAAGGCTTTTATTGGTATTACATTGCTCCATAGTTGCTGCCGTGTCAATTACCTTTTGGGTGTTAACAACATTGTACCCTTTTGAATATAATGTAAGGAAGAATAAGGAATTTTCATAAGAATTCATAGTAATTTATTTTCGTATTCTTTTATAAAATAAATAAATTTGCGCATTTATGTGGAAGAATATGTAAGAATACAATGAAGAATAATTAAGTTAAAAATTCTACCTAGTTGTTATATATCAAATTCTGAAATATTCCCATAACCTATATCCATTAAAATATTAACCACTCAAACCATATCAATGTGAGTGTCGACAAAAAAATGTGAACAAGTAGAATAACATTTCAATGAAAAGATTGTGTAATTTTAATCAGATTTAAGTATTGTATCGGCTGCATATTTGGGTTTTAGTGTCATTGAATTAGTCCTCCTTTTGACTAAGGAATTATTATGACTACACTCATGGTGGTGAAGCTCGTCAACAATTTGTGAAGGGTGCAAGATAAATGATATTGTGAAAAGCAATGACATCCAAATTTTGAGAAGGTGTGAGCATCAACAAATATAGGTCAATGGATTCACATACCTTCAAGGTGATGTCATCCATAATCTGAAGGTGTTCTCATCCATACATAGAAATCATTGGATGGTGAAAAAGTTGTCGGGAAGACACTTCATTTCAAAATTAGGCAACTAAAACATACTCTGAAATAATATGTAACAAACTCATACTAAGATGATACACAATATTAATCGAGGAAGTGTATTTTTTAACAATTTGTTTATTTTAAGAATTTCTCAATAATTTTTTTTCCCAAAGTGTAGTGGTTTTTCAATTCTTTTTAAATTTATTTTAATGCATAATTTTTTTTTTTTTTTAAGATTTATTTTAATATATAAATATATCTAGTTTAATAAAAAAATTATTATTAATTTCACAATTCTAATATGTTGGAAAGACAGAGGATGAAAGACACACAATAACACTAGTTGCGACTCTTATATTGATGACATAAAACTTGACTAGACTTCTAGCATACAACCATCCATAGAGTTGTCGCTCTTGGCTTTCACACAAATTTGATTTGACCTGGATCTTTTTTTTAGACACAGAAGTAAGCAACCTCCCCGAGTATATGCAACAAATTTGATTTGACTTGGATCTTGTTAGACCTTCATGTGAGAGTAACTACTATTTCCAACACTCCCCCTTAATTACAACTGTATGATTCAACATAACTCAAACATAAATCAGGATGACTCAATTATGTATTCTTTATAAAAAAATTAAATGCTAACACATCACATACTTCATCATATGGGTTATTAGAAATGTACTCAATTAAATTTTTAGCTCGATGAAAAGTTATCATTTTGATAACCCAAAAATAAAAATCTTTACTGGTAAACATAGGAGGTAGTAGCAGATCAAAGCTAAACCAATCACCCTCGATTATTTCTTTTTCTTATGCTAGACTTCTGAGTTCCTCGACTGTATACTGAACCTTTCTAAACATGGAAGAAATGTGTGCCTCCTCTTTTTTATTCATTTTCTTAAGCCTCTTCATTCATACTTTGCGACTCATGATTGTTGTCTTTACTCTGTCTTATAGCTAATTTCTTGATTGCATGAGATTGTCCTCTATATCACCCCAAAAAAATATATGATTTTCAATATACGCCAAAAATATATGATTTTCAATATACGCCTCCATAAGACACAATCTTCACTCAAAACACTATCATGCTTGACAAAACAACACACCTTGCAAAAAATACACCTTACTCTTTCCAATAAAACACTCCCAAAACCACAAAAATAAATCTGGTCTCAAATAAAAAAAATCGTTTAGAACCTTTGTTTTTTTTTAATATAAAAAAAAAAGAAAAAGAAAAAAAAACATTAAAAAAATTTCCTTAATGTTTTCTTTGAGAGCCCTTCGAATAATCCTTTCAAAACAACACTTTAAAAATATATGATCCCTTTTCCTATAATCCTTTCAAAACAACACTTTAAAAAAATATATGATCCCTTTTCCAAGTTACATGGCTCTTTAAAAACGACTCCATTCAAGCCTTTTTAAAATAAAACTTTAATACCATGGAACTTCGTTCATCAAAGTATTAAAATATTACCATATGCATAAATACCTTTGGGGACCTTTCAAACGAAATCGTGCCCCCTTTACAAACAAGACTCTGACAGCCAGGCTAACTACTTCGACCACGACGTAGCGAGGGTTGTTCATGGTAAACGCACCTGTGGCTGCTCCACAATCTTACGACGACTTCTATATAATTTGTTTCAAACCCTTTTGCGAACTCTTCTTACAAACATAATTGGCTTCAAACCCTTTTGCGATCTCTGCTTACAAACGATGAAAAAAACTTTCAACTCTAGTTTTGATATCAATTCGTTGGAAAAGTAGAAGAGGAAAAATACAAAATTTCACATGAGCACCGCTTTTCTATCGATAAGACAAAAAATGACTTCACTTCTCACATACAACAATCTATAAAGCTACCACTTTCGACAAAGGTTTCCACTGCCAACTAAAAAAGGCCACAAGCTGGTCAATGTAATCCAACGAGTGAGTAATAAGTCTACTATTTCATACGATATGCATGAAATATCCATGAAATTACATTTATCGCTTTTTCCATTTAATTTCAATTTGATCTCCTCGACCTAATCAGATCTCTCCTCATGAGTGGTGTTCACTCTATGCCATTTCGAAAACGTATAGAGAAGCTAATCAAGACTTGTCAACGAGAAATTAAAGAGAATTAAAGATAAGTAGTTATTAAGGGAGAGTCTTGGAGATTTAGTTTTTTTATTTATTTATGTATATTGAATAATGTATTTATCTTTAAATGCAATTGTTATATGAGTTGTCTGGTTGTTAATTGGTTGGATTTGACAAATTTAGTCCAACTAAAATAATTTATAGTTTAATATTTGGTTGATGTATTTATAAATATATTTAATGAAATGTAAAATATGATTTTTAAATGTTTCATTACTTTTAAAAATGTAATCCAACCAACCGAAAATCAACCAAGAAATTGAATCAATTCCAAATGGGACAGAAAGTGTTCAGCAGATCAACCAAGTAAATCTAACTCAGGAGAATGTGGAGCAGGCAGATACTCCACCTTCAAACAAAGAGGGAGGGGAAGCAACACAGATCGATACCAATCAAGGCAGCCCCACCAATCCTTCATACGCAGAAATAGCAAGGAAAAAACCAGTCGAAAGCACTGACTCTTCGGAGGATGAAACCTATGAGCGACCATCGAAAAAAGCAGGAAGGAAATCCCGCAAAGAAAAGAGGGAGGAGGAGGCAGAAAGGCTCAAAACACAAGGAAGTCAGCCCACAATAGAAATGTCAATCGGACGAAATACCAGACCAAGGCCTTCCAAGGGAGGCCCCAACCCCCCTTACAGTAAATAATGAAACTCGTCTCTTGGAACTGTAGAGGACTGGGGAATCCCTCCAAAATTGATGCAGTTAAGGACCTTTTGAAAGCAGAACCCTCAGACATTCTCATGCTCCAAGAGACCAAAATAGAAGGGCAAGCCCTTCTAGAGTTCAGCAGTTCAAAGTGGAATAAAAGAACAGGCAAAGCAATCAGTGCAAGGGGTACCTCTGGTGGGTTGGAAACTCTTTGGACCGAAGACCTATTCTAGCTGAATAACTATCATGAAACCCAGCACTGGATCTTCACGGAACTGAAGCACAATGCAAGTAAGTTATCCATCTCTCTCTTCAATCTTTATGTACCTGTTTCTTACTCTGAAAAACAAGATTGCTGGAATACTCTCTCTACCTTTTTAGAGCAGTCCTCTCCCACCAATATCATTATAGACAGGGACCTAAATATTGTAATGAAAGCAAAAGAGAAGAGGGGGGGTACCAGCATCAGAGACCCCATGTTGCCCAACGTGGAGGAGCTCTCTCAGCTTTGGGATCTTTTAGATTTTAATCCTGTCCGAGGCATTTATACCTGGACCAATAATCGGGTTGGATCGGACCACATTTCTACTCGATTAGACCGTTTTCTGGTGCGAAGCTCCATAATGATGAACAAAAAGATCATCATCACCAAAATTCTGCCTAAACTTACCTCTAATCATAAGCTAATGCAGCTCCTCCTGGAAGATGAAGAAGACCTAGGTCCCATCCCTTTTCGATTCAGCCCTCTTTGGATTGAGAGAGATGGTTTCTTAGAAACGGTGAAAGCAGCATGGTCCAAATCCTTCACGGGATCCTCAAGTTATGTATGGGAGCAAAAGTTGAAAGCCACAAAACAAGCCCTGAAAGACTGGATAAAGAAACCAACCCCTACTCCTACCGAACAAAGAAAAGAGGCAGTGCAGTCATTGCAGTCCCTGCAAACAGATATGGAAAGCAAAGATATCACAGCAGCATTGTTGGAAACAGGAATAAAAGTCCAACGAACAACATATCAATCTTTCTGAAAGGAAGAAGAATACTGGAGACTCAAATCTAGAAGCCTGTGGTTGAAGGCTGGGGACCGGAACACCTCCTTCTTCCACCGGCAATACAGAGCGAGACTGTCAAGGAATTATATAATAGAAATCAAAATAGATGAGGGCCAAGTCTGCAAAGGTTTCAATCAAGTCAAAGCAGCCGCCGAATCCCATTTCAAGAACCTATACAGTGAAGGAGCTCAAAGTAATGAAGAGTAAATTGCTGACTTCCTCTCCAACATCCCTTCCCTCATTAGTCCTGAAGAAAACACAATCCTCTGTAGACCTACCACTGAGGAGGAAATCATTAATGTAATATGGTCCATGGATGCTGACAAGGCACCTGGGCCTGATGAATTTACAATCCACTTCTATAAATCTTGTTGGCACATTATCAAGGTAGACCTTCATAAAATGATAAGTGGATTCATGAAAAAAGCCAAGATAGGTGGAGGAACCAACTCCACTTACCTTGCTCTAATCCCCAAAGACACCAACCCTGAATCATTTGCTAGATTCAGGCCTATTTCGTTGTGTAATGCTTCTTATAAAATTCTGGCTAAACTGTTAGCAAATAGGATCAAGCCATTGCTAAAAAGATTGATCTCCAGTTCTCAAGGTGGTTTTGTGGAAGGTAGGCATATTCTGGACAACGTAATCCAGGTCCAGGAGACAATCCATTCCAGTAAACAACGGAAAGAGAAAGGTATGTTGATAAAATTAGATATGGAAAATTCTTTTGACAGAGTTAATCGCACATTCCTCAGCAATGTTCTTCTTTCCTTTGGCTTTTCGCCTCATTTTTTTCATCTCATTAAAGCCTGCATTGACAATCCGTGGATTGCCCCCCTAGTCAATGGTCGACCAACAAAATTTTTCCAAGCTCAGAGAGGCATCAGGCAGGGATGCCCACTCTCCCCGTTTCTGTACATCTTAATGGCAGACTCCCTTAGTCGAAAGCTCACTGCAGAAAGATTAGCTGGTAACATTTCGGGTCTCAAACCTTCCAACGGAGCTGATCCCCTGAATCATGCACTTTTTGCTGATGATTCACTCCTCCTCGGTGGAGCCTCCATTAGAATAGCCAAAGCTTTTGACACAGTCCTCAGAAATTATTGCAGAGTTTCGAGAGCTTTAGTTAATGAGAGTAAAAGTGAAGTCTTCAGCTGGAATATAGACCAGCAAGAACTTACAGGCATTACCACACTCCTTGGGTTCAAAGGCCAAGAAAATTGGGATAGATTTAAGTATCTTGGCCTTCCCATCATATCTGGAGTTAATAAAAGATCTCTATGGAGTGAAATATTCTCTAAAATGAAAACCAAGATTGCTACGTGGGGTGGCTACTGGTTGACCAACGGAGGCAAAGTGATCTTGATCAAATCATTGTTGTCTGCGCTTCCAATTTTCGAGGTTGCCTTTCTTCTGGCACCAAGAAATGTGATGGAGTACATCACCAAACTTCTCAGAGAATTTCTGTGGCAAGGAGGGAAGGGAAATGGGAAAAAAATGCATTTGGTGAATTGGGAAGTAGTCAAAAAATCGATGGTGGAGGGGGGACTGCAAATAAGAGATCCCACTCTTGTCAATTTAGCGCTGGGAGGTAAGATTTTGTGGAAGCTGATCCACGAGCCCACACACCCGGTAAGTATCACTCTGCGATCAAAGTATGGTCCCAACAAATCTCTCAGCAATCTGCATAACGTTAACACAACAAATTGCACACAGGTTTGGAATTTATGCTGCAAAAGCAGCAACTTCTTTAAAAAACAGATCTACAGAATACCTGGAAGCGGCAAACGTATTCATCTGTGGATGGATAGCATCATGGGGAATGAACTTCTGGTAGAAAATGTGGACATAACAGACCTCAAAAACTGGCTGGAGCGAGCAGGAGTGAATAGCCTATACGACCTATCGAAATGGGATCAGCGTGGAGATTGGGCCGGTTGGGATTTTCATGGAGTACCAGCCAGGTTAGCTCATCAACAAACCTTGCTGGAAGATCTGCTGGAGGACACTGCCCCTGTCAATAGATCCATAAAAGATAGCTGGGGTTGGGGCCTGACCGACGTTTATTCCACAACAACAGGATATAGAGCTTTGCAGGCCTCAAGAAATAGCAGTCAAACACTGGCTTTCTGGAAAAACGTTTGGAAATCTCTTGCCTTACGAAAAGTGAACTTATTTTTCTGGAACCTGGTCCATAACAAAATTCTAACGTGAGATAATCTGGAGAAAAGGAACATAGTAGGGCCTCACAGATGTGTGTTATGCAGCAAAAACACTGAAACAACCCAGCACCTATTTATGGATTGCATTTTTGCTAAAGAAGTCTGGGGGCTCATTTTATAGGACTTTCAGATTCCAGCCCCTTCCCAAAATTCTGTTTCAGACCTCTTTGCCTCTTGGAGTCATTTCTATCCCCAACGAATCCGCCCCAAATCATTTTGGCACAAAATCTGGATAGTGCTTCCCAAATTTCTTTATGTTGGTAGCTTTGGTTAGCACGTAATCAGCTGATCTTCAAAGAGGTGTGGCACTCCCCGTTGCAAGTAGCTGCAAAAGCCAAGTCCTTCCTCCTAGAAGCGGCCCAACAGCAGTATTTAAAAGAAGATCCTTTGCTACTGCCCAAAGAAAATATGTGATTAGGCCCTCTAGTGCCTTATCCGAGCAAGTATCTCCTCTCCCCTCAAAGTGGAAATCCGGATTGGCGCTTAAGGGATAATGATGATTCCTTTCAATCTTGGTGGCGGTCACAAAAATTAACCACTATCTTCTTTGACGAGGCGTCCAAAGGGAACCCCGGTGCCGTTGGTGCTGGGGGGGTCATCTACTCTCTGGACGGCTCATCAAAAGACTGTTTCTATTGGGGATTAGGACAGAAATCCAACAATGAAGCAGAGATCCTTGGGCTTCTCAAAGCTTGCATTATCGCAAGAGACAAAGGAGTAAAAGATCTTCAAGTTTTCGGTGATTTAGAGATAATAATTAAAAACTTAAACTTGGAGGCACGGTTCAACAATGTCAGCCTCAACAAAATTTTGGACAGATTGAAGAGAGTTCTTCTAGACTTTGACAGCTACAAATTTTATCATATTCTTAGAAATTCAAATAGTGAAGCTGATCAGATGGCAAACAAAGGCAGCTCACTCATGAAAGGGCTGCTAATTGTAAACAATGAAAGCTTTGTTCAAATGCCCTGAAAAATGTAATAGATTAAAAGCAACAGCAGTTAGAAATATGCAATGTAATCGGGGTCACTCCGAAAATGACCCATAAACTCTTCAGATAAATAAAATCCATATATCTGTTACAGTTAAAAAAAAAAATGTAATCCAACCAATGAGCAATAAGTAGTCATCCAGTACTTCATAGGATATGCATGAAAATCGCATTTATAGCTTTTTCCATTTAATTTTAATTTGATCTCCTTAGTATAATCATATGTCGAATTAGTATCAAATATGCATTTATTTTTTTTACTTAATATTCGTGGATCAGTTTTAACTGATTGTAACCTCACCTCCACCCACTATGAATGGGTTAGTCAAGGAACCAAAACCCCATCTCTACGAAATATGAGAAGTAAGGTCTGTGTCGATAAGTTAGTTACCTCAGTTTTCATTACTGTAGTGTTGAATCTCAACTATGGCTTCTCTGATAGGGAGACTAATCGTTGTATTTTCAATCATCGTCAATTTTCCTCTTCATTCTATCTCGTATTTAAACAAGCTGGTTTTACAACCCTTATCAGTAATTTTATGGAAATCTACTTTTTCATTTCAACTGCAACGGAAGATGTGAGTCCCATGAGAATTCCCATGCATTCTGTTATTTATTCTCTCTCACCCTATATAGGCCTGCTTAGAATTCTCACAGGTGTAGCTTAGTTTTTGTCAGTGCTTGTCTGTCCGAAAATATATATGGTTAAAGGCCAACCTGTCAAACATCAACCTAAAGAAAAAGGGAAGTAGAAGCTTTCAAAACCCACTGCTGGTCCAAGCAAGTGAGGTAGAAAGACAAAGAAAGAGGTCATGGAGAATCTCTTCGATGTTAACTCCTCAGGAAATCTGCCATGGATTCTCAATGTACTCCAAGGCTGGGAGAGGGAAATTAATATCAAGGAAGAAGATATAGAAATACAGGAGGATACCATGGATTTCATTTCAGATCCCAAGAACACAAGAGGGAGACGATTCCTTTTTCACCAGTCCATCCATGCTTATTGGACTCTCAAATGTGTGTTGGACAATTCTTTGCAAAGTTTACAAGAAAATGAAGGAAATCCCAATGTGGTCTCAATTCTACAGGAAATCAAAAAAGAAATTCAGGATATTAGAGTATCTCACTATCATGCTACAACTCGAATTGGAAGAATCGAACGACAACTTCAATCTATGCAGCAGGTTGACATTCCAGGCTCTACTACAAAAGACCTGGCTCCTATGGACTCTTCATATGGTTAAACAATGATTTTCTAAGTTTCCATGAATTTTGCGGCTAGCTTTTACTTTTCATGTTTTGAGTTCTACTTTGATTTTCACAGTAAAATGGACATAGCGGCTAGTAGACGAAAGAAACTATTTCAGTACTAGATGGCGTTTAATTCTTTAAGGTGGCCAAAAGACCTAGTTTCCTTTGGGCAGGTTGAGGCTACCAAACTTGTATATGTTGCAACTTGCTCTCTTTTTTGATAAATAGAAAATTGTAAGGCACAACAAAATTTACAAAAAAAAAACTAGTTGGTGGTTCATATCCACAATTTGTTGATGTCATGTCAATTGAAATTCTTTCGAAATGTGCCTTTCGTAGCCATTCGCTAAAACGTTGTACCTTGAGAAATTACTTTAGCTAGTTAAATCACTTTTATACACATAGAAGTTTAACTCTGCATCTTCTTTTATACCCAGAAAAATTCAACTCGGCATCTTCTACATAGGTTTAAGTTTGATTTGTATGTAGATAATTGAGGTACTTATAACACCCCGTTTTATGAATTGATTAAGATAACACAATATATGATACATTAATACTTTCTTTTAAATTAAGATGACTAAGATGACTAACGAATATGATATTTATTAATAGATTTTGAATTTAATCATAATAAAAGAATAGATAAATGATTTTATGAAGTAAAAAGATATTAAGTGAATGGTAATTATTGCCAAGAATCCCAGAGGAAAAAATAGAAACATTTATGACAGTTACCTTCCGAGAAAAATAATTTAAGGAAAATCGTGAAGAGGGAAAGGGGTTTTGTGCAGAAGGAAGCTAAAGGGTTAAACAACTGGAAGTTGCTAGAATTTTTCCAGAGCTGGCAGGTTGGCCAATGGAGCTCTAAACGCTGAGATGTATAGACTAGATTAGAAATCCTGAGGTCTATCTTCTCCAATATTTTATTGTCTGCTGTATAAACTCTGAGAAGGTGCACGGGGGGAGTGGAGGATGTAATTGCCTCACTCATTGTAGGGAGGACCATCAGTGAGCAGAACAAATATTGAGATAAGTATAAAAAAACTTTGTTCTCTATTTCATTTCCTATTTGTTGTGCAAAGTAAGACTGTTTACTAATACAGTGTTATATTCCTCAGTATAATTAATAAGAATGAGTATGAGCATTCTGTTAAGGTAGAATGGAAGAATATATTTATGTTTAAAAAGTTTTGTTATAGAACTCTGTACCAACCAAGCTAGGAAATAAACCTAAATGTTTAGTATAGGTAGCACAATTGTTCAGCGTTAGATATGAAAGCCTTACTGAAAGAATTTATGCTGCAAACCTCTTAAATTTCTTCCAGAACCAGAAAAAAGTAATATTGTCCAAACCCTGTCAAGATAAATGTAAGATAAATGTAAAGGAAATGCATGCAGATGTACATAAATTTAGGAGGACAAATCTTATAACGGAGAGGTATTGGGGTTTAGTCTTGAGCCCTGCAAAGTCAAGGAAGGGCCCACAGTCCCCAATCCTAGACAGGACTATATTCCGTATTAACCCAGAGGAATATATAAGTAAATCATATCATAAGGAAAGATGCATGGCAAAATGCTAATGAAAATGTCTCAGATTACTTAGTAAAGAAAAGAGAACACCATATAACCATATGTGTCAATAGTTGAATGATTTATATATGGTAAACCCCATGTACAGACTTGAGTAAAACCCGCAATGCAAGTCAAAATGGATACAAAATCAAAACCTCAAGAATTTAAAGTTTAAGTCCATAATTCAAAATAGAACAGGACAAGAAAACACCCATGAAATGGTTCTCGTATAGCTAAGTAAGGCTCCAATATCTACAAGTTCTACATCCAACCCAGAACGAGAAAACCTCTAATTTAAATATTCAAGAACACAACATAAGGATTCTTGAATCTGAACAAGCATAGTGCTTAGAATTTTCACTGAATAACCACAGACAGGATGAGGCTTTGAACTTGGACTGTTAGAAGCAAGAACATCATAAATCGAAGGACACTGCACCGGAACAATGAACGAGTAGGAGGGCTGGCATTCAGAACATCCCTAAAGATATGAGCGATTTGCCTCAACCGCTATAGTAAACTCTCTGTATTGCAAATGTAACTACGGAACTAGATGCAGAGTTGAACTTACTAGATAACTAACAAAGAAATGGAGATGGAGCTAGTCTCTCTCACCAAAGAAGTGGGAGTGAAGGTCAAGTTCCTCTTTGAGCACGAAAAATATATAACCTTACTTGAAACACGAGGAAAATTATACAATGAGTGAGTCAAGCCATAAAAAAAAAAAAAAAACACCAAGCTTTCCAAATAACAACTGGAAAAGAAAACAGCAACGGTGAAATTTTCTTACTGTGGTTTATCTGGGTACGGAATTTTTGCCCTCATAACCCTGGAGTGTTGAAAACAAAGCTCGAAGATATTGAGCTCATTAAACCTCCTCAAAACAACAAAGGGGTTTTCACCCACATTCAGCGGTGAAGAATTGATTTTAACAACTGATCTGATTCACAGCCACAGACCATAAGAACTTAAAACTCTCATAACAAATGTGAAGGGATGCAACTCTCAACGATTAACAAAATTTAAGGGACGGTTTAGGAGTGTAGGAAATTACCTATAGGAGGAGGATGCGGCATGCAGAGATGTATTCAACCATTAACTGGCAGAGCCTTCCACCCTCATCCAACTAAACCAAACAGGAAAGATGCAGAGTGGTTCGGTCACCACAGTGGCAGAAGAATGGAGAGGAACGCTAGCTGCCAGTAGGTAGTTGCCCTAACTACTTTGGAGGTAGTAGATCTGACGGATCTATGTCTACAATGATTGACGGTCCAGATTCCGCAACTTATAAACAGAGGTACAACTACAACATGCCAGTGCGAAGTGTCCCATTCTCTCTTAACCAAATCACCATGTATCATTAATCCGTAGATTGTATAACATAATACTGATCATCATCATAAACCCCGTACTGAGAGCCATAGTACCAATTATTGAAGTGTTGGTCACAAGTACCAAGGATATAAATTAAATATGATGTTTCAGATATGCTCTATATCTTATTCTAGAACGGAGATTCATACACAAAGTTGTACTATATATACTCATCGATTAATCTGAAGAGATATGATATGGTGCACTTAAATGGTAAGTATCTCATATGTTGTAGGTAATAACAGTGTATGGATTGAAGTGGAATTTTATTGTTGAAAAATCATAGATTATAGATCTCATGTCTTTTCTTTATGGAATAAGCATATGCCTTGTTGTTATAGAATTGTATATATAGGAGTATGTATGAAGGTGCTAGTTTTACCCGTTTTAAATTGGGTAAATAATAAAAAAATATATATGTGATAATAGATGTGATAAGTGGTATCAGAGCGAGGTTTCAACGTTGGGGCCATATGGGCCAATGAGATAAAATGGATGTTTCATTTTTGTTTTTCTTGTGTTGAAATTGTACACAGTGACAAAAGTTAAGAAAAATTTGTAATGAGGAGAGGGACTAGTCATCAAATGCCCCAACTGCAGGGGAAACCCATTCCTTACCTAATCCTGAAGTCAACCCAGAAATGTGGGTACAGCTAAGCATAGAAAAAAATCAACAAACCAGTAGGATACTGGAGGAAAAAGAACACTAGACAAAGAGATTGTTGGATATAGTACAGCAGCTTCAGATAGAGATGACCTGAGTTCGAAGTGATAATGAGAAGCTAATGAGAGAACAAGAAAAGATACCGAAAAGCCTCTCGAATAATCAGAATCATCATATTACACACCTAATACAGAAAGGGACACCCACGAAGAATATGAACAACAACAACAAGTACATGATAATCCTAAAGGGAGTCAAAATCAATGAAGCAACAGGAGTAGGACTTATAACTATAATGTTCCCAAATTAGGAACAGCTACACTATTGGGAATAATGTGAATTATTACCAATGTGGAGCTTCAGAAAATCATGAGCTTAGAAATGTAGAGCAGCTCAATAGATTTAAAATAACATCAACTCACCAGATGAAATAACCTCAGCAAGATATTGGCCAATATTCTCCTTCCCGAGTGGGGAAATGCAGCAATACTGGGCATAAATCTGTTGTCTTCAGACAATAACGCTATAAAAGTGAGGAATGGGACTTAGATCCATTATAAGACATGATATAAAACTTTTATGCAGAATTTGAGATGAAAGAAATAACAATCTCTCATATAAACAGATCTCCCAAGCTAATGCAACTAAAACAAGCCCAAAACCCCATAGTCTAGCTCATGCAGCAACTACTGAAGCAATAACTGTGTTATTCTTATGAGGGTTTCTGCAATAAATGAAGAAATTAGTCTGATATACATCTTGTATTAAGCAAACAATAGAGAAATGGAGTTTTACAAGCTTATAGAGTAAAAACAAGACACCCAACAAGGCTTCTGGCAAAATTGCATGAACAACAAGCAGCACTGCAAAAATAACGCAGTTACTGCATATATGTATTATATATGGCTGAATATGACATGAAATAGCTGAATAATACATAAATATGGCCAAAGGCCTCTCTAAAAAACTCTCGGACGGAAATAAGCACCTCCTCCTGAAAGACTAGCATAATATCAAAGGATGCAACACTGCTGCTACTGCCTCTGCATCAAAGACACAGTTTTCTAAAAGAGACTACATTGTGGCTCTGTGTGGATGAATGGCCCCAAGCCCAGTTCTGAAATGAAGCTCAAATCACTCCCCTTTGATCCCTTAAGCAAGTTGATCTCAAGAGAGGATGGAATTCCCGCACAGGAATTCCTTGCACTAAGCAGTGCAGCAACTCCGGCTAAATAGTTGAAGTATGAAATTGTTCTCCAGACCAAAATATCTGAATACATGAATAACCTCCCTTTGATGCTATGCCTTCCTTTTATCTTTGGTGAGCCTCCTCACCCTGGACCCCACACAAGGTTGAGGTGACTTCTTCATGAAGCTTCCTCTTTCAAAACTATGCTGCCCTAGCTAGCTTCCCTCCTTTTGTGACAACGTTGTTGAATTGGTCAACTATAACCAATCCACCTGCAATGCCTCTGTTCACACCAAGTGATATTCAATCTAGTTCTCATATGTTTGTCTAGGGTGATCCTTGTTCACATTGAGCTAGTTTACATGAGTGTTTTCTTCCTCCTCAAGAATGCATGTTGACTTAGTCAAACTTGACTATGTCCCCATCCAATTTGTCCTTGTTCACACTTGGAAGTGTAAATCTAGCTCCTAAGCTGATCTCCTTCCTTACTAAGGTGGAATTTATTCATAATTTTATTGTTCATGGGCCTCCTTACCCATTTATTCCTCTCCTATGTAAAAATAGAAAAATCTAATGTTCCAAATTGCTATGTGCAAATTTGGGAACATTACAGTCCTCCCCTCCCAAATGTTGCTTGTCCCCAAGAAACTACAAGGATAAGACAAAAGAGTATCCTCTTCTCCCCTGTAGCAACCTCATTAGATAAAATCCTCCAAGGATCAAGGTGCTGCATCATCAATATATCTCCAAGTTGCCTCTCCCAAGTGTGTAAGCTATCTAAATAGCGGACATTATGTAACTGTAGAACATCCATGGAAGCAACAATGGGTTGCTTGAAGATCCTCTTGAAACATGGGGGCTGTTATAGATTGGGACTCGTCATCCCCATTTGAATCTCTACTCCCCAAGCTATCAACCAAACAAAATGAGTCACCCTCCAAAATGGTAACTCATGAAAATCTTCCTCCACCTGAAGCGAAGGCAAGGCAGGTGGGCTGAAATTATGATCATGGTATACATAGTAGCCTATGCCACGTTGTTTTCCTCTCCACTTAAGACAAGTTTAAAGGATTTGCTGATCTTGGGCTTCCATAATGTTTCCCTCAAATGGAAAGAAGGAAGCTAGACCTCCAAAGATCCCTCTCCTGGCGCTGTGCATCAAGCTGGCCCAAACCATCTCATACATGATGGAAAAGAAGTTACCACCATATGGTATCCCATCCATCTCACGACCCTCCTCATTAAGAAACAAAGGTGTTGTTGTAGAGGCCATGTCCCTTCCCATGCTCCCCCTAGAGCATGCAATGCACAAAGTGTGTGGATGCTCCTCCCCCAAGAACACATCCACTCCATGTTGAATCCTTAGTTAAACTAAGAAGGTTCTTGTGGGGGTGAATACGATTTCTTTTGCCATGAGCTCTTCAAACTTTTCATCAAGCTGATTTACAACTTAATTTTATAACCAACTTTAATATGTGAGCAGTCTTAATATGTTGCAGCAGGTATTAAGTTAATGTGATACCAAACTTATTATGAGAGAAACAAGCATTAAGCTAATTGGATAAAACATATCAACACATAGGAAATACACACAAAGACAAAAAATATAAGTGGAAACCCATAAAGGGAGAAAACCACATCTTTTTATTGTTTTGATGCAAAGGCAAGCTCCAACTCCCTCTCACCACTGATTTTTTGCAGGCACCAACCTACAGGAGGCTCCAACCTCAATCAGCTAAAACTGACAGCTATCAAGCTTCAACTTGATAGGGAAGATCCAACTTACTCACTCAATCAAAAGAAAATATTTGCCGATTTACCTCAGATATCAGCTCTGTTCTGTAGCATCTCTTTTTGCTCCTCCTTTTCTTATCTTCTCTGCCTCAATTCTTCATACTTTTCACTCTCTAACCTCAGTCTGCATATCAATGTGATATGATTTATACAGTTTGTCTCATAACAGTTCGTATTCCACAGGGAATTCAAAGTGAATAGTCCTAACTTTTTGCATTCTGTCTCCTCACTTCTTTTTCCCGCTCATTTAAAAAAATCTCAGCAATTTATACAGCTTTCAGCTTTACAGTGGATTTTTATTTCCTACGGAGACTTTCCAGCACAACAATATAAATCAATTAATACATTTACATTTAAATACCATGAGAACTCCAGCTCAACTCATTCAATCTTTTGGATCACTACGTATTTGTCTTTTCTGTGACTGTGTCTATCTTTCTCAACTCTGCTTGCTCTCCTGTTCTCTGCTGTGATATAACTGTTGCTTATATGTAATTGTGCAATTCAACTCTCGGTATTATAGCAATAATAAAAACATTCTAATACATAAAATTCCCTTACGAGCCCACTCGCTGAACTTTCTCTATTCTTTGATGCGATGTATCACTTCTCGAATACTTCCGATTGCGATTAATCACAATCGCGACTTCCAATTACATGTTTCGATGCTCTGCTCCTTCTCCGATGCGATTATTTACTATTCACATATGGAAATATGTATGTATCGTTACTAATAACAGGTTTTCTCCAAGTTTATTAAACCAAAGCTAAAGAGGAAAGGAAAGCATAGTGGCATCTATATATATATATATATATATATATATATATATATATATATATGCCACTATGCTTTCCTTTCCTCTTTAGCTTTGGTTTAATAAACTTGGAGAAAACCTGTTATTAGTCTTATCTTTTGAATGGATGCCACATGCCAACTATACTCCGCTCATTTATTTCAATCGCAATCGCAACATTCACAATGGTCCTGTGATTTGGTCTTTAGATTTCCGCCGATGCGATTAGCAAAGGCCCACCATATAGTTAATCGAATCATCTCCCCGTCCATCCCTCGGTGAATCCGACAGCTATCATCCAATCACTAAGTCGAAATCATAACTTTCAGTTTGGTAGATACTATTTCACCTCCAATGCGATGAATCGCTCCGATGTCCTTTAAGTCAGAATTCAAACATATATAAGTTTCATCATTTATAAGTGAATCGGGTCCTCTTCTTCAATCAGAACTTTTTTTTATATGTTCCTCTGCCATTAGTTTCTCCGATGCGATACTCGAGGGTCCCACCATATGGTACTTCGTTTGTTTTAACTCGAACCATAGAGCGCTACATATATATATATATATATATATGCTTTGGTCCTTTGTCTATAAAGCGCAACATATATAAAGCGTTGCATATATATAAAATTTCTGCTTCAGCTTTAATGTATCCTCCAGCTTGGGTTATGATTCTCGAAATTTTATGTAGGGGGTCCCACACTTGTTTATAATGATATAATGCATTGTTTAAAGTTTGGGTTACCTCTTCGTTAATCTGCAACATAGTCGGGGTCCACATTTAATATATATAAACATATCAACCCTTCAGCATTTTCTTCAATGGTTAATTACTAACAATTAACGTGATACTTCAACTGGGCCCACTGCAACTTATATCACATATACAATGTTTTATATGTCTTGTATTATAATCTTGCTCCCCATTTAATACAACACTCACACTATATTGAACCCCTTTTCGATATTTCATACTCTCCATACTGTATTTGCATATACTAACTCCTCCGTCATATTTCAAACATTATACGATGGCTTTGAATAAAAGCTGAACAACGGGCCCACAATGCATTGTGACCTACCATCAACCTGTTGATTAATTTTATAATACACATAATACACATGACTTCGTATAGTTCTTGTCCCCCACAGAAATAAATGTAGGTCCCACAGCATGGTTTGTATAATATATATCAACAAACTTTAAAGACCATTATAATGCCCTTTGAATGTATAACGAATAATTCTCATAAGATTTCGACTTTAAACATTGGTTTATATTTCAATTTTTGAACAAAATCTTGACTTGGACCCACAGTGCTTTGCCTCACTAACCTTTCTTCATCGCGCAAGTGTAATCACCGTAGATCTTTCGATCTTGGCAATCGGATGGGTATTGTTGATATCGCGTTTTTCTTTGGGCTGAGGGTTAACACTCAAAAATTACGCGATGTAAGTGGTATCCAAATACCACCCAAGGACACGTGTCCACCAATGACATATATCGCTTTCATTTTGGCAATACGTCTTACCACTTCAACCAATGTGCGAACACAGTGGTTTTCAACAACTCTGGTTTCACTGTTCATTCAAGGTTCCGCCCTTGACTCCGGGTTCCATTCTTCATATTCTTAACTCTTGTTAAAGGAATTCTGCTTTCGATCATATTTCCTCTAGCGTTCTCAACATTACTATACAGTGCATCCATATGTTGAACACCCGACTCCATTAGGTTTTCGCTGTGAAATTTCGGTTCCTCTCTTGGTTTTGTGCCCTTGCTTCACGGTTCCGCATCTCTTGCAATCATTCCACTGTTGGTTTGTTAACGCCTCTACCTCTGTATTCTCTGTCTCCACCTCTGCTGCTCCACCATTTAATCTCTACCTCTTTATTCTCTGTCTCCGCATCTGCTGCTCTGCCTCTTTTTCTCTATCTGCTCTTCTATGTTATCTCCTTTTCCATCTATGTTGTCTCCTTTGCGCTGCTTTGCTTCTCTTTTTGCTGCCCTGTCTCTGTAAATAAACTCTCCCTCTATTCCTCTCATGCTCCCTGTAAATGTTACTATACCATTCACCAAAAACCTGTTGTCTTCTCCTTTGCTTCTGCTGCTGTCCTTTGCCATCAATGACAACACTTCTAACAGTCTCCCCCTTTGGCATTGATGGCAAAACGCTTCCTCTGCTTGCCTTTTAGGACTCTTTCTTTTGTTACTATCTCTTACTCCCCCTTTTACATCAATGGCAAGGGGTTTCTCATTTCCCAGTGTGCTTTTAAATCTCGTCCATATTGCTCTGA
Source organism: Pinus albicaulis (assembly GCA_034641835.2). Classification (NCBI taxonomy): domain Eukaryota; kingdom Viridiplantae; phylum Streptophyta; class Pinopsida; order Pinales; family Pinaceae; genus Pinus; species Pinus albicaulis. The sequence continues at coordinate 274,343,259 of CM076573.1, forward strand.
TCTTGAGGACCTGTTTCATGCTTTCCTTGCTAACTAATCTCCCCTTGGAATGATATTTTCGTTTCTGTTCTCCCCCTGAAACGATGCTTTCTCTTCATATCAGAGAGTAGCATCTATAGATACTACCCCTAATCTATCTCTCAAATACTCAAATGGTTCTCTAGCAAGGGGTTTGGTAAATATATCTGCTATTTGTTCTTTTGTTGGCACATATTCCAGCTTCACTACCTTCTGTGCTACTTGTTCTCTTAGAAAATGGTACTTGATTGGGATGTGTTTAGTTTTTGAATGAAGTATAGAATTTTTTTAAATACTTATAGCACTTGTATTATCACATTTGATAGAGATAGGTTCATCAATGCTTACCTTCATGTCTTGGAGAGTTTGCTTCATCCACATGACTTGTGTGCAACATGCTGTTGTTGCTATGTATTCTTCTTATGTTGTAGATAGAGAGATAGATGTCTGTTTCTTGTTTAGCCATGCCACCAGAATTTTTCCCAAGTAGAACGCACCTCCAATTGTGCTTTTCCTGTCATCCACACAGCTAGCCCAATCTGCATCTGTATATGCTATCAATGTGAAGCTCTTGTCTTTTGGATACCATAGCCCATAATGTATAGTTCCTTGTAGATATCTAAATATTCTTTTGACTGCTAGAAGGTGATTTTGTTTTGGTGCTGCCTGATATCTAGCCACAAGTCCTACTGCCAACACGATGTCTGGTCTTGATGATGTTAGGTACAACAGACTTCCTATGATGGATTTGTGGATTCTTTGATCTATATCAGCAGATCCATCATCAGCACATAGCTTGCATCCAATGATCATGGGAGTTGACACACGTTTGTAGTCTTCCATTTTGAACTTTTTCAACATCTTATTTAAATATTTTTCCTATGAGATGAATGTACTTGTGTTCTTTTGCTGAATTTGAAGTCCTAAGTAGAAGGTGAGCTCTCCAATCATAGACATCTCAAACTCTGATTTCATCTCTTCAGCAAATACTTTTGCTAGCTCATCTTTGTTGCCTCCAAACATAATGTCATCAACATATACTACAACAATCAGGAGTCCATTTCCATGAGCTTTTATGTATAGATTTTTGTCTACTCCTCCTCTCTTAAAGCCTTTTTTTTGCAAGTACTTAACCATACTTGAGTACCAAGCACGAGGAGCTTTTTTTAGTCCATATACAGCCTTCTTTAGTCTGCACACATAGTCTTCTTTGTCTGTTAATGAGAAACCTTCTGGTTGTTCCATATAGACTTCTTCTTCTAGATCTCCATTCAGAAATGCAGATTTCACATCCATTTGAAATACCTTGAAGTCTTGGTAGCATGCAAAGGCTAGAAACATTCTAATAGCTTCCATTCTAGCTACAGGGGCAAATGTCTCATCGTAATAAAGTCCTTTGATTTGTGAATATCCTTTGCAAACAAGTCTGGCTTTATTCCTGATTACCTGTCCTTGCTCATTCATTTTATTCTTGAATACCCATTTTGAGCCTATGACATTTTTCTCAGTGGGTCTAGGAACTAATTCCCAGGTATTGTTCTTCTCAATTTGGTCCAATTCTTCATTCATAGCATTCACCCAATGCTTGTCTTTGCTGGCTTCTTCAAACTTCTTGGGCTCCATTTGTGATAACATGGCTATGTATAACTCTTTTGTCTGTTCAGTTAGCAGCCTTCTTGTCTAGACTCCTATACTCTTGTCTCCAATAATCTGATCTTCTGGATGGTTCTTTTGAGTGTATCTTGAGGGGTCTTTCGAGCTCAGTTCAGTATCTTTTGTTGTCTTGCTTGTTTCATCATCATCTTAGTTTTCTTCTTCATGATTGTTTGAAGGACTGCTGCAGTCTGTACTTCTTGTCTTGTTTGGAAGTTCTTCATCAAATCTTACGTCAATGCTTTCTACAATTTTTCAAAGAGTCTTCTTGTAGCACCTGTACCCTTTACTCTTGGATGCATATCCTATAAATATCCCTTCATCTACTCTTGCATCAAACTTCCCCAGATTTTCATCATTATTCTTTATGTAACACTTGCTTCCAAAGACTCTAAAGTACTTGATTGAAGTTGGTTTACCATGACATAGTTCATAAGGAGTCTTGTCACTGCTTGGCCTTAAATGAGCTTTGTTGAGGATATGCACGGTTTTTTGTACTGCTTCTGCCCAGAAGGTTTGAGGAATATTACTCTCTTGCATCATGGCTCTGGCAATTTGTTGTACAAACCTATTTTATCTCTCTACTACTCCATTCTGTTGAGGTGTCCCTACAATAGTAAATTTTTGCTTTATCCCATGTTCATTGCATAGGTCTGCAAAATTATAATCTATGAATTCACCTCCTTTGTCTGATCTGATGCATGTTAGCTTGCATCCTGTTCGATTTCCTGCTAATGCTTTGAATATTTTTAATTTCTGCAGTGCTTCCAATTTATTCTTGAGAAATGCAATCCATGTCATTCTGGAGAAATCATCTATTATAAGCATGAAGTAGGATTCTCCACTTGGTGTTTTAGTTCTTGCAGGACCACATAGGTCCATGTGCACAAGATGGAGTGGTCTTCTTGTTGATAGCTCATCTTTGGCCTTAAAGTATGTGCGAGTCTGTTTGCCCAATTGACAAGATTTGCATATGGTATTTGAAGGCCTTTTTATCTCTGGCATATCTCTGACAGCTTTCTTCTTGCTCAGTCTAATGATATGGTCGAAGTTGAGATGTCCCAATCTCCTATGCCATAACCATGACTCCCCAAGTTTGCTAATATGGCATGCTTCATCTTCCTCTTTCACTATGTAAACATTACTCTCTGTTTGAACACCCTTGAGCAGAGTCTTACCTGTGGTGCTTGATCTGACTTCACAATATTGTGCTCTGAAAAGAACTTCGCAGCCTTTATCACACATTTGGTTGACACTCAGCAAATTTTCTTTCAGCCCATCTACAAATAGTACATCTTAGGCCTTTCCTCTACCATTATCTAGGCTAACTGAGCCTTTTCCTTTGATTTTTCTTGATTTATCATTGCCAAAAGTAACGTTGCCTGATTTCTTTTCATCAAAAGTTATAAACTTTCTTTTGTCTCCAGTCATATGTTTTGAGCTGCCACTATCCAAATACCATTGGCTTTTCAGGTCTTGAGCAGTTAAAGCCAGGTCACATTTATTCACCTTCTTTTTCCACTGAAAGCATCCTTTTGTTTGGTATCTTTTGTGAGATGATGAATCACATCCTCTGAGAGGACATTTGGAAGGCATATGTCCAATTTTGTTGCATACACATCATTTGATCATAATTTTCGTAGAATTGTGACTATGAGCAAAATATCCTTGATTCATAAACCTCCTTGAGGTGTTGAACACCAATCTTTGTCCATATTTCTGCACTCAATGATTTTATGGCCAAATTCCTTACAATAAAAAAAGTAACCATAGAAACAATTTTCATACCTGATGTGAGGTTGTCTTCTCCATTTGTTTGTTTGAGACAGTCTCTTCACTGTTTGCATCTTTTGTTGGTTTTAATTACTTCACCTTGTATGACAGTATGCACCAATGTGTCCCAGCTTGTGGCAGACATAACAGGTGGCATTTTTCATAGGAGGGAAGAATATCCTTTGATGGCTTCCAAATTTTTCATACTCAGGGGTATATGATCCTTTTTCTGGTGTCTGAGTGTTTACTTCATTGTTTGTTATTAGAGGTTTCTTCTAGTTTCTGTCTCCCTCATTAAATTTTTCTTCTTTTGCAGGGATTATTTGAGCTGCTTCATCAACCTTCTTTGCTTTTACATAAATAATATTTTTGTTTTCTTTTTATTTTCTTTTACTTGATTCTCCTTCATATCCTATCCTAGTTTTTATTAGAGGAGATCTTTGAGCATCCAGAATTTCGATCAACTTACTAGAGCTTGTTGTTTGAGAAGAATTTATAGACACTTTCCTTTTAGCATTTTCTAATTTCTTCCTCAGACATACTACTTCTTCTTCCAACTTCTCTTGTTCCTGAGTTTTATCCTTGATTTGCTTAAGTAACATGTATTCTATCTTCTTGGCTTCTTCAAGCTCTACCTTCAGCTGCATGAGGAGTTCTGAATTTTTCTCTTCTCTTACATACTTGAGGAGAATGTCCTTTTGTTTTTTGCACTTTAGTTTGAGTCTGTCAATCTCCTCCAGGGCACTTCTTAGCTCCCCCTCAAGGTCAACTTACACTTCTTCTTCATCTTCTAGAAGGAGTCCTTCAAGTTCTTCTATGTCCATCAATAAAAATTCAAAGGTTCCTTCTTCACTTGAGGGTTCATATGAGTCTTCAGATGCACTGCTGTCTTGTTGAACATAGTAAGATTTTCTATTGAATTTCTTTCCTTTCTGCCAGTTCTTTGATGTAGTTTTCTCTTATTCATGACCCTGATTCCTTGTTTTCTTATGAGGACACTTAGCAGCATAGTGTCCAAATCTTCCACAGTTAAAGCATTTGAATGGAATTTTACCTTTATATTTACTTGAGCCTCTATCCGGTTTCTTGACAAACTTGGATTCTTCTTCATTAGAGCAAGAACATATATCTTCCTTTTCTTCTTTCTTCTTTTCTGTTTTAAGAGCTACCTCCCTCGCACTTGGCTTCTTTTGTGGGAGTCTCATCTCATAGGCTGTTAGATTTCCAAGTAACTGGTTCATGGTCAAGGTTTCCCAATCAACTGTTTCTTTTATTGCAGACACCTTGGGGTTAAAACTGGGTGGAAGAGATCTTAGAATCTTCTGTACAATTACAATTTCCGGTATGGTTTCTCCAAGAGCTTTCATATTGTTAACAATTTCTACAACTCTTAAGAAGAATCTGCCAACATCTTCATCATCATTCATTTTTAAATTTTCAAACTGAGCTCTATATACTTAAAGTTTGGCTGTCTTTACCTTTTTATTTCCCTCATGGATGTTTTCAAGAGTATCCCACATATCTTTGGAAGTCTTGCTGTGCATAACTTTAATAAATTCAGCCTCACATAGTCCATTTAGGATTGCATTCATGGCCTTTGAATTTGCAAAAAAATCTTGTTTAGCTTCTCTCTCTGGGTCAGTTTCCTTTGGGGCATATCCAAATTCCACAGAAGCCCAAACCTCTATTCCTAGAGACATTATGTATGCTCTCATTCTAATTTTCCAAAAGGCATAATTAGCACCGGTGAAAAAAGGGGTTTTATTGGTTGAGCTTCCTTCTTGACTAGCCATCCTGGGGACCTAGGATCTCCTTTCAGTGATTAAACGGGTACAAAAAGAACTGGCTTTGATACCAATTGTTTAATACTTATTTAAAATGAGAGGGGGGGGGTGAATTAGTTTAACACATACATGAGCTCTTCAAACTTTTCATCAAGCTGATTTACAACTTAATTTTATAACCAACTTTAATATGTGAGCAGTCTTAATATGTTGCAGTAGGTATTAAGTTAATGTGATACCAAACTTATTATGAGAGCAACAAGCATTACGAAAATTAGATAGAACATATCAACACATAGGCAATACACACAGAGACAACAGATATAAGTGGAAACCCATAAAGGGATAAAACCACATCTTATTATTGTTGTGATGCAAAGGCAAGCTCCAACTCCCTCTCACCACTGATTTTCTGCAGGCACCAACCTATAGGAGGCTCCAACCTCAGTCAGCTACAACTGACAGTTATCAAGCTTCAACTTGATAGGGAAGCTCCAACTTCCTCACTAAATCAAAAGAAAATATTTGTTGATTTACCTCAGATATCAGCTCTATTCTGTAGCATATCTTTCTGCTCCTCCTTTTCTTATCTTCTCTGCCTCAATTCTTCATACTTTTCACTCTCTAACCTCAGTTTGCATATCAATGTGATATGCTTTATAAATTTTGTCTCATAAAAGTTCGTATTCCACAGGGAATTCAAAGTGAATAGTCCTGGATTTTTACATTCTGTCTCCTCAATTCTTTTTCCCGCTCATTTAAAAAAATCTCAGCAATTTATACAACTTTCAGCTTTATAGTGGAGTTTTATTTCCTACGGATACTTGCCAGTGCATCACAACAATATAAATCAATTAATGCATTTACATTTAAATACAATGAGAACTACAACTCAACTCATTCAGCCTTTTGGATCACTGCATATTTGTCTTTTCTGTGACTGTGTCTGTCTTTCATGGCTCTGCTTTCTCTCCTGTTCTCTACCGTGGTATAACTGCCGCTTATATGTAACTGCGCAATTCAATTCTCGGCATTATAGCAATAATAAAAACATTCTAAAACATAAAATTCCCTTACGGGCCCACTCGCCGAACTTGCTCTATTCTCTGATGCGATGTATCACCTCTCGAATACTTTCGATTGCAATTAATCGCAATCGCGACTTCCAATTACATGTTCCTATGCTCTGCTCCTTCTCCGATGCGATGATTTACTGTTCACATATGGACATATGTATGTATAGTTTAACATATATATATATATATATATATATATATATATATATATATATATATGTATGTATGTATGTATGTATGTATGTATGTATGTATGTATGTATGTATGTATGTATGTATGTATGTATGTATGTATGTATGTATGCCGTTGTGCTTTCCTTTCCTCTTTAGCTTTGGTTTAATAAACTTGGAGAAAACTTGTTATTAGTCTTATCTTTTGAATGGACCCCACATGCCAGCTATACTGCGCTCATTTATTTCAATCGCAATCAAAACATTCACAATGCTCCTGTGATTTGGTCTTTAGATTTCCGCTGATACGATCAGCAAAGGCCCACTATATAGTTAATCAAATCATCTCCGTCGTCCATCCCCTAGTGAATCCGACGGCTATCATCCAATTGCTAAGTCGCAATCGGAACTTTCAATTTGGTTGATACTCTTTCACCTCCGATGGGATGAATCGCTCCGATGTGCTTTAAGTCGGAATTCAAACATATATAAGTTTCATCGTTTATAAGTGAATTGGGTCCGCTGCTTCAATCATAACTTTTATTAATATGTTCCTCTGCCATTAGTTTCTCCGATGTGATACTCAAGGGTCCCACCATGTGGTAATTCATTTGTTTTAACTCGAACCATAGAGCGCTACATATAAATATATATATATATATATATATATATATATATATATATATATATATATATATATATATATATATATGCTTTGGTCCTTTGTATATAAAGTACAACATATATAAAGCGCTGCATATATATAAAATTTCTGCTTCAGCTTTAATGTATCCTCCAGCTTGGGTTATGATTCTCGGAATTTTATGTAGGGGGTCCCACACTTGCTTATAATGAAATAATGCACTGTCTAAAGTTTGGGTTACCTCTTCGTTAATCTGCAACACAGTCGGGGTCCACATTTAATATATATAAACATATCAACCCTTCATCATTTTCTTCAATGGTTAATTACCAACCATTAACGCGATCCTTCAACTGGGCCCACTACAACTTATATCACATATACAATGTTTTATATGTCTTGTATTATAATCTTACTCCCCATTTAATACAACGCTCACACTATATTGAACCCCTTTGCGATATTTCATACTCTCCATACTGTATTCGCATATACTACCTCCTCCATCATATTTCAAAACATTATACCATGGCTTTGAATAAAAGCTGACCAACGGGCCCACAATGCATTGTGACCTACCATCAGCCTGTTGATTAATTTTATAATACACATAATACACAGGACTTCGTATAGTTCTTGTGCCCCGCAGAAATAAATGTAGGTCCCACAACATGGTTTGTATAATATATATCAACAAACTTCAAAGACTGTTATAACGCCCTTTGAATGTATAACAAATAACTCTCATAATATTTCGTCTTTAAACTTTCATTTATATTTCAATTTTTCAACAAAATCTTGACTTGGACCCATAGTGCTTTGCCTCACTAACCTTTGTTCATCGTGCAAGTGTAATCACCGTAGATCTTCCTGTCTTGGAAATCATACGGGTACTATTGATATCGTGTTTTTCTTTGGGCTGAGGGTTAACACTCAGAAATTACGTGATGTAAGTGGTATCCAAATACCACCCAAGGACAAGTGTCCACCAATGATATATATCACGTTCATTTTGGCAATACTGCTTACCACTTCAACCAACGGGCGAACCCACTGGTTTTCAACAACTCTAGTTTCACTGTTCATTCAAGGTTCTGCCCTTAACTTTGGGTTCCAATCTTCATATTTTTAACTCTTGTTAAAGGAATTCCGCTTTCGCTCCTGTTTCCTCTAGCGTTCTCAACATTACTATATAGTGCATCCATATGTTGAACACCCGACTCCATTAGGTTTTCTCTATGAAATTTCAGTTCCTTTCTTGCTTCTGTGCCCTTGCTGCACGATTCTACATCTCCTGCAATCATTTCACTGTTGGTTTGTTAAGGGCTCTGCCTCTGTATTCTTTGTCTTCGCCTCTTCTGCTCGACCATTTCATCTCTACCTCTGTATTCTCTATCTCTGCATCTGCTGCTCTGCCTCTTTTTCTCTCTCTGCTCTTCTATGTTGTCTCCTTTGCCATCTATGTTGTCTCCTTTACACTAATTTGCTTCTCCTTTTGCTGCCCTGTCTCTGTAAATAAACTCTCCCTCTGTTCTTCTCATGCTCCCTGTAAATGTTACTATGTCATTCACCAAAAACCTGTTGTCTTCTCCTTTGCTTCTGCTGCTGTCCTTTTCCATCAATGACAACACTTCTAACACTCCATGTGTCCCTCCTTCAATCATGTTCCTAATATAGGTAGGAATAATATCAGCAAGTAGGATCATGATCAGCATCATAATGAGAGAAATACTGAAGGTTTTATGTGGTACTGGAAAGTACCAACAGTCTCCCAAGTGGTCACAGCGCATTCCTCCCCACTGCATATTCAGACAATAGCATGGAAATTTGTCTCTTGCTAGATGGCTTGTTGTGTAAGTCACCACATCTACTAGCAACTAGTAAATGGTTGAGCACATCAACTGAGCATACAAGAATTAGCCAAGCACTTGCCCCAAATCATACAATATATGGTTGTCTCCATCATAATAGCTGGCCAAAAATGGCCCATGGAGCCCAAAGAAAAACTTTCCCCTTTGAAGAGAAATGCACTGCAAATAAATGGTAAGAGCATGCAAATATTGTGTGGTACTATCAATAAATGCAAAAATATAATTCTTACCATGTAATGGAAACAAGATGGTGACAAGATCCATAGATGAGTCTTCCATAGTGGCATGACATACCCATATGAAGAGGAATGAACCACATGCTGCATGAAAATCCTCCTCCTCATGCTTGGAAATCCAATTCAAGGAGAACATGCCATAATAGCCAATGAGTCCATCCATCATTATACCAATCTCACTTCCTCTACACTCACCGAGTGAATCAAATATGAAGTGATCCTGGGAACACCTCATCGACAAGCTCATGGTCCAAAGTGACAACATTGTTGGCCTATAAAAATAGGCTCTTTCCAACTCATAAATCCATCCTTTGACATGTTCAATGTCAAAGACTCCTTTAATAATGTTTCCATCTCCTCCCATTGCAACATCATGCAAAATGTGAGAGCATCTTAGCCCTTGCTCTCCCTTAGTCCTCCAAAGCAACAAATGTCTTTGCTGCCCCATCATACCTCCATCATATAACACATGTGATGAAAATATCACATCATCACAATGATCCCACACTCCTTGCCATATGATGCAAGTACCTTGAAAATTATTCTCCTCCCTCATACCCTTGGAAGAAGGATATGTCTCATGATGGCCAAACTCTCTCAAGAGTAGCCAACATAGTTTTTCCTCCTGTTGTCCAGTGTCATAGATTTGCAAGTAGCTCTCCAGCCTCTTGCTCTCTATCCATTTATCCACCAATGGATGCCTCCTACCATTCTCCATATTTGTACTCCTCCAAAAGAAACTGTCATCCTCCCATATCAGAATTTTATCCTTGCATTTCATGGGATATTGAAATGCAACTCCTTGGAGACCTCCTAGAAAAGATCTCCCATCGATGATCATCTTAAATCCATAGGGATCCAAAGGGTCTGAAGGTAAAACCTCGTTGCTGCTATCTCTTGACAGTGTTGTAACCCTCCTCCAGGGTGTTTTGGCTATCTCATGTCTCAACTCCTAGATGAACATTTGATTTTGCATGAATCTGTTTGGAGAAAATTTCACTCCAACCTCAAGGGTTGTGTGTAACTCATCAGTGATGTATGAGGTTTATGGTTCAAACCTCCCTTGAACCCTTCAAGCTTGCACAACGCAGTGCAATCTTGCTACTCTATCTCAGCAATACATTTCGATCCTGGGCCATATGCAAGCAAATCTCCAAACCTCTCCATAGAATTTTCTGAAATGTTAAGACATGGAAATCTATGCATACCTTTGTGAGCCTTTGGGACATCTTCTATGGCTGCAAGGGGTCCTCTCTTCAATATTTTGGCTGATCCAACTGCTGGTGTAGAAGGCTGCTCTCTCAAGGTTATGGCAGCGTTGGTACTTGCCTCCTCCCATGGTGGTGTGGGTCTTCTCTCCTTTGATCTTTCCTCATCAAAGGTTCTGATCAGCTCTTGAGTGAAATCAGAAAAATAAGTCACTCTTGTATGGCTCAAGTGACTGCACCACCAAGCATTGGCTTCACCCTCCAAGTGCAGCGCTGCAACTTCTGCTGCCTCCTCCTCTTCCACTAGATGAAGAATGAAGAATTCCTCAAGCTTTCTTGCCCAAGCTCTTGTTGTAGTAGACCCATAAAATTTAGACAATAGGAATCTATTTCCTCTGATCTCTCCTTTGTTGCAAGGTCTTTTTTCTTCTCTTAGTTGAATAAACTGAGGAAAATCTAGGGTCTTTTTGAAAGCCCTAGGTTGGCACTTTTATTCTGCCAAATATCCACTTAGGATTTCATGTTCTTAGTGGTCTCCTTGCTCTTCACCTCTTCTATGAGAACAAGAAGTGCATGCATCTCTTTTTGCCTCTTGACACCTAGAGGTTTCACTACAACTCTCTCCTCCTTGAAACCCTTTTGGAGTTTCAATGTATTTCTCTACTTCTTTCTTCCTGGATCTGAAAATGGATGAGAGTAAGCTCATCCTCTCCACCATTTTGATCTATGTTCTTCCAATTAATTTTCTGATAGCTTGATCTCACAGGTTGTGCCAAAGATCATGCTCTGATACCACTGTAATGTTCCCAAATTAGGAATAGCTACACTATTTGGGATAATGTGAATTATTTCCAATGTGGAGCTTCAGAAAATAATGAGCTTAGAAATGTAGAGCAGCTCAATAGATTTAAAATAACATCAAATCAACAGATGAAAGAACCTCAACAAGATATTGGCCAATATTCTCCTTCCCAGGTGGGGAAATGTAGCAGTATTGGGCATAAATATGTTGTATTTAGAAAATAACGCTATAAAAGTGAGGAATAGTATGTATATCCCTTATAATACATGATATAAAACTTTTATGTAGAATTTGAGATGAAATAAATAACTCTATCTCATATAAACAGATCTCCTAAGCTAATGCAGCTAAAACAAGCCCAAAACCCCATAGTCTAGCTCATGCAGCAACTACTGAAGCAAGAACTGCATTATTCTTATGAGGTTTTCTACAGTGAATGAAGAAAGGAGTCTGATATACATATTCTATTAATCAAACAATCGAGAAATGGAGTTTTACAAGCTTATACACTAAAAACAAGACACTCGGCAAGGCTTCCGGCAAAATTGCATGAATGACAAGCAGCACTACAGAAACAACACAGTTACTGCATCTTTATATTATAGATGGCTGAATGTGACATGAAATAGCTGAATAATACATAAATATGGCCAATGGCCTCTCTAACAAACTCCTGGAGGGAAATAAGCACCTCCTCCTAAAAGACTAGCACAATATCAAAGGATGCAACACTGTTGCTTCTGCCTCTGCATCAAGGACGTAGTTTTATGAAAGAGAATGCACTGTGGCTAAGTGTGGATGAATGGCCCCAAGTCAAGTTCTGAAATGAAGCTCAAATCACTCCGCTTTGATCCCTTAAGCAAGCTGATCTCAAGAGAGGATGGAATTCCCGCACAGGAATTCCTTGCACTAAGCAGTGTAGCAACTCCGGCTAAACAGCTAAAGTATGCAATTGGTCTCTAGAACAAAATATATGAATACATGAATGGCCTCCCTTTGTTGCTATGCCTTCCTTTTATCTTTGGTGGGCCTCCTCACCCTGGACCCCACACAAGGTTGAGGTGACTTCTTCATGAAGCTTCCTCTTTCAAAACTGCGCTACCCTAGCTCGCTTCCCTCCTTTTGTGAAAACGTTGTTGACTCGGTCAACTATAACCAATCCACCTGCAATGCCTTTGTTCACACTAAGGGATCTTCAATACATTTCTCATATGTGTGTCTAGGCTAATCCTTGTTCACATTGAGCTAGTTTACTTGAGTTTTTTCTTCCTCCTCAAGAATGCATGTTGACTTAGTCAAACTTGACTATGTCCCCATCCAATTTGTTCTTGTTCACACTTGGAAGTGTAAATCCAGCTCCTAAGGTGATCTCCTTCCTTACTAAGGTGGAATTTATTCATAATTTTATTGTTCATGGGCCTCCTTACCCATTTATTCCTCTCCTAAGTAAAAATAGCAAAATCTAATGTTCCAAATTGCTATGTGCAAATTTTGGAACATTACAATAATGAAGCCAAATCTGGTAACTTATCAGACAAGCAAGTGATGAAGAAATGAAAATTTGAATTACAAGGGTAATTCCGAAAAATCAAGCCCCCTACATTCGATGGAGAAGCTAAGGAGATGGCGGAGGCTTGGATAATAAGTATGAACATGTATTTCCAAGTCTATGAATACAACAACAAACTTAAAGTTCGCTTAAAGATCTACCAACTGAGGGAAAAGGCTACATTATGGTCCGAAGAGTTGAAGAATGTACATGGTATCGAAGACTAGAATGTGACATGGAACGATTTCCAACAATACTTTAAAGACAAGTACTTGACTGAACGATTTTATAATGAGAAATCATGAGAATTTCATGATCTGAAGTTGGGGCAAATGTCTATGGATGAATTCATCACAAATTTTACCTGTCTATTAATATATGTAGGTAGTTAAGGGATGAAAAATCAAAGGTACAACGGTTCTTGAGCAGCCCTCCTACCCACATTAAGGAAATAATTGAGTTTCTGAACCCAAAAACCATGGATGAAAAGGTAAGGAAGGCCAGGATGTGCTATCAGCAGTCTAAGATTAAGGGGGAAGTTCATAAAAATTGGCCACCCAAGAAAGAACAGAAGAATTCCTCAAGTTTTAAAAATAACAGAGCTGGAAGTTATAAAAATTCCGCGATAAATCAGACAAATAAACCAATTGGGAGAAATTAGTAGAAACCCAGGTGGGCAGCTGAAGAGCACCATATAGAGGCTTCTAGTAGACCTTATCTTGGGCAGTCATATAAAACCCCATTGCAATGCTCGGGATGTGGTGAAGCCTATTATTTCAAGAACTGTCCCCATCGAGGGAGAAATGAAGTAGCAACTAACCTACACGAAGCATATACATTGGGATATGTCGTATGCAACATACCTAGGATCAATGTTGCTCTAAAAGATAGACAACTGACTTTCAAGCGACCATGATTGAACTAGAATGTAAGCTCCAAACTCAATCTGTTTCCATTTTGGTTGACCCTTGTTCTAGTTTGAGCTATATAAACCCCTGCATCTTAGAAAAATTTAAATTGCAAAATCATAAGTTTAAAAATCCATGGCGGCTACAATTGGCTACGAAGGCCAAAAGGATATTTAATGCCAAAGTTACAAGTTGTGAATTGGACATAGCAAAATATCACATAACTGTAGAGATGAACATACAACCTTTGGGCTCATATGATATTTTTTTGGGCATCGACTGGTTAGAAATACATTGGCCGTTAGTGGATTGTAAAGATAAAGTTATATATTTTAAGTCTGAAGATGGTACCCGAGAAGAATTGCAAGGAATTAAGAAACCACTCCAGCTACACCCTATTACTGCATCCCGGTTGAGTAAATGTATTAGAAAAGGATGCCAGCTATATGAAATTTATGCGGATTTCTCAAATGCCAAATATAAAGCCCTCATGTTGGAGAATATTCCTATTGTACAAGAATTTATGGATGTGTTTCTGGAAAGTATTCTAGGACTCCCACCAAGACGAGATATTGACTTCACAATAGAATTGGTAACTGGGGCAACACCTGTATCAAGAGCACCTTATAGAATGAGTGTACCTAAGTTGATAGAGTTAAAAATATAGCTACAAGGACTAATCGATAAAGGATATATTCGACCAAGTGTGTCTCCTTAGGGAGCACCAGTGATGTTTGTTAAGAAGAAGGACGGGACCATGGGTAGGTGTATAGATTACCGATAGCATAATAAATTCACTATAAAAAACAAGTATCCATTACCATGCATAGATGATTTGTTTGACCAAGTAAAGGGAGCGACATTATTTTCAAAGATTGATTTAAGATTTAGATACCATCAAATACGAATAAAGGATGAGGATATATCGAAAACAACATTACGTAATTGATACCAGCATTATTAATTCATGGTGTTTCCATTCGGGTTAACTAACGTACCAACAACCTTCATGAGCTTGACGCATGGGATATTTCATCCATTCTTGGATAAATTTGTGTTGATATTTATAGATGATATATTGATCTACTCTAAAAATATAGAAGAACACAAGGATAATTTGTGTGTAGTGTTGAAGATGTTGCGTGAACATCAGCTATATGCCAAATTTGTCAAATGTGACTTTTACAAAGAAGAGATTCAGTATTTGGGACACGTGATATCCACTGAGGGAATTTCGGTAGACCTAGAAAAGATAAATACAATCATGGATTAGAAAGTCCCTAAGAATGTAGTGGACATACGTTCTTTTATGGGATTGGCTGGTTATTATCGACGCTTTATTAATAATTTCTCTATAATAGCCTTTCCCATCACCTCCCTGCGGCGGAAAGGAAAAATATTTAAATGGACTCAAGAATGGCAAGCCAGTTTTGAAAAACGAAAGGAATTATTAACCACTACACCAGTATTGAAAGTGGCAGATTCCAGCAAGGAATTTGAAGTATGCACTGATGCAATAAAAGAGGGATTTGGGGAAGTTTTGACTCAAGAGGGAAAAGTGATTGTGTATGAGTCTAGGAAAATAAAGGATCATGAGCAGAGATATTCTGTGTATGATTTAGAGCTAACAGTTGTGGTTCATGCCTTGCAGGTGTGGAGGCATTATTTACTTGGGAAAATATTTGTATTAACAACAAACCATAGTAGCTTAACAATATATTTAATAAATTTGATATGAATGCTCGCTAGGCAAGATGGAATGCATTCCTGAAGAAATTTGATTTCGATATTCAACATGTGAAAGGAACAGAGAAGGGTTTGAGCACGAAATTGCATGGCATCTATGAAATTTATTTCAACCGGGTGGAATCTAAGTTCCAAGAACAGATTATGGAGGCAGTAAGAATGGACCCTGAGTATCAGTTTCTATGGTAGCAAGCCAGAGATAGCAGCAAAGAGGGAAAACAATCAAAATATGAATTTAATCAGAAACAACTCCTGGTATATCAAAAGAGTATATTTATTCTGAATCGGATAAGTCTCAAGAAGTTTATTCTTGATGAATATCATAGGAGTACCTATGCAGGACACCTCAGATATCAAAAAATGTTGACAGCAATGATAAAAGACTATTTATTGTCGGGAATGCGTAGGGATATTGGTGAGTACTTGACAAAATTCTTGGGATTCTTGTAAGTTAAGGTAGAACATTAGCATCCAGCAGGGCTACTTCAGCCTATTCATGTACCTAACTGGAAGTGGGAAGTTATATCCCTTGACTTTATTATGGGGTTACCAAGAAACAAGAAGCACAATGACTCGGTCATGGTGGTGGTGGATAGACTTAGCAAGGTAGCTCATTTTATACATTTTTATTCCATATACAAAATAATACAAATTGTTGATATCTTCATGAAATAAATTTTTAGATTACATGGTATCCCAAGGGTCTTAATATCAGATCGAGATGTAAAATTTACAACTTCTTGCTAGAAAACATTGTTCACTAGGTTGTTAACACAAATCCAATTTAGTATTGCATATCACCCTAAAAAGGATGGACAAACGAAGAGGGTAAACTAAATCCTGGAGGATATGTTGCGCATGTACGTAATGCAACATCCTACAAAGTCGGAAGAATACATGCATTTGGTGGAATTTTCATATAACAATTGCTATCAAGAGTCCCTTAAAATGAGTCCCTTTGAAGCATTGTATGGTAGACAATGTCGGACCCCTATTAATTGGAGCACTCCGGAAACTAAGATGATGCTTGGACCTGAAATGCTTGAATAAATGGAACGTGGGGTAAGAAATATTAGACATAATTTGAGGGCGGCTCAAGACCGACAAAAAGATTATGCAAATCGAAAAAGATATTTTAGTGACTTTGTGGTGGGTGACCACGTGTATGTAAGAATTAAACAAAAGAGGATCACCCTGAGGTGGAGTTATTGTGCTAAAATGGCCCCAAGTTTTTCTGGACCATTCCAAATTATGGAACGGATTGGGCCTGTAGCTTACCGACTGAAACTACCCAGTCATATTTTGGTACATAATGAAAAAATACATTGGAAAAATATACATGTAATTTTTAATTTTAGTATGATTTACTATTATGAAAAATTCATAGTGAACTAATTAAGGTTCATCCATGCTAATGCAGGTAGAATCGAACGGCGAGTTCCTAGTAGAGCCTTAGCATATTCTCGATCAGAGAGAAATAACACTCCGGAGGTGAGTGATCCCCCAGATTAAGGTGTTGTGGAAGAACTTTAGCCTAGAGAATGCTACCTGGGCAGATACAGGTTTCATGTAGAAAGAATACCTGGAACTGTTTCTGAAAAATTAAGTAACACTCAGAACGGTGTTTTGCTTAGAGGGGGGAGATATAACACCCCATTTTATGAATGGATTAAGATAACTGACTTTATGATACATTAATAATTTCTTTTAAATTAATATGACTAACAAATATGATATTTGTTAGTAGATTTTGAATTTAATCATAATAAAAGAAAATATGAATGATTTTATGAAGGAAAAAGAAATTAATTGAATGGTAATTATTGCCAAGAATCCCAAAGTAAAAAATAGAGACAGTTCTGATAGTTACCTTTCGAGAAAAAGGATTTAAGGAAAATCCTGAAGAGGGAAAGGGGTTCTGTGCAGAAGGAAGCTAAAGGGTTAAACAACTAGAAGTTGCTAGAAGTTGTCCAGAGCTGGCAGGTTGGCCAGTAGAGCTATAAACCCTGACTTGTATAGATTGGATTGGAAATCTTGAGGTCTCCCTTCTGCTATATTTTAATGTTTTTTGTATAAACATTGGGAAGGTGCACGGGGGGAGTGGAGGATGTGATTGACTCACTCATGGTGGGGAGGACCATAAGTTAGCAGAACAAATATCTAGATAAGTATAAAAGAACTTTGTTCTCTGTTTTATTTCCTATTTTTTGTGCAGAGTAAGATTGTTTACTAATAAAGTATTAGATTCCTCACTGTAATTAATAAGAATGAGTATGAGAATTCTGTTAAGGTAGAATGAGAGAATATATCTATGTTTAAAAACATGTGTTATAGAACTTTGTACCAACCAAGCTAGGAAATAAACCTAAATTTTTAGTACACGTAGTACATTTTTTCAATGTCAGATATGAAAGCCTTTGTGAAATAATTTATGTTGTAAACCTCTTAAATTTATTTCAGAACCAAACAAAAGTAATACTGTCCAAACCCCGTCAAGTTAAATGTAAGATAAATGTAAAGGAAATGCATGCATATGTACATAAATTTAGAAGGAGGATTCCTGTAACGGAGAGGTACTGGGGTTTAGTCCTGAGCCTTGCAAAGGCAAGGTAGGGGCCACGGTCCCCATTCCCAGACATGATTGTATTCTGTGTTAACCCATAGAAATATATAACATAAGAAAGGCACTTCAGAAGGAAATATGCATGGCAAACTGCTAACGAAAATGTCTTAGATTACTTAGTAAAAAGACAAGAAAACACCATATAAGCTTATGTAAAACCCATACAGACTTGAGTAAAACCCGTAGTGCAAGTACAATTGGATACGAAATCAGAACCTCAAGAATTTAAAGTTTAAGTCCATAATTAAAAATAGAACAGGATGAGAAAACACCCATGAAAGTGTTCTCGTATCGCCAAGTAAGGCTCCAATATTTACAAGTTCTACATCTAACCCAAAACGATAAAACCTCTAATTTAAATATTCAAGAACACAGCATAAGGATTTGTGAATCCGAACAAGCATAATGCGTAGAATTTTTACTGAACAACCACAGAAAGGCTGAGGATTTGAATTTAGATTTTTGCAAGAAAGAACATCATAAATCGAAGGACACTGCATCAGAACAATGAATGAGTAGGAGGGCCGACATTGTCAACATCCCTGAAGACATGAGGGAGTTTCCTCAGTCGCTATAGTAAATGCTCTATATTGCAAACGTAATTGAGGAAGCATAGGTAGAGTTGAACTTACCGGATAAATAACGAAGAAATGGAGACGGAGCTGGTCTCTCTCGCCAAAGAAATGGGAGTGAAGCTCAAGTTCCTCTCTGAGCACGGAAAATCTGTAACCTTACCTGAAAGACAAGGAAAATTATACAGTGAGTCAACCAAGCCATAAAAAAAAAAAAAACAAACAAACCACCGAGCTTTCCAAATAACAACTGGAAAGAAAACAATGATGGTGAAAGATGCTTACCATGGTTTATCTCCATACATAATTTCTAGCCTCATAACCCTAGAGCGTCGAAAACACAGCTCGAAGAGATTGAGCTCAGTAAACCTCCTCAAAACAACAAAGGGGTTTGCACCCACAGTGAACGGTGAAGAATTGATTTTAACAACTAACCTGACTCATGGCCATAACGCACAATAATAATCAAACCACCATGAAAACGCAAGAGCTTAACTCACATAACAAATGCAAAGGGATGCAACTCTCAACGATGTAAAAAATTGAAGGGACAGTTTAGGAGTGTAGGAGATTACCTGTAGTAGGCGGATGCGGGATGGCAAGACGTATTCAACCATTAACCGGCAGAGCCTTCCACCCTCATGCAACTAAACCAAACATGAAAGTTGCAAAGCGGTTCGGCCACCACAGCGGCGGAGGAATGGAGCGGAATGCTCACGACGAGCATACAGTTGCCCTAACTACTTTGGAGGCAGTGGATCCAACGGATCTAGGTCTGCAATGATCGATGGTCCAAATTCCGCAAGGTATAAATGGCGGTACAAATACAACATGGGAGTGCCGAGTGTCCCATTGTCTCTTAACCAAATCACCGTGTACAATTAATCCGTAGATTGAATAACGTAATACAGATCATCACCATAAATCTTACACTGAAAACCATAATACCAATTATTAAAGTGTTGGTGGTAAACACCAAAGATATAAATTAAATATGATGTTTCAGATATGCTCTATTGTTATTCCAGAACGGAGATTCATACATAAAGTTGTACTATATATACTCATCGATTAATGTGAAGAGATATGATATGGTGCACTTAAATGGTAAGTATCTCATATGCCTTAGGTAATAGCACGGTATGGATTGAAGTGGGATTTTATTGTTAAATAAATCATAGATTCAAGTGGAATTTTATTGTTAATAAATTATAGATTATAGATCTCATGTCTTTTCTTTATGGAATAAGCATATGCCTTGTTGTATGTAAAGGTGTAGAATTGTCTAGACAGGAGTATGTACGAAGGTGCTACTTTTACCCGTTTTAACTTGGGTAAATAATTTTTTTTTAAATGTTGATAATAGATGTGACAGTAGCTGAGTATCTTCGGGAGAGGTTTCAAATTGATCCGTAAATAGGTAATTGAGTGGGGTACTTCGAAGTTAAATTTCGGCATCTTGCGTTGAATCATGTTATTTAAATGCGCCAGCCTAGTGGATGTGGCCCAAGTGGGACTGGAATCTCTTGCCTCCCTCCATGAATGAATCGATGGGTGTTCCACCGAGAAAATCGAGTGGATTCCGGGACCGAAATAGGTATGCGAGATAAGGAAATAGTAGAAGGGAAGGCAGAGAACGAATTGCAGTAAATATGTACAATTTGCTTTTTCTAATTAAATTTGTTTTGAGGTGAAAATAGTTTTGTCCAAGACTAATAAATTGTATGTCCAATACGCAGATAACTGCGAATCAAATCTCCAAGAAAAAATTTGTACGATCTGCGAATAAGAGTGAGAAAAATGTGTCAAATGTGTACTATGTACGTGTGGATTGAGCCTTAAGGTTGATGTTTGGACTATTGTCGGTACTAAAAGAAACGCAGATTAGATTGATGTACGCCTCCGCGTTGTGGATCAATAGTGTGCATATAGGTGTGATTTCAAGTAAAATTTCAATATTGGTAATATTTCTATCTGCTGAAAAAGAATTCTGTCAGAATTTGTATATTGTTCTTAATGAGTTCATTTAATGGGACGAGGAATTTCTTACGACACAATAGGATAATGATGTTTAAATTGACGTAATTGGTGGTAGAATATCCTTTTTTACGATCATAGCCAATTAGGAGAGTTTTATTTTTGTTTTTTTTAATCAATTATTTTTTATAGCATTTTTTTTTAATGTTTATAATCTAACATGAACGTTTTATGTTTATAATCAATTATTTATAATCGAAATAGGAAATGCATTTTTTATTTTATTTTATTAATATATATTTGAAAGTAATGAAAAATTAAAAATATTTTATATTATTTTATATAATTATATAATTATTATCTTAATATTTTTTAAAATAAAAAATATATGATTTTTCAAAGTATATATATATGGCATGAGGAAAATTATTTTATTAATAGATATTTTTTATATTCGAGAGTGAGGGAACGTGGAATTATGTTACATTTCAAGCGAGACTTTGAGTGTTTAAGAGGGCTTTGATATACTTTTTCCAGGTTAAAGTCGATACATTTTTGGTTTTGTTTTTTTTTTCTAGTTTTATATATATAAATAAAAATATGTATTCGGGATAAGGTGAATAAAATTTTTAGATAATGAAAAAAAAAATAAAAAAAATTGAAAATAAAATTTATTTTTCAACATTGTTTAATATGGAGTTAATATGTGATTTAAAAAATATATATTAGTAAAATAATATTTTAATATATTTTTCAACGTAAAATAATTTTACCTCAATTTTATATATAAAAAAATGTAATTGAATGAAAAAAAAAATTATTTTCAAACGTACATTTTTCTTACTTACCAATATAAAGGAAATGTAAAATATATATCATATGCTTAGAGTTGACATCTCACATCTATAATAATATTAATAAAAATATCTCATTGCTTATTATAATAAAATATTTTCATATCCCTATTATGTAAAATATTTTTATATCTAATTTTATATATTAATAGATAACATAATTGAATGTAAAACATTATCTTATGTCCTTGATATATTCTTTCTATTTCCTAAAAGAAACTATGTAATTCATTTAATGATTAATATGGATTTGAATATTAATATAGAAAATATAATTAGTAATATTTTAATTTCATTGCTAATTAATTAGAGAGATATAGAGGGAAAAGAGCTACTAAGGTTAAAATATTGTTATGTACCTTATTATGAGGTAGATTTGTAATTAACAATGTGTGTTGAACATGGAATTGATATATATGCGTGTTCAACATGGAACTGATATATATGTGTGTTCAACATGGAATTGATATATGGCAAGCTCACACAAGTTTTTCCCCATCCACAGTAAACATATTGGGTGAAGAGGGATCAAGTACATAGACATTGCAAGCTTTTCCTCAAGTATTTTTAAATCTGAATAATGTTTTCACCTTGATTAGTTATAACAATTTAAGAGTGTGTTGCTTAGTATGGAAGAGAAATATAATTATCTTTATGCTCAATACGAAGCCTCCATATGACAAACAAAGATATAATTTAAGACATAAATATATCATAATTCCTAATGTGTACTATAAATTAAAACTTCTTTAAACATTAACTTAGAATCCACCTCATAGAACCACTTTATGATCTCATGACCACATTTACAACAATTTTGATGCTTCATCTCTATTAACCTTGGCACAAATGGAAAAAAACAATCCTCCAAATTTAGTCTATCATAGTTTTATTATAAAATGTACATCCTTCTTTACATTTATTTTTAAAATTATATGACAATGTAAGTTAATTATTATGTTTTTTCTTGTAAATTAAAAAACTCTATTGCTTCATAATATCCTCAAAACCATACTAAAATGTTGTTTCTCCATAACATGTGGGGGGAATTTCACTGCAGCTAGAGAAACTAGGAGAATTGTCCAACTATCCTTCTCAAATAGGCCCAAAAAGTAGCCCCAAAAAAATAGACATTTTGGTAATACCAAAAATATTAAAACATAAGAAGGTACTAGACACAGTCATAAACTTATAGACCATTAGATGTCATATGAATAAAGAGGAGCTCAGTTCTTTGTACTCAAACTAGGAGAAATAGGAGTATTATAGTCACATTGAATATGCCCTTCTACAAGGGCTAGTCTTGCATCGAGCCTTTCTATGAGAAAATTTTGGTTCATCATCATTCTTTTAATATCCTCTACAAAATTAAACACGTTATATATCTCCACTTGTTTATCCTTTAGCACCATGCCAACCAGGGTCTTCATTTTCCAATAATCAAGTTGAGAAATTGTTTTCTTTGTCCCATCATGTGACAAGGGTTAGGAAACCAATAACAATACTCCCCCAGTATCTTAGATTTAGAATAATATTGTCTCTCAATGCCCACCATGGATTCGAAATTCCTAATTTATCTTTGAGTCTCTAGAGGAACAATAATGAAATAAGTCTTGGCCAAGTCATCAGAAAATATACGAGCCCTGTGTTGGACCTATGATTTGCTTCCATTTCCAACCATCCTACAACATATGCATTTTGTGGGAGGCATGGCTTGCAGGAAGGGCTTAGTTCTTAAATTCCCAACAAAGCACCCATGACTAGTTGTCTCACGAGTGTGCTAACCTAGAACATAGACACTTTCAATACACATGCTAATATTACAAACAATTATGACTTTATATGAATGTAACTATTTCAAACCAAGGGATGGACCATAGCAATCAAGCACATGGAGGTATTGTTCACCTCCACCCTTAAAACCCGTATTTATATGAGCTTAGATATAGAGCCACAACCAGACCCAAAGAAGAGACATATCACAGTTGCACCCCTTTTTTCTTAACAAAGTAAAAAAAGCTATGAGAATCGAAATGAACATACCATGCAATAATTTGGATATCCACCAAGAAAATACTAGCATTATGTTCTCGAACCATGAGTAATTAGAACACGGTCCAATTTCCACCGAAACCACCCCATAGCCTAACACACCAGAAATCACTAACGACTGGACTAGACTAGGACTAAGATTTCCAAGTAAAGTAATAGAAAAAATGAGAAAATCCAAAAAGTTAAAAAAATTAGCAGGAAAATCAGAATTGACGAGGGACAATGATCGCCTTCCTTGATCATTTTCGAGCGACTTGTGCAATTTTGGGCCTCCACGACATACCTTTGACACTATTCATCGCTTATAAATCCCCGGAAAAAGCACAATGTTCTTAGTCCAGGAGCCAAGCTTAGACACTAGTAGTAGCGAGGTTGTGACCTTGACCTCACACCATCCCCCACCTTCCTCATTCACCTCTAGGTTTAAGTCTCTCCCCACCACTCTATGTGAGTATTTAAAGGCCATATATTTTACCGCATGAAAATGCATGCTGCGGCAAGTCCTGCCCCTTGTTATTTAATGTTCATCATATTCGTAGGGTCGTGGGATCATCCCATGATATTCCACTTCTTTCAATGTGCCCACCCTCATTGGTGAGTTCCTATAGATTTATATGACAAATTTGAGTGATTCAATCCAATAGATTTGTTCTATCAACGACCAACTTTCATTATGGTGGAGGTCTCTATGTTGGCAGCCCAAATTAGCCATCAAGTTTGTCACCTTGTTCCCCAACCTCCTTGAATGGAGGACTAGTATGTAATCTAGTTGGAATATCATCTCCCCCATGCAAAATATGAGCAATTCCAAGTGCCAACTTTTTTCCAATTTAGAATGGAGAGTGTGATGGATGAGTCTTTTAGTTGTCATTATCACGGGGGCGTCACTGACAAACCAATATATTATCACGTGCGTTCATATTGCGGTAAAAAAAATTAAAAAATCAAAAAACATTATATTGCATGTATAACTAGGGGGGAGGGGGTTTTTTTATTTATTATATAAAATATTTATAATTTGGGGTATTTTTTTTTAATTTCTATGGCCAAGCGGGTCGTGGGAAGGCAAAGACCATGACTGTTGCAGGTTTAGAGCGGGCGTTCGACTGTTGCAGGTAGAGCAAGGAGGGTCGTGGGCGTTACTGAGCTCACTGCATTCTCATTTGGGTTCGAGCCCATCTCCAGTTTTCTTTATTGTGATTCTGAGCTCCGAATCGAAGATGCGTGAGATTCTGCATATTCAAGGAGGACAATGTGGGAACCAGATTGGTGCGAAATTATGGGAGGTTGTATGCGAAGAGCACGGGATCGATCCCACTGGACTGTACAAGGGTACATCCAATCTTCAGCTGGAGAGAGTCAACGTGTACTACAATGAGGCAAGCTGTGGTAGATTTGTGCCGAGAGCCGTTTTAATGGATCTGGAACCCGGGACTATGGATAGTGTGAGGGCAGGACCTTATGGACAAATATTCAGGCAAGATAACTTTGTTTTCGGTCAATCTGGGGCGGGGAATAACTGGGCTAAGGGTCATTATACTGAAGGAGCTGAGCTCATTGATTCAGTGCTGGATGTTGTCAGGAAGGAGGTTGAGAACTGTGACTGCTTGCAAGGTATGTAAATCTATGCATATTTTTGTACCTTTGAAGTTTAGGGTGCATGCATTTTTTAATCTGTCTGTCCACCCTTTTTTTTTTCCCTTTCTTTATAGTTTTTCGTAGGGTTTAGATTGGTTGCTTTCGATAGCAGAAACCTTCTCTTTGAACCGGAGGAAAGCTCTATCAAATGCTGCATGTCAGAAATTCCAAAAATTAATACATGGGTGCCAGTGGTGTGAACTATGGATATATGTCCTCGAGTGTGGAGTGGATTGTCCCTATTGCATAGGGAAACTGGCCACAGTGCCTTATTGAATATGCAAATCTTCGAGGTTGTAAAACCTAAGAGACGGAAGTGCATGAACTAGCGGCCACAAGTGGCGGACACCCACGCAGAACTGTGCCTTGATTCCCTGACGACGAAAGCATACACAGAGGTATTTTTAAAGAATATTTCGTGTCAAATTTGAAATAACAGCATTGTTTGTCTTGAATTTCTTTTGACTTTGGGAACAATGGAGAGAGTCGATTTTACACAATTATTGGAGGAAACTTTCGCACATGGAATATATAAATGCAATTGCATTTAATGAAACACAATGTATGGAGCATTGTTAGCCGGTAAGTTACAAAATCCACAGAGCACGGGAATTAGCAGATGGACGCTCAGAGGCTAGCAAAATTTAATATAGACGAGCAAAACCAACAATTTACTTCATTATTTAGATTTAGATTAGGCTAAAAACCAATGTGCCACTAAGTTTCTGGGACGTGGGAGTGGGGGAACACACTTGGGAGATTTGTGGAGACACCCTCCCAATTTTAAGGAGTGTCACGGATGATGGGGGGACCCGGGTCTAAATGGCTGTAACGACATCCTTCGCTGTTAAGCACCAAACTGTAGGCTTTACCTTGGCTTTTAAACACTTAAATATTGAACATCTGACTGTCGAATCTCTTAAACTTAAGCTGTTAACAGTTGAACCTAATCTATCCAAAATCCAAATTCGGCAACATGAATCTCTTTGGTGGCTGCTGTATTAGTCATGGCTGCTTGGCTGTAGCTTCCAGTAACTCCTCTGTGGTAGCTTGGCCAGAAACAACATTTTTTTCCTCTTCCTTGGCAGCTAGACAGTCTCCACAAAGAGAAATCAACAGCTCGAAGGGAAATTCCAAATGGTAAGTGAAAATGTCAAATGTAGATGGAAAAGTATATGTAGAGTCATTATGTTATGTTAGGTGAACTGTTTTATTTTTGAGATTTTTGGTTTTTTCACTGTTTTATGTTTTCTCTTTGAAAAATCGCTGGGGCCATGCATACATCCTACTTTCAAGAGGGAGTGCCAACAAGTCCATCTTTTTGTGAAACTTGCTGTCCAGACTGTTGTAACATTTCACCTCACTTTAGGGATCTTGTCGTCTTAAGGGCATGTGGATCATGTGTAACATTGGTAAATCCATCATTTGCTAAAAAAGGTTGTCTCTGCATCATACATGGGCTGTGTTCTTCCATAATAAAGCAAGAATGACGTTCCATGGTTTTATTTTTACTTTTATCAAGTAAAATTGAGTAAAATGGGCTATGAAAAATCTGAGTGTATAACCTGGTTTTGCAGACATCCTACTTTCAAGAGGGAGTGCCAACAAGTCCATCTTTATGTGAAACTTGTTGTCCAGACTGTTGAAACATTTCACCTCACTTTAGGGATCTTGTCGTCTTAAGGGCATGTGGATCATGTGTAACATTGGTAAATCCATCATTTGCTAAAAAAGTTGTCTCTGCATCATACATGGGCTGTGTTCTTCCATAATAAAGCAAGAATGACATTCCATGGTTTTATTTTTACTTTGATCAAGTAAAATTGAGTAAAATGGGCTATGAAAAATCTGAGTGTATAATCTGGTTTTATTTTTTCATTTATCAAGTAAAATTGAGTAAAATGGGCTATGAAAAATCTCAGTGTATAACCTTTTCCAATATACCTCTTTAGCAGCTTGTAAAAACTCTTTTTCCAGATGTTAGAGACATGTTTTCATGGTTTTATTTTTACTTTTATCAAGTAAAATTGAGTAAAATGGGCTATGAAAAATCTCAGTGTATAACCTTTTCCAATATACCTCTTTTGCAGCTTGTAAAAATGGGCTATGAAAAATCTCAGTGTATAACCTTTTCCAATATACCTCTTCTGCAGCTTGTAAAAACTCTTTTTCCAGATGTTAAAGACATGTTTCAAGTGCATTTATTATTATAAGAGTGACATGTTTCAAGTGCATTTATTCTTATTAATGTGCATTTCGAGATTATAAAGTTCGACGATGCACCTGTGGATTTCACATGATTTTATAATGCCAATAAAATATGGAAGTCAAATTTACGACTCCCATTTTGGGATTGCTGACTTTCATCAAATATGGAAAATACTTTTATAAAATATGGAAAATATGGAAGGAGTCGTTTTTTGTGTGATTTTTTTGGAGTTTTTGGTGTCTTGGAATAAAAAAACATTTGAGGTTGAATCTTGATTGTTGTTATTTAAACTGTATATATGGATTCAAGACCCTAAAAATTCCTCAGACACTTGATTGTGCAAAGTTACCCGTCAAATTTCTATTTTCAATAAATTTCTGCTGAATTTTAGAAATTAAATGGAAAAAATTCAAAAAAAAACTTTCAAAAAATCTCACCAAAAACAACTCCAATATGAAAACTCAAATTTACAACTCCAATTTGGAGATTGCCAAGTGCATATTTCAAGATTTCCAACTCTAACGTGCATTATATGACGGATGAGATTTGATGGGCTGTCATAAGGTGATTTGCTAGTATTTAGGGCAATTTGCCCATGAAACACAGCTTAAAATTTTTTCCTCCTGTCATAAATTGATAGAAAGGGGCACCAAAGTTGCACAATCCATGCATCAGTTTTGAAATTCCCTGTACTCTGGGCTTAGATGGGTTTATGTTAGGTGATGAAGCCATGGCCACTTTTATGTAATTTCTATTTTAATATGCAAAATGAAGGAAGTTAGAGATGAAGAATGCTGGGTTTGGTTGGAACGAAATAACTGAGGTTGATAGGTTCGGTTGGAACGAAATAACTGAGGTTGACATAATTGTTATGGTTGATTATAATTGAGACTACTGAATTTTAAAATATAACAGAGGGAAATGTAATAAATTGTAGTTTTGCAGAGTATTTTGCTCTGTATACCCTTGCTTCATATTTTTTCATCTCTATTTGTATGTGTTTGTTTCAGACTAATAAAACTAACATGTAAGCTAGCTTTCTACTTCAACAGGACTAAATTAGGGTACTGTCCCACCCTCCCTCGCGTTCAAGATTGGCAACTCGGAGGTGCATATCAGATCCGGGGGTGGAATGCGTTCTTTGTTAGTGATGGTGGCTTGCCAATCCACCCATGTAAGTTAGCTGGCATGGTTTTTACAGCACCAGAACTAAATGCAGGGCACCCTTCGACCTTTCTTCCTGTCCAACCTTGACAACTCGGAGTGCAGACCCATTGGTTTTTGCCAGCGAGGATGGCCTAATCAGTCCACCTACGAAAGTTAGATAACATGCTTGCTACAGCACTAGAATTATTAAATGCAGGGGTTGACCTTCTGTGTCTTTTGGATTCAATTTTACATGGATGGTGTAAAACCTTCTAGGCTTATACAACCTATTTGATCAATAGTCCATCACAAGGAATGAATTGATGCTTGTCTCAAATGTACGTTCACTAGGCTGTAATGAGTTTGAAGACCATGGATTGTATTATTTTAGATGGGGAGTGTGTAATGGCTTCCCACTAGTCACATCTGTATTGGCATCACTACCCCAACAAACAACTCCATCCTTACAGATCCCCTATGTAATAGTGAGCAAGGAAACTCTTAGAGAATCTCTTTTTTTTTTCCTTTGCACCCTTGCACCCAGTGTTGTAGTCTAGATCAGAGTCCTTGAAATCGCTTTAGAAGGAAAATAACCTGGTATCATACAAAGTTAGAGTACTGACGTTAACTGAGATATTAAGAATAGAGATTCAATTGCCACTGCATTGTTATTCAATTTCTTGGGTGTAGGTTACTCCAGAGCAATTGCAGAGCAAATTGCACTAAAAATGTGTCCTGAGCATACAAAGTTAGAGGACCAACGCTAACTGAGATATTAAGAACAGAGATTCAATTGCCACTGCATTGTTATTCAATTTCTTGGGTGCAGGTTACTCCAGAGCAATTGCAGAGGAAATTGCACTAAAAACTGTGTCCTGAGCATATGCCTTGTAGCCTTTGTTGAGAGACAGAAATTCTTGAATAACACAGAGAGCCGCGGTTAAATTCACATTTCCACAACAGATCCGTGTTGGTGATGCAAGAAGGTTCTCAGCTTCCCAAGGGCCTGATCTCTTCTGTCTTGATTTCTCTGTAAAACAACTTATATGAAGCATCTACCCTACGGCTGGTCCAATTATGGAATGCTGGTTATATGTATTAACTATTGGCAGAGGTGTGGTACTAGTTATAATGACTGGTTGCAATCAGTGAGACCTCGCTCCAGTTTCACATATGTAAGAAAAAAAACACAAACATAAATTTCCAGACCATGGTCCTATGCCATTCACACGTACTTATGGCATTATGTCAACAAGTAGCTTGCCACGTATGCTGTCAATAGTATTTATTCGGCCACCAAGAATATCGGGATTATAGTCTTCTTCATAGGAAGTCAAGTGTTCCAAAAATATAGGTTATGAAGTCATCAGTTGTGCAGAAAATCCCAAGTTGCATGCATCAACCGAGCTCATGCATGGAAAACAAATATAACCTGTAATAGAGGAGAAAGAGGCCTAACTCACTACATCAGGTGACGTGAGTCAGGATTCGTGCTATAAAGCACTTTATGATCTCAATGATACTAGAAGCTATCTGAAAACATTAGTGATCATGAACATTTCATGTGAGTAGGCCTTAGGAGCATTCGGTCACATTGAGAAGGTATAAATTAGAAAGACTGCCAGCACAGTGGGAAAAGTTGAAATGCATCTGGTCACATAGAGAAGGTGTAGTCGGAAGTTTAGAGCCATTCCTGCAACCAGGCTATAGGAAGTTTAAAGCCATTCCTGACCAGGGCGATTTGCGGAAGCAAATAGTCATTGTTTTTTGTAAATCCAGTTCACTAGCTGTTTTGCAGTGTTTGGGCATAGCAGGACTCGAACCTGCGACCAAAGGCTCTACCAACTGAGCTATACACCCATTTTTATGCTTTTCTAATGATTATTATATTTACCCACTATTTACACTATATTTCTAGATGTGTGCTTAGGCTTCATGAATGAGAATTTTGATTCAAAGTGGTGAATTAGGGTTTGAACGTATATGTGTTCCACTGGAAGACTTTGATTCAAAGTGGTGAATTAGGGTTTGAACGTATATGTGTTCCACTGGAGAGTCTTCCATTTCTTTTGTAATTTTTGAATGCTCACAAAAACCAGTAAGAAAACAAATTTTGAATCACTGTAGTACTAGTTTTTTTTAATCACTCTAGTATCAGTAACTTGCCAAAATTCAGTCACAAACATTATAAAGTAAGATGGTAAGCATTACTAAAACATTATAGCTATTGGTATGGGTATTGAAGATTTGAGTCCCCTTACACAAATCTACAGCACAAAGTTTGTTTGAGAGAGTCATGCAGCTTTTCAATCAAACTAGTTCAACTAAAGCAAAGATAGTCATTGGTCTACAGAACAGAGTGATCTTTCTAGGTTACAACTTTTCTAAACAGCAAAATGCATATGAAGATTGTGATATCTAGGAGTCACTGAGTGGTCACCACGGGGGCGTCACTGACAAACCAATATTATACTGTGGGAGTGATCTATCAAACAAATGATACATTCATCCATGTAAACCAACTACATTCCTAATACATGAAAAGTAGGTAGGCCAATTTAGGAATGTGTGCATAAAGGATGGCATGTTATCCAAAAATAATTTAGAAGCATATGCCTTCTGCCATAACGATGAATTCATATCCAAGAAGTGTGCCATGGCACATGTGAACACACCAGCAATAGTCAAGACACTCATCATGATAAACAAAACCCTTAGCAAACATGTAACTCCTCCAAATCCACATACATTGGATGATGTGACATGTCTCCAGATATGTCAAAATGAATGGATCCATGTGAGAGAAACATCCAAAGGTGGAATTTGCACTAGGATACCTCAAAAAATAATGCTTACTGTTTAAGGTAGAAAATGACGATAGTAATATGAAAAAAACTTTGTTTTGAAAGAGTCATGTTTCAGTATTTGAATTTGCTTTTATTATTCTCTATATTTGTTGTTAGTGGTTTGATTTGTCCTAATTATAGATGGTTTGTGTGTTTTTTAGATGTTCACCCAGTTAAAATTCACCTATGAGCAGGAACTTCACCCAGAAGAGTTTTTTATTCCATATGTGTGGAAGTTAGTTGTATCTCAGAGCTATGGTAGCAGATACATTCTTAGGATTTATAATCTTCTGATCTCCCCTACTGTTGAAGTTTTTCTGTTCAATGAAATAGTGATTTACAGCGATTGTTTTCTTCATTAAAAATGAAAATGGTCTAAAAAATAACATGTTTTTTAGTCAGTTCATTATATGTTAGTGATCACTAATGCAAGGTAAAAGTGGGTAAACCCCTCAACAATTTGTAATTTTCTACAGTCCAAGATTGCACGCAGAAAGATTTCATAGATGATATGTTAAATTGTTTAATACCATGCCTCAGTTTTATAATTCGTGACTTTTTGAAAGCATCAATTTTCTACATTTATTTACATGGTGATCTGTGTATTGTATTCGGTGGCGTGGATTTCAATCTCAACACCATTCACTTATTTCAAGCAAGGTCACCTGCAGAGGTGAGTATTCATTACAACCCTTGCTTCAAGATAGGGGTGTGGAATTTGGCCACTATACTCCTATTTGACCATTATTCTTCAGCCCTACTCTTCTGCTTGATTGCCACTTGATTTGAGATCTACAAAATGAGCGATTCTTGTTTCAGTGTCATGGCTATTGTCCTTCTTTGGTTCTGTCGGCTCCTGACTCTTTTCCCCCAATATTTAATGCATTGCTGAATTGGAGTGGTTATGAAATCAGCGGGTTTATGTGAATGAAATAAATATGCCGTTGAACTGTCCTAGGTGTTAGATTGAAACCGATCAGGGGGCTTCTTTGATTTTTGCAAATGTATGTTTACTTTTTAAAGGTTAATGGTCATTAAATTAGACTTAGGCAGGGGTGTTATATGCACGATTAAATGAAAAGCCTCATCAGCTTCAATCCCTTTGGGAATATTTTTTTTGGGTTTGGTGTTTTGACAACTCCTATTGGGCTTTGACTTGATAATGCTTTCAGAGGGCCTTGTCTCTGAAAGCCCCATATTATCACTTTGGATTGTAGTCTGAACAGAAAACATAAATGATAAAAGCAAGCAGGAATTGAGAGAATATCTAGGTTGGTTATGACCCTGTTTTTGGCAGAGTAACTGGTATAAGGTATCATTCTGTGTTTATGAAATGACAACTTTTAATCTCTGATAAACGAGAAAATAAGATGGGGTTGAGGGACTTGCCAGGTCTTTCTTCCATGTGATCAAAATTGGTTTCTTCATGTATTTGTCAGTAGAAATTTCGCAGGTGAGTAAAATCTTTAATTTTCCTATGTAATTTCTAGAGCAATTGCCTACTGTTGGTTGATTTCGCACAGGAAAGTCAATTTCTTAAATTTCTTTTATATGTGAAACTGGATAATTTGATATGGGATTGGATTGATGGATGGGCTGGTTGATTTCAGAAAAAGATTATCAACATAATGATGATGTTTTATAGGATCTCAGACTGGAGATTATTCGAAATGGGGGTTTACGTTTGAGAAGCCGATTGCACTGCAGGTTGGAGAGAATCATATTGCCCTACTAAGCATGATAGTTGGATTCCAGGTTCAATTCGATACCTGAACGCTTAGAGGATATAAATATTGAAAGTAAAGTTTATTGCTTTTAAATGAGCAAGGACTTAAAATTTATCTATTACTGAGGCTATGAACTAATGTGAATTGATTTTTTTTGGTGAATAGAACATCAGAGCTTTCTTTGATACATGGCCGACGGGAATAGATGGTCCTGTGAAATTGTCGAGACTTAGAAACGCTCCAATGGATTTGAGCTTCTAGACGTGGTCTTACCAGATACTTACTGCCAAACTAGGTTATGCTATCCATTTGTTTTCTGCCCATTTCTAACCTGATTTTCATGAGTAATAATCCCAGCGAGTTAGTATGGCTGTGGTATATGAGAGGTACATCCCTTGTGTTGTGCTCTTTGGATTTTTCCATTGGGATAATGTATCGAGCTGTGAACTCTTCCAGGGAACTTCAAAAATTGCACAAGAAAATTCAATTACAGATAATTCATATTTCTTGTTTAGAGAGTAGTTCCCAAACACTGGGGGCTATCTATCCATAAATTATGGCAGGTCGAGAACATGTTTCAAATCCTTTGCTCATCGTTTGGCCTTGGGTCTTTTCATACATTAATGGGCACATGCACTTACCTCGATTTTTCTGTATGTTTACAAATTAAAGTGTAGATTTTTTTAGAAGGCTTTTACTCTTTCAATGAACAAAGGCATGATTAGCTTGTTTTTACTCCATAGTATAGTCTCTACATTTTCTCTCTCTATACATGCTCCTTGACAACAATTTTGCTTCTTGTTTATGCTTTTACAACATTATATACCAAATGTTTTTAAAACAAAAACATGATTTTAATAATTGCTTAATCCAAATCTAAATATGCAAAACAGAGAGATACAGAGCCATATATACTAACAGTTTAAACATGCTCTTTACTGATGTACAAAAAGCATCCCCTACATTCTTCTTCTTCTTTTAAAAACATACCAACTTATTCCTACTTGTATGGCAAGAAAAAAAAGCACAATTGGCAAGACTGCTCTTACAATGCAGATGCGACCATGTATTCTTCAAACTTAAGGTAATGAAGAGAAGGAAGATGAGTCCGAATTTGATGTTTGAGGATACATGGAAATAATCTGATTGTTTACTGCTTCTGGTGTAAGGCATACCTTTACAAATGAGATTGCAGGAACCGAGATGTAATGATATCCACTGATGAAACTAGTCCTCTTGATCTTGCAGATGCCGAACCCATCATTCAAGGCTGTTGCAGCAACACAGGACCTGTCCTCGACCCAATTTTCCATGCAAGCCTTGGTGTTGAAATAGTCATACACATCGTGAGGAGGAAAGATTTTGAAGTACAACAACTTATGAACATTTTCAGGTTATGATTTCAACAAAGAAGAGACTATATTTGATTATTGGATTTTCTTCTCTGATGCGCCATAACTTATTCCAATCTTTGCATGCAACAAGTTTCTAGGAACTCCCAATGAAGAAGTGTGGCCAGGAGTGACTAAATTGAAGGACTGTCATATCTACCTCGAATGGAAACCTCAAGATATAAGTTGTTCTGTTCCAGACTTGGAACCAAGCGGTTTAGATCTGTTGTCTGCAAGAGTCTTACTCTCTCCCTCAAACCTTGTTTTTCTTTGTTTCTTTGCATTTTTGTTGGAATAGTAAACCAAAGAAATTTAAATTCGGTGATTTGCAGGAAATGCTGGTTTATGAGCCATCCAAGCGAATCTCAGCAAAGAAGGCACTAGATCATCCTTATTTTGAGGACCTGGATAAATCACAATTCTGAGTCCCTTTAAGGATTTAAGCAATTCAGGATAGTGTGTAGGTATCACAATTATTACATTGATTGGTTAATTGATTTGTGATTTCCTGGAGGTTTTTATAAATGGCCTATTGTCTGAGAAATAATCTCTGCAAACTTGTTGGCTGGTAAATAAGTTTTTTGTTGCGTTTGCACAAGCGAACAGGCAATGTTGGTCAGACCTCAAATATTGTACTCCCCACACTAGGGAGGATTTACAGTGAATATAAGCTTTTGATATGGCATGAAAAAAGTAATGATAGTTATTTTTGGTGGCTGTACAATTCGAGTCCCATTTTATCTTCCCATCTCTATCTTTTCCTAGGAAACTTGTTTGAATGTATGCAAAATATGATAAATATCCAATCTACCCAATCTACGTGTGAGAATTTTATGGGTTGGAAACAAGTAATATCAAGAGGCAGTTTGCTTTGAAAGACGCTTGGGAAGATAGTTCATGTGAAATTTGCAGTGTGTTAAGTAGATGATGATTGCATTTGATGATGATTGGGACTGATTTCATTGAGTATGTAAAATACAATGCTCCGTTTGAATTCCACCAGGAAATGCCCCAATTTGTCTATAGATTCCAGGTAATAGGAACATAGTTTGGCAGAGACGCTTAAATTTCCTGCAGAGCATAATGCTGATAGCCTTGACAGAGTCATACTGTGCAATTCTCTTAAAACACTGATAATAATACACAAAGCTTATCCATTGTAGGCTAGTTTTACCGGGTTGGGTTTCTGGTGTTGTATTAATCCTTAGTGCAGGACATTCTCTACAGTTCATGAAGCTCAGTCACTACCTGTTGGCTACGCTCTTACAATAAACCAATTTATTTTTTGTGATTCGATGTGATAATCTGTTATTATGATAATGTGTTATGAATGGGTGGAGATCGATTCGGCTCCCACAACTAATTTGCAACTTTTGTTATTGAGTGAGATGTATATATACCGAGCAATGCACTACTAATTCCTTAGATTGTTGGTTTGAATCTCCATTACTAAATCTTGTTGTATGTCAATTTTGTTGATTAGCATCACTAGGAGGCAGTAAATCAGGATTCAAGCATAGAACATAGTAGTCTTTTTGTTTGGGAAGTAATCATTGGGTAGTGTATTTATTCCTCTGGTAGAAAGTTATTCTTTTTTTCTCAGATTTGAAAGTCGTTGTCCTTGTAGCAATGAATAATGTGTGAGGGAGCACATTTACAGTCTAAACATGATTGTTATTTTGTTATTATTAAACCCCCACTGTCTATGGGTGAATGTGTTCTTTTTTATCATTGTGAGTGTTATTTTGTTATTATTAGAGCCCCACTGTCTATGGATGATTGTGCTCTTTTTTTAATGGATCATTGCTCCCCCAGGAGATCTTAATTTGACGGGAGACCATTGCATTGGTTGTAACATTCACAAAAAAGTGCCCAATTTACTTATGTTCTTCAAACTACGAATACTTGTGAGGATTTTATGACTTGGAAATAAGTAAATCAAGAGGCAACATAAGTTGGGACTGACATGAAACCTGAAAATCCATGCTTTTTAGTGCTTAGAAAAAATTCCACGTTCCATAAAACAATTTTTATGGGCTGGTAAGACGGATCATATGAGATTATGTGTAACTAGACATTGTTTCATGTTTGTTGGTTGTTTGATGGATCATGTGATTGTTTCATCACCATTAGGGTGTTCCCCTCGTTGCAACTGCCCAACTTCATCAGTTTCATGTAGGCCCCTTCGGACCCCATTTCCAAACTAACATTGGCCTTAGATCCTTCTCTCTCAAATGGGAATTTGCAAAAGGGTCCTGTGGCATTAAAGCTACAGACACCATACAAACCACAGGTACCAAAAACATCACATTGATTCTCCAGAGCCTGCCATGCCACTTTCCAGACCTGAAGTTTCTCAATCCATGAATACATTCTAAGGTTCCCATTAGCATCCAACCTCAAAAGTCTCAAATTCACATTTGGGTCTGTATAATCTTCACTATATCTCGACCAAATGATGGTCCCCTGTCTATCAAAGAGGCCAAAAACTCCAATCCCTTGTAAAACTGCTCCAATGGTGTTACTAGATTTTGAAGAAGAAAATTGCTCTTTAGTTCCACTTTCCCAGTAAATCACTTCACTGCACCATCTCAGCACTAGATTGCCAGTCTCCGTTATATCCAATAATAATATAAAATAAATTTAATTATTTAGTTGTTTTTAGTTTGATTTTTTGAAAGTTTTCTTGTGGATTTAATTTTTCTATCATATGGAAAAAATTTACTAAAATCACGAATTTGATGAATAACCTTTACACAATCGAAGTGTAATTCAAACACCCAAAAAACACTAAAAACAATTCCATTAATTACTCTTGACCAATTATATTTTTTATACATATTTACATATTTATCTAACAAAAAAACTACTCAATAATAAATAATTTAACAAGGCATGTGTTATAAGTTGATGTGGGCCCGGAAGATTTCAAATGTATCGACATATAAAAATAAAAAATAAAAAATAAATAAAAAATAAATAAATAGAAATAAAATAAAACAAAAATAAAATTAAAAATACAAATAAAATAGATAAATAAATTTTTTAATTAAAACATAAAAATAAAATAAATAAATAAATAGAAATAAAAATAAATAAAGATTAAAAAAATAAAAATAAACAAGTAAAATTAAATAAAAATAAAAATAAATAAAGATTAAAAAAATAAAAATAAACAAGTAAAATTAAATAAAAATAAAATCAAATAAATTAAAATTTAATAATATTAAATTAATAATTTTTATTTTTATTAAAAATAAAATCCAATATTCCATATCGTCACAAATGAACAAAATATTCATCTCCTTCAGTCATTACACAATTTACCTCTCATATACCACAAAACGATTCACATCTCCTCCTTCCGGCGTTCCCTTGCACCCTCTGTGCAATTGCTAGTATACACATGCACATAATCAATCTTCCTAAAAAATGGTTGATCTTTGTATGCCTTAGACCATTAAATGCCATAAATCATAGTAAGATGTGCTTGAGTGTGGATTGAGTAATCACATTGTGGGAATACTAATATGCCTCTCTTATGTATATCACACGAAGAAATGTGAATTGTAGAATTCATGTGAGGTCATAAGAGAGGCATCATGTCATTATGTTAAGGATATAAATATAAAGGGGTGTATAAAATGTTAATGAAAAAGCAGATACCTACAATATATAGTGAAAGCAGGGGTTTTTTAAATTGGGAAAATGCAATGGGTTAGTATTGGTAGGGGGTTAAATAAAGTGATTTTTAGAGGTATTTTCCAATATGTAGTCAAATTAAGGGTATTCTTTAGTATGCCACGAACGCACGTGCTATGCCATAGGTTAATTGAGTGACACCCCCGTGGTCATTATTCCCAGTTTTGAGTCGCTGTCAATTTCTAATTTCTGGTAACCTTTTCTATAACTATTTGGAGACTTGTTTCTAAGTCCCAAAACTATTTTACGATGATGCTTGTTGTTTTGAAACTTTAAGAATAAACTCTTAGAGTGTTCTTATTATGATCCCTAAAAATTCCCTTGAACCTTGCAATCCCTATGTTGCCTTTCGACTCCTCATAAAAAAATTGTTTTTATAAATCCTAATGGGGGCGTAAAGCTGGTAGGTGTAAATCTATTAGTCTACAAGCTGGGAAATTTTATAGGAGAAATCACAGTCTAAGATAACTCCAGTTTACTCAGAATTTCATCTTCCTAGTGATCATCTTTCTAATCTTCCATGGATCTAAGATAGTTTTCTTGATATTTTCATTAATTACCTTCAGACTATTCTCTACACACTTCGTCTTATTTCTGAAAACTCTTTTGTCAGATTATTTTTTAATTTCCTCTTAATTATTTATTTATTCCTTCTTTTCCCTCTCCTCCTCTAAAAAATTTACATAGTAATGATAAGTCCTAATATGGACTCTAAACACTGATTAAAAATGATGCAAAGTAAATTCTTCAAAGTCCATGTAGCAAAGCCTCCCACCAATATCCATGGTCTGTTCACTATAGGATTCACTACTAAATTATGTCCCCTTTACTAGAGAAAACAAGCATGATTTTAGGATATGTTCCATATTCTCCTCCTCGTTTCCAAAAATATGAAAGTAGGATGGTCACTAGCAGTGATAACATTTGAAGGGCAGGTCCAAATCTTAGTTAGAAGGGAATATATTTATGTCGCCCTTCTATGATGAAAAGTAAAAAAAAAAAGCATTTCAATTGACCACAATATATTATTTTTACATTTCAATTTCAAAAAAATAAAAAATAAAACCATAAACCATGAATCTTTATGTTAATAAAAGACTGTTACATATACAACAGTGAAGGAAGCTTCATCTTGCACTGCTTAAATCTCTCATTGGCAATGCCAACATAAGTCTTGAAGACACTATTATAATAATTTGGATGGATACCATCGGGATATAGGAGATTCTGATGTGTCAGATTGTGTAATGCAATTTTGACTTTGTTTGACAAGCAGCAGTGACCTGGAAAAAAATATTATTTTCAAATGTACATTTTTCTTACTTACCAATATAAAGGAAATGTAAAATATATATCATATGCTTAGAGTTGACATCTCACATCTATAATAATATTAATAAAAATATTTCATTGCTTATTATAATAAAATATTTTCATATCCCTACTATGTAAAATATTTTTATATCTAATTTTATATATTAATAGATAACATAATTGAATGTAAAACATTATCTTATGTCCTTGATATATTCTTTCTATTTCCTAAAAGAAACTATGTAATTCATTTAATGATTAATATGGATTTGAATATTAATATAGAAAATATAATAAAAAATATTTTAATTTCATTGCTAATTAATTAGAGAGATATAGAGGGAAAAGAGCTACTATGGTTAAAATATTGTTATGTACCTTATTATGAGGTAGAATTGTAATTAACAATGTATGTTGAACATGGAATTGATATATATGCGTGTTCAACATGGAATTGATATATATGTGTGTTCAACATGGAATTGATATATGGCAAGCTCACAAAAGTTTTTCCCCATCCATAGTAAACATATTGTGTGAAGAGGGATAAAGTACATAGACATTGCAAGCCTTTCCTCAAGTATTTTTAAATCTGAATAATGTTTTCACCTTGATTAGTTATAACACTTTAAGAGTGTGTTGCTTAGTATGGAAGAGAAATATAATTATCTTTATGCTCAATATGAAGCCTGCATATGACAAACAAAGATATAATTTAAGACATAAATATATCATAATTCCTAATGCTTACTATAAATTAAAACTTCTTTAAACATTAACTTAGAATCCACCTCATGGAACCACTTTATGATCTCATAACCACATTTACAACAATTTTGATGCTTCATCTCTATTAACCTTGGCACAAATGGAAAAAAACAATCCTCCAAATTTAGTCTATCATAGTTTTATTATAAAATGTTCATCCTTCTTTACATTTATTTTTAAAATTATATGACAATGTAAGTTAATTATTATGTTTTTTCTTCTAAAATAAAAAACTCTATTGCTTCATAATATCCTCAAAACCATACTAAAATGTTTTTTCTCCATAACATGTGGGGCGATTTTCACTGCAACTAGAGAAACTAGGAGAATTGTCCAACTATCCTTCTCAAATAGACCCAGAAAGTAGCCCAAAAAAAAATAGACATTTTGGTAATACCAAAAATATTAAAACATAAGAAGGTACTAGATATAGTCATAGACTTATAGACCATTAGGTGTCATATGAATAAAGAGGAGCTCAGTCCTTTGTACTCAAACTAGGAGGAATAGGAGTATCATAGTCACATTGAATATGCCCTTCTACAAGGGCTAGTCTTGCAGCGAGCCTTTCAATGAGAAAATTTTGGTTCATCATCATTATTTTAATATCGTCTACAAAATTAAACACGTTATATATCTCAACTTGTTTATCCTTTAGCACCATGCCAACCAGTGTCTTCATTTTCCAATATAATGTAATCAAGTTGAGAAATTGTTTTCTTTGTCCCATCATGTGAGAAGGGTTAGGAAACCAATAACAATATTCCCCCAATATCTTAGATTTAGAATAATATTGTCTCTCAATGCCCACCATGGATTTGAAATTCCTAATTTATCTTTGAGTCTGTAGAGGAACAATAATGAAATAAGTCTTGGCCAAGTCATCAGAAAATATACGAGCCCTGTGTTGGACCTATGATTTTCTTCCATTTCCAACCCTCCTACAACATATGCATTTCATGGGAGGAATGGCTTGCAGGAAGGGCTTAGTTCTTAAATTCCCGACAAAACACCCATGACCAGTTGTCTCACGAGTGTGCTAACCTGGAACATAGACACTTGTAATACACACACTAATATTACAAACAATTATGACTTTATATGAATGTAAATATTTCAAACCAAGGGATGGACCATAGAAATCAAGCACATTGAGGTATTGTTCACCTCCACCCTGAAAACCCGTATTTCTATGAACTTAGATATAGAGCCACAGCCAGACCCAAAGAAGAGACATATCACAGTTGCACCCCTTTTTTCTTAACGAAGTAAACAAAGCTATGAGAATCGAAATGAACATATCATGCAATAACTTGAATATCCACCAAGAAAATACTAGCATTATGTTCTCGAACCAAGAGTAAATAGAACACGGTCCAATTTCCACCGAAACCACCCCATAGCCTAACGCACCAGAAATCACTAACAACTGGAATAGACTAGGACTAAAGTTTCCAAGTAAAGTAATAGAAAAATGAGAAAATCCAAAAAGTTAAAAAACTTAGCAGGAAAATCAGAATTGACGACGGACAATGATCGCCTTCCCTGATCATTTTCCAGTGACTTGTGCAATTTTGGGCCTCCGCGACATACCTTTGACACTGTTAATCGCTTATAAATCCCCGAAAAACGCACAATGTTCTTAGTCTAGGAGCCAAGCTTAGACACTAGTAGTAGCGAGGTTGTGTCCTTGACCTCACACCATCCCCCAGCTTCCTCATTCACCTCTAGGTTTAAGTCTCTCCACACCACTCTATGTGAGTATTTAAAGGCCATCTATTTTACCGCATGAAAATGCATGCTACGGCAAGTCCTGCCCCTTGTTATTTAATGTTCATCATATTCGTAGGGTGGTGGGATCCTCCCATGATATTTCGCTTCTTTCAATGTGCCTGCCCTCATTGGTGAGTTCCTATAGATTTATATCAAAAATTGGAGTGATTCAATCCAATATATTTGTTCTATCAACGACCAACTTTCATTATGGTGGAGGTCTCTATGTTGGTAGCCCAAATTAGCCATCAAGTTTGTCACCTTGTTCCCCAACCTCCTTGAATGGAGGACTAGTATGTAATCTAGTTGGCATATCATCTCCCCCACGCAAATATGAGGAATTCCAAGTGCCAAATTTTGTCAAATTTAGAATAGAGAGTGTGATGGATGAGTCTTTTAGTTGTCATTGTTCCCAGTTTTGAGTCGCTGTCAATTTGTAATTTCTGGTAATCTTTTCTATAACTATTTGGAGACTTGTTTCTAAGTCCCAAAACTCTTTTACGATGATGCTTGTTGTTTTGCAACTTTAATAATAAACTCTTGGAGTGTTCTTATTATGATCCCTAAAAATTCCCTTGAACCTTGCAATCCCTATGTTGCCTTTCGACGCCTCATAAAAAAAATGTTTTTATAGATCCTAATGGGGGCGTAAAGCTGGTAGGTGTAAATCTATTAGTCTACAAGATGGGAAATTTTATAGGAGAAATCACAGTCTAAGATAACTCTAGTTTACTCATAATTTCAGCTTCCTAGTGATCATCTTTCTAATATTCCATGGATCTAAGATATTTTGCTTGATATTTTCCTTAATTACCTTCGAACTATTCTCTACAGACTTCGTCTTATTTCTGAAAACTCTTTTGTCAGATTATTTTTTAATTTCCTCTTAATTATTTATTTATTCCTTCTTTTCCCTCTCCTCCTCTCAATAATTTACATGATAATGATAAGTCCTGATATGGACTCTAACACCGATTAAAAATGATACAAAGTAAATTCTTCAAAGTCCATGTAGCAAAGCCTCCCACCAATATCCATGCTCTGTTCACTATAGGATTCAAGAATAAATTATGTCCCCTTTACTAGAGCAAATGAGCATGATTTTAGTATATGTTCCATATTCTCCTCCTCGTTTCCAAAAATATGAAAGTAGGATGGTCACCGGCAGTGATCAAATTTGAAGGGCAGGTCCAAATCTTAGTTAGGAGGGCATATATTTATGTTGCCCTTCTATGATGAAAAGCTTAAAAAAAAACATTTCAATTGACCTCAATATATTATTTTTGCATTTCAATTTCAGGAAAAAAAAAAAAACCATGAATATTTATGTTAATAAAAGACCGTTACATATACAACAGTGAAGGAAGCTCCATCTTGCACTGCTTAAATCTCTCATTGGCAATGCCAACATAAGTCTTGAATACACTACTATAAGAATTTGGATGGATACCATCAGGATATAGGAGATTCCGATGTCTTAGATTGTGTAATGCAATTTTGACTTTGTTTGACAAGGAGCAGTGGCCTGGAGGTCTAGATTTTTCTTATAGAACTTTTTTTTTTTTTTGAAACGTTGTTTACAGATATGAATACAACAATGAAATTATGGTCATGGTGGACAATTAGTCAAGCTCATGATGTGAAACCATGATGCTGTAAGTTTGGCATTGAACATTTAAGTGGGGATACAAGGAGACTCCAAAAGTGGAGGCAAATTTGGATAATCAATATCAAGATAACTTGAGCTTATAGAAAGCCCTAATGAGTCATTTTAGCTCTAAAATACTTTTGAAATATAATCACATCCCATAATATTTTGTCACTCTTATGAATTTAAAATAGGAACCAAAATAAACATATCAAAATCACTACATTTTAATGAAACTGAAATAAGAAACGAATATGACAAAACAAAAATACTTATATTGAAAGTATATGAAAGGCCTTAATTATAAAATTAAAAATAAATTTTAGCTTATATAAGAGGTATCAATGGAGTTTTAGCTTATAAATTTCAGATTTGATCAAATCATTGTTCTATTGTCTATTAAAACTCTTTTGGAATGTTGAGACTTCCAATAATTGCACATCTCAAATAATTGGAACAACAGTCTCTTGACTTTGCCGCAAAATTGATCCAAGGTAGCATTTTCTTCCAGTTATAAACCTTTGACAGTTGTGGTCCTCTAGCTTAACATATCTTGTGTGATATCCTGCAATTATTAAATTGAATATGTTAATAAAAAAACATAATAAAACTTGAAATATGTTATAAAACAGAAAGTAAAAGTAAAATGGTATAAAAATAAAAAAAATTCACTTACACTGATGGTAATAAACATTGAAACTTACTAGTTCTTTCAATCTATTCTCATAGTGGAAGAGGTTTTCGAGTTTTCATGTCCTTCCATTCATCATAAATAGCATTCCAATCTACCTCATTTAGA
The DNA here is from genome assembly GCA_034641835.2 of Pinus albicaulis. Classification (NCBI taxonomy): domain Eukaryota; kingdom Viridiplantae; phylum Streptophyta; class Pinopsida; order Pinales; family Pinaceae; genus Pinus; species Pinus albicaulis. Next base: position 274,387,736 of record CM076573.1, read on the forward strand.
GCATGAGGTGCACTGAGAGAGAAACATTAACATATCCAATGTTTTTAAAGAAAGTTTTGATCTATCATCATTTTTAATTCGATTTAATTTTGAAAAGCCTCTTTCATATACTACTGTACTAGCTAGAATAACAAGAATTGCTTTTCATAGCTGCATTAAGCATGGCAATCTTTCAAACCATTCAATTTCACCTCCACATAGATCCCATACTCCAAACATATGTTTTTTTGGGTAAGATTTATAAATAGTACATATAAATTCATCCATTTTACCCATACATTTAATGTTGTCCACAACAAGCAAGCCTCCAACACTAAATTTTTCACATAAACATGTCAACCATATTCTTGTTTGAGAGTCTCTATCATCCATATCTTAATAATAATTACGAGGACTAAAAAGCTTAGCTACATTAAAAATAGGAAAATCTGTGAACCTTGCATTTAGAGAGTCAATCACCTTCATTACAAAACCTTTTCCCAGCATAATGCAGTCATCTAGTGTCCTTGATCTTTGTGACTTCAACAAAATCTCAAACCTCAATTCATGTACATGTACTATACCTGTGCAATCTGCAAACTTGAGAGTTCCTTGTTGTGTTTTACTTGAAAAAGATGATGTGTGCATTACACCTGCTCCAAATGTGCCTCCTAGAAATCGCTTTTGAAGCAAGATGATAGTGATATCCAAATTCATTCCAATAGATTTAATGTCAACATGATCCTCTTGAAACTTTTGATTTAGCTTATTTAACTCAATAAGCACATCTGTAAGTAAGTGGATGAAAAATTGAACTTGAAATATTGTAGCCATCCCATACATTTTTTTCTCCACTAACTCTGAGTCTCTTAACAAAGTAGGCATGAGCTTAATGAGTCCTTCCATGACTTTTCCTCTAGAAAGCCATCTAATATGATGAATCTGTAACACTTCTAGCTTTGTGAATTGAAATGAATCCATTAGCTCTTTCAATTCTCCATGTCTTTTAGTAGATTTCCCTGACCATGAATAGATCTTGTTTGTAAACTTATCAATAGCTTGCAACTCTTCAAAATATGATTAAGCATCATTTGCTGCTAATGCTTCTCGATGAGCGATACAATGGATATCTAATAAATGAGGGGCATGTCGACAAAGCTTAGTTGATAAAACCTCATGAATACCCCTCATGGATGATGCTCCATCAGATCCAAATCCAACTAACTTTTCCATGGATAGATTCATGTCTACTAAAAGAGATGTCACAACATCATACATAGATTGTGATGTTCCATCCTTAATCTATAGCAAGTGTATGAATTTTGTAGCACATGGACCTCTTCATTTGTCAAATATGTAATATAAACAATCAAATGTTGCACCATAGTCCAATTAGTGCTTTCGTCAACTAAAAGTGAGTAATATGGGCTTTGTAAAATCTATCTTTTAATTTTCTCCAATATACCTCCTTAGCAGCTTCTAAAAATTATTTTCCATATGTTGTATTTGTATATGCTGAGTTTTCATCTGTTAAAGGCATGTGAGGAGTGTTTTTATACCTGTTCAAGTCACAAATTGACTTATATATTTCCAAAGGTAAATCATGTATTGCAGCAAAATACATGTTCCCAATACCTGATATAATTCTCTCTTTCTGAGCATCAACCATTAGCTCTACATGTTTTGAAATTGGAAGAGTACTCCGTTTTCTTTCTCCCTCTAAAATTTGCAAAGAAAATTTATGAGCCTCTGATGTTGCATGGATGTTTAAAGCACTAACTTGAAGAGTTGTTCTTCCATCTTTAGCAAATGGAGTTTCCCTTTTAAATTTTACACACCATGAACATTTTATCCTTTCAACACCATTACAATATTTTATAGCATAAGCCCATGGAAATATCATCTTCCATTTGGACTTGAATGTTCTTTTGTACCTCTTGGATGTCGGTTCCTCTTAAAGAAGTTCTGCACTATCTGATTCATGGTCCTCATCTACCTGATCATATACTTCATTTTAAAAAATATGCAGTTGATTAGATCATTGAGAGATACCAAATGCATCAACAAGTGAACATTGTTTCAGATCCTTTTTTGGGTGACCAAGAGGTGGCATTTTATACCTGTAAATCATAATCAATCAACAAAACAATAAATATATAAAAAAAAATTTAATATAAAAACACACAGATTCTTTGAAAACAAGACAGTAGACAAAAAACTTCATATGAAAACTAATGAAATGAAAAGCAACAAATAGATCTCACACACAGAGGTTTGTTGATCATTGAAATTAAAACTAACATTGATATTCATGTCCTGAAAAGAGGAAAAATGAAAAGCTAATCTTGTTTTTCACACCTAAATGTTATCCAATCTGTTATTGCATTTCATATATTGTTAGGACCAACTATAGTCTGTTAGTAATTAAAGACAATAAACCAAATCTAAAATAATTTGTCTGTCCTGCATAAGAGCTTGATCATAAAATTCCCTACCTTAATTTTGTTACTGTATATACTATAGAGAAAATGCACATATACTTTGCTGAAGATGCACATATACTTTGCTCGATATTACTTGTTTTTAATTGTAATTTTTACACAGTGAGTTATTTTTTTTGTATTGTACTTAATCATGATCTGAATTCAAATTTGTATATTTTTGTCATCAACTCCTTTTCAGTTTGAATTATCTTAGAAAACACAATAACTCACTAAAAAACACAATAATTATTTTAGATATAATAAGAACTAAAATATTTATGAAATATAATCACATCCCATAAGACAATAACTCACTGAAAAGTCAAGTCATCCCATAACTCATTTTTCAGTGAGTTATTGTGTTTTTTGTTTATTTCTGAAAACACAGTAACTCACTAAAAAACACAATAATTATTTTAGATATAATTAGAAATAAAGTTAGTTGCTGCAATTAAAAATACAAAAAAAAACATGAGTGTTGGTCCATAACCCACAAGGTCACATGAAATTTGAGCCATAAGAGGTCCTACGAGGTCGTATGGGTCCATGGGCTCACCTAGGATTTGGCCCATCAGACCTCAAGAGAGGCAGACCACCAACTGGTGTGCGTCTGAAACAGAAACATGCTTGAACGATAAGCACAACATCTGCATCTGACCCACACAGTTAGAGTAATATTTTTCTCAGCGAACAATCACCCTCCAGAATGCCACAAAGGGTAGCGATTACACCAAGGATTCAGCGATTCATCAAATATATCTCTCCCCATCCCTTTGCATCGAAAACGTTTTAGCCTAAACTTATCTCTCTATTTCTATTTTAGAACTTGTAATAGAACAATAACAACAAATGTAGAAAATGACACAAATTACACAATAGTTTAGCATCAAATTCAAGAAAATTTAGAAGAACATCCAAAAAAACCAAATAAAAAGAGCCCTTCATAATCCGCGCAGCAATCATTAAAAGCAGTGAATTCAGGGGAGGAAGAGTTTAATGAGAAGAAAGAGTTTAATACTAGTGAAACACTCAAATCCTATGAACAGTTGGATGGTCACTCGGATTCAGTCGTTCATCATCCTCAATGGTCAATGTGCTTTCCAATTCAAATTGTAAGTATGAATGGTTACACACAGAGTTTAATATAATTCAAAAAATTAATCATCAAAAATTCCAATTTTATTTGAGAACGCAACTAATAATTAGATCAATTAGATAAAATTTAATTACTATTTTAAATTTATTAATATGTATATAATTTTACTATTTTTAAATGTAATATCATGTGATAATATCTATTCTATATTAAGTTGTAAACTATCTTTGAAATCTATAAAGTTAAATATATTAACTTACACAAAAATATATATTAATTTTTAAAAAATAAAATCAATTTTCAATTTTCATAATTTTTTCATTATATTATATTAATTTTATTATTAGTTAAAGTTAACACAAATTTATTTTGATTTTGATTTATTTAATATTTAAAAAATAAAAAATAACTTTTATATTATTTATTTTTAGTATATTTTTTTCTAATTATAAAATAACAATAATATTATTTGGTAATATATATATCTAATTTAGTGCATAAATTTTATTTTCTTATTTAAAATATTTCCAATAAGTTGGAATCTTGAATATGATTTAACTAATATAAATATTATTATTTATATCTAATTTAACAAAATATATATCTATATATATATATACATATATATATATATATATATATATATATATATATATATAATTTAATATTCGTATATAAGTTTAACTTAATTTCATATATATATATATATATATATATATATATATATATATATATTATTGACTACATTATACTTTTTCATATTTTAAAATGAATTTTTAAATCTTATTTTTTTTTCCTATTATATAACTTAAATTATAATTATAAATAAAATTTAAAAATATTACATCATATTAAAAAAATATACAATTTTTTTGTTTAATCTAAATTTAAAATGAGAAAAATAATTTATTATCTAAACAAAGACTATAAATAACTAAAAATAAAAAATAATATAAATAAATTAATCAAAATTCTATAAACCCATTTAAAAAAATATTAATCTATTTAAAAAGAAACCATAAGTAAATTAAACCAATGAAAGTAAAAAGAAACCATAAGTAAATTAAACCAATGAAAGTAAATAGGTCCAATTCTGTTGAATTAATCTAAATCGACTGTATATACTCAAAAGACCAAATTGGAAACAAAGATTATGAAATTTTATTCACTTTGTCTTAATCTAGCATACTACGTAGGAAGGGAACAAGAAATTCCATCCATGAAATATGTTATAAAAAATAATTTAGAAATATTCCATCCATGGAATATTTTAGATCTACAAAGTTTGGGGAATGAGATGGTAGTCAATGCAGAAACGTTTTTGTTTCGTCAATGCGTAAAGAGAAATTTTAATTTTTAAATATATGTTTATTTTCTTTTATCCTTTGGCAATGTTTGAACAACATAAGCGTATGTCGTTAAACATTTTTTATAAAATTTTCACTGAATCACAGTAGAAACATAATTTCATGAAAGAAGAATTTCATTAAAAAAAAAAAACAAAACACTATGCTCAGCAAAATTTAAGGAGGCAAATGTAAATGACCTCTGCCATTTCTTAAAAGACTATCCAACCTAAATTGCTTTAAAAACAAGCATGAACATCAACGAAAGTATTAATCGAACATCAAGAAATTATATGGAGAGTTAAAATCCCTGGAAAATTCCGTATTAATCGAACATTAAGAAATTATATGGAGAGTTAAAATCCCTGGAAAATTTCGCCTCATCGAAACTTCAGAGTAGAGAAGTCTTCTTTTCCCAAGCAAATAGATGTAATCACACTTGATTTGGGTCTCGAAATTTCACAATAAAGTATTCTTCTGTACCCAACCCAATAGATGTAACCACACTTGATCTCAATAGGTGGGAGTTAGGATTCGAGGAATGACTCTTTTGCTGAAAAATATCAACTTCTAAGTTATTAATTAAGCATGCAGTTGCACAATGCAGACTTGCACTTAATAGAATTTGGAAACTCAACAACCTTTCCTTTGCAGTTGCAACTTGCCATTAATCTCAACTGCAACTTGCCATTAATCTCTTTCAATGCTACATCATGCAACAACGTAAGTCCAATTAGTAACTATACTTACTATATTTAATAATTTTAAAAAATGTGATTGCCTCTTACAAATTACAACACTTCTAATGACATTTTATAATATATTTTTTTTTTTAACTTGTAAAAATTTAAATTAAATTTTTTTTTTTACTTGTAAATTTCTATCCCTACTTCTCTAACGTCCCAGAAGCCCTTTGAAGGGCTCTGACATGTTCAATTTTGAACACTCTCACCGGTTTCCTTTCTTTCTAATGCGATACCAGTAATATATATATATATATATATATATTCCCTACCAGCCAAAAAAATATTAGTATTAGACATGCATTTAATCTTTTGCCTTAATATTCGTGGATCAGTTTTAAGTACTTGGTGGTTCATTTCAACAATTTGTTGATGTCATATCATTGGAAATTATTTAGCGTATGGTGTACTTTCGTAGCCATTCGCTGAAATCCTGTACCTTGAGAAATTACTTTAGCAAGTTAAATCAGTTGTATACACATAGAAGTTTAACTGTGCATCTTCTTTTATACCCAGACAAATTCAACTTGGCATCTTCTGCAGAGGTTTAAGTTTGATCTGTATGTAGGTAATTGAGGTTTCAGTTTGCTCTGTATGTTTCAATTTGATCCGTAAATCGGTAATTGAGTGGGGTACTTGGGAAGTTCAATTTCGGCATCTTGCGTTGAATCATGTTATTTAAATAGACCAGCCTAGTGGATGTGGGCCAACTGGGACTGGAATCTTTTCCCTCCCTCCATCAATGAATCGATGGGTGTTCCACCGAGAAAATCGGGTGGATTCCGGGACCGAAATAAGTATGCGAGATAAGGAAATGGTAAAAGGGAAGGGAGAGAACGAATTGCAGTAAATATGTACAATTTTTTTTTCTGATTGGAGTAGCTTTTAGGTTTACATAGTTCTGTCCCAATTGGACCAGAAGACTAATAAATTGTATGACCAATAAGCAGAAAACTACGAATCAAACCGCCAAGAAAAAAATTGTACGATCTGTGAATCAGAGTGGTAAGAAAAATTTGTACTATCTACGTGTCGAATGAGTCTTGAGGTTGATGTTTGGACTATTGTTGGTACTAAAAGAAACGCAGATTCAGATTGATTTACGCCTCGGCGTTGTGGATCAATAGTGTGCATATAAGCGTGATTTCAAGTAAAAATTTCAATATTGGGAAATATTCAAATTTCATTTGATGGGACGAGGAATTTTTTACCACATAACCTGATAAGCATGTTTAAATTGACGTAATTTGGTGGGAGGTTTGTGTATTGTTCTTAATGAGTTCATTTGATGGGACGAAGAATTTTTTACCACATGATCTGATAAGAATGTTTAAATTGAAGTAATTTGGTGGTAGGATATTTTTATGATCTAGCCAATTAGGAAAGTTTTATTTTTTATAGTATTTTTTTTTAATGTTTATAATCAATTATGAACTTTTTTATGTTTATAATCAATTATTTATACTCGAAATAGGAAATGTATTTGTTTTTTTATTTAACTAATATATATTTAAAAGTAATGAAAGTTTAAAATATTTTATTTATTTTATATAACTATAAAATTATTATGTTAATATTTTTTGAACGTGGAATTATGTTAGTTTTCAAGAGATATTTTGATTGTTTAAGAGGGCTTTAATAGGTGGGATAACTTTTTCCACTTTAAAGTGACACAATTTTGGTTTTTTTTTTCTACTTTTATATATAAAAATAAAAAAGTGTATGTGGGATAAGGTGAATAGCATTTTGAGATAATGAGAAAAGAAATTCAAATTAAAAATAAAATTGATTTTGAATATTGTTTAATATGTGATATTAAAAAATATATATTAATAAAATAATATTTTCATATATTTTTTCAAGTGAAATAATTTTATATTAACATTATTTATAAAAAAGGAAAAAAATGTAATTGAATGGAAAAAATCTTATTCTCAAATGCACATTTTTTCTACTTACCAATATAAAGGAAATATATAATATAGATTTTATGCTTATTATAGAGCTAACATCTCACATCTATAACAATAGTAATAAAAATATTTCATTTTGTATTAGAATAAAATATTTCCATATCCTTACTAAGTAAAATAATTTTATATCTAGCTTTATATATTGATAGATAACATAATTGAATATAAAAAAAACTATGTGATTGCTTTAATGATTAATATGGATTTGAAAGTTAATATTTACAAAATATAATAAAAAAGATTTATTTTATTGTCATTGCTAATTAATTATACAAAGATAGAGGGAAAACAACTAATATGGTTAAAATATTGTTTTATTACTTACTATGAGGTAGAGGTGTAATTGACAATGTGTGTTGAACGTGGAATTGATATATCTCAATTTTTTTTAAATCTGAAAAATGTTTTCACTTTGATTAGTTCTAACATTTTGAGGGTGTTTTGGGAGACATGTAGTTCCTTTTGCGCTCAATATGAAGTCTACATATGACAAACATAGATTTAATTTATATATATAACTCACATAAATACATCATAATTCCTAATGTGTGCTATAAAGAAAAACACATGGATTCAATTTATGATCTCATGACAACATTTACAACACTCTCGACATTTCATCTCTATTAACCTTGGCACAAATGGAAACAAACAATCCACTAAATTTAGTCTATCATATTTTTATTATAAAATGTACATCCTTTTTTACATTTATTTTGAAAATTATATCACAATATAAGTTAATTATTATGTTTTTTCATGTAAATTAGAAAAATCTATTGTTTCATAATATCTTCATAACCATACTACAATATTGTTTCTCCATAACATGTGGGGGGATTTTAACTCCATCTAGAGAAACTAGGAGAATTTTCCAACTATCCTTCTCAAAGAAACCCAAAAAGTAGCCCAAAAACAACAGTAGACATGTTGGTAATACCAAAAAGATTAAAACATAAGAACACACTAGATATAGTCACAGAATTGTAGACCATTAAGTGTCATAGGAACAAAGAGGAGTTCGGTCCTTTGTACTCAAACTAGGAGGAGCAAGAGTAGATTCACAGTCACATTGAAGATGCCCTTTTACAAGAGCTAGTCTTGCATCGAGCCTTTCAATGAAAAATTTTTGGTCCATCATCATTCTTTTAATATCCCCTAGAAAATTAAACACATTGTATCTCTCCACTTGTTTATCCTTTAGCACCATGCCAACCAGGGTCTTCATTTACCAATATAAGGTAACCAAGTTGAGAAATTATTTTCTCTGTCCCCTGGTGTGACAAGGGTTAGGAAACCAATACCAAACCTCCTTTGATATCTTATATTTGGAATAAGATTGTCTCTCAATTCCCACCATGGCTTTGAAATTCCTAATTTCTCTTTGAGCCTCTAGAGGAACAACGTTGAAATAAGCCTCAGCCAAGTCCCCGACAAATATACGAGCCTTGTGTTGGACCTATGATTTACTTCCATTTCCACCCCTCTTACAGCACATGTGTTGCGCATGGCTTGTAGGAAGGGCTTAGTTCTTAATTTTCCACCAAAACACCCATGACAAGTTGTCTAACCAGCGTGGAACACAAACACTTGCAATATACTCACTAATATTACAACAAATGATGACTTTGTGTGAATGTAACTAGTTCAAACCAAGAGATGGACCATACCTATCAAGCACATGGAGGTAGTGTTCACCTCCACCCTTAAAACCCACAATTATCTGAGCTTAGATATAGAGCCACAAACATACCCAAAGGAGAGACATATCACAGTTTCACCCCTCTTTTCTTAACCAAGTAAACAAAGCTATGAGAATTGACATGAACATACCATGCAATTATTTGAATATCCACCAATCAAATACTAACATTATGTTCTCGAACGAATGGTAACTAGAACAGGGTCCAATTTCCATCGAAACCACCACATAACCTAACACACCAGAAATCACTAATGACTCGACTAGACTAGGACTAAGATTAGATTACCACGTAAAGTAATAGAAAAAATGAGAAAATGCATAAAGATAAAAACCTTACCAGGAAAACCAGAATTGGCAAGCAGGGACAATGACCGCCTTCGTTGATCAATTTCCAGCGACTTGTGCAAATTTGGGCCTCCTCGACATACCCCTGCCACTTTCCATCTGTTATAAATCCCCGAACAAAGCACATTGTTCTTACTCGAGGATCCCAGCTTAGACACTAGTGGTAGGGAGGTGGTGTCGTGGACCTCACACAATCCCCCCAGCTTCCTCATTCACCTCTAGGTTTAATTCTTTCCCCACCACTTTTTGTGAGTATCTAAAGTCCATCTATTTCACTACATGAAAATGCATGCTAGGAGCAAGTCGTGCCCCTTGTTCTTTAATGTCCATCATATTGTCAAGGTGGTGGGATCATTCCATGAGGTTGCCCTTCTTTCACTGTGCCCACCCTCATTGGTGAGTTCCTATCGATTTCCAAGACGGATTGGAGTGATTCAACATAATATATTTGTTCTATCAACGACCACCTTTCATTAAGGTGGAGGTCTGTGTGTTCTGTCACGTTGTTCCCCAACCTCTTTGAATAGAGGACTAGTATGTAATCTAGTTGGCATATCATCTCCGCGACGCAAAATGTGAGGAGTTCCAGAAGTAGGTATGTGAGAAAAGGAAATCGCAGAACGGACAACAGAGAACGAAGTCGAGTAAATATGTACAATTTATCTTTCTAATGGAAGAAATCACTCTCAGGCATACATAGTTTTGTCCGAAATTGGAGCACAAGACTAATCAATCGTACCCTAAAAATTACGCATCCAATAAACAGAGAACTGCGAGTCAAAGCTCCAAGAAAAAAACTGTACGATCTCCGAACCGAGGGCGAAGAAAAAAATTGTACTATATACGTGTGGAATGAGCCTTGAGGTTGAAGTTTGGACTATTGTTGGTACTGAAAGAAACACAGATTCACATTGATGTACGCCTCTGCGTTGTGGATCACTAGTGTGCATATAAGCGTGATTTCAAATAGAACTTCAATATGACAAGGATGTTTACATCCCATCAATTTTTTTACCACACAATATGACAAGGTTGTTTAAATTGACGTAATTGGTGGATAATATTTTCCACCAGGAACTTTTTATGTTTATAATCAGTTATTTATTTATAGTACTTTAATTCATTACGACTGTTTTTACGTTTATAATGGATTATTTATGCTTTATTTAGGAATTTTTTTTATTTATTTAATTAATATATATTTGAAATTAATAAAAATATAAAAAAGTTTAGGTGATAATCACATCTTAGAATATTTTGATATTTTGTAAAATGATTAGTTTAATTCAAATAAAAAATTAAAAAATTAAATTTATTAACATTTATTATTATTATTATTTTATTATTTTATTAGTCTATTTATTTTTTATTTTTATTTTTATTTATGATTTAAAAATATTTAATTTTATATAATTATATATTTATTATGGTAATATTTTTCCAATAAAAAATATATAATTATATAAAATTAAATATTTTTAAATCATAAATAAAAATAATGTTAAACACCATGTTGAAGCACACACATGGTGTATGAGGAAGAAGAATGCACACACAAGAGAAACAACACACAATGAAGGATAAGCGTGAGGCTTTCTTATTTTCCATTATACAAAGATGTACATTTATAGTACAATGGTGTGACTCTTGGTTTCTCATTCCAAGGTCACTTGGACTCCATTGTGACTTTTCATATTCCACACCTACCCATGTAGGATTAGGTGTTCCAACATCCCCCCTTAATCTGAAGGGGTATGTGTGATTCCAAGAAAAGAGTTGTAATACAAATATGCAAAGTATACATGGCAGCACTTGGCTGAATCAACTCTCTGAAATGTTGGAAAAAGAGGTGGTTTTAGGATGACCACAAACACTGGAACGCAAAACTTGTTGCAGTTCCCGGAACTCTTCCAAAACTGGCAAGAAGCTGAAGGCTTCTGCTAGAGGAATTGTCCCTCATAAAAAAGGGAGACCTTCGACCTAAAAGAAGGGAGGTCTACGACCTGTGATGGTTTTAGGGTGACCAACAACTCTGGAATGCTTTGAAGCATTTCCTGGAACTCAACCAATGCTGGCAAGAAGCTGAAGGCTGCTAAGCTGAAGGCTTCTGCTAGAGGAAGTGTTCCTCGCTTGTGGTGGTTTTAGGTTGTCCACCAACCAAGATGATGGTTTTAGGTTATCCACCAACCGAAGGCATGCTCATGGGCATCTTTGTCTCTGGCTACGTCTCTGAATCCGGAATGACGAATTGTGGCTCAGGCTCGCTTGAACTGCTGGCTACAACTCTGAACATGGAATGAGAGATTGTGGCTCAGGCTCGCTTGATCTGTCGTCGAAGCTTGTACATGACCACCACTTTCCCCCCTGTCAGGGACAAGGTGAGATGATGGCGAAAACTCAACTGCAAGTTTGCTCAATATCCGTGAACAAGTTCTAACATGTGTCGTAAACATCTTCTTGGCTGCTGATGCCCATTGCCAAGAAGCGATCCATCCAAGATGAATCTTGGTTCTTGCAGAAGGCTTGTGTCTGAAGCATCTGTCTGAAGAATGAGTGTGCCGACCACAATGCTTGCATGGATGAAGATCAAAACAGTGATCTTTCATATGGCCAACTCGATCACAATGTTGGCATTTCTCAATCTGTTGTGGAAGTGGAACAGGATCTGGAACAGCTGCAGGTGAACTGTCATATAGGAATCCGGCACTCTGAAATATGATGGGCTTGGTGTAGTCTGGAATATGAAAGGACACATCCTTGTCATATCCAAGACCAATTCGGTGCTTGTTGTGGACAAGCTCTTCCCAAGGTCTGATGATGGGCTTAGGAAGTGCAGGCTGAACTGCTGCATCTGCATGTACATCTGCTCTAGTACAAGGAACTGAATGTGGATCAACTGGAACTTTACCGACTTGATGCTGATGGGAGTCTTTCACAATGTTCTGAACAGAAATAGGTTCAGAATGGTGACTCTTTTGCTGAAGTTCGTCTTGTTGAAGCTGAGATTCCAACTGCAAAAACTCAATCTTTTCTTGTGCATGTAGCAAACAACTTTGAATGTTACATAGAGCATCCTTGCTCATTTTTATCATATCATGAACATTTGAATGAATGAGGTCATTCAACAACTCTAATGCCTCATTGATTTTGGCCATTTCAACAACTTAGGCTCAAAAAATGAAAGGGTGTCGGCTACAACTGAAGATGCACTCGGTTACAATGTGATTCAACAAATACAAATGACTCCAAGGAATTCTCAAAGTACAAAGTGTGCTCCTCAAATGATGAAGGGCAATCAACAATCCAACAACTCAAATTTACACTGATTCCAACTATGATTGAAGAGGCAAATTCACTCACAATGTGAGTTCAATACAAAATCTCTGCAAAAATATGTGCAGCTGAAAACACTATGTGCCGAATTTGAAAACACTATGCAACTCCGATCCTTCCTTCAAAGAGCTCATTGACAACTGTAAAACTGATGGCAAACTTGTCTTCTCATGTAAAATTCTTCAAAAAAATCACCCTTCAATGCCACAAATCACAAAATGAAAATTTGCAATGTATTCAATCTATTTGCTCCTCATATGCCATTTTCTTCATTTCATTTCTGCTGTTCTTGTCTCTCTCTTTCCTCTCTCTCTCTGCTGTTTTTTTTTTTTTTTTAATTAATTGAAAATTAATTAAAAATTAATTATGGGGAATAATTAAAAAAGGGAATAATAAAAAATATGGAGGGGGTTTGTTAATTGGGATGGGAATAATTAAAAAATGAGGAGGGGATTGTAGTAATGGGAGGGGTAGTTTATTAAGGGAAGAGTTATTATAATGGTGAGGAGGGATTATAATATATTAAAAAAGGAACGTGGGAAATGTAATGAAAAGGGTGGGGGGTATATGAGAGAGCAGTATTAAGGTGTGAAAATCGATTTTAAAAAGGAGAGGGAAGATTAAAAGTTGAATGAGGGGCGGATTGTATAAATTTATATGAAGGGGAGTATTATATTAAAAATCGATTTAAAAAGGTAAAGGCGGTATTGTGAAGTTTGGACGGGGCAGTATTTAAATGGGGGTTTTAATGCATGGAGGGACGCTGTAAAAGCCGTGAAGGGATGAGAGGGAGGCTGTAAGAAGAGGAGAGGCGGATTTTACAATGGAAAGGGGCGGTATTAATATATGAGAAGGCGGTATTGAATATGAGAGGGTGTTGTTAAAAGGGAAATGTGGTATTAAAATGATGCAGGAGGCAGCGTCTGAGGGGGAGGGAGAGGACGCGTGTGAGAGAGAGGTTCTGGAGTGCCGTGGAGCGTTAGTTAAAGATCAGGGCTCGGTCGAAGGGCCGGTGTGAGGTTGGTATTGAATGTAATGAGCGTGCGCTTGAGTGGAGCGTTGTTGACAGGAAAAGGTGAAATGACAGTTTGCAGTTGAGTCGTGGAGTCGAGAGTTGACAGGGAGCGGAGGACCCGTAGCATAGGCGGATGTGAGGGCTGTTGGGGAGCGGTGCCAACAGTTGGGACGGCAGACTGTATGCAGGGTAAGGGCGTTAACTGTAGGGAGAAGGATGGCGGCCGAGGAGTAAGGGGTGGCTATGCCGTGGAGTAATAAGGGGTGTATACCAGTGACGGAGTTTGCAAACGGTGAGGAGGGCGTAGATGGAGAATAGGTGTGAAGGCCGAGTTGCAGAGGGCCAAAGGGCCGAATTGTAAAAGAATTGAATTTTTTTTTAATTTTTATTTTATTTTATTTTTTATTTTTAAACACAGCAGAGAGCAGAGAAAAACCGAGACCAAGACTGTGAAACAGCAGCAGATTTCTAAGCTCTTCAGATGCACAAGGCTGCGTCTCTTCAAAACCAATGCCGGAATGCTGCCAATCTCTGAATGCTGGGATTTGAATGTTGCTCCTCTTCAAAACACCTTCTGAATGCTGCAAAATGTCTGCTGCAGAAACTCTGAGTGCTGCAAAAATGTCAAGAATTTTTGCAGATATGCAAGGCCAAAAACACAAATGGCTTACTCAATTTGGAGCAAGGCCAGAAATCGCCCGCTCCGATACCATGTTAAACACCATGTTGAAGCACACACATGGTGTATGAGGAAGAAGAATGCACACACAAGAGAAACAACACACAATGAAGGATAAGCGTGAGGCTTTCTTATTTTCCATTATACAAAGATGTACATTTATAGTACAATGGTGTGACTCTTGGTTTCATATTCCAAGGTCACTTGGACTCCATTGTGACTTTTCATATTCCACACCTACCCATGTAGGATTAGGTGTTCCAACAAATAAAAATAAAAAATAAATAGATTAATAAAATAATAATAATAATAAATGTTAATAAATTTAATTTTTTAATTTTTTATTTGAATTAAACTAATAATTTCACAAAATATCAAAATATTCGAAGATGTGATTATCACCTAAATTTGTTTATATTTTTATTAATTTCAAATATATATTAATCAAATAAATGAAAAAAAATCCGAAATAAAGCATAAATAATCCATTATAAACGTAAAAACAGTCGTAATGAATTAAGAAATATATAATTTCTGAGTGTATATATAAAGCAAGGGTAAAAATATTTTATGAGTAGATATATTGTATATTCGAGCATGAGGGAACGTGGAATTATGTTAGTTTTCAAGAGAGATTTAGAGTGTTTAAGAAGGCTTTGATATGTGGGAAAGCATAATTTACTTTTTCATGTTAAAGTTTACATATTTTTTGCTTTTGCTTTTCTAGTTTTATATATATAAATAAAAAAAATGTGTTTGAGATCATGAGAGAAGTATTTTCAAATTGAAAACAAATTTGATTTTTGAACCTTGTTTAACATAGTTTATATGTCATATTAAAAAATATATATTAACAAAATAATATTTTAATATATGGTTGGAAGTGAAATAATTTTATGTCAAATTTATATATAAAAGAGAAAATGTAATTAAATAGAAAAAAAAAATCTATTTTTAAATGTACCTTTTTTTTTATTTCTCAATATAAAAGAAATGTATAATATAGATGTTATGTTTACTATAGAGTTGAGATCTCACATCTACAATAATATTAATACAAATATTTGATTGTGTATTATAATGAAATATTTCCATGTTTCTATTAAGTAAAATAATTTTATATATAGCGTTATATATTGATAGATAACATAATTGAATGTAAGAAATTATCTTATGCACTTGATAAATTATTTCTATTTATTAAACAAATTATCTCATTATTTTAATGATTAATATGGATTTGAAAAATAATATTTACAAAAATATAATAAAGAAAAGTTAATTTAATGGCATTTCTAATCAATTAGAGAGAGATATGGAGGGAAAAAAATATTATGGTTAAAACATTGATATGTTATTTAGTATGAGGTAGACTTGTAATTGACTATGTGTGTTCAACATGGAATTGGTATATGGCACACTCACACATGCTCTTATTCCGCCTTCAGAGTGCACATATTGTGTGAAGAGAGATCACATAGATGTTGCAAGCCTTTCCTCAAATGTTTTAAACTCAGAAAAATATTTTCAACTTGAGGAAATTGATTCTTCTTTCTGTATGATAATTTTAAAGTTAAAATGTATTTAGTTATAAAATTTTAAGGGTGTGTTGCTTAATATGGAAGAGATATGTAATTCCTTTTGTGCTCAATATGAAGTCTACATATCAAATATAGAGATATGATTGGCATATACAATTGACATAAATACATCATAATTCCTAATGTGTGATATAAAGATATAAAGAAAAACTTTATATATATATCTATATATATATATATATATATAGAGAGAGAGAGAGAGAGAGAGAGATAGAGAGTAATTTCATCCTTAACTATCAACATTAACTTAGAATCCACCAGAGGGAACCACTTTATGATATCATTACCACATTTACAATACTTTGGATGATTAATCTCTATTAACCTTCGCACAAATGGAAACAAATTATCCACCAAATTTAGCATATCATAGCTTTATTATAAAATTTTCATCCATCTATTTAGTTATAAAATTTTAAGGGTGTGTTGCTTAATATGGAAGAGATATGTAATTCCTTTTGTGCTCAATATGAAGTCTACATATCAAATATAGAGATATGATTGGCATATACAATTGACATAAATACATCATAATTCCTAATGTGTGATATAAAGATATAAAGAAAAACTTTATATATATATATATATATATATATATATATATATAGAGAGAGAGAGAGAGAGAGAGAGAGAGAGAGAGAGAGAGAGTAATTTCATCCTTAACTATCAACATTAACTTGGAATCCACCAGATGGAACCACTTTATGATACCATTACCACATTTACAATACTTTGGATGATTGATATCTATTAACCTTTGCACAAATGGAAACAAATTATCCACCAAATTTAGCATATCATAGCTTTATTATAAAATTTTCATCCATCTTTACATTTATTTTTAAAATTATATGACAATGTAAGTTAATTGTTATGTTTTTTATTGTAAATTAAAACACTCTATTGTTTGAGAATGTCTTCAAAACCATACTAAAATGTTGTTTCTCCATAACATCTGGGGGGATTTTCACTACCTCTAGAGAAGCTAGGAGAATTGTTCAATTATCCTTCTCAAAGAAAACCAAAAGAAACCCGCCCAGAAAATAAAAAATTTGGTAACACCAAACAAATTAAAACATAAAAAGACACGGGATATAGTAAAAAACTTGTAGGCCATTAAGTGTCATAAGAATAAATAGGATATGGGTCCTTTGCACTCAAACTAGGAGGAGTAGGAGTATCATAGTCACATTGAATATGCCCTTTTACATGGGCTAGTCTTGCGTCAAGTCTTTCTATGAGAAAAGGTTGTTTCATAATCATTCTTTTAATATCATCTAGAAAATCAAACACATTTATCTCTCTACTTGCTTATCCTTTAGCACCATGCTAAGTAGGGTCTTCAAATTCCAATATAATGCAATCAAGTTGAGAAATTGTTTTCTCTGTCTGCTAGTATGAAAATTGTTAGGAAACCAATAGAAATAATCCTCCAATATCTTATATTTAGAGTAAGATTGTCTCTTAGCACCCACCATGACTTCAAAATTCCTAATTTCTCATTGAGTCTCTAGAGGAATAGCGTTGAAATAAATTTTGGTCAAGTCCTCGCAAATATTCTAGCCTTGCGTTGTCGCTATGAGCTGCTTCCACTGCGACCCCTCCTACAACACATGCATTTCCTAGGAGGCATGGCTTGTAGGAGGGGCTTAGTTCTTCATTTTCCACCAAAACACCAATGACGAGTTTTCTGACGAGTGTGCCAACCTGGAACATGAAAAATTGAAACACATTCACTGTTATTAAAAAAAATAATGACTCTATGTGAATGACACTATTCAAACTGAGCGATGGACCATAGCTATCAAGAACATGGAGTTAGTATTCACCTCCACCCTTAAAACCCACCATTCTCTGAGCATAGATACACAACCATAAACATACCCAAAGAAGAGACATACCGTATTTTCACCCCCCTTTTTCTTAACCAAGTAAACAAAGCTATGAGAATCAACATGAAAATATCATCCAATACTTTGAAGACCCACCAAAAAAATACTAAAATTATGTTATTGAACAAAGAGTAACTAGAACAAGGTCCAATTTTCACTGAAAACACCCTAGAACCCAACACACTAGAAATCACTAACGAGTCAACTAGACTAGGATTAACATTACCAAGTAAAGTCAAAGAAAAACTCTAAGAAGACAAAAATATAAAAACCTTAGCAGTAAAACCATAAATAACAAGGAGAGATAATTATCATCGTCCTTCATCAATTTCTAGCGACTTGTGCAAATTTGGGTCTCCTCGACATACTTTGCCACTATCCATCACTTATAAATCCTCGAACAAAGCATAATGTTGTTCGTCCACGAGTTGAGCTTAGACACTAGTAGTAGGGAGATTAGGTCCTTGTCCTCACACTATCCCCCAATTTCCTCATTAACCTATAGGTTTAAGTCTCTCACCACCACCCTCCATGAGTATTTAAAGGCCATCTATTTCACCATAAGCAAATGCATGCTAGGCGAATGTCACGCCCCTTGTTATTTAATGTCCGTCATATTCACAAGGTGGTGGGATCATCCCATGAGATTCCTCTTCTTTCACTATTCCCCCCTCATCGGCGAGTTCCTATCAATTTCCAAGATGGATTGGAATGATTCAACATAATATATTTGTTCTATTTATGACCAACTTTCATTATGTTGTGTAGGTTTTAACCCTGTACAGAAATTAACTGCAAACGAATCTTACAAAAATAAAATAAAAAATAGTGAGAGCATAAAACATAAAACACATAAACATAGAGATTTTCCCCTGAATCCCAAATTAGGATGACCAGCTTGATTTTTCATTATATTCCCTTTAGTATTACAACACATATATATACATGTCGAAGTATACATAAACCCCAATCCATTAACTCTGGATTAGAACATAACTGTAGTTCCCTTGACCGGATCTACAAAATACCAGGGGTTGAAAACCATCATGCCCCAAAACCATGTGCAAACCCATTAACAAAACCATGGGCGGGTCCGCCCACCGGAAAATAAGGACCAAATTTTTTTTCCAAGGTGTTGCCCTAGACCCCGACAGGGGGGCCTACTGCCCCCCCTATGACCCCCTCGACGTTGCGGCTAGTGCAACGTACAAGGGGGGCTATCGGCCCCCCTGTTACCCCCCACGCATGATTAGTCTTGGAAAGAATATAACACAAACCCAACATTCTCCCACTTGTTGTTTTCTTTCTGCAAGGGGCCACATGAGAGTTGAGTCATTAGCCCAACTTTGCAACACCCATTGTTTCTCTACACCAAGAGAACTTCTAAGTGCTCAAAAAAATTGTCAATGCGTCTGCAACATTCTTCAAAGTGTCTGCCTTTACCAGTAATACCCTTTTAGTTTCAACCATATATCTCACAAAGTGATATTGAACATCAATGTGCTTTGTCTTTTAATGATAAGCAAGGTTCTTAGCCAAGAAAATTGCATTTTGGCTATTACAGTCTATCCTTATAGCTTGTTTCACCAACCCCATACTTGAACACAATCTCTGCAACCAAACTTCTTCCTTGCTGGCATGAGTGCCTGCCGCGTATTCTGCCTCTGTAGTTGAAAAAGCCACTACAGATTGTCTTTTACTCATCCAACTGACTGCACCTCCAAATAGCCTAAACACATACCCACTTGTAGATATTCTTTGGTCTAGATCTCCAGCCCAGTCTGCACCAACAAAACCACGAATTTCTAACACTCTTTCCAATCCTTGTCTTCCCTGGTAGCACAAGCCATAATCACTAGTGCCACACAAATATCTGAAAACCTGCTTCACTGTTGTCTAATGCTCCTTCCCTGGGATTGACATAAACCTGCTCAATACTCCCACTGCATGTGCAATGTCTGGTCTAGTATAGATCATTGCATACATCAGGCTACCCACTGCACTTGCATAAGGAACATGGGACATATCCTCCTCTTTTTCTTGTGTCTTGGGACACTTTTCAACAGACAGCTTTGTACCTACAGGAATCGGAACATTCACTGGTTTACTATCCTGCATATTGAACCTCTACAATATAGTCTTGACAGACTTCGTTTGGTTTAACCAGAGCCTCCTCTTTGCTCGATCTCTCTTAGTTTCCATTCCAAAAATATAGTTTGCAGCACCAATATCCTTCATGTCCAATTTGGAGAACAGCTGGGTCTTCAAATCTTGGATAATTTCTTTGTCATTTCCAATCAACAACATATCATCCACATACAAGACCAAATAAATAACACTGTCACCAATTAATTTAAAATAAACACAGTGATCCTCCTTGCTTTTGGTGAAGCCAATTCCCCATATATAGGTATCAAATTTCTGATACCACATCCTTTATGACTGTTTTAACCCATACAAAGACTTATTTAACCTATATACCAGCTCCTTCTTCCCCTTCACCATAAAGCCTTCAGGTTGTTTCATGTAGATCTCTTCTTCCAGATCCCCGTGAAGAAATTTGTCTTCACATCCATTTGTTCTACCTCAAATCAAATGCAACAGTAATAGATAAAAGTAATATAATAGAAGTAACTTTGGCAACAGGAGAAAAAATACCACCAAAATAAATTCTTGGCGCCTGGGAATAACCTTTTTCTACCAATCGAGCTTTGTATTTCTCCACCTTGCCTTCTACATTCATCTTCTTCTTAAACACCCATTTACTCCCGATGGGATTTCTTCTAGCTGGAAGCTCCACCAGATCCCATGCCTCATTTTTATGCAAGGATTCCATTTCATCAACCATGGCCTCCTTCCATAGTTTTCCATCCTCTGAATCTACTGCCTCCCTGATGGTACTGGGATCATCATGAGTTATAGTTAAAGAAAAAATTGAACAAAAAGTAGATGGACTATACCTTTCTGGTTGTCTTCTTTCCCGAACTGATCTTCTCACAGCTGGAGTTTGTGGCTCTTCCTCTTCTGAGTCTTCTTCTGTTGTAGAGTCTGATTCAACCTCCTCTAGCTCAAACTCTATCTTCTCAGGTTCCTTTGGTAGGAATTCATGTTTAACAATATCTTTCACCTCTCTAAACACCACATCTCGGTTGTACACAACCTTCGTTGTTTCCAGGTTCCAAAGCTTGTAACCCTTTAAACCATCCTTATACCCAATCAAGATGCACCTTTCAGATTTATTATCCAACTTGCTGCTTTTCTCCTTTCGAACATGTACATATGCATCACATCCAAATACCCTCATATGTGAAAGAGAGGGTTTCTTACCCGTCCATACCTCATGTGGAGGCTTACCCTCCAATGTTGATGAAGGTGATCTGTTAACCAAGTAACATGCAGTCTCCACTGCCTCTACCCAAAATTATTTTCCTAACCCGGTACCACTGAGCATGCTTCTTTCCTTTTCCATCAGTGTTATGTTCATTCTTTCTGCAACTTCGTTTTTCTGAGGGGTGTATTGAGTAGTCTTTTATCATGCTATACCACAGTTCTTACAGAACTCTTCAAATTCCTTCTTGCAGAAATCCCGACCATTATCGATCCTCAACACCTTTATCTTATTCTCTTTCTAGTTTTCAACCAGAGACCTAAATTCTTTAAATC
The DNA here is from genome assembly GCA_034641835.2 of Pinus albicaulis. NCBI lineage: Eukaryota > Viridiplantae > Streptophyta > Pinopsida > Pinales > Pinaceae > Pinus > Pinus albicaulis. Next base: position 274,409,589 of record CM076573.1, read on the forward strand.
TGTCAAAGGCTTCAAATTTATTCCTCAAGAAATATATCCATGTATTCCTTGATAATTCATCTATGAATGAAACATAGTACACAGACTTACCCAGTGATGGAACTGACATAGGCCCAAAAGGTCACTGTGCACAAGCTCTAATATCTTGTTCGCCCTCTTAGCACCAGAAGGAAAACTCACTCAATTCTGCTTCCCATACACACAATGTTCATATGAATCGAAACGAAGAGAGATATTGGACATACCTTCTACCATACCATTTCCATGCAGTATCTGAAGGCCCTTCTCTCCAATATGTCCAAGCCTTTGATGCCATAGCATGGTATTTTCTCCAGAGACTACTAGGCTTTCCGCTCCACTTTCAGGAACCACAGAACTGCTACACCCATTAATAACACGGCTACCCTGTAGCTTGTACAAAGTTCCAATCTGAACTCCCCACATTAAAACCAGTGCTCCTCGAACCATCTTACAGGTATCTTTCTCGAACACTGTTTTTACACCTGCATCATCCATCTTGCTTACAAAATCATATTTTTGGCCAATGCAGGAATGTGCAGAACACCAAGAAGTGTTCTAATCCTTCCACCTTGCAGCTTCAGCTTTAATTTTCCACGTCCGACAATTCTGGCCTTCCTATCATCCCCTAAGAAGATGTCTCCACCATCATACTTCTCATACTCGCAGAACCACTCCCTATGGGGAGTGAAGTGAAACGATGCACCTGAGTCAGTCAACCATGACTCATGATCTACATGTGTATTTGAAGAATAATCCAAATACACATCCCCACCTTCATCCAAGGTGGTTTTTGCCTCTGTAGAAGGAGCATCATCAGATCCCTTTCCTTTCTTAGGAGCTTTAGATCTGCAGTCCTTTTTGTAATTCTCTTCCTTTTCACATTTCCAGCACAGCTTTACAAACTTTCCAGGAGATTTAGATCTCCCCCTCGAAACCTTATTCTTGTTTCTATTTTAGGACCTTCCTCGTATAGATAAGGCATCTCATTCTGACCCTCCATATTTCTCCGTCTCATTTCCTCCGATAATAAGGCTAAGACAATATCATCAAAATTCAAGGTAGTTGTATTTCTACCTATTGCAATAACCAGACTGTCCCACGAGTCTGTTAGAGAACACAACAAACTGATGCACTTATCTTCATCTGAGATTTTAATATCAACAGATGACATCTGACTTACCACTGTATTGAAGGCGTTCAGATGCTCTATCATCGAGTCTCCATCCTTCATCCTCAGGTTATACAACGTTTTCCGTAGGAACAATTTATTCACCAGAGATTTAGATTGGTACAAAGTCCCTAGCTTGTCCCACAAGGTCTTCACTGTAGCTTCTCCAGATACATTCAACAATACTGAATCTATGACACACAAACGTATTGTGCTCTTTTCCTTCCGATCCAGTTTCTTCCAGTCTTCATCTGACATTGCTGTTGGTTTAGTACCTGGATCTACTGCAATCCAATGATCTTTATCCACCAGTAGATCCTCCATCTTGAGCTTCCACAACTCAAAACTCTCACCATTAAATTTCTCGATCTCTATCTTCCCGCCACTCGCCATCTTCTTTCACTGCAAGAGTTGATCTCGCAGATCTTCCACTGAACAGGGTCTACCTCAGGCCTGAGTAAAGAGCCCCTCAGTAGTAAAGGCATCCCCTTGAAGCTGAAACTGCTTTGATACCAAATTTAGGTTTTAACCCTCTACAGAAATTAACTGCAAACGAACCTTAAAAAAAGAAAATAAACAATATCAAGAGCGTAAAACATAAAACATATAAACACATAGATTTTCCCCTGGATCCTAAATCGCGATGACCAGCTTGATTTTTCATTATATTCCTTTTAGTGTTACAACACATATATATACATGTCGAAGCATACATAAACCCAAATCCATTAACCCTGGATTAGAACATAACCATATTTCCCTTGACCGGATCTACAAAATACCAGGGGTCGAAAACCATCATGCCCTAAACCATGTGCAAACCCATGCACAAAACCATGGGCGGGTCCGCCCACTAGAAAATAAGGACCAAAAATTTTTCTAAGGTGTTGCCCCAGACTCTGATAAGGGGGGCTACCACCCCCCCTGTGACCCCCCCGATGTTGCGCCCAGTGCAATGTACAGGGTGGGCTATCACCCCCCCCCCCACATGTGGTTAGTCTTGGAAATAATATAACACAAACCCAACATGGTGGAGGTATCTTTTTTGATATCCAAAATTAGCCATGAATTATATCACCTTGTTCCAATTTTTTTTTGAATGGAGGACTAGTATGTAATCTAGTTGGAATATCATCTCCCTAACACAAAATATGAGGAGTTCCAAGTGCAAAATTTTGGCGAATTCAGAATAGGGAGTCTCGTGGATGAGTCTTTTAGATGTCATTGTTCCCAGTTTTTAGTCGCCTTCAATTTGTAATTTTTGGTAACCTTCTACTATAACTATTTGGAGACCTCTTTCTAAGTCCTAAAGATCTTTCATGTTTATGTTGGTGGTTCCACAACTTTAAGAATAGAATCTTCGAGTGTTCTTAGTATGATCCCTAAAAATTCCCCTGAAACCTGCACTCCTTATGTTTTTCTTTTGATGCCTCATAAAAATTTAATTTTCTAAATCCTAATGGGGGGGCAGTAAAAATGGTAGGTGTAGATCTATTAGTCTTCACATTGGTAAATTTTGTAGGAGAAATCATAGTCTAGGCTAACTCTAGTTTGCTCAGGATTTCAGCTTCCTAGTGATCATTTTTCCAATCTTCCATGGATTGGGCTTATGATAAGATAATTTCCTTGATATTTTTCTTAATTACCTTCCAATTATTTGCTACATACTTCCTCTTATTCTTAAAAACTATTTTTTTGGATTATTTTTTAATTTCCTTTTAATTGTTTATTTATAACTTTCTTTCCCTCTCCTCCTTCTCTCAATAATTTCCATCGTGATGATGGGTCCTGGTCTAGACTTGAAACATGAATTTAAAATGATCATTCTGGATAAAAATTCAGAAGAAAATTATTCAAATCCCATGTAGCAAATCCTTCCACCAGTGTCTATATTGTGTTTGCAATAGGATTCCTGAATAAATTATGTCTCCATTACTTGAGAAAACATGCATGATTTTAGAATATGTTCCATATTATCCTCCTCGTTTCCAACTATATGAAAGTAGGATGGATGGTGTCATTTCTTTTTAATGCGATACCAAGTCAAAAAATTTATTTTCAGTACCAATCGAAAAAAGTGGGCCACTTTAGGCCAAATATTGTTGGTCCATATTCTAGTCCATTGTACTCCTCTTTGTAGTTCTTGATGCCGAGCCATTAAAAATTATGCTTTGTTCAATGTAAACATTTATTTTGTTTGGTAGCCCCATCATATATTTTCAAGATCCTGGGAAATCATAATTTTTTGTTCCTACAATTCTTCACTTGGTCTATCCCATGGGTACTTGTGTTGAAGATCTAGAAATTCCTCCTTTTTTTTCCATTCTCTCCAAAGGGAAGGGTTGTGATATGCCTTCCAATATTCTGCTACCTTTCTCTCAAAATTTTCTATAGTAAGGATTATCAACTCCCTGAACTCTTTTTTTCTCAGCTATGGCATTTATTCATAGGAATCATCCCAAAAGAGGGTTCTATCCTCCTTCCTTATTTCCTAGAAGAAAATTTCTTGAAATAGGTTCGTATTTTCTTGAGACAAATTCCAGATGGAGGAGATGGGAATAAAGGAAGTGTCCCTAAGTTTATCAATTTGGGAGGAGGTTGTGTTTTATTTTTTATTATCCAAGATCATCATTTAGATTTCCTCGCCACCTTCGATCCATTTCCATCGGAACTTCACAACCATTATTTTTTTTACTACCTCTGGGTCTCTCAATCCAATTCCCCCAACTAGCTTTGGAATGCAAAATTTCTCACATGATACTGATGACCATTTCTTGGCTTTATTTTCCCATCCTAGGAAAATTCCTAAATCTTGTTATAATTCCCTTACTAGTTATTTTTAGATCTTCTAAAAATATAAATTTATACAATGGAAATGCCTCGAGTAATGCTTTAAACAGGACTGGCCTACTAGTCAGGTTCAAAGGTCAGAAGGTATAATTATTTAGTTATATATATTTTGAAGCACCTCCTTATAACAATAATCTCTCAACGAATTACTTACCAACAACATTACAAGATACTTGACCGAGAGGTTACCGATTTTGAAGTCAGAAAACCTAGCGAGATGGTGTTGAATTGGGGCAATGTTGACAAAGATGATGTTTGAATTCTCATTGTTGAACAATGTTTTAGAGGCATCCATAAAATTTGAGCTAATGACATGAAGTCCTCTATACTCTTGGAGGAAACGTTGATAGAATAATAAAAATTCATCAAAAAATTGTTGATGTGTTATACGTAAGTCATTTCCACAAAAGCACAAACCTTTTACAATACCCTTGGATTAAGCTTCCTTCAGGTATCTCCCTAATCCTTCTAATACCAAAATAAAAATAAATGGTGATAGGGGGTTAGCTCATCTAAAGCCTCTTGAGGGATTCAAGGCCCTCGTGTGGGATCCATTAAGAATTATATAATAGAAATGTGTTGAGATAACAAATCTAATCCAAGATATCCATTTCTAAGAAATCCCCAAAGCATTTAGAACCCGAGTTAGATAATCCAAATATAGCCTATCATAGGATTTTGAAAAATCAAATTTGATTAACATTCCAGGTTTTTTCATATTCTTCATGGAGTGGGAAATAACATGGGCTATTAGTATCCCATACACAATTTTTCATCCTTCCACATAACCTATTTTATAGAAGTATAATTATACCATTGAGTAAGGGCTTTAGATATTTGACAATGATAGAAGATATAATAGTATATATCGCATTGCAAAGCATTATGTGTCTAAACCCACTTGGAACCTCTTAGTTACTTGAATTGGGAACCAGAGTCATAATATTAGAATTCAAAACGAGCCATACTTTCTCATAGCATTGATATATTTCCAGTGGAGAGTGGAATTCCATTCCAACAAGCTACCAAAAATAATTAAAGAAGTTAGTATAAAACCATCCAGTCTTAGAGCCTCATTATTGGGCATATTCATTGCCACCTCTTCCACTTCCACGAAATATATCTCCCTCATCAATTCTTCATTTTTTTTTGTCGATTAGTTTAGGAATGAAGGCCTTGATCATGTTAATGACATGCTATCTAGAGTGCTTTAGCTCCATCAACAAGTCATGATAATACTCTATTAATTCTTGTTTAATATATTTTTTATATAACAATATATGCTCGTCTTTTGCATTAAGGGAGAATATTCTATTTTGATGTTAATTTTTAATCATTGACTTAAGGAATAACTTTATGTTCCTCTCCCCTTCCTAAAGTCACTGCATTCTTAACTTCTATTTTTCTAGAGTTTCCTCCCACTTTCTTCTCTATTCCAACTTATTTAAAATTTTGACTTCCTGCATAATTAATTATTTTATATGCCCCTCCATAACAATTTTCTATGTTATCTCTTGAATATGAGTCTCTCAGGCTTGATTTTCTTCCATTATATGCCTGAAATTGTTATTTAAGTCTTTGATTTTGGATTTGAGTTCTTTTAGATTGAGTTGGAATGTACGCATTATGTTTCTTCCCTTGATCTCGATTTACCCCAACCATTCCTTAACCTTTTCCAAGAATGTTGGGCCTGGTAGCAAAAAAAATCAAACCTAAAATGTTTTTTAGGCTTCTTCTAATTCTAATTCTAAATGCAAAAACCAATGATATGGGCAAAAACATGGAAATCTTTTTTCTTCCACAAAAATACATTTTCCAAGAAAAACCTCTAACTTCAAGAATCTATCTAATCTACTGGATACCTGGTGCTTCCCCCCTTTAAAATTTTTCCAAGTGAAGTTTTGTTTGGTTGTTTCAAGTTCCTCCATTCTGAAATCCTAGATTACTTCCTCCAAATAACAAGCTTCTAGATCTAACCTATTTATACCTCCTTTTTTCTCTTCCAATGACCTTATAAGGTTAGAATATCCACCTTATATCCAACAATATTTCTAGAGGAACCTTCTTATATTTCACGATTTAACCAAAAATTCCCCTTTCTTAGTATGGAGATGGGGACCAAATACCATCGTTAGGTTGACCATTTTCCTGGAACCAAGATATTTATTTCTTCAAGATAATATTTTATGGAAATCAAAACATTCCTAGAATGACACTTCTCGCATACTCCATAGAATTTTTAGACTGATACATTTATTCTTGCATCAAAATCCATAATCCCACAATCCCTCCAACATATTTCCACTTTCTCTTGTGCCTTATCACCAGACACATTGGTCTCTTGTAAAATTACTATAGACATTTTTTCTTTGTTGATTCTCTCCCTCAGATGCCTATGTTTACCTTTTTTATAAATCCCTAAATTTTCCATATGACTATCTTCATTGAGTAAAGTGTTGAGATGAGAACATGATAGTAATATACACTACTTAACATGAGTTTATCAGGTATTATTCTATGTTTTGAATTGTTTCTCTTGCGGTCCTTCTACCTTTTCTTTTTCCTTCTTTGAAATTTTTTTCCTTACTCCTGTATGTTTTTATTTTTGCCCTGATCTCTCCACTTTTATCTCCCTCTTGAAATCCTCCTTTACTCCTCCGCTATACATACAATTTGTAGTAAAGATAATTTTGGTCCTATGGAATTTATTTAGGTTCCATGTTCGCCCATTCTTGGATTAATTGCACTATGAATTTTTCCTTGGAGATTAAGGTTTCAACATTCTAGGAACAATTTCTTCAACCATGGGGTTGCTATGCATTCCCACTCGTGTCGTGGAGTCCTCAAGTTATTTTTGTTTGGAGGTGGGTTTTTTCTCATAATTATTTTCTACCATATCTACTACCATGAGGTCATTCAACAACTTTTTGTCGCTCATATGTTTTCCAATGGTGCAATGCATTCTCCTCAATGGACTTCTTCTGTGTAATTTGTTTTGGTTGTGTCTTAAGTTTTTCTCTTCTATTCACTACCTTTTGGAAGCCATCAATAGTCCTCTGTGATCCCTCCTCTTTCAATTCCAATGAAATACTTAAATAGTTTCCCATGCTCATGGAATATTTGACATCTAAATGATACGTGCTCGTAGTCGAGTGGTTGAACCCAGTTTTTATCCCGATATGAAAATTTTATCTACTCTACAACTAGTTGTGAGATGTTCACATGCACACCAATTATTGCATATGACATATAGATTCCTCCTTTAGTTGTCACCAAGATCTTTGTGAAATTATCTATTACATTCACTATACCTTCAAAAATTTTAATATTCCAAAAATATGTTGGTAGGAAGTAGATTCATACACAAACTAGGGCTACCAAGAAGTATTCTTTATCCAGGGTGAATCATTCATCTTAGACCCACTTTATGTACCCACTACCTAAATAATTTCCAAGGGAAAAGGTTTCCTCAAGGACTTTTTTTCCACATGTTGTTTGTTTTTTATGTCGATTGAGAATTTACCTCACTTAATTTTGTTGGTTGTTTCTTCCCATTCATCTTCAGTATTATGTTTCATTAGTGTCTCCATTTTTGGGTATTGGTGTGAAATTATGATAAAAATATTATTATTTTCTCCAAAATTGAGTGGATTCGGGTACCAAAATAGATATGCAAGATAGGGAAAGAATGGAAGGAATTGTGGAGAAGGAATTGGACTAAATATTTATAATCTTCACATAGATAAAAGGAAACAACTACCAACGAGAGCATGAAAATAAAATATATATGTTCTATGTCTTGACTGCTCCTTAATATTTGGAGGGATTAAGGTGCAGGTTTTAACCTTGTACAGAAATTACTTGCAAATGATTCTTAAAATAGAAAATAAACAATGGTGACATCATAAAACTAATACGCATAGAGATTTTTCCCTGCATCCCAAAACTAGAACCACCAGATTTATTTTTATGTATGTTCCTTTCAATGTTACAATACATATATATAGATGTTGAAGTATTCATAAACCCCAACCCATTAACACTGGAGTAGAACATAACTGTAGTTCCCTTGACCGGATATACAAAATAACATGGGAAGAAAACCATCATGCCCAAAACCATGTGAAAAACCCATGCACAAAACCATAGGTAGGTCCTCCCACCTAATATAGGGTCCAAAACATAGCTCCCAGAGCATTGTGTTGGGCCCCATGTAGAGGGGGATACCAACCCTTTGCGATGCCCCTACTCCGATTACGCGACTAGTCCTGGAAATAATATAACACACACCCAACATTATCAAACTTTTTGTTTTATTTTCCACATAGGGGTTCACATGAGAACTTAGTAATTATTTGAAATTTGCAATGCCCACTCATTCTCTACAACATGAAAACTTCTTAGTGCTCACAGATTTTTTTAATACATCTACAACATTCTTCAAATTGTCAACCTTTACCAGCAACACCTTTTTTTCCTAAACCATATCCCTCACAAAGTGATAATGAAAATCATTGTGCTTTGTCTTTGAATGATAAGCAGGGTTCTTTGCCAAGAAAATTTCACTTTGGTTGTCACTTTCTATCCTTATAGCTCATTGTATCAACCCCAAACTTTAACAGAATATATGCAACCAATATGCTTCCTTGACTTCCTAAGTGGATGCCATGTATTTAACCTATGTATTTGAAAGAGCTACTTCAGACAGTCTTTTTCTCATCCAACTGAATGCTCCTCCAAATATTTTAAGCACATACCCGCTTGTGGATCTTATTTGATATATATCTTCAACCCAGTTTGCATCAACAAAGTTTTTGGAAATTGGGTTCAACGCTCCCCATGTGTTTCGTGACATGGAATAACTGCCTCTCGTGGATCCTAACTCTAGCAATTGTAGCGGAGACTAACTCCTGCGGGTTTTGGTCTAATGGAAATTCTGATTCCAATAATTGGTATCAGAGCGACAGGTTTTGAGTTCGAAACTCACCCAACTTGCGTTGGGGGGCAGATTGTTGGACACTGTGTTCAATGCTCCTCATGTGTTTTGCGACATGGAATAACTGCCTCTCATGGATCCTAACTCTGGTAGTTGTAGCGAAGACTATCGCCTGCGAGTTTTGTTCTAACGACAATCGTGATTCCAACAAAAGCCACAAATGTCCAAAACTCTATTGATTTGTGGTCTTCCTTGGTAGCACAGACCATAGTCACTAGTGCCACAGAAATACATAAAAAATCACTTCACTGTCATCTAATGATTCTTCCTTGATTTTGACATAAACCTGCTCAATAATCCCACTACATGTGCAATGTCTGCTCTAGTAAAAACCATTTCATACATAAGGCTACTAACTGCACTTGCATATGGAACACAAGACATGTCCTCTTCCTCTTAGTTTGTCTTGTTACACTATTCAATAGATAACTTTATACCTATAAGAATAGGAACCTTCACAGGTATACGATCATGCATATTAAACCTCTACATTATTGTCTCGACATACTTCCTCTGGTTTTACTGGAGCTTCCTCTTTTCTTGATCTCATTTAGTTTCCATGCCCAAAATATAATTTGCAGCACCAAGATCCTTCATGTCGAACTTGGATGATAATTGGGTCTTCAAATCTTGGATAATTTTTTTGTCATTTCCAATAGGAAACATATCATCCACATACTAAACCAAATAAATATCATGGTTACCAATTAATTTAAGATACACACAATGGTCCACTTTTCTTCTGGTGAATCCAACAACTCCCTGTATATATATATCAAATATCTAATACCGCATCCTCGGTCATTTCTTTAACTCATAAATAGACTTTTTAAATTTGCATACCATTTCTTTCTTACCCTTCACTGCAAAGCCTTGAGGTTTCTTCACAACGATCTCTTCTTCTAGATCCCCGTGAAGAAATGTTGTCCTCACATCCATCTGTTCTACCTCAAAAAAGCATTAGCAACAAACAAAAGTGACCCAATAAAAGCTACCTTGGAAACGAGAGGAAAAATATCACCAAAAAAAATTCTCATCACCTGGGAATAACCTTTTGCTACCAATAGAGATTTTGTTTCTCCTCCTTTCATTTTTCATTCATATTCTTCTTGAATTTCCATTTGTTGCCAATGGGTTTCCTTCTAGCTGGCAACTCCATTATATCCTAAGCCTTATTTTTTCCAAAGATGCCATTTCATCAACCATGGAATATTTCCATATTTTTCCATCCTCTAAATCTACTACCTCCTTGACAGTTATGGGATCATCATCAGTAATAGATAAAGAAAAACCTGAACAAAAATTAGATGGACTTAACCTTTCTAGCTACCTTCTTTCCAGAACTAATCTTCTCAAAGCTGGAGTTTCTCATTCTTCTTCTTCTTAATCTTGTTCTATTGTAGAGTTTGATTCTTCCTCCTTTAGTTCAAATTCTCTCTTCTCAGATTCCTTTGGTAGGAATTCATGTTTAATAAAATATTTCACCGCTCCAAATAATACATCTCAGTTTTACACAATATTCCTTGTTTCTGGTTTCCAAAGATTATGACCTTTTAAACCATACTTATACCCAATAAATATTCACCTTTTAGTTTTACTATCCAACTTGGTTACTTTCTCGTTTTGAACATGCACATATGCATCACAGGAAAATACCCTCAGATGTGAAAGAGGGGGTTCCTTACCATTCTATACCTCATGTGGAATCCTCTCCTCCAATGTTGATGAAGGTGATATGTTAGCCAGATAAAATGAAGTCTCCACTTCCTCTACCCAAAATTCTTGTCATAACCTTGCACCACTGAGCATGCTTCTTTCCTTTTCCATAAACATCATGTTCATTATTTCTACAACTCCATTTTTTTGAGGTATGTATTGATTAGTCTTCTGTTGTGCTATACCGAAATTATGAAAGAACCCTTCAAATTCCTTCTTACAAAACTATCTCCACCATTATCGTTCATCAACAACTTTATCCTCTTCTTTGTATTATTTTCTTCCAGAGCCTTAAATTCTTTATATATGTCAAAGGCTTCATTTTTATTCCTGAGGAAATATATCCATGTATTCCTTGAGAATTCATCTATAAATGACACATATTACGTATAATTACCGATAAATGGAATTTACATATGTCCAAACACATCATTGTGCACAAGCTCTAATATCCATTTTTCCCTCTTAGCACTAGAGGTGAAACACACCCAATTTTGCTTCCCATATACAAAATGTTCACAGAAATCAGAATCCAGAGAGAAATTATTCAAACCTTCTACCATAACATTACCATGAAGTATTCAAAGGTCCTTCTCTCTAATATGTCCAAGCATTTCATTCCACAACATGGTATTTTCTCCAGAGACCACGAGGTTTTCAGCTCCACTTTTAGGAACAATAGAACTGTTGCACCCATCAATAACAGTGCCACCCATAGGCTTGTATAGGGATTCAATATGAAATCCCCACATAAATACCAGGGATCCTTGAGCCATCTTGGAGATATCTTTATCAAACACTATTTTTACACCTACATCATCCATCTTACTAACAGAAATAAAATTTCTTGCCAATGAAAAAATATGCAGAACACTAGGAGATGTTCCAATCATTCCATCTTGCAACTTTATCTTGAATTTTATGCATCTGACAATTATGGCCTTCCTTTCATACCCTAAGAAGACATCACCACCATCATATTCCTTGTACTCATAGAGCCACTCCATATGGAGCGTGAAGTGAAAGGATGCACATGAGTCAATCAACCGTGCCTCATGATCTACATGTGTAATTGAAGAAGAAGGAAATTAAACATCACCACCTTCATTTGAGGTGTTTTTCACCTCTACATAAGGAGCATCAACATATCCCTTTACTTTCTCGGGAGATTTAGATCTGCATTCCTTTTTGAAGTGCCCTTCCTTTCCACATTTCCAATAGACATTTACACATTTTCCTGTGGATTTTGGTCTCTCTCTATATTTATATCTCCCACTCTATGAATTATTTTTTCTTTTGTTTTGGAACCATCCTCATATAGAAAGGGAATCTCTATTTTATCCCTCCATATTTTTTTTCTCATCTCCTCTGGCAGTAAGGATGAGACTATTTCATCAAAATTCAAGGTAGTTGTATTGCTACCTATTGCAATAGCCAGACTATCATATGAATCTTGTAGAGGACACATAAAATTCATGAACTTATATTCATATGATATTTGAATATCAATAGATAAAAACTAGATTAACATGGTATTAAAGGTGTTTATATGTTATGTCACTGAGTCTCTGTCCTTCATCCTTATGTTATATAACTTTTTCCATAGTAACAGTTTGTTAACGAAAGACCTATATTGGTATAAAGTCCCTAAATTTTCCCACAAAGCCTTTTCCAATAGCTTCCCCTGATACATTCAACAATACTAAATCTGACATACAAAACTGAATTGTGCTCTTTTCTTTCTGATTCAACTTCGCCCAGTCTTCATCTGATATTGTTGTTGGTTTAGTACTTGGATCTACAACTATCCAATTATCTTTATCCACCAGTATATCCTCCATATTGATCTTCCAGAACTCAAAAATTTGACCATTAAATTTCTCTATCTCTATATTTCCACTACTCGCCATCTTCTTTTACTGCAAGAATCAATCCCATAGATCTCCCACTCAATAGAGTCTACCATAGGCCCGAGAAAAACCACTCAACAGGAAACACATCCCTTTGAAGTCGAAACAACTCTGATACCAAATGTAGGTTTTAACCCTGTACAAAAATACCTACAAATAGATTATTAAAATTTAAAATAAATAATGGCAACAACTTAAAACAAATATAGACAAAGATTTTCCCCTGGATCCAAAAACCGGTACTACTAGATTATATTTCATTATGTTTCTTTCAATGTTACAATACATATATATACATGTCTAAGCTTTAATAAACCTCAATCCATTAACCTTGGATTAAAACATAATTGTAGTTCGCTTGACCAGATCTACAACATACCATGGGCAGAAAACCATCATGCCCAACACCATGTGCGAAACCCATGCACAAAACCATAGGTAGGTCCACCCACCTAATTGTTGGGGAAATTATATGAATTATATATCGCCACAAAATAAATTATCAACCAGGGAGTCGTAATCAATAGAGATAATGCACTATTTGTGTTGATAACATATAAATTACTATGTTTGATGAGTATAGCCTAAATAAGAAGCTTCCATTTTACAATCTTAATCTTCTTTCCTCACACAATTAAATATAAAAAATAAAAGATCATAAATAAAATCTTGACAAGCATCTAAGCTAAATTTTCTTGTTAAGGTAATTATCTTGTCCATTTATAGGTTCATGTAATGAACAGATGGACTTAACTCTATTTTCCTGTAGAAACTGATTTCAATCACTAAACTAGAATCAACTCACTGCACTCAAATATCTATACAAAAAATGTTAAGTATAACAAGAGTCTTCACTTAAAAACATGTGAAGGTGAATGGTGAGATATCTTATCTTAATTTTTCATGTTATTCAAAATAGAAAATAAAAATTAAACATACAACATGAGAAATAAATTTTGCATTCACAAAACTAATGTATATTTATTCAAAAACAATGGATTATAACACTAATTCACTATTCACATGCAAACCAATCTATATTCACAATCATTATAATGAAAATTTTACCTTGATGGCCTTGGTGGGCCCTTCTTGAGCTAACAAGGAAATATAAGAGAAACAATAGAACTAAAGACTCTATTAAGACAACAAATTTCTTAACTGCTACTCATTCCATTGATTTAAAAAAAATAAATTATAAAAGTAGATATCCATTACAAAAGTATTGTCTAACTATCTGTCTCACTCCCTTCTCTAACTCTCTTTTGCTAACTAGCTTCCACCTATCACCTACAAGCCTTCTCATATAGAGGAATTGTCGTTACATCCAAATCTTAATAGGATATTACCAAATCATTACATAATATTACAGTTTCACTCATTTTACATATTTGGCTTCATCCTCATGACTCGCAGTGCATGAGTAGGAAGCATACTTCAATTTTCTTTGAAGGGATGATAAATTTTACTAACAATTGCCTTGGTCTCATCGAAGATAGTTTGCTCAACCACAAAACCTAGAAATTAAACTCTGGTACCTGAATAACATAGTCAATGGAGGTGGTACCGGATTAACACAGTCAATACAACAACACAGATACCAAATGGAAGGTTTCAATGTTGCATGGATGTTGTTAGTGTTGGATGAGCTCAAGTGCACAGTGAATATAGGTACATGGGTAAACACGAACACGGGCAATTGATCAATAAATACACAGGTACCAGGCGAGAACTCAAGTACTGGATAGATAACGTGGATATTAGATAAGTAGGAGCATGAGTACGCCATTGATGCATTGGCATTGGATGAGTATGAACATGGTCTAGACATCTATGTGAGCCAATCAAATTAATTATAGAGTATAAGGAATCAATAATTCTATTTCTACTACACAAAAAACATAAAAATCATGCTTTGAAATATAAATTACCTCGTAGATACATAAGGATGCTAAAAGGCATATTCTTAAAGAAGATAATATATTAATATATAGGTTTGACGTGAAATTGGTCAAAAATATTGGACAATACAGGGTATTATAGGCAACGAAAAGGAAACCCAACGTTCCCCAATGTGTAATTTCTTGCACGTCATCATGCAAAAAGGAGTTAATCCTTCCTCAAAATTTCAAAAATGGAGTCTTCTTTCATCTTGCCTGAACATCATCTATTTGTATCTATAAGATATTCATACTTTAAGCCTCTTCTTTGAGTTCCCTTTTAATAACATTGTTATAGTGAATGTAGTGAAGAGCCTTCTTATTATTGGTGGAGACCTCATCATACTCATCCTGCAACCTTTGGTTATTCTCTTTTAATTTCTCATTCTCTTTCTTGATGTAGTTTTGCAACAAATTATACTCTTTCACTTCTTCCTTTAGATTTTTATTTTTCTTCTGAAGCTTCTCAATTTTGATTGTCATATCATGTCTATTTAAAGAACTAGAAGGTTCAACTGTTTCATGCTTAGTGGTTTCTTTACTAGCCTCAGCTTATTTTCTTAATTCCTTTAAAGTTTCTTTAACTAATTCCTCTATTTATTATTAAAGCTGGAACACTGTTTCATGTCTATCTACCCCAATTTCATCTTCAAGAACAAGTCTCAAATAATTTATAGGGATAACCTCAGGGAGGGTTTAGTACCGGAGATGACATAGTACAAGAAGAAAATGTGACAGAGTAGTGAAAATTGGGTTATGGAAACAATGCAATAGAGCTAGTGTTGGATGAATCAGAGAGGATAAGTGAAATGAAATAAGAATGGTATGAAAGAGATAAATTATGCTAATTTGGATGGCGAAGCAATCCAAAAGAGAATTTATAATTTGAAAGGAGATGGTAACGGTCAAATTTTTGCCATAATTGCAAGGTGAGCTCATAGAGAATGATGGTGATAAGCCGTATGAAAATCTTAGTTAGAAGATCATATCCATTGATGATGTCAAATTTCATTGAAATAAATGTTAAATATAATGGAGAAAATGTGGTTGATTGGACCAATACATTAGTATGGGAAAATCAATGTCATGGTTCCGATAATCATTCATCATAATCATTCAACTTACGGTTATAAAATGATGGTAAAATCACTATTTAAGAAACCTACAGAGGCTCTATTATGGATTTAATTATCTCAAATTATGATTGGAATCCATACAATCACACCCATAATTATCTGATTCAATCATATCATAAAAATTATGTTTTTGTTAGAAAATAGGGGAATAAAGGTGAGTACATTAGGATTTAGGATAGGGGCTTAACAATTAATGGTAATAAAACTTCTATGAGGGTAATCATATATTCATCACACAATAAATATGAATATTAATAAAATAAAATAAAAAAATGAACACACCTCCATTACCAGACCAACACAAGAAATTATTTTTTAAATACCTAATGGAAATTGTTTTCCAGTACTACGTGAACACACAAGACTAATTTACAATACTGGATGAATACACATAGTTTTTCTTTAGTTCAAGATGAAATTTTAATAAGGTAATCGAATGTATAGTCTTCAAATTGGGATCCTGTAGGCTTTTTTTTGTAGCTTAGCATGTTCTTAGCATCAAGTTGGAGTAGGTGCATTCCAATTTGATTTGTTGAAGGAAGTTGAGGAGAATGAACTGAAGATGTTGAAAAGGTCCCAACAACCACTCCCCCCCATGCCTATGGTTTTTCATGTCCTTATGAAAATAAGGTGAGGTATTGAATAAGTGAGGAGGGTTGCTAAGATGGCTCTAGTACAAAGGAACCTGAAAAAAATGAGAATAAATCATATTAGATTTATTAAAATGATGTAAAACTAATATTAGTCACAAAATAAAATTCAAATCACTCATTACATATGATTCTGCCAATTTTTAATAGTCTTATGCTCAAGAAAGAAACGTTTTATAAATTGAAGGCACTCTCCTTCTTTGTAGAAAAGGAGGATTTGTTTCTTATGATTACAACAAATGATGAACTGATGAAAAATTAGTTATTACTAACCAAATCCCAAAGTCTTGTATTTATCCAAGTGTTACAGATAAGGTGTGCAGTTGAATTTTATTAATTTTCAATGATCATAGGTCCCAGTTCTAAGATTATTAGATATTATATATAGTATGAAAAACTAATGATAGAGGTCTTAAGGTTATGTTAGGGCCATTCTTTAGCAACAAATTTATGGATTTTGTGTTTACCCTTGACTTCATCCACACGTCCTTCCTCTTTATTTTAACACTATAGAGTAGCCATCATACGTGTAGACAAAAGCCTTGGTTTGGTTGTCACTTGTTTAGGCAGAATGTCCCATTTCTCGTGAGTGTCCATATCCCCGATGGGCTTTCCTAATGATATCACAAGTCAGTACCTACTACCAGTAGGCATCCATAGCCTCGATGGGTTAACCTATTAAACCTATTTTAACCCAAAGGCTCTACTCCCATGTTTCCTATGATTTTAGTTTAGATTGTGGTAATTTATTTTGCAATTGGTAGATGGGGGAGTGGCTTCAGAAATCTCCTTAAAGGCATAGGATGACACCTTTAAGATTGACTTATATTATCTGCATAATGTATTGGACACATAAGGTACTCATAGATACTCAAAGGGCATATCCATGAATGAGCCATTTATAATGTGGGATGGATGAGGTTTCCAAATAATAACCAGGAGAAACCTAAATTCCTACTAATAATATTTTTCATGTATGCTTTCATCTTTAAAGTAGTGTTCGACTATGATTAGAGACTTCATCAATTCTCTTGCAACTCTTAATAAATATTCTCGAAGGTCATGCTTTGGTGCTATGTTTATAGTATTCAAGTTGATAATTTTTTCATTGGTATCATTGTATGGACCCCTTAAATTTTTTTTTAATCCCCTTTGTATGCTTTGGTAACTATATTTTGAGCAACTGTTGATAATCAAAAAACTATATGAATAAGAAAAATGAAATTCTATAATAGAAAAGATATTTCAGCGATGAATATTTTGGAATTATCATTTAATTCAACTTCTATGGAAAAAAACTTCTTTATTTTATAATCTTCATGAAATATTGGTTTTAATGATAAATTGTTAATGCATATTTCTGAACAGCTTAAGGAGAAAATAAAGATAACATCAAATACTCCCTTAAGTGTTCCATTCGATTGATGAAGATGTCTTTTTCAATTTTCAAAATATTCTCCTAGTATTTAATCATCCCGAATGAATAATATCCTTGAATCCTACTTTGTATTTCCAAATAAAAAATTTGTACGAAAATTATGGGTGTTGAATAGCTTAAACAAGGCACTGAACAATTAGTATGAAATACTAGATGATGTTGTAATGCAATCATTTCCAATTTTACATAAGATTCCAAACATAATGGTCATAAATTACTTTACTAAAAGTAAAATTATAAACAAATCTAACTATAACAAAATAATAAGTGGGAAAGCAAAGTAATAGTTGAACCATGCTATTGTTGGAAATAATACTGAATGAAAATCTTCAATAAATGAAATATGCAGCTAAAAGAGACCTCAACAAAATTATGCAATAGAAACATAGACCTCCCATTTTCAAATACTTTTCTTTAATTGTTACCATTCCCACTTATAAAAAACAAATGAGAATTACTTTTTCACTATATTATATAACTAACTATTACATGCATTAATTATATATTTATTATCCTGCTCTACTTGAGAAAAATAAATTCCCCTCCTCAAGTATAGGAATATTTCCAATGTAACCATCTACGCAATAGGTGTAAAAATACATTCATACTCAATTTCATAGTATAATCCTCAATGCATACCTGAGTATGAATTTCCAACAAATTTAATGATGATGTCAAGAAGTAAGGGAAAATGAAGGAGTGGTATGGCCTTATAGTTTCTTGAAACCAATTTTCTTTAAAATAAAAATGCTCATGGTTTACCTCTTTGTTTAGCTCATTTAGCATATCCTCCTTTTCTATTCCATGCAAATATAATATTATGAGATGACTATCCTCTTTTGTTCTTAGAGATCCACTGATAGGCATGTCAAAAAAAATTCAATATCAGGTTCTAAGAGTTTCTCTCTATTGGATGTGGTCCATGATTCTTTAGTTTCCTTGACAATATTGCAAGGGTGAATATTTTTACAGTGGATGTGGTTCATGGATTTGGTGTGCTTCTATCACGTCTTGAGAGGAAGATAATTTCTTGATTTCTGTGTATATTTTTTTTGCTGAGAAGAAGATATCCTACTTGTTGCTATAATTTGTGAGATTTCTTCCAAACTCTAGATCATTCTTGAATATATATATGCATGTTGCTAGTACCTATCCTACACATGGATTAGTGTATGGAGTTATTAAAGTACAATTTTTTATTTTAAATATTAAAGAATTTAAAAAGGAAACACACTTAAAAAAAATCCCAACAAACCAATCATGTACTCAAAGCACCACCATGATACTAAGACATTGTTGTCATGAAGTTATTTGTTCACGCAAGTTAGGGTTCTCTTCTTTCCATGAATCCAAAACACCAACCATTAACTACTTACAAAATGACAGGACAACTTAACTTTGGAGTGACCCCACCAAAGTGGATGTGCATGTTCTTACCTCTCATCTTACCGTATTCTATATTCCCTTAGGCCATCCTCATTCTTACTGACAAACCATCAAGAAAAAAAACATTACTTATTAATTTTTACAGCTCCCCAACAACAACGCAAAAATTTTTGGGGAAATTATATGAAATATATATCACCACAAATTAAATTATCAACCAAGGAGTCGTAATCAGTAGATCTGATGCACTAGATGTGCTGATAACAGATAATTTTCTATTTCTGATGAGTATATCCTAAATAATAAGCTTCAATTTTACAATCTCAATATGATTTACTCACACAATTAAAGATCATAAAGAAATTCTCATAATCAAAATATTGAAAATCATGTAAGCTAAATGTTCTTGCTCAAGTAATGAATCTGTCCATTTATAGGCTCATTAAATAAAAATATGGATTTAACTCTGTTTTCCTGTAGAAACTGATTTCAATTACTAAGCTAGAATAAACTCATTGCGCTCAAATATCTATACAAGAAATTTTAATTATAACAAGAGTCTTAAATTAAAAACACATGAAGGTGAATGGTCAGATATTTATCTTAAATTTTCCTCTTCTTCGAAATCAAAAATAAAAATTAAACATACAACTTGATAAATAGATATTTCATTCACAAAACTAATGAATCTTTATTCAAAACTAATAGATTATAACACTAGGTCACTCTTCACACACAAAAGCTATATTCACAATCGTTCTAATAAAAAAATTACCTTGATGCCTTTGGTGGGCCCTTGTCGAGCTAACAAGGAAAGATAAGATAAAACTGCAGAACTAAAGACTCTATTAACACAACAGATTTATTAACTGTTGCTCATTCCATTGATTTAAAAAAAAATTACAAAATTAAATCTCCAGCATACCAGTATTGTCTAAATCTCGGTCTCACTCCCTTATCTAACTCTCTCTTTCACTAACTAGCTTCCACCTATAATCTACGAGCCTTATCTTATAGAGAAATGGTTGTTACGCCCAAATCTTAATAGGATATCACCAAATCATTATAGAATATTAAAAGTTTTCTCATTTTACATATTCGACTTTATCCTCATTACACACAATGCATGATGCATTTGACTAAAAATTTCCTTTGTCTCATCGAAGATTATTTGTTCAACCATCGAACTTGGAAAGTAGGGCCTCGTACCAGAATAACATATTCAGTCTAGGTGGTACCAGATTAACACTTTGAGTGCAATAACACAGGTACCAGATGCAAGGTTTTGGTGTTATATGGTTGTTTTCGGTGCCGAATGAACACAATTTAATGGTGAATATAGGTACATGAGTAAACAGGAACACGAGTACCATTTCAATAACGTTGGTACCAGATAAGTAGGAGCACAAGTACCTAATCGATGCATTGGTATCGAATGAGTAGAAACATGAAATATACATCTATGTGATCCAATCCATTTAATTAGAGAGTATAAGGAATCAATAATTATATTTCTACTACAAGAAAACATAAAAATCATGCTTTGAAATATAAATTACCTCAGAGGTATATAAGGATGCTAAAAGGTATATTGTTCAAGAAGATAGGCAAGTAGTAAATAGATTTGAGGTGAAATTTGTCAAAAATAGAGGACTATATAGGGTGTTATATACATCAAAAAGGAGACCCAACAGTAATATAGGGTCCAAAAAAATTTCTCAGGTCACTACCTCAGACCCTGTACAGGGGGCTAGCACCCCCCTGTTGCACCTGGCGCAATGAATAGGGGGGATATCGCCTCCCCCTATGATCCCGCCTGCACATGATACTAGTCATGGAAATAATATAACACACACCATCCATAAGAAGTTTAAACTAATTGTTGGAGTACTTTCTATATTAACATAAAAACAAAATCTTTTCTTTTGTGGATAAAATTTCACTAGAAAACCCACATGCCATCGATATTGGAAAAACTTTTATTTACCTTGAATGTTTTTATAACTATTTTTATTTTAATAATATTGATGGGAATATTAAGCTAGACTACATTTGGTATCAATGGATGCAATTTCATTCATATTAATCTAACATAGCGTAATACACGAGATCAATATTGTGTGCATAATATTATTACGTCGATAGGATTTTTTTTTGTAAACGGGTGCAAATAGATTTTGGTTTGTAATTAAGAGTGTACATTGTGATCACATATATAGTATTTCCAAAATATAAAGACATAGGAGTGAATTTCTCCTCAATACTACATCATACATCAATAAGAAAATGTATTCTACCAAAAAACATAAGCATAAACTAAATGACTAGGTCAATTCCCTTCATAATGAGGAGACACGGTTAAACCCAACCAAAACCAAAGATTTTTCCGAATGTAAACAATACAACAAGAGATGTAGCCAAGAGCCATAATTTTTCTGGAGCCAAACCAGATTGAGGACCATGTTTTCATAGTCAAAAGCACTAACAAGGGAAATGTCTATCAACTGACCGGAGAGTCTTACTTCAATAATACAAAACAAAAAAGATATAAATTTCCTGTAGGAGATAGTCGTGAACCAAAGAATCAGAGAGATAAATGAATTTATAATCCATGCTTTCATGTTGTATAAACCTGAAGAGGATTATGTTGATAACTAGAGTTAGCGCAAATACATTAGCCAACATACCATAAGGTGTGCCACAACACCGAACCACTAGTGATATCCAACAATAAATTACATAGTTAAAAAACCAAGTGTGGTCAAGAAAAATAATACCATTACATCCCATTCCCTCCACATATCTAATCAAATGAGAACATGAATAAAAAAATTAGCCTAAAAAACAACTCGAAACAAGAAGGCCAAAAATTCAAAAATATATACTATTCTTAAGCAGATTATATGTTATGAAACCAACTCTAAAAATAGAAGAAAAGAGAGATCAACGCCTTAGAAGTAAGCCACTTTGAGGGGGTAGACATCCTTTACAATACATAAATGAAAAACTCTTGGATGATACAAATGGAAAAACCTCCTTCTATATATAGGAGTCCATGGGACCACAATATAATCATAGCCGACGTAACAATAATAATGTAAGGGGGTACCACGATGACAATAATGGGGCTAAAATAACAACAATAAGGGACTACACTTGTAATATAGGGACCTAACATTCCCCTCTCTTTCAAAAAAATGCTGTCCTCGTGCTTGAGTATCTTTGGGTGCTTCTGTAAAAAATTCTCATCCTCCCATGTAGAATTTTTAGTGGGTAAGTTCTTCCACTTGATGAGATAATTTGAAATGGATTGATTTCGTAGCTTTCAAGTTCTTGTTTTCATGATTTATTATAGTTCCAATATGATTTTTCCTTCCTCATCAAGTTCTAGCCATATTGTTTGAACTGGAATTTTTTCACCTATAACCTTATTTAAGCATGAAACATGGAAAATTGGATGCACTCGTGAAGAAGTAGCAACCTCCAATTTATATGCCATAGTACCAATATTTTGCAACACCTCGTAAGGACGATAGTATTTTGGTGATTATTTATTATCCTTCGTATCTTTCTAGAGGGAAATTTGTTTGTATGGTTGTAGTCATAAAAACACTGAGTCTCCTACATTAAAACTTCTCTCGCTATGATGTTGATCTACCTGTTGTTTCATTCGATTTTGTGCCAAATTTAGGTTATCCTTTAAGAGTTGGATAACTTCTTGTTCATGCACGATGTGATCTTCCATTTCTTGAACCTTAGAATTTTCTCTTAAATATGTTGTGATCTACAGTGGATGATATTCATAAAGTGCCATAAATGGGGTCATTTTTGCTGCAGTATGGAGGGAAGTGTTATACCAAAATTCAGCGAGAGGTAACCACTTGACCCATTGTGTTTGTTTATCATATACAAAGCAACAAAGATATCCTTCCAAACATTTATTCACTATCTCAGTTTGACCATCGGATTGCGAATGATAAGATGATCTCTGAACTAGTTGCGTACCCAAACAAGAAAATAATTCCGTCCAAAAATTTCTAGTAAAAATGGGATCTTTGTTGCTTACAATAATATTTGGGTTTCCATGTAAATTTTGAATTATTTCCATAAATGTAGTAGCAATTGTACTTGCTTTAAATGGTTGATATAATGCACAAAAGTGTGCATACTTGGTAAGTCTATCAACTACCACCATGATGACATTCTTTCCTTCGAACTTAGGTAAACCTATGATAAAATCCATTGAAATTTCCTCCCAAAGTTGATTTGGAATGAATAAATGTTGTAGAAGACCTAGGGTCTTAATTGTCTCAACTTTATTTTGCTGGAAAGCTAAAATTTCCACCATAAACTTTTGAATATAAGATTTAAGGCCATCCCAAAAAAAATATTTCTTCACCCTATGGTAAGTTTTTAAAAATCCTGAGTGTCCTTCTAAAGGAGAAGTGTGCAGTTCTAAAATAATCTTTTGTTTTAGTTGGGAACTCTTACAAAGGTATAAGTGATATTTGTACCGTAAGGAGTCATTTTTCCAACTAAATGTATCAGATGTACTAGGATCTAGCTGCAAATTTTGAATGACTGACCACAGTTCTTCGTCCTTCTTCCATTCATCCCTTGCTTCAATTATCTAATCTGGTTGCATAATAGAAATGGCACAAAGAAATGTTTCCACCTTTTCATTCTTTCTTGAGAGTGCATCTGCAACAACATTTAGCTTCCCTTTTTTTTAGATGATTTCAAAGTCATAACCCAACATCTTTGTGACCCATTTTTTCTACTCTTCTGAAGATAGTCTTTGTTCCAAAAAGTTTTAAAGACTGTCATGATCAATTTTTACCTTGAATTGTCTTTCGATTAGGTAAGTTCGCCATTTATTTAGTGCATGTAGTATTGATAACATTTCCTTATCATAAATAGCTTTTTATGAATACTTTCCTTTGATTGGACGAATTTCAAAAGAAATGGGTCTTCCTTCTTGCATTAAAACAACACCAATTCCATTTCCTGAGGCATCACAAACCACAATAAAGGTTTTTGTGAAGCCTGGCATATCTAAGACCAATGTAAGACACATTGCCTCTTTAAGATGTTTAAAGGACTTAGTTGCTTTAGGAGTCTGTGAAAATGCATATTTATTCAATAATGTTGTTAGAGGTGCTGCTATTCTCTGATAATTCTTAAAAAACTTGCGATAATACAATGTTAACAGCAAAAACCCTCACAACTGCTTTATGGATTTCAGGACTTTCCATTCCTTAGTGGATTTAATTTTTTTAGGGTCTACCTTAACACCCTTATGAGATACAATATGACCTTGATATTCGACCTCTTGTACTCCAAAGAAACATTTGGATGTTCTTTCATATATTTGTTTCTCCTCCAATAGTTTGAGCACCCTGTCAACATGTTAAACACGATCCTTCCAAGACCTACTGTAGATTAGTATATCATCAAAAAAATCTAGCAAAAAATTTCTAAGGACGAGTTTGAAAATGAAAATCAAGCCTTGAATTGTAGAAGGTGCATTTGTAAGTCCAAAATACATTACCATAAATTCATAATGACCCTCATGAGTTGGAAATGTTGTTTTCGGAATATCTTTAGTCTTCATTATAATTTGATGATATCCTGAACGAAGATCCAACTTGGTAAAATAAATTTCTCCTTCTAATTCATCCAATAATTCATCAATCACAAGAATGGGAAATTTATCTTTAATAGTAATCTTATTTATCTCCCTATAATCCAGACGCATGCGCCATGATCCATCCTTCTTGTGCACTAATACTACTAGAGCAGAGAAATAACTTTGACTAGGTTGAATTATACCATCCTCTAACATTTCTGCAATCATATGTTCAATTTTGATCTTTTGTACATAAGGGTAACTATAAGGCCAAATGTTTGGAGGAAAAATTTTTAGAGTGAAATGAATAACATGGTCACGATCACGAATAGGTGGGCATCCTTTGGTTGTTTCAGACACCTACGAATGATTGTCCAAGACTTTTTGGAGATCTTTAGAAATAGATGATTTTGATGTTGGCACTTCTAGTGAGAATAATTGTGAAATTATGCCTCGTTTTTCCTTCTTTAGAAGCTTTTTCATGAAATTAGAGCTTATTATCTTTGTAGTATTCTCTGCGATACTCTGTAATTCGACTTCCTTTCATTCCGAAAAAAAATTCAAGAAAAATTCTCGAAAATTAAAAGCTATCGTATCCAAAGATTGTAACCATTGTAATCCTATTACAACATTAGCATCTCCCATTGGAACAGAAAGAATTGGACTATTCAATACATATTCCCCCATGGTTAGCTTGATATTATGGAATTTTCCAGAGAAATTTATAGTTCCTCCATTTGAAACCATCACTTGACATTCTGATTATGGGTATGGGAAACAATTCAATTCCTTGGCTACCTTACAATGAATAAAATTATGGGTACTACCCGAATCAATCAACACTATTACCTTTTTCTTCTTGATATTTCCTTCTATCTTGAGAGTTTGAGGAGTGGTAATTCCTACTAATGCATTACACGACATGGTCAGACTCATTTATTCTTCTTCTAGGGTTGTTTCTTGGTGTATATCCTCTTCTTTTGAAGTTTCTTGTTTATTTTCTTCCTCCTCTTCACAATATATGTAAAATAATTTCTTCTCAGCACGCTTATGACCTTTAGTGTATTTTCTATCACAACTATATAAAATCCCTTTTTCTCATTTTTCTTCTAGTTGTTGTGGTATCAACCTTGTATGTTATGGAAGTCTACAAGTAGAAACACTTCCATATTTATAGATGTGAATGTTAGGCTTCCTTGTCGCCATAATTTTACATTCAATTTTTATTTCCAACCTAAATACCTTCTCCAATGAATCAGGTTCCCAAACACGAACCTCATGTTGGATGTTATCCTTTAAAGCCCTTATGAAGACATCAATCCTGTGTTCCTCTAGAATATCAGATACCCTTATATTCAATTTTTGGAAGTCCTCAATGTGCTCCACCACTGAACCATTTTGTTTGAGATTTATCAATTGGCTAGAAAAGGTGTTGTTATTTGTAACCTCATAATGTGATGTCATTTCCTCCGTAAAAATTGACTAAGTGAGAATTTTTTTACGGGAGAAAAAACCATTGATACCATACAAATGTATTTTTTTCTAAATATAAAGTTGCAATGCGTACCTTTTGTGTGTTTTTCACATTATTGAGATCAAAATATTTCTCCATCTGTAGTATCCATGTTACGGGATCCTTGCCATCAAAATTCCTCATATAGATCTTTGGAATATGGTGGTTCTTCCACCCAACATTAGAGTTTATGAAATCATGATTAACATTTATTTTTATCTCATCATGAGTTTTCCCTACTATATTTTCTCCATGAGGAAACATTTATTGTATCAACTTTGTCAAACCTTCCATGTCTGCTTTTAGATCATTCTTCATGTTTTCCATTTTTTTATCGATCTTAGCTTCCATTTCATCCATCTTACCTTCCTTTCCATCCATGTGATTATTCAAACCATCCATGCCTTTCTTCAAACCATCCATATTAGCTTCCACACCTTTCTTCAAAACTTCCATTTCATTTTTTTTTGCTCTTTGTGAGAGAAAAATTTGGTGCACTTTCTCTTGTAATTTTGATATGTCATGTTGCATTTTCGTCTTCACGAGTCATAATAGAGTGTTTTGAAGGCTTAATGGGTGTTGAATTCTTTCTAGGGGGAATTTTCGTACCCAATAATTATATCTATTATACAATATTCCCTTGGAATCAATTCAAACTCATTTTTCAAACAAGACTTATGCAATTTGGAAAAAAAAATACAAACCTTTTTCTTGCTTTTGAGGATCTTGATATTGAAACTGAATTATCACGGTGATTTAGGATCTTCAATATCTAAAATTCGGTCTTTTAGTAGCCCTATGAATATTCTTTCGAATACCACAAGTTTGAACTAATTTGGATTCTTCAAAGAAAATTTATGCCCAATCTCCCAAAATGACCTATTTATGGACTGGTTTACCAGAGTGAGCTTGTACGACTTGCTGTGTGTCATTGTTTCCTCCTTCAGCTCTAAAATTGATACAACAGAAACTAAATTCTGTGTAATTAAAACCACATTATACATAATTCCAATTTGATGCTCAGAGAGAGAGTTATGAGGATTTTCCCACGGTCACCTCTTTGAGATGAATTTCAAGAGCTTGAAAAAACCCTAAATTCCACAGATCATATCTCCGAGAATATTTCAAAGCAAGATCTGGAATTTTTAAATGAAGTTCCTTAAGATTTCGGCTTTGCATGATAAAATTTTCATCTTCTGAACCTTCGTATAAAAAATGTTATAGCACAAATTACATGATGACTTGTTTGGAGAAGAAAAACCCTATAATCCAAAGCTCTGATACCAAAATTTATGAAACCATCTCTAAAAATAGTCGAAAAGAGAGATCACTGCCTTATAAATAAGCCACTTCAAGGGGGGAAACCTCCTTTAAATTACATAAATGAACAATTCTTGGATGATACAAATGACAAAACCCCCTTCTATATATAGGAGTCCATGGGGTCACAATATAATCCTAGCCGATGTAACAATAATAATGTAAAGGCACGATAATAACAATATTAGGGTTATAGGGGTACCACAATAAAAATAGTGGGGCTACACTAACAACAATAAGGGACTACACTAGTAATATGGGACCTAACATGAGATAACCATAAATTATGGAGTGGTGTGTCTCCAGGAGAGTCAGTAAGATCCCTGAGGCTGAGTCTGACACCAGATATATTTCCACAGGACTCAAGTGAGAGTCGATATAATTAAGGAAATATCTAATATTCCTTAAAATGCATTTAATAACTTCCTCACCAACAGAATTATTTTAATTAACAACTTGCTTATCTCTTAATAGCAAATTAAAGAGAGTGTCTAATTGTCAGTGAAAGGAGAGAGAATGCATAAAATGCAATTTCATCTTCCTAAATATTCCTAGGTCTAGAACCCATTTCAAACCCTTTCCTCCAAATTTTGAATTGAAAAAGTAAGTGCGATCCCAAATTTTTTTTTATTCCAGTAACAAAATTTCCTACGCACTTCAATAGGCACTAAATCAAAATAAGATGCAACCAAGTCCCAGGAAAATGACCAACGACATTTAATACCAACATTACCAACTCCACCTCTTCTAATTTCCATTATCTGGCTAGGAGGCATGAAAGCTAGTACAAGAGAACAATGTCGGCAACCAGTAAGAGTACCAAGACCAACACAACAACAAAAAGGGTGAACCACTGCCTCTTTAAAACTCGACCGAAGAACGACTAGAATGTCCCCCAAATTCCACACCCGCAGCCTAAATTCGAGGGAGGCTTGAAATTAATTGCACTTTAAAGTGAAAAAAATAAGATAACCCCACTCACAAGACACCACTAGAGGGCTTGAAAGACTCAATAAACCATCAATACCATGCCAAAATATAAATTCCAATAAAAACTTAGACACAATGGTTCCAATCATAAAGGTACATAGGATGTTCACAATTGAGTAAAAAAAATCCCAATTCACCATAACAAGATTCAAGAAAGTCTTATAGAAGATAATACTATGCAAATCCCAAAATACATATCACATCTCCAGAAAACAAGAGAAATCCCTCTTTCTAAAACCACACTGAAAAATGACCAATCACCAACCAAAAAGTAGTACTAGAGAGAGGTATGAAATATCTGCAAAGTTTTTATCCAAGAGTGGTGAATTCAAATAGAAAACCACCAATTCGAAGAAATTTCTGCGCTCAACGGCATGCATAAATGGAATGAAAAATATTGACCCAAACCTCTCATCAGCATAAATAAAAGCACAGATAAGGATGCCCCTTTACCACCATAACCAAAAACTCCAATGAGCACACCAAAGCGCACAAAGCTCACTACATCAAAATACGAGAATCGATAGGGTGTAGATTTCACCTCACTTACATTGTATTGAAAAAAGTCTGCCACCATCCCAACGCTACACTCATGCATTTATATTGATAGGATGTCTGATTACAAATCTGAGCCTGTTTACCAACTCCATGTCATGTTATGACAACACATGGACAAGTGTGAGTGTGTCACTCCTTTCAAGATAAAAACATTCCTTCCAATAATCACACCCCTAATATTGGACTAGGGCTTAAAAAAAATAATTTTTAAAAATAAAAATAAAAATAAATGGTCTATATTTGATAATTTAACAATATTCTTATTTATATACATGGATAAAATTAAGAAATTTCCAATCATTTCATTTTGTTTCAATTTTCAAGAAGTCATTTCAATTGATAGCTAAAGAACCATTAGGGAACTGTGATCCTTCTCTCAAAATAAACTATGCAGAAAAAATGAAGGATATTGGAAAGCCTGGAGATGCAAGTAGTGTAGTTTCCGCAGATATAGACAACCAGATTGGTTTTAATAACGATTCGTGCCTCATTTTCAAGAGAGTAAAAGTCTCTTCAACTCTAATGTCATGCTTCTTAAAAATGGAGAATCCTATAACATTGTGAACAAGGAAATCAACACCCAAAGATTATTTCTTGTAGACTTTATCACCACCATGGAAAAATTGCTAGATATACATTTTTTTTTTTTTTGTAAGAAAAAATTACAGTGGATATGTTGTAATTTTTTCTTGTAGACTTTATCACCACCATGGAAAAATTGATAGAGTTGAATATGATTACAGAATAATATGGAAAGATTTGAGATAAATCTTCATTTTTCAAGTAGAATTCAAACCCTATGGCTATTATATAAATACCCTACTAAAAACGTTTGTGGCCATGGCATAAGAATATATGGATATATGGCATAATAAAATGGATATGAGTTCATAATTATTGGTTGATAAAACTTGGAAAGTTATGTTTGTTAAATATTTATCTAATGATCTGAATTGTTCCAATAAAAAAAAAATATCATATATATGTTGGACAATTGGCGTTGACAAAATATTGGCATGATTATTGGAATTGATGTCAACGACATTAGCTTTGATGCTTGTCACAGTATATTTTGGCAATTGATGTCACCCTAAGGACAATCATTATTCATTGATAGTTGCAGGTAGGTGGTAGAGAATCACCACAGTAGCAGGCATATTGGAAAACCATAAAAGATGAGTGTATTGGAATTTGATGTCAACTACAAGACATTAGTGATCCATTGCAAGCTACTGATAGAGAATCACCATAGTTGCAAGCTTAATGAAAATCCATAAATATTTCTCTAAGTGTTGTTGGAGCAGGGTCCCCAAAGTCCAAGATTTGAAGACCAATTTTGATATACCTTTTTAATAGATTTTGTAAGTTTAGTATTGCGCAACACATTTAAAGGGGCTCTGGGGTGGGTCAAAGAACCTAATGAGTTGTAATGGGTAAAAAGGGTAGAAAAATTGGCTGCAAACCACTGTTTGTGGATCCTAGATTAGCGTAGGCTAAAAGTATAAATTGGAGTCTAGATCGAGTCGAAGAAGTGATTGTTTGGATAAGTTTGAATGTTGAATGATCACTAGTAGAAAATGATGAAATTAGTGACTAGGTGACTAAAAACGTTAGTCACCACAACTATTTCAAGTGAATTACTACTAAATTTGAACAATTTTAAGTGACCTGACTAAAAACGGCTAACTTAAACGACTAATTTAGTCTAGGGATGAAATAAACGACTAGATAATAAATGACCCAACTAAAAATGACTAACTCAAATGACTAATTTAGTGTAGGGATAGAATAAAAGACTAGATAATAAGTGACCCAACTAAAAACGACTAACATAAATGACTAATTTAGTCCATAACTGAAATTTATGACTAGATAATAAGTGACAAGATTAAAAATGATTAATATAAATGAAAACTATAGTCTAAGAATAAAAACATGACCAACTAGCAAGTAAAAGAAGTATATGATTTAGTCATTTATGCTAGTAATTTTTAATTGGGTCACTTTGGAAATGGGACATTGCAATTTTGATATTAAAGTATTACATTTCACTAAAATTTGACATTGTAGATGGATTTAGAGATAAAGGGGGTCTATTAATCCATCTCCAATGTTAAAATTTATAAACAAAGGGGTTTCTTCCCCGCATTCATGGATGACATCCACAATAAAATTGTTAGTGTGGACTGACACACTTTACTCAAGAGATTTGATCTAGGCATTTATAGTGTAAAACTAGCCAAATACCCATTAACATTAATAACAAATTTTTTAGGTAACCCTTATTTTCCATGAAAAAATACTCAAGAGATAATTTTCCACATTTGTGAATACATGTTAAAAAGAATTATAACCCATGTAATCACAAATTTATTATAAATATATTGCTATATGTTCTTATGCTTTGTTATAAAAGTGAATGTTTAAAAATATCTTCAATGAAAAGAATGTTTAAAAATGTAATCATAATATTGTTCATTTAAAAGAAAGGTGAAAAACTTCTAGAAAATTTATACAAACATTATAAATCTTAAAAATAGCTTAAAAGATGAATTAATATATTTTTCCATTTTCTTATTTTATAATATATATATATATATATATATATATATATATATATATATATATATATTCCATAAAAATAAAAAATTTCTCTTCAAATTGACAACTTCATAAATATTTGAAAGATCAAAGACTATTTAATAAGTAAACCCAAATCAAAACGAAAATCAAAGTGGTGGAGGGAAAAAATAACTAAACCCAAATCAAAATGGAAATCAAGGTGGTGGAGGGAAAAATCAAAATGGAGGGAAAAATAAAATAAAAACTTTAAAAAATGAAATAACAATGATATATTTCCATACAAAATTTCCAAATTCCTTTTGCTATCACTGCCACACAATTCAATTATTTTATACCAACACCTTGTTAGAAAAAAACCAAACATAGAGAGAGAGGGGAAATATATCGGCAGATGCTTGACAATGGCATTTTTCCAAGTATTGTAACATTTAATAAGATGTTGGATGCTTTTTGTAAAGAGGGGAATGTCTAAGAGGCTCTCGATTTGTTGATCGAGATGGAGATGAAGGGATATTTGCCTAATGATGTGACTTATAGTGTGCTTATAAGTGGTCTCTGCAAGGATGGGAAATTGGATAAAGACAAGCAGCTAATGCAAGAAATGCAGAATAAAGCCTTGAGTGTTTCATATTTTACTTACAATCCTTTGATAAATGGACATAGCAAGAAAGGAGACATGGTTGAAGCTTTTTTCTTGAGGGATGAGATGGCAGAGAAGGGTCGTTTGCCTACTGTTTCGACATATAATACGTTGATTCATGGGTTGTGAAAAATGGGCAAGGTGAAGGAAGCAAAGGAACAATTTGATGAAATGTGAAAGAGAGGTCTAGTCACGGATGTTATTTCATATAGTATAATTATTTATGGATACTCCAAGGATGGGAATATGATCGAGGCTTTGAAGTTTCACAATGACATGGTTTTTGGTAGTCTTGTACCCACTACGGTAACTTACAATATGCTCATTGATGGGTATTGTGGGAGGGAAACATGGAAGAGGCTCATAAGCTCATGGTTGAAATGATTAATAAGGGTTTGTTTCTAGTTGATAAAGGTTTGTTTCCATATTTTTTAACTGCACTACTCTAATTGATGGAGAGTGTAAGTCAAGCAATGTCATGGAGGCTTTCAAGCTACATACTGAAATGGTAAGCAAAGGAACTGCAACAAATGTGGTTACTTACAATGCTTTAATATATGGCCTTTGCAAATCAGGGAAGATAAAATAGGCAAAAAATCTCTTGCATAAGATGGTGGATGATGGACTAGTTCCTCATAAAGTGACTTTCACCTCATTAATTTATGTACATTGTAAAAAGGGAAACATTCGAGAAGCCAGGGAGCACTTTAGTGAAATGTAAAGGAGGGGTTTAGACCCATCCTTTGTTACTTACATTATTCTCATTCATGTACAGGGTAAGGAAGGTATAATAAATGCAGCTTTTAAGCTCTTCAATGAAATGATTGAAAGAGGTTTTAAAACTAATGTAGTATCTTATAATGCTTTAAAACATGGTCTTTGTAAGGAGGGGAAATTGAATGGGCATATAGACTATTTAATGAGATGCAAGATAAGGGAGTGTCTCCTAATAAATATACATACACTTATTTAATCAATAAAAATTGCAACAGACATAATTTACAGGAGGCTCTATGACTATACAATGAGATGGTGGATAAAGGTATTCTCCCAGACATTTGTGGTCACAGTGCATTGGTTAAGGGAATTTGTAAATATGGAAAGTTTCAAGCTATTAGTAACTTCCCAAATTAAATTCTGGAAAGGGATTCTGTCACTGAGGATGGCTTGAAGGGTGAAACAATAGAGATATTTAGCAGGGTAAATGGCATCATGGTCGTTTTCTAAGACTTTTCATCCATACCCTGACCTCAATTGCAGTGTCTGGTCAAATTGAATTATCCAAAGTGCATTTGCTATGATGATTAAGACAACATCATATCTTCATTGGGAACCTGTCAATGTAAATTTATGGCATCAAAATTCCACATGTTTTGGGGGCTTTGGAGCATTTTTCTCGTTGTCTTTGGTTTTTAAACTAGAATGAGATTGAATTTGGTGATTTTTTGGGGATTTTTGTCCAGTGAGTAATGAGATGGAATTTGTTGAGTTTTTGGGGTTTTTTTGTCTAGTTAGTTCTGCAGGAAAATGATGAATTGGCAAATCTATCCCTAGGGCTTCATGAAACTCT
Organism: Pinus albicaulis; assembly: GCA_034641835.2. NCBI lineage: Eukaryota > Viridiplantae > Streptophyta > Pinopsida > Pinales > Pinaceae > Pinus > Pinus albicaulis. The sequence continues at coordinate 274,443,603 of CM076573.1, forward strand.
GGTGCAGGAGGGTTTGAAGGGTTTGGCTCGGCTTCTGGCAGAGGGCGCCAAAAAAGACTGTTTAATGAAACTCAAAAATAATATGTTGTACCCGATTGGTTTATGACGGTGAGTTTCATCGATGCGTGCACCCATTTAAGAGCTCTAAAAAAATGCATGTGGATCGATGATTACATAACTAGAAGTGGGTTTGAATTAGATTTTTTTTTTGGAACTTCACTCATTGATATGTATGAAAAGTGTAGGAGTATAGATATTATGTGCGTTGTGTTAGATAAAATTCTTGAAAGCGATGTGGTCTCTTGGAATGCCATCATTTGATTATTGGAAATATGGTAAATGAGATTGAAAATGAAGCTTTGATGTTGCTTAGATGAATGCAACTAGTATGCATTAAACCTCACTCTCTCACCATGGTGAACGTGTTCCCAGCTTGTGCCCTGTTAGCAGTTGTACAATGGGGTAAGTGGATTCATGCTTATAATATTAGAATAGGATTTGTGTTTGATATTTTAGTGGAGATTTCTCTCAAAGATATGTATGCCAAAAGTGACAAAATAGAACTGGCACACCAATTTTTTGATGACATTTCTAAATGAGGGAGTACTAACTGTATGTGACTGTGAAATTCATCTTCGCTAGCTTCCACTAAAAATTGCATGCGAAAAATGAGAAGCCATATTTGGTTAGATAACATAGAGAAGAAATATGAATTGCAACAGAGCCTCAAATATCTAAAAATATGTCAACCAATTCATTCAAAATAAACCTACTCTATATTTTAGACAAACCAACAAACAATTCCAAGAGGCATAGGATTCTAACAGATGATTGTTTGTCAATATTTTGACCATATTTCAATGCTGTTATATGATATCTAAATGGATCCATCCCATATTTGAGGCTACAATATCTTCTTTAAATTATGGAGCATAGAAGTGTGTCTTACCCACTACAATTCATCATTAAAATTTCAATAGCATCCTCCTTTTAGAAATCGAGGTAGTGAGTTATTAGTTAAACTGGGTACATGCTTCAAATTCTACATGTAGCTAATGTCAAAATCATAAATTCCTTCAAATTCAACCAAGAATTTGAAAAAGGTAGTATAAAACGATCCTCGCACACTTTAAAGACTGTAAGCATAACTCAAATTCTACATGTAGCTAATGTCAAAATTAGAAATGCCTTCAAAATTCAACCAATAATGTGCAAAAGTCAGTATAAAAAAATTCTTACACCCTTTAGAGGCTATAAGCATAACTGTTCTTTGCAAGTATCTTGCAACAAATAAAAGGACCTGCATGTTGCCTGCAAATTCTTGCAAGGAAGCCAGTTACCATTTCTTCTTAACAGGAGTGGATCAGTTCAAAATTCATCAATACAATATATAGATGAATATCATTTACAAAGTTTTAAATTAGCCATAATTTGATAAGGGTGGTTTACAGAAAGGAGAATCCACATATAGAAGTATTAATAAAGTTGTAACCAAATGGAACTATAGTTGACTATTCAAGAATGCCCTTCTATTCTTAATTCGTTGCTAGATTTCACTAGTTTCTCCCTTAGTCCCATTCGAACTCTGGTTTTATTCTTGAAAACTACTATCAGGGATCCTTCTACACATATTACTTTCATGTTAGTCCTGAGAGTTTCAACAGAATGAATATTTTCCAAAATTGATTAACAATCACCTATATTTTTGGGGATTGACTATCACAAAAATCACACGCTTGGGAAAAAATCTAATATGCACAATTAATCAACTATACAAGTGTTAGAGATCAAGTTGGCTGTTAATATTTTGTATAAAATTACTGGAGATGAAGTTTCCCATTAATATTTTTACATTCCGGTGAACACCATTGTAGGATTTCTGAAGAAAACTGAGGTTGCCAAACTCAGTTCACTTGATGGTTTCATAAACTACAAGAGAATATGGATGCTTTCTTAGGTAAAAGTCCAAACATTGTATTCATCATTGTTTTCCCTTCTCCATCATGTTCCCCATTATATTCCATAGATGAACTTTATAGTCAGAATCTTACAAGACAAAATCCAATCAAAAAACTACTTTTACATAATACTAACACACAAAGAAAAATCATTCTCCACACAAGTAGCTTTAAAATAACAGCCGAATAATAGTGATTCTCTTTTAGCATTAGTCCTTGGGAAACAATACAGACAATTTTTCCTAAGGAGTTTAAGATGAAATCATGTTACAGATGGAATTCCAGAAGCCATATTAGCTCATTTAGATGAGAGGGCTTGCACATAGAAAACAACAGAGGAAAATTACTGTTAGCTTTAATAGGCAAGCTACAATGCTCAAAGGACATTATACAACTAGAATTTCAGGTGTTCATTAATACCACAAATACAGTGGCATGTCCAGGGTCTGCAAGGTGAGCCAATAAGTTTTCAATTGTACCAGTGCTGGTGTACTATGCTTGGAACCAAGCTCCCATGACAACCAACATGTCCAATCGTCCATTCTTAATTTCCATTGTCCTCATCTCCTTTATTTTCTCAGGAGATCTAGAGCCCCATCCAAGAGTGTCAAACCAAAGCCTACCAGGGTACCAACATCAGTTCCAGTCAGCTTGTTGTTGGGGAATATTGGAGCGGTGTTGAGTGAGATAGGCTTAAGTATATTTTCCCATCTGCTGCCCTCAGCCCATACAAGGAATATCATCTCCACCAAAAAGTGAGTTGTTTTATCTATAAAATACTCGAGCTCTCTTGAAGTGTACCGAGAAGGGTTGTTGAGGATCCCGAACTTAGTTAAGAGCTCTTGAATGAATATTCCAACTTCCCCCATCATTTCCCATCTACAATGAACAAGCTCGGACTGTACCATCTAAATCCCTAGTACATAGAAAACATAGTTGTGGCAAAGACAACATCTTTCATGTCTACTACCCCACAAAGATATTGGTAATAAAAACCTCTTAGTATTTACACTTCCTTCAGAGAGTATAAAAGCAAGTATACAAACATTAAAATATAAACCAATAAGAATAAAAGCAATAAATCTAATAAAGAGATTGTGATTTACAGAAACCAAGTTACAAACCTAGATTAACAATCGCAGTATCCTTGTGATATTCCTCATGGACAAGTGGTGTCAAAGATTCCTTCTATGGAACTACGATGCCTATAAGACCACCCTTCATCGCAATCCTCCAAGTATGGACTCGACCACCATGAGTAATTCCAGCACGCATACTAGCCCCAATGGATACCTGGCTCAACTTATCACCATGTGGAATGAAAGGACCATGTCCATACAATGAGGTAGCTGGCACATTATATACTCCAGCCACAAGATTTGGTACAGCATGAGTCCACTGATGAAAATATCCATCACTTGTTAAAGCAATGAAGTCTTGTTGTAGGAGTGAAAATATTAAAATATTATAAGAATCACTGCACTCAACATAAATGAGTACCCATCCTTTCTCTAGAAACATTCTGCACAAATCCACACTTGCATTTCTAAAATGTGTTTTTTTTGCACACATGTACATGGACATGAATACACAGTAGAATGAGAAAGAGTGGGTTCATTAATTCATTAGATGATGCAATGTGTGATTAAATCATTACATATTAGGAGAAGAGTACATTTCATATCTACCAAATACCTAACTAACAACAACCACATTTAATACTATATTAAATTCCTCATAACTAAATCTTTTTTTTGGTAGCTCCGGGAGCTCAATTTCACATATTTTCTAGGTGGTGACTAGTTAAAATTTGTATGACAGCTATCAATGTTCTTTGTTATCCTTTGCTACATGTTGGCTTCTCTTTTGGTGGATTAATAGATTTGATTCAGTGGCTCTACCATGAGGAAAAGTTGTACATTTTTACATCTCTCTTGGCAGCTACCCACTCACTCATGACCTATCTAGCCTGATTCTTTGGTTATTCAGTAGATAATATCTATGCATGTGATGACAGGATTCACAAAGGGAAAACCTATAAATTTCCTAAACTTAGTGTCACTTCATGAGTCAAGAAATTGATTTGATATCATTAATTCTATGATTCTTTGGCCCACATTCTGCAATATGTTTGTGGGTTTTTCCTTGTGCTATGAATTCCCATTGTTCTCACAGTTTGATTTCATACATATATACAATCACTTTGACTCACTCCAGGATGGCTTTCCTTTGTTATCTTTTGTCCAATTAGACTAATTGCCAAATTAAATCTAAGGAAAAAATATTTTAGTGCCAGCTGGCATCACTAAAGGAACTGAGGTACCCAAAATTAAATAATGCCATCATGGCAATGGAATGTTGAAAACATGATAGAGTTTACTAAAAAATATTATATATTTGAATATCATGTACCTGTCGAGCTCTTCTAGTAGCTGGAGAATTTTTTTTTTTATTGTGTCACATACCTTCCCAGCCTTTGGTCTTAGTAGGGTTTTGGAGTATTAACTTCCCATCCATCATTTTCTGCCATTGTGGTTGTTTGACATCTAATATTCCCATAAAAAGCATTGGAAAATTTCCATTCAAGGGTTGATTAGGTTAGCTATGAGGTCAGTTGTGGTGGTGTTCCCTAAATGCCTGGTCTGATTTTTTTTTGGGGTCGTTCACCATTGGGATGAAATTGCTATTATTTGGTTGAAGGAGGTAGAGAATCAATTGGAGTCTCCTATTCATACAGAGTTTTCAGGGAAACACTTACATCTTTCACAAACTTCATATTAGAATTTTATGCATTATCTATGGTCTGGACAAACATGTAGATTGATATTTACTTTGCTTTTTACAAGTATTATAATAGCATAGCTATTAATGTAATCAATTTTCCAACATTCTAATATGGATTATACCACTGGAGGATGGGGTTACTATGCTTCGTGCTATAGTCTAGCACACATGAAAGTTTCACACAAATCCAAAGTGACTAGTTGTAAGTTAATGAGATCTAGATCTCTTCAGGCTTGTTAAATTATTTCATATCTCTAGATAGAGAAATGCCGCAACCAAGAAATTTTATAGGGTGAGGGTCTTTGCTTTGCTGATGCTGCCAGATGTTTCAAATTTGTATTTTTGGTCAAAATGAAGTAACTTAACTCCAGAAACTTGCTTAAAATAGGTTATGACCTTTTTTAATGACTTGGCCAATTTCAGTTCCATTCTAGTTTAACTTCTATAAATTAAATTTAATAGAATTTACTAAGATATTGTAGAGAAAAATTAAAATCTCATGGATTAGCAGTTAAGTTAACTTAGCATAATATATCTACCAGAGGGAATATGCCCAAGTCCCATGCAAGGAAATGAATATCCTTAAGGCTTAGATATAAATTAAATTGATAAAACCTAACTTCCTTGCAATCCACTGGACATATAGCTAAGCCTTTTGCAACATTTATCAGAGGCAACTAAAAATCTTCAAATGTTTACTGTGCACACATCTAAGACTTGTTATGCTATCTACATTTATTATTATGCCAATTGAGGGAATATACGATGATACACTTGATGGACATTAATTCCATTTAGATATGTATAACTAGATTATTTATCTTGAATGGAGCACAATTCAAATATCCTTTTATTATTATTATATTAAAGTGTCACTGGCAATAAAGATTGTCTTGTGATGCAGAGGTTGCCCACACAATGATCGCATCTCTTCAACTCTTTACTTATCATCTATTTTTGACCTACAATTTGGGACACACCAAAGAGGGGAGGTTCTGTTCTAATAAATGGCATCCTTATAATTTATTACCAGATTTTGTGTAGTGGTTGGTTGCTCCAGAATCTGGCAGAGATGAGTGTTAAGGGTCGTCCAGGCATGTATCTACATTACTCAGATAAGACTAGAAAGATGTACAACTCGCAGTATGAATTAATGGGTGTTGGCACGGATGCTTGTGGAAATTTTTATTTTTATTTTATTTTCCCCATTGTTTCTGTAAGAGGTGGATTGGCAATAAACCATTCCACACAAAAAAAAGGAACAGATCGTGCACATCCTAGATAAGAAGATTGCTCAGACTCACCAAGGATAATATAACTGGTACTTGGTACAGTGGGAAGACTGCAGACCAGAAGAGAGTACATGGATCACAGAGTGGGAATTCTAGACCTTGGACCTCGTTCAATCGCTACTATTTGAGAACAACAACTTGCAGGAGCTGCGTTGTTTCCAGTAAGAGGAGAATGATGTAGAGGCTACCACATAATGATCACATCTCTTTAATGATTTTCTTATGATTTATTTTTGACCTGCACTTCAAGCTCACCATAAACATCCTCCAAGATGTGTCGATGTCTTTCCATAGGATCAAAAGAGCTCTCTGGCTCTTCTTGCACTTTACAGGTTCAATGGGTTAATTTTCCTCGTCTTTCTTCAAGTCATTTGCACTTGGTTCCTCTTCATCTTCATATATATGTGGCATCAAGAATCCTGGTAACTGAAAGGTTGTATTACTTCCATATTCATCAAGCATCCCTTCAATTTCCCTCAATGGGTCGTCAACAATACATTGTACTCTAGAGGGATGCCTTGATGAGATAACACTAGCTCTATCATAATTTTAAGATCCAATCTCATTCATGTAATGATGCAGAACATGTTCTAGAATAAATCTTCGTTCAAGCCAAAGCATCAAAACCTTAAGACGTTGATGATGATTCTCATGTGCAACACTACCTTGTGGAGCATATGCACCGAACAAGCATGGAAGTGCACTCTGTATAGCAGGAAGATATGTAGCTCCAACAATACCTTTATTTGTGTGTGAATATTGAGTTATTGAATCCACCAGAAAGAAAAATTATATCCCTCGATGGAAACTCTCTTCATTTTCTAGCCTACGAACAATAATCTCTACAACCTCCCCAGTAATGACATATTTTTCACAGTTAATAGCATGGTGCAATGCTCTTCCAATACTTTCCTTTGTCCTTGATAATGTCTCAAGGATTCCTTCAAGGGTGTCCCTAGAAATTGCTGCTTCTGTATCCCTGCTAAGTGTCCTTCCAACTAATTTTTGCTATGAGCCTATTTTACCTCCTTCACTTGATTCCAAATCCATCATATTTTCTAGGCCATAATGTTGTGCATTAACTCTAGGACTTCTTCGTTCCACATGGGAAATGGCATCCTTTGTATCATCAGTTGCCTCACCATCTAAGTGAAGTTGAATAGGTGATTTTTGTTCTGAAATACTCCCTCGGATTGGTGAAGGATTGGAAATAAAAGGAATATGATTCTCAATTTCTTCAATTAAAAAAGGATGTGGTAGAGGTCTTGAACGAGCTTGTTCTTGCTTAGATTTTCCAGCTGCTATAAGATTCTTCAGAGATGTAGATGGAGCTTCCATATCAGAATAATTTGGCACATTTATGAGTTTTACTTCTTTTGCAGCATCATACACTTTTCTGAGCTTGGTTTATTTTTCTAAATGCAACTCTGTAGGATGTGACACACCATCCATTTTCATTGTTGTATTACTATTTATCTTCACTTTAAATTTTGAAGCAGCTATGACTTTTTCTACCAGAGGTTCAATGCCAGATTTTATAGGGGATGCTTGCTGATGCTTGTGAACACCCAATTTATTAGGTAACTACCTTTGGTTAAGCTTTTCTAACCCAAAATTTCCACGATATTTCTTAAGTCCTCTGCTATTTTTCTTTGTTGGGGTCATGCAAGATTTCTTCACCCTGATGCTATTTGACTTGTATTCACATTGTTCAGCCTCACCCTTTAGTGAAACATGAGCCTTGTTCATAGGTGTGATGATTGAATGGCCTTGTCTTGAAGCTAAATTTTCACCATCTTGCTTCTTTGAAGAAAACAACAATGGTGTAGTCATGTTGTGTTTCTTTTTTTCTTCCATTTTATAATCAAATAGTGATGATTCACTAGGAATTTTTGTGTTTGCATTCCTATCATTCTTCTCTCCATTTTGTTGTTTATCTATGTGCTTATAGGTCTTTTAATCTTCAAATATTGGATCCAACTACTTCTCCTCTACCCAACTGACCGATTTTGAAGAAAACCTCATAAAGGATTGATATGAATCTGAAGATGCTAGAGGTTTCTTACTGCATCCTATTTCATTTTCTGATTTTGGAATCAACATGTCTACTTAGAAACATTCCTCATTTCCCTTAACTGCCTTGTTGTCATTCTCAAAGAATTTAGTGTAAGGCCTTTCATCTACAGAACTCCAACATGTGCCATCTTGTCCAGCAACACCAATTGTCATTGGCTCCATTGAAGTAGCAACAAATTCTGTGACACATGCAAACAAAGCTTCCTCAGCCCAATGGTATCATTTAGAAGGGGGTAGGGCTGCTTCATCACTTGGTAAGCTACTTCGCAGGTGATATTTATCAGTATTTGGTGGAAAACATATAGGCCTTTCAATTAAATTTGAATGCACCTACCCATGTGGCGAATCTCCTTCATTTTCAAGAATGTTTGAACTTGTGACATTGAAGTTCTCAGATTGAATTCCTTTAACATACATGAATTATCTACTGCAGTATTTTCTCTTATATTGTTAAAGGTACTTATCACGCCTCCTTTACTAGAACCTTCTACAATTTTTTTGGTTTCATCTTCAGCATCAACTCTTTCCCTTTTTACCAAATGTGTATGTTCATAAAAGTTGAGTTTATGTTTCCTTCCCTTAATCTGTGTTCATTTATTGTGATGGTCTACCCCCAGTAATAATTCAAGAAAATTATATTCTTCTATGCATGTATTTATCTTTGTTTGATCCTCATATCTCTGCGGTTGTATTGATAATCCTGAATTATATTTCTTCAATGGTTTTCTTTTTTTCTTTAGAATGGAATTCTCATGCAAAAAAGTGTTTGATACTGCCCTAACTTCATTCTCTTTAGTCACAGATGTAGAAAGAACATGATATTTGTCATTAGGAACAAATTTTTCATGAAGATGTTCAAAATATTATTCAACCTTCACATTTTCTTTGAAGTTTGAAACTTGATTTTCGTCTTCAGCGTTTCCATTCTTAAAAGATTCAAATTTTCTAACACTGTTATCTGTCAATGATTTTCTCCAATCTTAGATCTCACCTTCAGACATTAATTGAGAACTTATAGTTTCTTTTTCAATGCTTAGGTGTTTGATAAGTATTTTTGGGTGTGAAATCATTTTGGAATTGGGGATTTGTATGTCCTACTAGTCCTGTCCGAGTAATGTCGATCCATGCCTAGACGACCCTTGACACTCATCTCTGCCTGATTCTGGAGCAACCGACCACTACACAAATTCTGCTAATTAAATTATCAGGATGCCCCTCATTAGAACAAAGCCTCCCCTCTTTGGTGTGTCCCAAATTGCAGGTCAAAAATAAATAAGAAGCAAAGCATTAAAGAGATGTGATCGTTGCGGGGGCAGCCTCTACATCATCTTGTTAGATTTTCCTGGTAACAATATTAAAGCCAAAATACCATTAATTGGGGCTTATTTTATGTACTATCGTGTGGTCCACATTGTGGTTGTCATGAATTTGTGAACTCCAGCCTAATTTTTCTGTAATTTTAAAATTATTCAGGATATGTGGCTCTATCTCTCTGAGAATGAGAGGTTCTATGATTTTATCAATGAAGCAGCTCTTGTGTGCAAGAAACCAATTTACCTTTTGTAGTCTGGGGCCCAAACAGTGTTCAAAAACATAGAATAGTTTACTAGCCTTCAGAGGTATTTGAGATAATTCAATGTAGATTCTAGTTTTGGTATATATAATTGTTTTTCTGTTAATACTTGTAATGTGATATTACTTTCTACCATATTATATTTTTGACGATTTGTTTTGAATATCAGTTGGCATATAAGTTGTTAATATAAAACACTTGGATTGGTTGACATACTTGGTGGAGGCTAGAAAAAGTTTTAGTATATTGAAGTATAATGGTGTAATTTTGTATTTATTTCTAGGTTTTAAAGAATAATGTGAGTGTGTATTATCATGTCTTCTTTGCTCCTTCAGGATATGCGCTAGATCCTAGTGATCCTGAGTATGATCATTTTTCTAGTTTTAGGAAAAGCCACTATAAGTTTGAATGTACGTGCAGATTACACTTGAGAATTTTCATACTTTTGGGCTACAATTGCACCCTTTGAAGGATGTTTTTGTGAATTGAATTGCAAATAATAAGCATGTTGTATGTTTTATTTACTGAATTGTGTAGCTATTGTTACATATTTTCCAAATCCAAAGGTAGATAAGCAGAAGAGCTTGCTGAGTGGTGGTGCAGTTGGATACCAAAATGGATCAGAAATTGAGGTAAAGATATTTTTCTTCTTACTAGACATTTGTTTCCTGGAATATTGATTGTCAATATCTCTTACAAAATTCTGAGAATTTTCTAAAGAATATGTTGATTGTTCGGTTATAATTATTTATTTTCGTCATGATTCGAGAGATACTCGTTGGTAGTTTGTGTAGGAGGTTAGAATTAAAGGTTATTAATCTACCCCTTGGTGCCTTCATTAGCCATAGCATTCCCTTGGCACTAAAAATTTCATGCCACAAATCAAAAGCCATGATTTGGTTAGATCGCCTAGAGAAGCAATAGGAATTGCAACAGAGCCTTGAATCTTGAAAAGGATGTCAACCAATCCGTTCAAAAGAAACCTACTCTATTGTAATATTCCTAAATTAACATGCAACTAATAGGAATATTGATTTTTCTTTTAGCACCTATTTAGATGAATAAGTGGGAAAGGAGACCCATAATTATCTTGAATCAACATAAAATCCCTCTTGATCTGAAAAGGGATCATGATAATAACTAGATCTAGCACTCTCATGTGTGAACAAGGACTAATGGATGTGGAAAAAGTCAAGTTTGACCAAGTCAACAACACTAATGTGGGAGGAGTGGATCATCAATAAAGGTAGCTCAATATGAATATGAATTAGTTTAGAAAGCTATATAAGAGCTGGATTAAAGACCCTTAGGTGTGAAAAGGGTTGGAGCAGGATGAAGAGGTCAACCTTGACCAAATAAAACAACGTTGTTATGGAGGAGTGCCATTGATGAAGATACAACACAGTTTTGGAGGGAGATTAATCGTGTGATGGTGGAAACCCTAATGAGTGGGACCCAAGTTGAGAAGGCTCACATTTTTTATAAGGAAGAGGATGGCAGCCATATGGGGTTAGATTATGAATTTTCTTTTGATATGTATGTTTAGAATTTTGCTCTCTTCAACTGTTTGGCTAAGATTGCTGGTGCTGTTTAGCACGAGGTATTCTTGTTTAGGAATTCCATCTCTTTCCTTGAGAGGCCTCTTAGGAGAGTCTTGATCTATCATTCCACGCATCTGGAATTCTGGCCAAGCTTCAGTATTCAGCTATATCACAGTTTCTGTAGAATATTGTGTTGTGTTGCAGGGTTTTGGAGTGGAGGGTTGAGAAACCCACTTTCTGAGCTATTTTTTCATAGGGGGAAGGATTCCTTCTCTTGGGAGATCAGTTTGGGGGGTTCTTGAGCTCATTTCAAATATTTGGTAGCAGGCCAATCTATTTCCATCACCTACATCGTAATTTCAATCTGGAATTGCGCTATTTTGGAGGGCATCTTCAGGGAGGGATCTTGTGGCTCTTTCAGAGTGTTTTCATGTGATTGAATGGTTCATCCTTTCATTGGAGGATAAGTTTGAGTATATATGCATCAAATATATATTATTTTAGCCTCCTATATTCATTTGTTTCACTATGTAGTGATTCTTCAGTCCTTGGGCTGTAGATCACCATTTGTATTGGGTGTATTTCCAAAAACCCTTCCCGGTTTCTCTTGGATTTGTATAAAGGAGACTAGATCTCAGTTTTTGGACAATGTTGTTTAATATATGAGAAGATATATTTGTCACTATAATTTCCGAGTATAAACCCTTAATTAACTACGCTGTCTCTTTTTGCAGTAATTTCTGTTTGTGGTAGTCTTGGGGTTTCAGTGCTTTTGGGTTGTTTTGAGCATGGGAGGCCTGTTTAACTAGGAAAAATTAATTTTTTTATAATTTCCTTTCATATTTGATTGCTACAATGTCAGATCTAATGGATCCATGGGCTGCATTTTTTTTTAATGCTTATTTTTCTGAAAAATGCATTTTTTGTGCATGTATTGCTGATTTTTCCCATTTGGGAATATTACAATGGTATCATAGCATAATCTTGGCTCAGCATGTGAGTTTTCAACCATTATGCTATAAGAAGAAGAAAAGAAGGAGAAGAGATCTAAAACGGTGGAAGGAATGAGCTAGGTCTCATCACTTTCAGATCTACGAAGAACCTATCTAAGGAGGCTAAGAAGATGAAAGAGAAGAGATGTAGTGAAACTTATAGAGGGTTTCAAGAAGAGGAAGGACCATGTACTTCCTATTCTCAAAGGAAAGAACTAGTGTTGTAGGAAGCTCCAAATAATTACACCTTTCCCTTCCCTTTTGAGGATGAAGACAAGAGACATGGATATGGAGGGCACTTGGAACATGAGATCTTGAGTGGATACCTTGTAGAATATAAGGCTCAACCTAGGGCTTTCAAGGAGACTCTGCCTTTTACTCAGTTTATTCAGCTTGAAGAAGAAAGGAGGCCTTGCAGCAATAGGAGAATGAGGGGCAATAGATTTCTATTGTGGACTTTAGATGGATAATCTACTTGTACAACAAAGGCTTGGGTGATGAAGCTAGATGCATTCTTCTGACTACACCAAGTGGTAGAAAGAGAGGTTGTTGAAATTGCAGTGGTGCAACTTGAAGGCAAAGGAAGCACTTGGTGGTTCAGCCATTTGAATCATGCAAGAGTGATTACTTGTGTAGATTTCACTCAAAGGGTGATCAAAAGATTTGACAAGAAGAAATCAGAAGGGGAGGAGCCTTCACCACCACTTGAAGAGACTTGTACCAGTGATGCCACAACTAGGGAGGAGTAGTTATCATCCTCAGCAGTTGGGGGAGCCAACACATTTGAAGGACGAAACCTTGTAGCCATGCAATATGTTCCCAAGCTTTGCCAAGGTATGGATGAATCTCCATTTTTTGTTATTTCAGCAAATATTATGGAGGGCTGTGGAAATCTTCATTTGCATGACCAAGGGTCAACACAAACTACTGATTTGGACCAGCAGCTTTGCACTGCGTTGTGCAACCTTGATTTGTTCAAGGAAGGGATAATCAATCATCCTAATGTGTCATTATTGAGCTGCACACAACACTTGGGGTTGGGGTGTGGAATTGTGGAAGATAGGATGAGCTTTGTCCTAAAAAATCCAATGCAGAACTTTATGTTCAGCATTGATATTGAGCATGCGACAGCAAATACTCCATTGAGGAGATTAACAGCGTTATTATTAAGAAGCAGTGAGGAGTTGGGGGCCCAGCTAGCATTAGAGCATTCTGATGACCATTGCACTTGTATGACATGGGATGAGTAGATGATCAATGAAAGACACTTTTTATTTCATCATTGTGATGGATCTATTAGGATGAGCATTGTGCAGTCCTATGAGGTGGTTTTTCCTTCAACATACTTGGATCTTTATGGATTCAAGATGGTAATTGGTGTGGGGTCTTCTCTAGGAAATATCCAAGAGGTTGGATTTCAACATCCCATGAAATGCAAAGGTAGAAATATGATTTGGGAGGATGGTAGTCTTCATTTGAGGAGTACCCAGATGGAGCATGGTGGGAGACACCCACATGTGGATGAATGGGTGTGGATGGTGAGAAAGAGGTTGGTGAGCCACTTTCATATTTATGAAACCAGGCAGTAGGAGGCATGGCTGTATTGGCTACTCTTGAAAGAGTTTGGCCATCATGTGACATATCCTTCTCCAAAGGGTATGTTGGTAGATAAAACTTTGCAGGACAATTGCATCATATGGCAGCAAGGAGTTTGGGCGCATTATCTTGATGTGACATTCTTCATTTCAATCATCATATCTTCACCTCATGATTTATATGATGGAGGTGTGAGGGAGTAGCAAGTGTTATTTTTGCTTTGGCTTCTCTTGGGGGGGGTATGGGCAGAATTTTTCCCATACTTGGCATGATATTTCCAGAGAAAGGGATGACACAATTGAGATGCAAAGAGGCTACCCTTCAGCATTGGAGGATAAGGAGGTGCTTCCATAGAGGAAGACGATCTCCCCACATAGTAGCATGATGGTGGATGACTTTGACATGTGGCATGTCAAAGAAAGGAGTCATAGAGTGACAAGAGCCTCATCACTAAGGCCAACAGCGCTATCACTTGGGAGTATGTTTCTATTAATGGAGTGTTCCAAGGGGATTATGCTTCCTTTCATTTTGCAGACTTTTGTGAGAATATTCTCATGGGGGGACTCATCCATGGACCCAACTTTCAGCCTACTCACTAAGCATGGTAAGAAATCTATTTATGTACTTATTGATTATTTCATTCAGTATTTGCATTATCTCATCGTCTATGTATAGTGCATTTCTCCACAAGAGGGCAGGATTATTTTGGGGGTTCATGGTCATTATAGGACCAACATTTATGATGACAACCCTTATCTACATGACTTTGGGCAAGTATGTTGTTATTTTTATTATGCTCGAACGATATATAATGTTGCTTACTACCACATAGTGGATAAGCAAACATGTGCAGCTAGTAACTTGTTGGAGGACAACTTTCCACATGATGTTATAAAACAACAGTTGGAAAGACTGCACTGTATCCACTTGAGAGACCATTGGTATCATCCAAACTTGCACATAACCTTTAGTTTTTTTCTGATTTGGATGCCATATGGTTATGATGTGCCATCCATTTTTTATGGGATGGTTTGGGCCAGCATGATTCATGACATTAGAAACAGGATCTTTGAAAATCCCATCTTCTTCTTGCCACTTGAGGGAAACATAATTGAAGCCCAAAATTAGTAGCTAATATACACTTATCATGAGTGGAGAGATAGATAGTGTGCGGTAGGCTATTTTTTCTACCATGTTCAGTTATTCAACCCTCCTACATTTCAGGAGTCAAAGGTGGAGGAGATACTTCATGAGTTACCATTGTGGAGGGTGGCTCATTTTGTATGGATGATAGCTTGGGGATGGGAGATTCACATTGAGATGTTAGACCCCAATATATATCAGATCTCATGCCTCAAGAATGCCTCTAGCTAGCACATTTTTGCCTCCATGGATGTTTTACTTCTACATGATGATAGCTATTTGAGATGCTCACCAAATGCTAGCTTGCATACTTGGGAGGGGCAATTTGGAGATGTATTGAGGAGACAACATCTTGTTCCTTGGAGGAATTTATCATATAAGTATGCTACAAGAGGAGGAGAGGGGGCTATTTAGCTCTATCCTTGCAGTTGCTTGAGGACAAGCCACATTTGGTATGGGAGGACTCTAATATTCCTAAATTAGCATGCAACTAATAGGAATATTGATTTTTCTTTTAGCACCTAGTTAGATGAATAAATGGGAAAGGAGACCCAAACGTATCTTGAATAAGCATAAAATCCCTCTTGATGTGAAAATGGATCATGATAATAACTGGATCTAGCACTCTCATGTGTGAACAAGGACTAATGGATGTGGACAAATTCAAGTTTGACCAAGTCAACAACACTAATGTGGGAGGAGTGGATCATCAATAAAGGCAACTCAATATGAATATGGATTAGTTTATATAGTTATAAAAGAGCTGGATTGAAGACCCTCAGGTGTGAAAAGGGTTGGAGTAGGTTGAAGAGGTCAACCTTGACCAAATCAAACAACGTTGTTATGGAGGAGTGGCATTGATGAAGGTACACCGCAGTTTTGCAGGGAGATTGAGTGTGTGAAGGTGGAAACCCTAGGGACACAAGGTGATAAGGCTCACATTTTTTATAAGGAAGAGGATGGTAGACATATGGAGTTAGCTTATAAATTATATTTTTATATTTATGTTTAAACTTTTACTCTCTTCAGCTGTTTAGCTAAGATTGTTGGTGTTGTTTAGCACAACGTATTCGTGTTTAGGAAATCCATCTCTTTCCTTGAGAGGCCTCTTGGGAGAGTCTTGATCTATCATTCCACACATCCAACATTTTGGCCAAGCTTCAGTCTTCAACTAAAACACATTTTCTACATAATATTATGTTGTGTTGTAGGGTGTTGCAGTGGAGGGTTCAGAAACCCACTTTCTAAGCTAGTTTTTCATAGGAGGAAGGATTCCTTCTCTTGGGAGAACAATTTGGAGGGTTCTTGAGCTCATTAATATCTTTGGTAGCTTCAGGGAGGGATCTTGTGGCTCTTTTAGAGTGTTTTCCTGTGATTGAAGGGTTCAACCTTTCATTGGAGGAGACCTTTGAGTAGATCTGCATCAGGTCTATATTATTTCAGCCTCCTATCTTCATGTTATTCATTATGCAGTGATTCTTCAGTCCTTGGGATGTAGATCACCATTTGTACTGGGTGTATTTCCAGAAACCCTTCCTGGGTTCTCCTGGATTTGTATAAAGGAGACTAGATCTCAGTTTTTGGAAAATATTGTTTAAAATATGAGAAGATCTATTTGTCTCTATAATTTTTGAGTATAAAACCTTAAATAATTGTCTTTTCTCTTTTTGCAGTAATTTATGTTTGCATTAGTCTTAGGGTTTCAATGCTTTTGGGTTTTTTTGAGCATGGGAGGCCTATTTAACTAGGAAAAATTCATTTGTTTATGATTTCCTTTCAGATTTGATTGCTAAAATGTCAGATCTAATGGATCCATGGGTTGATTTTTTCATTTAATGCTTATGGTTCTAAAAAATTCATTTTTTTTTCATGCATTGCTGAGTTTTCCCATTTGGGAATATTAAATCTATGTTGTAGACAAACCAACAAACAATTCCAAGAGGCATAGGATTCTGACATAATATCATTTGTCAAGATTCTAACCATATTTCAACGCTGCTATACGAGAGCTAAATGGTTGCATCCTGCATTTGAAGCTATAATATTATCTTTAAATTCTAGAGCATAGAAGTGTGTCTTACCCATTGCAATTCATCGTTACAATTTCAATAGCATCCTCATTTTGGAAATCGGGGTAGTGATTTATTAGTTAAACAGGGTACGGGCTCCACATTCTACATGTAACTAATGTAAAAATTAGAAATTCCTTCAAAATTCAACCAAGAATGTGCCAAAGGCAACATAAAATGATTATTACACCCTTTAGAGACTGAAACCAGAACTATTCTTTACAAGTATCTCACAACAGATAAAAGGACCTACATGTTTCCTACAAATTCTTGCAAGGAAGCCTATTACCATTGCTTCATAATAGGAGCGGATCAGTTCAAAATTCATCGATATAATATATATATGAATATCATTTACAAAGTTGTACATTAGCCATAAGTTGATAACGGTGGTTTACTAAAAGGAGAATCCACAAATAGAAGTCTTAATAGAGTTGTAAGCAAATGGAACTGTAGTTGAATATTCAAGAATGCACTTTTATTCCTCATTTGCTGCTAGATTTCACTTCTTTCTTCCTTGGCCCCATTTGACCTCTGTTTTTTATCTTGAAAACTACTATCAAGGATCCTGCTACACATATTACTTTCATGGGAATCCTGAGACCTGCAACATAATCAATATTCATGTTATATAAACCCCTAGTACATAGAAAACATAGTTGCAGCGAAGCCAACATCTTTCATATCTACTACCCCACAAAGATAATGGTAAGAAAATACCTCTTAGTATTTACACTTCCCTCAGAGAGTATAACATCAAGTATATAGAAATTAAAAATATAAACCAATAAAAAATCAAAACAAAATGAATCTAATAAAAATATTATGATTTGTAGAAACCAAGGTACAAACCTTGATTAACAATTGCAGTATCCTTGCGGCTTTCCTCATGGCCTAGTGGTGTCAAAGCTTCCTTCTCTAGAACTACCATGCCTATAAGCACACCCTTCATCACATTCCTCCAAGTATGCACTCGACCACCATCTATAATTTCAGCACACATACCAGCCCCAATGGATACCTGCCTCAAATTATCACCATGTGGAATGCAAGGACCGTGTCCAAACAATGGGGTAGTTGGCACATTATGTACTCCAGCTATAGGATTTGGTACATCATGAGTCCATTGATGAACATATCCATCACTAGTTAAAGCAATGAATTCTTTTGGTGGGAGTGAAAATATTAAAATATTATAAGAATCACCGGACTCAATATAAATGTGTATCCATCGCTTCTCTAAAAACAGTCTGGACAGATCCACACTTGCATCTCTAAAATGTATTTTTTTTGCACTCATGTACGTGGACATGAATAAAATGTAGAATGAGAAAGAGTAGATTCATTAATTCATTAGATGATGCAATGTCTCATTGAGACATTACATAGTAGGAGAGGAGGAGTACATTGCATATCTCCCAAATATGAAACTAACAGAAACCACATTTAATATTGTTGCTGGTTTGCCTAATAATTTTTTGTATGCCATCATGGTTGGTGTCCTCCCTTCTGCAGATGCAGTAGCTTGTATAACACAATGCTTATATGCTTTGTGACTTAATAACCTCACACTTCAAGCTATTAATCATTGTGGTTCTCTAAGATCTTTTGTGAATTTTTTTACATCGAAAGCCTACTTACAGGCTTTGGTAGGTGATAGCCTGAGGTACTTATCATATGCATTGGATGAGGTGATATGACATGATGCTTCTTTGAGGGGGCATGGTGTGGATGTATTGATTGAAATATTAAATACTATTGCAAAACTTGGACATGGCCTCGAAGTATCTTCCCTATTGCAAGAATTTTCCAGCTCTTTTGTGCATGTTCCCATGGGGACTGATTTAGAATAGAAAAAATTTAGTTCAGTGGACGGAGATGAGTCATCGAGGGCGAAAACTAGGTCAGGGGTTAATACTTTTACTAAAAATTATCTTCATACATGGAATCCATTCTCCCAAATTGTATAAAAAATTCTACACGTCTCTTAGATAATATTCTTCATAATATAGATACATGGGTGTTTGTTGAGAAAAATTTTATAGAGGCTATTCTGCAACTGTTTGATTTACCCCTCTTACCATTTTAATTTCTAGGTGGCTAGAATATTGTTGTTTCATTTAAGAATTTTTCACCACAACACTCATCTCATCTCACAAGGGTTGTTTGTACTACTTTTAGAGAACACATGAAACCTGCAAATGAATTCATGGTTTTGCTGGCTTGAACAAAGCTGGAAAATATTGAAGTAGCACAACATATAATAATTTTGAGAAGAATTACATCAGTCTTAAAGAGGAGGATTCTTTTTTCTGGTCAAAGAATCTTGCCTTATGGTTATATACTCTGAGGCTAGTATATAAATATATATTTTAAATAATTCACGAAGAGAACCCTCGTAGTTGAAGAATCTCTAGAAGTTCAAAATTCTTCAAAAAGATAAGTGACTAGATGCATATATACCTATGAGGGATATCACATTCAATTTAAAAAAAAATGTGTTTGGAATAATGACTTAAAGGGTTGTAAGGGACTGTGTCTTATGGTGTTTTGATGTGTTTGTCTTGCCAAAAACTCTGAGATCTCTCAAGGTAAGTCTTAGCCATCATTTTAGTGTGTCTCTCAGTCACGACTGAGCTTTCAAATTAAAATAGCCCCTAACACTGGTAAGGAAAGGACATTGATCCATCCCTCTATTATTAAGACTGGGAATGGTGTTATTTCAATTTTCAACAGTGCCAACCAAGGTCAAAAAGAAGAATATGTTGCAGGAGGTATCCTATACCTTAGTTATTATATTATACAGATATCTTCAAAATTTGAAGCATTTATTGGTACAGGCTATAACAACTATGATTAAATAAAGGCACTAAAATTTTTGCTAACAGTAGTAGTAGAGGAGAGGTGATTGAATTCCAGGTCTTTTGGGATTCATTGGTTATCAATTGGTTCAATGGTAGATTTAGGATGGAAGAATTTTTTTCACAACCCATTTTGGAGTAGCTGAAGACAGTCAAGGCACAATTCTTGAAGATATCATTCCATCATATTTATAGAGAAATTAAAGCAGAGGCTAATGGACTCATTCAAGAGGGATTGCTGATGATGCAAAACTATGGTTTAGCATGGGAAAGTAGGTATGGTGTAAGCCTTTAGGATAGGTCATTGCAAAAACCACTAGTATAACTACTGAATTTACACCATATGCAAATACTAAACACTATTGAGGGAAAAATAATTTCCTCTTTTATTATTCAAAGCATCCATTATATCTATATATTGTTCATAACATCACAGTTTTAATAATCAGAGTCAAAAAACATATTTCACAAAGAAATAATTAGATCATAGTAGCAAGACAAGAACCTTCAAATTATTTATGACACCATTGTGCAAAGATGCAGATAATGGGCATTTAACACATGCCTCAATCTTGACAGAATATAAAATTTTGAATGAAATGCACTCCACAACATGCTATAATGTGATATGTTTATGCAAATATTTTCTCAAGCTCCACACAGGATAAGGTTTTAGAACTAAGGGAAAATATCTATGATGTTACATGTTTACAAATTTGAGAAATCCTCGAAGGTTGCAATCAAAATCTGGAAATTATGTTTCTTGGTGGAATGTGGAACATGCTTGGATTTGTATAGTGCTTCAATGCTTGTTTAGGAACTAGGTAAGTGTGAATGAATCAAATTTTTTTTTTCATTTTTCTACATTGGATTCCCATTCTCTCTAAGTTATCAAATGCAAGTTAAAACTTGATTAGACTAAGGGCCAACATATTCCATTGCCAAACTTTGACCTTACAGGGAAGTGCACTACACTCGTTTGATACTTCCAAACATTTTGAGGGGATGCCAATATAAATCTCAATGTTGTTGGATACACCGGTGTTGGTTAATTTTAGAAAATTTCTCTTTGTCAAATATGTTATTTTCATGAAGAAATATTTCCAACTAAGAGGATAAATACTTGGCATGCCTAGGACATAATCGTGTTATTTCTTGCCTGTATTTTTTATTTATTAGTATTCCATCACTAATAAATTCATTACATATCTATTCGTTTAGTAGTATATTACAACAATGACTTATTAAAGGAATATATTCTAGTTTGTTTGAAAGTCATAAAATGGAAGGAAATTTAGCTTTGAATTAGAAAAATGGAATATATTATGAAAAATATGTTTTCTGATCAAATATAGGCCTGTTGCTTGAACATTTAAAAAAAACAATCATGACAATAAGAAATTATTTTGGACACGATGAATTACAAAACTCTCCAGCTTAAAAAGAGGTTAGCATATTTAGTTTTTTCTGCATCATAGAAAAATAATGAGTAACATTAAGTTTTCTTTGAATATTTATAGAATTATTTCATATATTCTATATGGAAATTGCATGTGCTAATCTAGCTCAATTAATAATAGGGAAAACAAGCAGCATACACAAATTTTTGGCTTATGGAAATTGGATTCCTTTTTCCCCTAGAATAGTACATTGATAATTGAAGATTACTATATTGAAGCTATATTCCTGGTTAGTATCGCAATTTAGAAAGTCTTGTCTTATTATTTTTAGTTTCTTGTTGTAATCATGTGTCAGCAATACTTTGCTCCATCTATTAGATTTCTACTGACCAGTTTTATTGTTGAAGTGTCATTGCTTCTTAGAGATAACTAGAGGAAATGATATAACTACAAAAGTGGAGCATGAGACATTCTCAGTACAAATTTCTAGCTCTGTTGTGCTTAGTTGTGACATTTTATTTTCTTTATTTATACAACTCATTAGGACACATAGCTACCACTATTTCCCAACTTAATAAAACTTGTTCAAGTTTCTTGCTTTTATGGGGAAAAATGGCATTAACAATATAGCTAATGCTGAGGTATATATCGTATAAATATTTTATAGTATAAATTAGTTTATATTCTAGTGTTCATTTACTTTCATGTCTTATATATTGCATTGTATCCTCTCTCTTTTTTTTTGTCAGAAAAGGAACTCAGTATTGAAGGTGAGAAGCAAGGTTTGAAGAAATAGCAGAAGAAATAACACTAGAGCGATAAATTGAAAATTAAAGAGAGAGAAGATAATTGGTCTAGTGGTACCCGTAGAGCCAATATCTTGCATAAGACACACACATAGAGACTGATGATCAAGTCTTCAGATTTGGTGAATTCACTTGCAATGCCTTGGCAAGACAATGATAATGTTTGAAGTAATGAAACATTTTTCATATCTAAATTTTACTCCAACTAATATTAAGTTGGAAACTCATATTGTAATACTTGACATTTTATATATTATAATTTATGTGGTTGGAATTATTTATAGTTGCACTCAATATTAAATAGTATTGCAATTAACGTATGTAACTTTCTGTTTTCATATTAGTGAACATGTACATTGTATGACATTTTTATTAAATTTAGTTGCAAAATCATACTAATTAATTTATGTTGATTAATAATGAACGCATAAAATCTATCTAAAACTAATAAATTAGTAGCTTATGTTTATTAATGATGAACACAAATAAAATGAATATACTACTAAATTAGTTGCTCATAACGATTGTTAATGAAAGTAAATGAAATGAATATAAACTACTAAAGTAGACATTTATATAATGAATATGAAACTAACAAAAAAAATAAATGACTACTGCAAATGATAATTTTTTTATTACAAATGACGACTAAATTGTGCATATATACGACAATTAGTAGCTAAATTACAATAGCTTATAACACAACCAAAATTTACTTGTATTTCTTTGGTCATTAATTGGTTTCAAATGATGACTAAAATTTTCATATATATGACTATTAGTAACTAATTTATAGTATCTTATAACATGACCAACATTTTTCTCATATTTGTTTGGCAATTAATTAGTTTTATCTGGTGATCATTTAGTAATATATTTTGTTGTATAATTGGTCATTAATTGTGGCAATAAATGACAAGATCAATAACCAAATCAATGACTAAACCAATGACCAAATCAATGACCAAATCAATAATGAAATTAATGACTAAATCGATGATCAGATAAATGAGTAAATCAATGACCAAATAAATGACTACAATGACCTAATCAATGACTAAATTAATGATCAAATATACTACTAGACAAAAAAATTGAGACAACCAATCATTGTCTAAGCTAAAAGCGACTAAAAT
The DNA here is from genome assembly GCA_034641835.2 of Pinus albicaulis. Lineage (NCBI taxonomy): Eukaryota > Viridiplantae > Streptophyta > Pinopsida > Pinales > Pinaceae > Pinus > Pinus albicaulis. Next base: position 274,466,830 of record CM076573.1, read on the forward strand.
TTAGTCACGTTATAAGATACTAGAATTTAGCTACTATTGGTCACCGATCGAAAAATAGTCGTTTATATGAAAATTTTAGTCATTTTTTTAGTAACTAATTAGCCATTTTTTACTAGTGGATAGATTTGGTTGTTCGGTGACATTTTGTGTAGATTTGTATGGGTGAAAGGCTTCTATTGTCTGTGTGTGCAGATACCTTAGTCCTACTATGTGCGCGGGTGAACTAAGGGTTAGAGTATGAAGCATCTGAACTGATATGAATAAAGAACTGTTGTTGCAGATATATGAGTCTGAAATGAATCTACTATGTATGTTATTATTATTTATGCATATTATTTTCGATTCCTATATTATCTATGTTTAGATCTTTTGCACAACTGCTTCTGGTTCTAGATGACTGGTTAATGGATGGATCTAATGTTATTGGGATTTGATATGGTTTGGTAAGATTTATTACTTCACTTATAAATTCTATGCTAACCTCTGCACAAGATATTCTGCATAATTTACCTAAATCTATTTGTAATGGTTTCCTATTCATGGATTTTTTTGCAAAGGTCTCTTCATGATTTTAAGGCACCCACATCGTTCAAACCTATCTCGGGGTGTCGAAACCTGGTTCCAGCACCCCCCCATACTGCTTCGGGTGAGGCTTTCACTTGCACAAGAACATCACTACCGAAAGGGCGAGTAGTAAGAGGGTTTTGTTGGATAACCTCAAATCTGAACCTGGGTCAGGACTCCTCCAGCCAACAAAGGTTTCGTTACTGGGACCGAGATATTTTTGAGAGAGGTTGGGTTATGCTGAAAGGTTAGTGGTAGCCATTAAACCCTGAACTAGAGGATTAGTTTGAAAAATAGATTTATGAATTTTCCCTAAAAGAAAACAGAAGTAAGAAGTTTTCCCCTGAAGAGTGGAAGAACAAGTATATTTTCACGTAAGTGCACGAGACATTCTTCGTGAACTTTGTGCATGAATTTTAGGAGTGGTTCTCAAGGTTAGCATAATTCCAAAATTGTTTGAAGGATGATCAGATCATGCAGTGGACCCCTGAATTGATCTAATAGTTAGAAAAGAATGATAATTCCATTACCCAAACTATAGGTCACTCGGTTGACAACATCTTGGGCGGGTTTGTGATATAATTTGCAGTAGATCTGATTGTTTCATACTCTGAAGCTGAAAGGAGGTTTTTCAAGGGATTGAGAGGTATATTTTTGCGAACTTTTCCCCTACTAATAGAAATGCTATTATGTGAAAAGGGTATTTTTTGCAGCCACACCCAGTGAGTGACCCCTAATAAGAGCGAAAACACTATGTGCAATGGAAAATACTATTGGGTCAAATAGAGAGGGGACAGATATCTATACAGTCCTCTGAGAAACTCACATGATATAAATAGAAGCGAGGCTAGAAACGTTGCATGTAGCCCTCCTACTATGCCACACTCAAACTCATGCAGGGGTAAGACTTCTCCTACACCACCACCACCCCCACCAATGGAAAATATGGCCATGCATATGAATCTACCCACATTTAAGGGTGGGGGGGTGAAAATATGGATCGATTTTAGTTTGTGGTGAATGTGGTGTGGACTGCGCTAAATGTTAATATGGATGTCAAGAGAGCGCAGTTGGCTATGGAATTTTAAGGTTTCACTTTAGATTGGTTCATGGGACACCTTGCTCAAAATTTAGATCCGACTATTGAGCAGATTAAGGATACCTTGAAGAAGCAATTATAAAAGCCAAAGTCCTATTCTCAGTGTTTAATAGAACTAAAATATTTTAAGCAAGGGTTGAAGGAGTAAATTTTGGAATTTGACCAATAGTTGAATCAAACCATCAGCAGCATAGGATTTTTTACGATGATAAGCAGCATAAGGAATGGTTCTTAGCCATGATATTTCCACATTTGCACGTCCCTATGGGTCAGCAAAAGATTGATTTTCAGGAAGAAGCCTTGGAAATTTCTATGAAACTAGAAGTTGAGCCTAGAGATGATGCTCAATTTGCAGCGCTACAAATTCATAGCCAATTAGAAGCTATGCACTTAGAAATTCATAATTTACAAAAACATCGAGGCAAATAAGTTAGCGCATATGTCTGGTGCATACGCTACAAGGGAGCTGGCCACACCAAAGATTAGTTCCCTCTGTTGTCGGATTATCTACAAGTTGGGGGACTGAACCCAGTACATCCCAGGGATGTTGGTGGGCCTAGTACCCCCACACTATGGTGTGTTGATTGTAGGGTGGTTGGGTGACACAAGACAAACCAATTCCTATGGTTAGGAGCCTATGTATCATAATTGAAGCAGTAATGGTCCATATTCTGCTCTTTAGTTGGTCACGATGATAAGTATTATCAAATTCTTGACCAAATGATAGAAAATGCAAACCTTTACAAGGTGTAGGCCAACCCTTCATCGCCAGCATATCCCTCTAGAAAAGGAGGATCCCCATCAAGAGGACAGGGTGGGGGGAAGTGGAGGCGCAGGTCGAGGAGAGGGCAATTAGTTTGCTATAACTGTGGAGACGTTGGACACTATTCGCATGACTTCCTGAACCCAGCTCGACAATCCTGCATGTATTATAGGAAATTTGATCATGTAATTAGAGATTGTCCTATGTTAATAGCTAAAATGAAATAAAAGCAATAGATGCCTATGAAAAACATAGAGATGGTTAAGGTTGAACAACGTGAATATGGACCAAGTGTAAATGTAATTACACACAATGGTGTTGGCACCGGGGGAAATGACGAAAAGGCTGTCGCAGAGCCATTGATCAGAAAGGCATGTAACAAAAGGGAAGCACTCAACCTGCAGAAAGAAAAAATTATTTCATCAATGGATGGATCGGATTTATCACATTTAATAAGGCGATCTTGGAGGATTTTTTACCATTTTATTGAAGGTACGTGGCAATTAATGAAAATCCGACCCTTTTTAACGTGGATAAATTATAAAAGGGAATGTGTAGGTCACAATTGGTTCCTTTTCTTCCTGAATATTTTGCGCTCTGTGATTATCCGTGATTTTTTTATCTCGCTTTTGGTACATCACCTATGTTTGGGCAAGAATCTCCATCTAAAATCATTAAATCCTGATTTTATCTTTCGACCTAGAATGACAACCACCAACCCTACAGAGGAGCACTCTGTGCCCCTTAGTGCATCAACTGAGATTGGATCAGATGACATTTGAGTAGTCATACCTGAAGTAGAAGAATTCATGTCCATGTTGGATAAGGGAAAAGGGAAGATGCCAAAGTGGGCCTCCTTGAAGCTGACCTCTCCTAAAAATGTAACATCCCTGCAGTAGGGCACTAAGGATCGGTCCCCCATCATTGATCCCTTAAAGTGACCAATGAGTGCCAGAGAGGAGGGCATGTTTCGTGAACCCATCTCTTGGTGACTAAGTTATGTCAAGCCATGAAAGCCCTCTACGCACATGCCAAAGAATGTTGATACAGTTTGGGAATACTTGCACTTGCCATTTATCCCTGAGGATGTTCCCCGTGTTAGTGAAATATTTGAAAAAATTCTAAAGATTAACTTTGATGACCATGACTTGGAAAATGAAGAAACATTCACTGAGCTTGTGCCAGAGAATTATTTGGAACGAGTACTATATGAAGAGGTGCCAAAGGTTGAGCCAATGCCTTGGGCTCACGGGCTGAACAACGCTAGAGTCCTCAAACTGCTAAGGATTCTACATTTCAGTTGGTACACAATCACCAGCATAAGCATGCACTAACTGCTCGCCTTAGTCCACGAGGGCTTCCTATGGAATCAAGGGAGAATTCCAATAGATGTTGCGTTGATCCATTGGATCACTGAACTGCTCAATAAGGGGCCCCATCTGATGAAGTTATTTAGAAAGAGTAATAAGCTGAAAGTGGTGAATGATGTGAAAAAATAAATACAAGGTGGGGAGGGACAAGATGGGATTTCTGGTTTAGAACATTGCTAACCTGAGAGTGCGCCTAGGAAGTCTAGTCCTCAGATGAAAATTAATGTGTAAATGTCACCCAAAGACAGTCCTGACGCACGTCATTGCCTTAGTAGGTCAATGTGAGAAGGGGGTTAGTTATCATTGGTCCCAGTTTCTTTGTGAGGAATTTTTGGAGAATTTTCACGAGGCATGGGAGTTTGGCAAGTAGTTTTTCTACTCATGGCTACTATTACTAATTATGGTGGTAGCATGGGAGACTTTGGAAGACGCAGTCCTCCCCGAGATAGAGCCAAGCATATGCAAAGAGGTGTGCTATGCTAACCTATGGGATTCATTTAACCCCCGACCAGTGGAGGAGAATAAGGTCTTCTAGGTGATTTTTGAAGGTACACTGGTTAATTCCATCAATTCCCAACCCATATTTTCACCATTTGTGTACAATAAATTAAGGCGCATAAAGACTCTACCTGGTATACCTTGTTATATATGGTAATGGAGGCAGAAGTTGACCAGGTCATGGTGACTTGGCCAAATGCATGGAAAATCAGGATTGGCATTGTCTAGCCCATTATGTTGTCCACTCTAACCAAAGACACAACTCCAAAGGACACAATTGAGCTGCACACTCAGACGAGCCTGAGAAGACTAGTGGAAAAGATACTAAGGCCGATGAAGAGAAGGAGCCAAATGTAGAAAAAGATAAGGAATAGGATTTGGGAGGTGATCAGGAGCTAGACCTCAAAGATGTAGATGGGATTAATGGAGATGGTGCCAAATCTCCACGTGGCACTAAGAGAGGCATACAAACTTTGAAGGGTCTGTGCAAAAGGAGAAAAGTGTCTAAGGCCAGAGGGGAGGAAGAGGTCACTCTCACCGAAGAGGACCTTTACAAGACACAATCACTTCGATGTCTAAGGAAAAATGGAATACTATGGAAGTGTAGTACAAGGCCATGGTGGAGGCCTTGAAATTGGGTCTGCAGGTCTTATAGTTCAAGACAGACACTCTACAAGCAAGAGTGGATCAAACGAGGATGGAAAAAGTGAGCCTACCAACCACCTCAATCATCACATCATCCAAAATCAAAATCTTCCCCTTCCCAAGCGTAGCCATGACCTTGGAACCACGATAGTTATGCACACAGGTGCAAACCTTCCCTGAGGTCGACATTGACCTTACAAAGTTGCCCAGTGGAAAGCTACATGCTCTCCACATATTTGTTTCCACCAAGCTTCAGAGCAAGGAGGCGCGCGCCTAGTAGAAGCTAAGTGAAGCTGAGCAGACTACAGCTACGTAGATAGCAAAATCCATCCAGGCTCAAATAGTGCAGCAGAAGACCGTATCTCAACACATGGAGCTAGAAAACCTCATCGACAGATTGTGTGGAAAAGTTCCCAAAGTATTCATCCAGGCCTCCACCGCATTACAAGAAAATATTGAAAGCCTGGTCACCACCCTCAAGGCTTCCAGATCAGATATCCTAACTGTGAAGACAGAATTTGAGTAGCAAGTTGCTACATTGTAGGCTAAGCTACAGCCTGAGACCCCTCTGGAGGTGTGCACACAATGGGCCACCCTAGTTAAAAAAACATTTAGAAGTGTCTCATCCAATGTTGACAAGGGTTCAGAACTTCTAGAGACCACCATAGGACTGTGACCTTTGTGTAGATAGATCCATTGGTCAAAATATTACCCAAGAAATGTGTGCCAAAGAGCAGTAATTCAATGATCTGCAAGAGGAATTTCCCACATTCGTTATTGTCCAGCACATGGCATGCCTTCAGACTAGTCAGGCGCTACGAGCTGAGGTTGAGGAGCTTCACTGGAAGAAACAGATTTTCATCGATCATATGAAGCCGTGGGTGGACGAGGAAATGAAGTTGTCTCAGTACATGGACGTTGCAGAAAGAAATATTAATCATATGTTGCAGAGTGTCACCTTCGCCACAGAAGGGTCAACTTCAGAAAATATAGTGGAGACCATACAAAGCGCAACAAACAAGAGTGCGGGTTTCATGGCACCCTTTTTTGCTTCTATCGAGGAGCTCCAGAACAAGATGAGGAATCCAGTGCCATTGTGACTCGGGATGAGTCACTAGATTTTGTTGGGGGCCTGTTGGAGCGGGGTCTCCTAACTCCGAGTTTTGAAGACCAATTTTGATATATTTTTGTAATAGATTTTGTAAGTTTAGACATGCGCAACACAATTCAAGGGGATTTCAGGCGGGACAAAGACCCTCATGATTATTAATGGGTAAAAAGGGTAGAACAAGGGACCTCAAAACCACGGTTTGTAGACCCTATATTAGCGTAGAGTAAAAGTATAAATATGAGTCTAGATTGAGTCGAAGAAGTCAGTTTTGGGATAAGTTTGAACGTTGAATGATAAATCTAGTTGTTTGGTTATATTTTGTCTGGATTTGTCTATGTGAAAGGCTCCTGCTGGCTGTGTGCACGGATACCTTAGTATTTCAATGTGCAAACCCCACTGGCAGTGCACACGGGTGAGCTAAAGGGTTTTTGTATGAAGGATCTTAATTGATATGAATAAAGAACTATTTTTGCATATATATGAGTTTTAAATGCATCTACTATGTATGTTATGATTATTTATGCATATTATTTTCGATTCTTGTATTATCTACATTTAGATATCTTGCAGAACTGCTTATGGTTTTATATGAATGGTTAATGGATGAATCTATTGTTATTGGGCTATGATATTATTTTTTAAGATTTATTACTTGGTTTATATATTTTGTGCTAACCTACGTGCAAGATATTCTGCATAATTGACCTAAATCTGTCTGTAAGGTTTTCCTGGTTAGGGCTTTTGTTACGAAGCTATGTTAATGAATTTAGGGCACCCACATCATTCAAACCTCTCTGAGGGTGTGGAAACCTAGTTCCGGCACCCCCCCATACTACTTCGGGTGAGACTTTGACTAGCGCAGGCAGCTCACTGCTGAAAGGGCCAATAGTAAGAGGGTTTTGTTGGTTAACATCAAATCCGAACTTGGGTCAGGACCCCTCAAGAAAACAAATGTCCAGGGGTGATCCATTGATATCTACTAGAATCTGGTATATAATCGGCATAGTAGCAAGATCATTGAAAAGCCATAAAATTATGACGATGGTGGTTATGCTCCCGGTATTCCAAGCACAAGAAGAAGACTCTAGAAGAAGATAGTGGTAGAGAGTTTATAGTCTCCTTAGAGGCAAGAAATGTGTTGCAAGACTATACGATACCTTAACCAATGGAAATTTATCTGGAAGATATTTCCAATGATATGTGGAAGTTCCCAAATGGGCTCCTACATAAAAAGATATGGTTTTCTCATATCTAGGGATTTGGAGCCTTGAGAAGGATGAATTATGGGAGTAGGAGGTATATCGGGTATCTAGGAATTAGAGGAGACCAACATATCAGAATATCGGGGGTCCAAGCACATCAAGGCTTGATATCTGAGCATCAGAAGCTAAAAGGCACCATAAGTATGTCATATCGAGACATTGGAGCATGTCGTATCAGAGCATCAGAGTATATCATGTCAGGACATCAGAGCATGTCAGGACATCAGAGCATGTCATATCGGGACATCATAGCAGAAGGCATATCGTGTATCGAACTATCAGAGGTCTGGGGTATTAGAATATTGGAGCTGAAGGAATATCTATTATTCGAATATCATAGGTTCGGGGTATCGTAACATCAAAGAAGGAGGTATCAGAATATCAGAGGTACATGATATCGGAATATCTAAAGTGCTTAACAAAAGCGTTAGAATATCAAGTTAGCCCGATAGCATTGAAAGTGTTGATAAATTCTGAAGAGAAACTCACAAAGGATTTTTCTATGAAACCAATGTCTAGTGGGTCCTCTTCACTCTCCTCTAAAATGAAACTTGGTAGCATGGTACTAGTTCCGATAAGTTGCAATGGCATCTGATGGTAGAATGACATGGCAGTAGGATATGACATGTGCCAGGAATATGCAATGAGTTAGGTTTCCTAGGTGGCAAAATCCGAGTGACACATGTATGTGTCTCCACTAAGGAGTTTCCATGTGGTGGTAAATGGAATCATATCAAAGGAAGGAATATCAGAGGATGAGAACATCATAAACTATATATAAATTTTTTTTGGAATGTGACGATAAAAATGGGTCTTCGATCTATGTGTTGGAACTGGATAGTGGAACATAAAAATAACCAAGAGAAATAAATATAACATAGGGACATAGGCCCCCAGCAAGAACTTGTGTCTAGTCACCTAAGTATTAAACTGGCAGTCACAGTCCCGGTCCCATGGTGGAAGAACTGGAGATAAAAAGAAAAATAAGGGGGCAAGAGTATTGGAACTGAGTTATATTGTAATGCTTCTCTTGCATGAGTTACGATATGTTGTGGCTCTGATATAATAGTAAAAGACATATGGAAGATGGATGAGTAAGGGATAAAGGACCACGATTTCACAGAGGAGTTGGTCTCAGGAGTAATAACGACTTTCAAAGTTTGTTGGGACAAGGAAAAAAGGAGCACGATTTTCAAAAAATGATGTTGGCTCTACCTTGAGTTGAAACAAGCCATATTTTTGCTCTGACACATGCCTCACCAGATTAACTAAAGAGAAAAGAAACGATGTTGAATTACATATGAGCTCTGTGAAATCATGACATGCATGGAGAGTGTTTGGTAATTTAATTGGTTTTAAATTACTTATATAAATTGTCAACCAGGGCTAGTAAACTGATGAAGTGTAAATTCATTGGATGTGCCACGAGTCTTGATTATTTTCACAATTCCAAATGAAATTTAGTTTTATCAAAATGCAAATGGTTTTTATAAACAGTTTAATAATTCCTAGAAAACTCTAATGATGATCAAACTCTCTGCTAAAACTATTTTTGTTTATAAATTCCATACCTTTCTTTGAAATGTAAATCCCAAACCCTTGCATAAATTAAATCAATCTCACACTTTACATGAATGAAAATAAAATCCATATTTAATTGCAGAAAAAGGAAATCATGCTCAATCCAAAAATATCAATACTTAAAGAAAACCACATAGTTGCACGAATGAAATTGTACTGAATGAAAATCAATATTCACTCTTCACACTTATTAAGAAACTCACTTTCATAAAAATCCTATCTACCCATGTGCATTCACACTCAGTGAAATAGATGGATAATTTAAAAATACTGAGCAAATAAATTAGCTGAAAGGAAATTGACAGTTATAGTTAGAAATTTAAATAAGAAAAATCCAAAACATAGTTAAAGAATTAACAATTTAGTAATAAAAAACAACATAAAAATCCCTACTTCCTTGAGAATTCCCACCACGAGAAGAAGGAAAACACAATTACACTACTAATCAAACACTTAACCACACATAGATGCACACTGGAAACAAAATGTCTTCTTTAAATTGGAGTTTCAATAATAGAGTTTCAATCTTATTGATTGTGTTTAATTTGTGTTGAGAGGCATTGCTTATAGAGCTCATGGAAATTAATGTTCAAAGCTTTAGGCCTAATCCTAATCATTAAAAACTAAATTTATTCTAGAAAATTTAATATCATGATTTTCTCATTATTTTCTATTAGCAAAGAAAAATCATGAGGCATGGATCTCGTTCTTGCTTGCATGTTTGCGACTTTTGTGGTTCACCTTGCCTTTGACTGTGTAACCAGTATATGTTCAATCAATTTGGCTAGTGAAAATAGAAAGAAATTATTATCTATATAGATTTCCATTATCCATATATTTCTCTCCCCAATTGGCATTCTAGAACCTGCCAAAGAATGGACTTGGCCGCAGAATTGTGAAGTAGCTGCAAAATCATTACAATTCCATATCCATAGTAAATGTTACGTTAAATAATAAATGACATTTTCACTTTACGAAATAGGAGACAATTGTATACCTGCCATGTTATAAATCCTGTAACTTGATGTCCAATGCATTGTTATGGAGGTAAAAAATAAAGAAATGTTGGAAAGGATGGTGTCAAAGAGAAGAAATTATGGGGTTCAACATTCCCCCACACAGAGACCATTTCATGTCCTCATGCAAAAACATCAAAATATATACCCTTTTTTGTTATTGAATCTCCTTTGATACCTGAGAAAGGATATCCAGATTAGTTTTGCCTACCTCCTTGATAATAATTGACATCCTTGGTTTCTTCATCAGAATTTTACGTTGTGCCCTTATGAATTTCCTTTCCAGGAATTTTTTTTTTCCTTCAACTATTTTTTATTCTCATACCATAGTCAAAGGTGCAATAAGATATTTTCACTTGTGGTCTCTTGAATTTCCATCCACTTTATTCAATTCCTCTATTTTTGAACCATTTTCACCTACTTTGGGTAGGCCAGTTATTTTCGCTATGAAAGATTATGTTAATACCATCTTTACATCTCCAATTTCCACTCCCACTCCATCAAATTCCTGAGAAAATGATTCGGTAACTTATTTATCATGGTCGTTGAATTTTTATATGAATTCCAATCATTGCACTTGCTAAAAAATTTGTTTAACTCGATGGTAAAATTCGATAAATTTTCCTCCATATCAATACGTTCTTATAATAAACCCCATGTCAGAAAATTCTTCACCCTTAATTGCTTCATTTGACAGGTTTATGGAGTGAAGATGACGGTGTGGATGAGGAAAAATTATCAAAGAAATAAGGTTTATGGAATGAGTAGAATTTTGGGGGAAGTAGGGTTTTATGGAGTGAAATGGTTGCGTGATGATGGAAAATGAGTTTTTGAATGATGATTATTTTGACTTCATCGACAAGACTTGTATTTATGGTTAGATTGAAGTCGGAAAATTGTAATGATAATTTCAAATGGTGATAGAAAAATCTACTTTATTTCATAATCCAATGTTTTGTTTCCTTCATTATCTAATTTAACATTTACATCCCTTTAGATTCTTTCTTCTAATGTTTCAATTGGTCCCTTGCATGTTGTCTTTGTATGGCTTATTTGTAAGCTTGATCATTATTCCTTGTTGCTTGAATCTTCCATGTCTTGATTGAATACTGTCAAATCAAGTCAGCTGCATAATTTTGTTAAGGCTGCATGTTGGGCGTAATAAACAACCTAGCATTTAATTTTCAATCTAGGAGTTTGTAAACTTAGAGGCACAACACTGGGCTTTAGCAACTTCAACTAGTTAATACAATGACACCACACCATTCTGGAAACTGGAAAAAATAAAGTACTTCGCAAAAATTCAACGAAAAAGGAACTTTCAAATCGTCATGAAAAATCCTAATCAATAAAATATATATTTTTGATTATATTCAGTCTGATCATAAGACAAAGGAATAATTAAATTTTTCGGGATGTATGTATTCTTTAAAGATATTCATTCCTGCACTAAACTATCGTTCCTACACTGCAACAACGTTCTTGTACTGGAATGTTGTTCCTGCGCTGGAATGAATTTTATGCACCAAAAGTGTGTTATATACCTATACTGAAGATTTTGACCTTCATACAAGAGCTCTAGTTCTGTGTACTAAAGCACTATGTTCCTATACCAGGATATTAGTTCTTGTACCAGAACATAGGTTCATGTACCAGGAAACTAGTGTTGCGGTACTTGGTTTCCAAATCACTTCCAAAAAAATAAAGAGCATGTTAACTACAGAAATAAGTTGCAAAGTGAACATATCATTGAAAATAACTTCCACAAGAAGAAATATGCTTCAACTAAACTTGTACTCGAAACAAGAAATGATTTCAAAAGTCAAAGTGAATATTTCCTAAAACATCAAAATTCTTTTATGCAATTAAGGAAATTATCTGATTGTGTTAGAAGGCTTCTTCTTGAGATGATTATTCATAATAATTATATCTAATTATTAAACATTTTAACTTAGAAGGTTCATTTGACAATTTAGCACGAGATTCAATCCTTGGTTATAATTCTCCTACATAAACAAGTTATTAATGCTGAAATATTCAGGTTAACATCGAGGTAAACACGTAATAGACTTTCACCGATTCAGATCTAAAACATAAACACATGAACACATAGACATACTGACATAATATTTTTTGGACAATTGTCCCTAGAAAACGCCAATATGGGAAATATTGTCTTATGGTTGCTAGAGGGTTTATATTAGTAAGTATTTTCTGAATACAAAAAATCTGGGCACCTTACGGAATAACCCGATAGAGAAAAATATAGATCTGTGGCTAACCTACTATTCTAAGACCAAAATACTGATTGATCCACACCTTCAAATGTGATTTACAATACTCAAGCAATTTCTAGCCCTAGATACCCTAGCGTTTCCCCTGAATCTCATGCTTCAACCCTATAAGCCTCTACAAGCCTTTTCCCTAGCCTGTAGAGGGTTGCGTAACCCTAGAATGGGTGACGCATAACCTATGATGCCCTAGAAGGATCTCTCCGTAACCCTGGAGGGTCCCCTAATTCCCAGCACTACCCTAGAAGGGATTGCATAGCACCTCGGTAGCTGAAGTTGCTCTATGATATGCGCAACTACTACATAACTTCTACTGTTGCCTCAGCTTCTCTGTGCTACCTCTGGTTTCTTCTCTATGCCTCTTATTAGTTTTTGGCAGTAGGACTAGAACATCCTCTTTGTCAATACCACCCCTATCCACAACTAAAACACTTCTGAAAATTCTTGGCAAACCCGCCCTAGAATTTCAGCTTAGTCTTAGTGCTCTACATTCGTGTGTGTGTTCTCCAACTAACCCCAAGCCTTTCCATTATACTTTATCATTGGGAAACCAATGAATGTGATCAAACCTCGAATCGATGGCTAATATTAAACGAAATCTTGATCCGTGTGACTTGAGTAATTTCCATCACATGTTTTAATTAATTACCTTCAATATTTTAATTTTCCAAATTTAGACTTAGAGTCCTTAATTACAAATATTAATTAATTAATTATCTCCCAAACTGGATGGAATTTCCAAAATCCCTTTCTGTGTCTTGGAGATCTCATTTACTCTAGTCCCTCTATATTTTTTTGGATCTATAGCACATCTGATGCTACTACAACACTCAAGAAAACTCAACACTCCCTCTTAGCGAGGAATCTACGCTAGTAAAACTATGCTTCACCCCAAAGCTCAACATTGATCTATGGTGTGGGTCTCTACACTAATGCTAGACCTGTTTCCCTTCATCACTATGTTGTTGTTGCCATTCTATACTGCTACCAATGATGATTCCACTGTCATTGCCACACCTGTAGTACAACTCCCACCTAATCTGATGTATCGTGCTGCCATCTACTGCACTACAACTTTAGTTGCTGAGAGAAAAAATTGAAGCTCCTACCCAATATTTGACAGACAAGTTAGTTGGGCTACATCCTCATCACTAAAGCTCCATAGGATGTTGATATTTTCTGACATCTGAAGATAGCTACGGAGCTAAAAATCTGCACTTCGTAAGCAGACCTTCACTGTGCTTCTGAAGTCACATCATCGCCTACCCTAAAATCTCCCACATCGTTGTTGTGTTGTGTTGCCCTCCTGAAGACTCTACGTTGTTGCAGCTGATCCGATCTGTGTATGAAACTCTACTCTGCACTGCTGAAGTCACTTCATCCCCTGCATTACTGTCACTACATCTAGACTGCACTACTCCCTTCATCCTTTAGCTCCGCCTCTGCTTAATCTGTGATTCTCTGCACCAACTACTCCACTTGTCCTACTACTGTCATATAACTCCCATAGCTCGGATGTGATCGAAGATATGAGCTTCTCAAGGATCTCACCACCACTCTTTAGCTTATATATAGATCCATTTCGCCCCACTTTCTTGGTTCATGAGTGCTCATGGCTGCTTCATTTTCTGACCCATCGTCCGCCACAACAGCCTTGGAAGTAGAAATTTCCTTGTCCTTCTTCTTTTCAGGACAATTGCTGGAGAAATGTCCTAGTTGGACACATTCTAAAAACTTGATCTTGGATATATCATGCTTCTTCTTCCCTTGCTACCTCTTTGATGCCAAGGCTACATCTTCTTCCTCTTCCTTCTTCTCCTTACTTGACCCCGTGTTGTACTGCCTCTTGGTGAATAGGTGGAGTTATTATTAATGAAGGATTACCCACATATTGTCTCAGTGGGGAAGGTACACTCTCTCGAAGACACTTTGGACAAAGGTTTCACACTCTTCTGTGATAGCATTGAGTGCAATGCTTACCATAAGATCATCCTCCACCTTTGCTCCCATGGTAGACAAATCATCTTTTATCAACTATAGTCTGAAAAGGAATGGCTCAATTTCTTCTCCCTTGGTCATCATGAATGATCACAACTTATTATCCAGAAGAATTCTCCTATGGACAAACTTCCCTTCATATAGGGTTTTTAAGGCTTTCCACGTATCATGTGATGTTTTATGTTTAGCTATGTGTGGAACTATATGATCCTTAACCCCATCCATTATGAAACGTTTGGAATTTGTCACAGCTTCCTTATGCTTCTTCAGGAGATCCACAGTGGTCAGTGTGGAAAAGAATTTTTCTACATGGTCTCTTAGACTGTATGCCTCCATGACTACCAGGATTCGGGGCTTCCATATAGCAAAGTTGGACATGGCGTCCAACCTATCCTGATCACATAGTATGTGAGGTGCCATCCTCTCAGATATACTGTGTCAGAATAGATCCTCCTCTCCCCACTTTTCTACTTAAGCTCAGATCTAGGGTACTTGGAAAATAATAACCCTTTGCTCTCTCTTACAACTGATTTCCTCTCTTGGAAATCCTCCAAATAAACAATGAAACAACTCTCTTTGATCCACTAATTGATTTTTCAGTTTTCCCTGGCTATAAACCCTCTGAGAATTTGATCTCATCTCACTCTTTTCCACCTAGTGCTTAGGATAAACTATGAATCTCCATAAATTTAACCCCACCAGCAATTTCTGAAGTTCTGAAACACTTTTCCGACTCTTTTGAATCAGCACGGCTTCATATATGTGTCAACCTATTTGGCCTCTGCGTGAGAAGATAGTCCCAACAATGTATTTATGTTGCCTCTGTCCAGTAAGCATGCAGGCTTGCATGGAGACTATGTACGACTGCGTCACTCTGGCCCCTGTGTGGCTCTGCTCCCTCCATTACTGTGTTTTCCCTTTAGATCTGGATTTTTGTGGCTATTGTTGCTCTCTCTGCTGGTTTCTGTAGCAATATTATTCAGTCTTATGCTAGTGACCCTGCTAAATCTGCAATCGCTCTCATACCATGTGAAATTTTTGAATGTTATTGTTGGGCATGTGTTATATTCTTTCCATGACTATCCCCATGCGCTGTACGTTGCGCCGGGCGCAGCAGGCGGGTCACAGGGGGGGCGGTAGCCCCCCCTATCGGGGTTCGGAGCAACGCCCCAGCGAAATATTTTTTTTTGGTATGCGGTCCCACTCATAGGTGGACCCACCCATGTTTTGTGCATGAGTTTGCACATGGTTTTTGGGGTACGATGGTTTTCGACCCCTGGTATTTTGTAGATCTGGTCAAGGGAACTACGGTAATGTTCTAATCCAGGGTTAATGGATTGGGGTTTATGTATTCTTCGGCATGTATATATATGTGTTGTAACACTAAAAGGAACATAATGAAAAATCAAGCTGGTCGTCCTGATTTGGGATCCAGGGAAAATCTCTGTGTTTATCTATTTTATGTTTTATGCTCTTGCTATTGTTTATTTTTTGTTACAATATTCATGTGTAGATAATTTCTGTTCAGGGTTAAAACCTACATTTTGTATCGGAGCTGTTTCGGCTTCAAGGGGAAGCCTTTGCTGCTGAGGATTTTTTGCTCGAGCCTGAGGGAGACCCTCTTTAGTGGGAGATCTGTGGGATCGATTCTTGCGGTGAAAGAAGATGGCGAGCGGTGGGAAGATAGAGATCGAGAAATTTAATGGTCAGAGCTTTGAGTTATGGAAGCTCAACATGGAGGATCTGCTGGTGGATAAAGATCAGTGGATCGCGGTAGATCCATGTACTAAACCAATGGCAATGTCAGATGAAGACTGGAATAAACTGGATCAGAAGGCTAAGAGCACAATACAGTTGTATGTATCAGATTCAGTATTGTTGAAAGTATCTAGGGAAGCTACGATGAAGAATTTTTGGGAAAAACTTGGGACTTTGTACCAATCTAAGTCTCTGGTGAATAATTTGTTCCTGCGGAAAAATTTGTATAACCTGAGGATGAAGGATGGAGACTTGGTAATAGAGCATCTGAACACCTTCAATATTGTGGTAAGTCAGCTGTCATCTGTTGATATTAAAATCTTAGATGAAGATAAGTGCATCAGTTTGTTTTGTTCTCTACCAAACTCCTAAGACAGTCTAGTTATTGCAATAGGTAGCAATACAACTACTTTGAATTTTGATGACATTGTCTCAGCCTTGCTGTTGGAGGAAATGAGTGGGAGAAATATGGAGGGTCAAAATGGAGATGCCTTATCTGTACGAGGAAGGTCCCAAAACAAAAACAAGAATAAGGTTTCGAGTGGGAGATCTAAATCTCCTGGAAATTTTGTAAAGGTATGCTGGAAATGCGGAAAGGAAGGGCACTACAAAAAGGGAGGTGCAAATCCAAAGCTCCCAAGAAAGGAAAGGGATCTGATGATGCTCCTTCTGCAGAGGAAAAAACCACCTTGGATGAAGGTGGGGATGTGTATTTGGCTTCTTCCTCAAGTACACATTTAGATCATGAGTCATGGTTGATTGACTCAGGTGCATCCTTTCACTTCACTCCCCATAGGGAGTGGTTCTGCGAGTATGAGAAATATGATGGTGGTGATGTCTTCCTAGGGGATGATAGGAAGGCTAAAATCATTGGACGTGGAAAGGTCAAGCTAAAGCTGCAAGGTGGAAGGATTAGAACACTTCCTGGTGTTCTGCATATTCCTGCATTGGCCAGAAATCTGATTTCTGTAAGCAAGATGGATGATGCAGGTGTAAAAACAGTGTTCGAGAAAGATGCCTGCTCGGGGAGCACTGGTATTAATGCGGGGAGTTCGGACTGGAACTCTGTACAAGCTACAAGGTAGCATTGTTATTGATGGGTGTGTGTCAGCTCGTGGTTCCCCGAAAGTGGAGCTTTGTGTGCCTAGTCGTTCGGGAGAAAAGACCATGTTATGGCTTCAAAGGCTTGGACATATTGGAGAGAAGGACCTTCAGATACTACATAGAAATGGTATGGTAGAAGGTATGTCTAGTTGCTCTTTGGATTTTGATTTCTGTGAACATTGTGTATATGGGAAGAAGAATCGGGTGAGTTTTCCTTCTGGTGCTAAGAAGGCGAACGAGATATTAGAACTAGTGCACAGTGATGTGTTTGGACCTGTGTCAGTTCCATCACTGGGAAAGTCTGTGTACTATGTTTCATTCATAGATGACTTCTCAAGGAATACATGGATATAATTCTTAAGAAATAAATCTGAAGTCTTTGACAAATTTAAATAATTTAAGAAACTAGTGGAAAACCAGACAGAGAAGAAGATAAAGGCACTGAGGACAGATAATGGTGAGGATTTCTGCAAGAAGGAATTTGAAGAGTTCTGTAAGAAGTGTGGTATAGCACGGCAGAAGACTACTCCATAGACACCTCAGAAAAATGGAGTTACAGAAAGAATGAGCAAAATGCTGATGGAAAAGGCAAGAAGCATGCTCAGTGGTACTGGGCTAGGACAAGAATTCTAGGCAGAGGTAGTGGAGACTGCATGTTACTTAGTTAATAGATCTCCTTCATTAGCATTGCAGGATAAGACTCCACATGAGTATGGACTGGTAAGAAACCCTCTCTTTCACATCTAAGGGTATTTGGATGTGATGCATATGTACATGTTCCAAAGGAGGAAAGGACCAAGTTGGATAATAAATCTAAAAGGTGCATCTTTATTGGGTATAAGGATGGTTTAAAGGGTTAGTTACTATGCTTTGGGAACCCAAACATGGAAGGTTGTGTACAACCGAGATGTGGTGTTTAGAGAGGTGAAAGATGTTGTTACACATGAAGTCCTACCAAAGGAACCCGAGAATATAGAGTTTGAGCTAAAGTGAGTATGAATCGCATCCTCAAGAAATGGGTTAGAAGATTTAGATGAGGAAGAACCACAAACTCAGCCTTTTGAGAAGACGTGGGCCCTAGAAAGAAGACAACCATAAAGTTAATCTATCCATCCGGCTTATTCAAATAATTTCCTAACTACAATCGATGATGATTCCGTAATCGCTGTTAAAAGAGATTCAGAGGATGGAAAACTCTGGAAGGAGGCCATGGTTGATGAAATGGCATCTTTGCACAAAAATGAAGCATGGGATCTGGTGGAGTTGCCAGCTGGAAGGAATCCCATCAGGAGAAAATGGGTGCTTAAAAAGAAGATGAATGTAGAAGGCAAGGTGGAGAAATACAAAGCTTGGTTGGTAGCAAAAGGTTATTCCCAGGTGCAGGGAATTGATTTTGGTGATATATTTTCTCCCATACAAAGCATTTGCTGGGATTACTTTTGCTCAAGTCACTGTGATTTGATTTTGAGATAGAACAGATGGATGTGAAGACAACATTTCTTCACGGGGATCTAGAAGAGGAGATCTACATGAAGCAACATGAAGGTTTTATGGTGAAGGGTAAGAAAGAACTAGTATGCAGGTTGAAGAAGTCTCTGTATGGGTTAAAACAGTCACCAAGGATGTGGTATCAGAAATTTGATACCTATATACGGGGACTTGGCTTCACCAGAAGCAAGGAGGATCACTGTGTTTATTTTAAATTAATTGGTGACCATGTTATTTATTTGGTATTGTATGTGGATGATATGTTGTTGATTGGAAATGATAAAGAAATTATCCAAGATTTGAATACCCAACTGTTCTCCAAATTCGACATGAAGGATCTTGGTGTTGCAAACTATATTTTGGGCATGGAAATTAAGAGAGATCAGGCAAAGAGGAAGCTCTGGTTAAACTAGAGGAAGTATGTCGAGACTATATTGCAGGGGTTCAATATGCAGGATAGTAAACTGGTGAATGTTCTTATTCCTGTAGGTGTGAAGTTGTCTGCTGAACAGTGTCCCAAGACACAAGAAGAAGAGGAGGATATGTCCCGTGTTCCATATGAAAGTGTAGTGGGTAGCCTGATGTATGTAATGGTCTATACTAGACCAGACATTGCACATGCAGTGGGAGTATTGAGTAGGTTTATGTCAAACCCAGGGAAGGAGCATTGGACATTAGTGAAGTGGGTTTTCAGATATTTACGTGGAACTAGTGACTATGGCTTCTGCTACCAAGGAAGACCAGGATTAGAAAGAATGTTGGACATTTGTGGTTTTTTTGATGTAGACTGGGCTGGAGATCTGGACCAAAGAAGATCTACGAGTGGGTATGTGTTTAGCCTATTTGGAGGTGCAATCAGTTGGATGAGTAAAAGACAGTCTGTAGTGGTGCTTTCAACTACAGAGGCAGAATACATAGCAGCCACTCATGCAAGCAAGGAAGAATTTTGGTTGCAGAGATTTTGTTCAAGTATGGCATTGGTACAACAAGCTATAAGGATAGACTGTGATAGCCAAAGTGAAATTTTCTTGGCTAAGAACCTTGCTTATCATTCAAATATAAAGCACATTGATGTTCAATATCACTTTGTTAGAGATATGGTTAAGGTTAAAAGGGTGTTGTTGGTAAAGGTGGAAACTTTGAAGAATGTTGTAGATGCATTGACGAAGTCTATGAGCACTCAAAAGTGCTCTTGGTGTAGAGAAACAATGGGTGTTGAAGAATTGGCCCAATGACTAAGCTCTCCTGTGGCCCCCTGTGGAAAGAAAATGACAAGTGGGAGAATTTTGGGTATGTGTTATATTCTTCCCACGATTAGCCCCACGTGTTGTACGTTGCGCCAGGCATAGCAGGGGGGTCACAGGGGGGGCGGCAGCCCCGCCTGTCGGGGTCCAGGGCAGCGCCCCAGTGATTTTTTTTTTTTTTTTGGTATGTAGTCCCACTCATAGGCAGACCCACCCATGTCTTTTGCATGAGTTTGCACATGTTTTTTAAGGTACGATGGTTTTCGACCCCTGGTATTTTGTAGATCTGGTCAAGGGAACTACGGTTATGTTCTAATCCAGGGTTAATGGATTGGGGTTTATGTTTGCTTCGGCATGTATATATATGTGTTGTAACACTAAAAGGAACATAATGAAAAATGAAGCTGGTCGTCCCGATTTGGGATCCAGGGAAAATATCTGTGTTTATCTGTTTTATGTTTTATGCTCTCGCTATTGTTTATTTTCTGTTATAATATTTGTGTGTAGATAATTTCTGTTCAGGGTTAAACCTACAGTTAATTTCTGCAAAAATTCTATTGTTAGATCTGGTTATACTTCTCCTACTTAAACAAGTTATTAACACTGAAATATTCAAATCTAAAACATAAATACATGCACAAATAGACAAAGTGACACAAGATTTTCTGGACAACTATCCCCGGAAAAACCAATACGGGAAAACTGGTCTTCTAGTTACTAGAGGGTTTATATCATTAAGTAGTTTCTGACTACAAAAAATCTGGGTACCTAACTCATTAACCAGATAGAGAAAAAGATATATCTGCAAGCAACCTACTATTCTGAGACCAAAATACTAACTGGTCCACACCCTCAAACGGGATTTACAAGAGTCGGCCAATTTCTGGCACTAGACACCCCAACGTTGCCCCTGAAGCCCCTGTGTCAGCTCTGTCAGCCTCTACGATGGCTTGGAGAGGGTTTTCTAACCCCAAAATTGGTGACATAGACCCTACGTTTCCCTAGAATGGTCTCTGTGTAACCCTAGAGGGTCCCGTATGGCCCAACACTAGCCTTGAAGGGACTTTGTAGCACCTGCATAACTGAAGTTTCTCTCTATGTTCTGCAACTACTACGTAACTGTTAGTACTGCCTCTGCTTCTTTGTGCTACCTCTGGTTGCTGCTCTATGCCTCTTGTTGATTCCTGGCACTAGGATTAGACCATCCCCTTTCCCAATACTACCCCTTTGCAGCTGAAACACTTCTTAAAATTCTTAGCAAACCTGCCCTAAAATTTTAGCTTAGTCTTAGTGCTCTGCCTTCGTTTGTGTGTTCTCCAAGTGACCCCAAGCATTTCCTTTATACTTTCTCATTGGGAAACCAACGACCATGATGTAATATTGAATCACTGGCTAAGATTAAAATAAAGCTAGATATTTTTGACTTGAGTCATTTCCATCACATGTTTTAATTAATTAACTTTAATTTTTTATTTTTCCCAAGTTAGACTTAGGGTCCTTAATTAAAACTATTAATTAATTAATTATGACCCAAAATGGATGGAATTTCCCAAATCCATTTCTGGGTCTTGGATATCTTATGTACTATAGTCCCTCCAAAAATTTTGGGAATTAGAGCACATTCGATGCTACCCCAACTATAAAAATCAACACAAATAAGCCTACACACCATAGATATGTAACACAAAAATTGAACAAAATCAAACTTGTTACCTGCGAAAGAATAGATATAATAATTAATTCACCATTTTCACGTAAATTAAATTAACATGCCTTTAAAAAAGGGAGAACAAGCTGGGTTGGTTGAGCCCTAGCCAACCGACTCATTGCCCTATTATGAAATCTGGAAACTCAGTCACTCAACAATGCATCACCATAAGATTGAAATGCAAAAATAGAATAACATGGCACAATCCTTTTTATTATATTCCAAATGAGAAGATGTATATCATGAGATCTGAATCCAGCCCAGAGAGAGGGTGATACAAAAATAATTATAATTCACAAAATTGTTTTAGGATCACCCCTATTTCCCATCATAATTATACATTAAATACAAGCCCTTAGGTCTACGACCCTAACAAAAAAATAACAACAGTTTAAACTAAACCTTTCGGTGGTTACAAAATTCTAATTTGAGACATATAGCTAAAATAATAATATTTAATATCCGTTGATTTCTCTCCCATTTTGAGCCCAACTCGTGATGAACTGATCTTTAACGAAACATACACATGGTTGGTCAGTTGTCACGAGAGTGAAGCAACCACCAACTGGTGCATGAATCCTACCTGCACTTGTCCATTCTTCCACAATGATTAACACATTTTTCATCAACTACTTTAGAAAAGAAAAAATATTAGTTTCAAAGATAATTTTAAAGGTACAAAATCCATAAATAAATAATTATGTCCATGACAAGCCTTTAATATGGAAATATAAAGAGAGTGCAGGAATGCGTGGTACAGGAACTTGCTGCGTAGTACGGGAAGGTGAATGCAGGATCAAAGCTTGTTGGCCTATTCATATAAGAAACTCATTTTCAAAAATGAAAACACACAAACTATTATTTATGATGCTTTTAATGTTTAAATATCATTAAAACAAGGGAATAAAACATATTCACTATATTATATCCGATAATTCACAAAACTACGAAAAAAACTATTCAAACTAAACAAAAGCATGAGGGATTTCAAGTAACGAGTGATACAAAGCAAGATAAATAGAGGTCCAACATCCCTCCATGTTGACCTTCTTGCATGTCCTCATGAAAAAAAAGAAATTGTTGTATTGTTGCTCCCTTGCAAAAAATAATATTAAAACATTTATGAACACTTGCAATAATATTCCTGCGATTTTGTGTGATCAATATTTCCTTCACTAGATAGACTATTTGTTCCAAAAATAGAGTGTCTTTTGGACTCTTTGTTTTTTAGACCGATTTCAAGAAATCTAACACAAAAGCTACCATATGAATACCAAATTGCAAGGACAGTGCTATTACTTGAATAAAATATCAAACTATTAAAATTTCCACAAACATCTCTGCGGCATCCTTGACCAAAAGTTTTACTTTTATATTTGCATTGTAAATATGAGTGACATGCTTTGAAATCCATGGTGTTAAAAGTAGTCATAATAATACTTTCCCACGATTACCATCTTACCATTATCCACATATAGTTGAAGCTCCTCTTTTCTACGCATGTTGAAGTACCTGCACTAAGGGTCCCACATCCATAAAAAAAATTATTCGAAAATTATAGAACTTCGAGGCATAACACTAGAAGGATCATAAAGCCATTATCGAAGAGATATAATAGTGAATTTAGGAATGACAAAAACAATCAAGTAAATCATAGCGTAAATTTAACTTTAATACCACAGGCATGACCCTATTGCCAGCAACTGTCAATAGCCATGACATGGATGAATTTGTAACCCCATGAAATGGTTGTGCCCCAACCATTAGATATAGATTAAAATTCATTCGAACATAATTTAAATTCATTTGAAATAAATTGAAGGCCAATGTCCCAGCTTGGTAACTAGCTAATGATAGTTCTATTCACAAGAACTAGCAAGAAATAACAAGTTGACTCATGATGAGACCTTTTATCTTCTAGATTTTCAACTGAAATCCATTACCCTGCCTTGGTAACCAATAACAGTAATTTCATTCTTGTTAGGACTCATGGCCATCGTAGGTTAACTTGTAATGAGACCTCTTATCCATAAATTAATCCGTTTTATAAAAAATCTGATTAGAATCAACCTTAAATAGGTTACTTAATAGTTGGGTAGGTGATTCTTCTCCTTAAGAGAATGGGATGGAGTGAAATTTTTTTAATTAATAATCTTTATTGGTTTTTCCTTTTACCCTGAAGACTCATTTTAAATAAAATATATTAGATAATGACTAAAAATTCCTCTAATTGATCATTCCAGGGTTCTTGTGAAAACTTATTATAGTTTTGTAGGTGTGGTCCACCATAGGAGAATTCTCATCAATACCTTCAAAGTGGAACTCAAAAAGTTTTTTGGACGATATTTATTCATCAATAATCAAAGTCAATTTATAAAACATGTGGCATTAAGAGTGAATTTATTCTGACAAGTCTACCCATGAGAGTGCCTAATAATAGAAATTTTGAAAGTTATGATTTATATAATTATAGTTTCAAGAGTGCTGCTGTAACAATTTTATTTCAAATGACATTTTTATTCATTACCCTACCCTATTTTAAAGAGAGGAAGATCCATTTTAAAGTGTAGGCGTACTTCCAATGTAGCCATGTACGTAACATAATGCTAAATATACTCACACTTAGTTTTATATAATAAACCTCGATACATACCAAAGTGTGAGAAACAAGTTGCTTTGACTGATATGGTACCAAGAGTTGTCGAATGATGAGGGAATGATGAGTGTTTATGACTGTTTGAAACCAGGATTCAATGAGATCCACATATCGATGATTCTCCAACTCATACGAATCTTCCATAGCTTGATGTTTAATATCTTCATATTAACAAGGATGGTTAAGGGAAATTCTAGGGTTTTTTTCTTGGTGAGATTCAACAATGTTTTCCTAACAATTTCCAATTATATATTTCTCCTCTAATGTTTTATGGATTAAAATTTCTTCCTGAGGTAAATATTGTGTGGTAATAGCAGAAGTTTCTGAATTCACTCCTCTCCCTTCTCTAAAAGGTATTGCAATACATTGAATAAGGGAGTGAGTACGAATAACATGTGTTTTAAATTTATGTGCAACTTGATTATGAAAATTATGATTTGGTTGCACAAATGATTGGGACCATAGAGAAGGATAACATGGTGGTGCATTGGACACGGATTGTAGTTTTTGTGGCATAGGTAATGAAGTTTTCATCGAGAATTTCCGTAGAGAGGAGGCTCCAAACCATCCTTGAGGTTGTGGGAATATATAGCTCGAGGGAGAGGTCCAATGAGGCCACAAGGTGGCATATTGAATTCGAGGAGGAACTGTAGGGTTATAGATCTAATAAGGAAGCTGTTGAGGACAATAAATATTAATTCAAATATTAAATGATGGAGAGTTTTGAATTATACTTGGTGATCGGTTTATTTCCTTACTTGATTCCTTAAATACTTGCTGAAATCTTAGCAGTGATGGGAGATTTATTGAGTGATCCTCCTTGCATTGCTTATACTCATCCTACAAATCATCCAGTTGTAAGTTTAGAGAAGCTTTTGTAACTCCTATTTTTGAAGCAGATTCCAAAAATTGAGACGAATTTTTTTAGAATTCTTACTGATCTTGGAGATTCTCTTGAATACTTAATGCATAATTCACAAACATAATTGTATGGTAAGTGAAAAACATCTCCTGATCCTATCAAATTTAAAGGTTCTAAAAAATCATCTTTAATTCCTTTGAGTAGGAGTGCTCTCAAGGTCTCTTATTCCAAACTATGTTTATGTTTTTATTTTTGAAGGTTGTGTAGAAATCGCTCAACATAGTCCTCCAAACTTTCTTTATCCCCTTGTTTTATTCCAAAAATATCATCATCGGCCTGGCAGTAGTCTTGGTATTTCTAAAGAATGCATTCTTCATGTATTCCCATGTTTGAATGTAGTTCCCTCCAAGGTTTATGAACCATCATAGAGCTTCTTCTTTTAGAATAAGAGGAAACACTTTCAACCTTTGAGCACTTGCACAATAACCATATGCTCTAAAAATTATTTCAAGCTCAAATAATAATTTATCTGGATCTTCATTTTCTAAACCATGAACTTTTGGTAGTGCAGATAGGGGAATACTATGCATTTTTTCCACTCGTGGATCTTTGATAGGGAATTCAAAAGTAACAATGTTTGCCATTCTTATGAAATGAAAAAAGGATTTCCATGTACTACTTTGAGACGCCTTCTTCGAATTTTCTTTCCAATTGATCAGTGAAATAGGTGCATTGTATGATTTATATTAGCCTCAAAAATCCTCATTGAAAAATTCCTTGAAATACCATTTATCTATTTTTAACAAGCTAGTTAGTATATCTAGTTAGCACATGGTTGAATAGATGGGGGGGGAGAGGGGGGTGGTTCTTACTACACCTAATAAATTAAAAACCTTAAAAAGAATGAAGGAAAGAAACAAATTCAAAGAATCGATTCTAAGGAAATAAATTTTGCAAGAAAAAATAAGTAAAGAGCAAACCAAAATGCAGCAAGTTACCAAGGTCAATCCCCTAGGCACCTCCCCTGCAATGGCGCCAAAAATTTGGGGGTAATAAAAAACCTAAAATTTAATTTTCGATGTGGGAGTTCATAAAATTAGAGGCAAAACACTGGAAATGCTAGAGAAGGACTTCAAAAACCTACACTAGTTAATACAATGACACCACACCATTCAAGTAAAAGGAAATTTCAAATCCATGAACAATCCTAATCAAAAAAATAAATATTTTCAATTACATTTAGTGTGGTCCTAAGACAGAGGAAAAATTAAATTGTTCAAGATTTTTGTCTTCTTTAAATATATTCCTTCCTACACTAAATTGTCTTTCCTCCACTACAACAACGTTCCTGTACTGGAATGTTGTTCCTCCACTAGAATGAATTTTATGCACTAGAATTGTGTTATCTACCTACACTGAATATTTTGATCTTCATATAGGATATATAGGTCTATTGTGTACCAGGATATCAGTTCCTATACCAGAGTAGAGGTTCCTGTACTAGAAAACTAGTGTTCTTGTACTTGGTTTCCAAATAACTTGGAGAAAAATAAAGAGCGTGTTAACTAAAGAAATAAATTGAAAAGTGAACATAACTTTGAAAATAACTTCCACATCCATAAATATGCTTCAATAAAGTTGTACTCGAAACATGAAATGATTTGAAAAGTCAAAGTAAATACTTGTTAAAACACAAAACTTCTTTCATGAAATTAAGTAAATTATCTGATAGTGACAACAAGTTTCTTCCTGAGATGATTTTTCATATGAATCTGATCTGCTTCTTAAATGTTTTATCTCAGAAGTTCCATTCAATAATTTAGCATGAGATTCAATACTTTATTTAAAAATTTAAATTGAAAGAGCATATCCTTTTGTTACAACAATGTTAATTCCATGTTCATCAAAGCACAATTAACTCTTAATCTAAACTCCAGATATATATTTTTTTTAAGTTAAGGTAATCTATTAACAAAAGAAATATTGTACAGCGGGCCGAAGCCTATTCTTTGCCTAGTAATGTGGCAATCTTGACAAAAAACCAGAGAGAAAGACTGCCCTCATAGAGGGAAACCAGCCTTGAGCAGTTTTCTAAATGTTTCCCACGTAGGGGTACCATAGAATGATGTTTCTGAAGTTTACAGCTATAAAAAACTGAGTTATGAACTGAAACTACAAAATATTCAAAAACAAGCCCGAGAGTATGGGCCAAAACTAGACAAGAAAAACAAACCAAGAAGGAGCGTCTACTCATCAGGTGGTTCTTCCACAACTCTGCACCAGAGTGCATCTGGGCCGCCATCTTTCTTGGACAGGTCCGTGATGGAAGTTACCACCTGCCTAGAGTGTGGTGGAACTCCTTGCGCCATAAGCACGTCGTGAGTCTTGCTCACTTGCCCAGGATCTCCTTGTGCCATATCCACATCTTGATTCCTGCTCACTTGACCTTGCATTGCCTTGCTCGACGAGTGCACCAACCCTGCCTACTGGTCCGAGGTTTGGGCATCATCTTTGCACAGACCCACCAGGCTTGAACTACAAGCATCCTCCTGGGGCTCTTCGTGGAAGACCAGTGTAATAGAGGCAATGACCCAAGGGTGATTGAGTGAGCATTTGAAAGAAAAGTGTGTCGTTTGAGGCATTGGATAGGGTAGTGCAGAGAGATTTGGAGGCTTCGAGGAGCCCAGGCGGTGGCCAGAGTGATGCATGTGACCCCTCCTATTTCTAATGTAGTAGCTCGAATGTGAAGAAGAATATGAGGTTGCGCTGGAGGTGGAGGGAGTGCGCCGAGGTTGGCGTCTGGAGCTACCCCTGCAGCACCTCATCCTTTGACGAAGGTGAGGCATAGGCACTGTCTCGGCAGAGGGCCCAAGAAGTGAAGGAAGAGCAGGATTGACAGAGGCCTGAAGTAAACCAAAGTTCAGAGAGACTGAAGCAAACATACAGAGCCCAAAATGTGAGAAGTGGAGATTGTCTCCAAGGTCCAGAAAACAGCTCAACGGGCTACGTTTTCCAGTAACTGTGCACATACTGGGGAGCCCTGCGTCCAGGAAGGACCATTTTTTCATCGGCTGAGGAGCACTAGCAGAACCAGAGAAACTCACCATAATTTCAATCCAAATGAACCTGCATCGTAAAGCACCTGGCATTAAACCCCCATTAATAAGAGCTGAAGGCCGATGCATAACGTCGCATGCGAGATCGCACAGAGGAGTGGAGTCAGGATTGCAAATAGCGCCAGGAGTAAATGTAGTTGAACAGTTTGCAGCCAGAGTTAAATGCCAAATGCCAACCACATTTTCGGTGGGCAGGTGTCTCCATGCTGTGCCACACCCAAGTCCCATCGATTTAAAACCTGTCCTTCTCACCCGCATCCGAGAGCTCTGCATCACTCTGGACCAATGTTTTGCATTCCTATTTCTGATCATGATTCTGAATTATGTCGAGAGTACCTATGAGAATATTGTGCACACTATCCACTCCCATGTTGGCTATTATATCAACGACCTTGTTTCCTTCCCGTATGATATGCTTGAACAGGAGTGCTCGGTTGTTGTGGAGCCATTGTTCTATACACTCCAATCGTGCCTCAAGTCTCCAACTGTTGGCGATTTTGTGCACATGAGCCCCATTTAGGAGTTGATTGGCCATGTTGATTAGAATTTGGGAGTCCCCCTAAATCACTAGAGGGTGAAACTCGTGAAGTTGGGAAAGGAGAAGACCCTGCCAAAGACCTTCCTTCTCAGCCGAATTATTCGTGTCCCATCCAAGACTTCCTAAGTATATTACGAGAGGATTTACATCAAGATCTCTGAAAATGCCTCCAAATCCCGCTTTGCCTAGATTACCCTTTGAAGCACCATCAAAGTTGAGTTTGAAGGTGTTCTGTGGAGGAGGGATCCAAGAGTGCATTTTGGTGTTGGTGGCTCTAGAAGAGTTGTGATTTTTCTTTCCTTGGGGGAGTTGAATGTTCCAATTTTCCCATATGGCATTTTCATTTGCAAGAGTTGGATAGTCTTCTGTATGCCAATATTGCAGAGCCAAGGTCTCTGTGAGATTGAGACAGAAATTTCTCGAGATGATGTCTAAGGGAGTGTTTTGATCTTTGAAGATGCGCTTGTTTCATTCTTTCTAGATTGTCCATAGGAGAAGGCCTGGGATAATTCTCCATAATTGGTTTAGTAATTCGCTTTTGAATGGAGTCTGATGCTAGTTGCGAATGGAATTGATTATGTCTTCAAAGACTCTGCATATTTTTTGGCAACGAAAACTGGCTTTCTCCCATAATTGATTAGCCAGAGAGCAGGAATTGAGGAGATGCTACAGAGTTTCCTCATGATTATTGCAATTGGGACATTTTGAAGGGCCATGAAAGCTTCTTTTCCGGAGATTGTCTCAAGTGAGGATTCTTTGATGACCAAAGAGCCA
Organism: Pinus albicaulis; assembly: GCA_034641835.2. Classification (NCBI taxonomy): domain Eukaryota; kingdom Viridiplantae; phylum Streptophyta; class Pinopsida; order Pinales; family Pinaceae; genus Pinus; species Pinus albicaulis. Next base: position 274,496,276 of record CM076573.1, read on the forward strand.
TAGGAATAAGGAAACTTTAGGCCATATACCAGATGTCCAGATTCTACTCCATAAAGGATCCAGGGGCATTAGATCACTGCACATTATTTTATATGCCTCTTTGGTGGAGAAGGAGCCCTTTAGGGAGTATCCCCATCTTAGAATATCCCTTCTGTTAGATGATCTAATACGTCAAATTTGAAGCTCTGAGTTTATGGCTTCCAAAGTCTGCTCATCAGCATTCCTAATCATCCTTTCAGCCTGTTTCCATTGTCTGTATCCTTGTGCTGTATTGAGTGTCCATTGTTGCTGAACTGTTTCCATTTGCTGCATATCCCAGTCTGGACTAGGAGGTAGTCTATAGATATTGGCGAGTTTCGGGAGTTGATGCTAGGAATCAATCTAGAATCGAGCGGTGTTTCCATCCCTTATTTCCCAAAAGCTGTGTAGTTGGATCAGAAGATAGTGTTGTTTAGCATCGTTCCAGATGAGAGAGCCCTTCTCCATTGGAGTGAATCTAATGAATTCTTCCGGTGGTATTTGGTTAGCATAATTTGTAGTCCAGATAATCGCCCATGGCTTGTTGGGAGCAGTGAGCCATTGCCACCATATTTTAGCACTCATAATAGCATTGCTATGAATAGGATCTCGTAGCCCTATTCCCCCTTGTTCCTTTGGCTTGCATACTGTTAACCATTTGACCAGAGCCCATTTATGGTTTGAACCAGTGGAACCCCATAGAAAGTTGCGTTGTAGAGCTTTAATTTTTTTGAGGACCCATTTTGGCACTGCCAGGATTGAAAAGAGATAAAGAGGCATTGCCTGTAGCACCGCTCTAATTAGGACCAATTTGCTCGCTATATTCAGAGTTATATGAGTCCATAATGAAAGACTAGCTTCAAGTTTTTCAAGGAGCCCTTGCCAGGAAGTATGTTTAATAGCCAAGTCCATTAAGGGAGCGCCTAGGTAATTGAAAGGTAGAGAGGCTATGGAGAAGCCAAGAATGCAGGAAATAGGAAGTTGAGTCACTAGAGGGGTATGAAAGAAGAACATCTGGGACTTAACTATGTTAATGCTCACCCCAGAGGTAGCTGAGAAGTCATCCAGAAGGGATTTGAATTGGGAGGCTTCTTGGACTAAAGGGTAACTAAACATCATGTTGTCATCAACAAACTGTTGGTGGGTAAGGGCCGGGGAATTATGGATAGAGAGGCCTCGGAGCTGCTGGGAACGAAGGACATGTTTGAGATGTCAACCAAGACCTTCCACCATTAAAACAAAGAGGAAGGGTGACAGGGGATCCCCTTGTCTAATACCGTGTGAGGGGTTGAAAGGTCAAGAGGAAATTCCATTAATAAGGATAGAAAAGAAAGTGGAGGAAATCAGGCTCGAGACCCAACGAACCTAGGTTGGGGAGAAACCAAAAGCAGATAACATTTTTTGAATATAATTCCAGCTTAACTTATCAAATTCATTAGAAATATCAATCTTGAGAATCATACCTGTCTGTTTGGTGTGCTTGAGGGAGTGTATGATATCGTGAGTGAGGATTATGCTGTCCAATATTTGCCTTCCTTCCACGTATCCTGATTGTTCTAGCGAGATGAGAAAGGGTAGAAGCGGCTTCAATCTGTTGGTAATGACTTTAGAAATGACCTTATATATGACATTTCATAAGGCTATTGGGTGGAATTTTTCCGACGTGCTGGTGTTTTCTTCTTTTGGAATTAGGGAAATGAAATTTGAGTTCAGAGAGGGGAGAAACCAGTGCATAGAGTGAGATTCCTCCACCACCAACCATACCTCCTCTTTGATAAGATCCCAAAAGTTATGGAAGAAGGTGGTAGTAAATCAATCCAGACCCAGAGCTTTGCCTTCCTTGAGCTGCTTCATGGCCAAATCAACCTCCTGAGTTGAGACAGGTCGCAGAAGAAGTTGGTTGTGTTCCTCTGTGACTATTTTTGGAATTTTTTGTGTGATTTTTTCTATGGCCAGCTATTTGTCAATTAGGGGCTCTTGGTGCACTGCCTGGAAGTGATTAATGAACTCTTCCTATATCTCTGCATGGTTTTCCACTCTTTCCCCCTCTTGATTCTGAATGAAAGTGATGGTGTGGTGCATCCATCTGTGAATAGTAGTTATGTGAAAGAATTTGGTGTTTCTTTCACCTTCTTTTAGCCATCTAATTCTAGATTTCTATTTCCAGAGGATTTATTCCTGCTTTTTTCTTTCCTCTAGTTGATTTTGTAGCTGCTTTTCTTGTTCCAATGTCCCTTTTGTGTGACCTTCTATGATGATTTGTTGCTGGAGAGCCCTTATCTATTTGTTTAGATCCTGCTATGCCTAAAAGATATTGCCAAAGGTGGTTTGATTCCAGCGCTTGATATGGGTTTTAAGGAATTTGAGTTTTTGTTGAAACTGGAACATTTTGGACCCTTCTGGCGGTGTGAAGTTCTTCCAGATGGTGCTGATGAGGTCGTTGAATGCGGGGTGGTTGAGCCAGAAGGCTTCAAAGTGAAAAGGACGTCGGGTGGAGTTACCTGGTCTTTGCCATTGAAGAGATATAGGCCAATGGTCTGATCCAGTAAGAGGGAGAATAAAAGTCGAGATGTCTCCTCCCAGATATACTGCATTGTTTGAGATAAGAAATCTATCTAGCTTGGAGGCAATTTTTTGCTGTCCTGCCCTATGATTGCTCCAAGTGTGAATTCCATTACAGAATTGCAGATCTATTAGCATATTGTTTTGGATGAAATATTTAAAGTGGCAACTCTCATGCTCCAGTTTGGCTCTACCTCCCTGCTTTTCCTCTAGCTTAGTGATCATATTAAAGTCACCTCCTATGATCCAGAGGGGATGGATTCTATTGAAGTTCAGTGCTCCTATAGTATCCAAAAGTGCATTCTTACTGCTCACTTCCTGAGGAAAATAGACATTAGTAAGATGTCCATGAATGTTGGTTCCTATGATGTGAAAAGTAGCTTGAATAATATGGTGGGATGCATGGAAATCTGAGAGAGAGAGGGCCTGTGTGTTCCAGGCAATAGAAAACCCTCTAAAGGCTCCTAAAGCGTCAACAGCCATCGAGTGACAACCTGGCCAAGCTCTTGAGAGGATGTTTCCAAGAGTGATGCTATTACATTTTGTTTCCTGCATGAAGAAGATCTGGGGCTGCTCTTGCTTTATCATGTTTTTTATCATTCTGAGTTTCCCGAGGCTGTTGAGCCCTCTTAGATTCCATGAAGTGAGTTTCATGATTCACCATTTGGGAGAGGCTTATAGTACTTTGTCAACTTGGCATATCTTCCCGATTCAACCAGGATTTTTCCTACTGTGATGGTTCTTTGTAGATCTATTTTTCTTCCTTGTTTCTTGGAGTTTTTAGTAACTTGGTTGCCATCCTACTGACTACCCGGTTGTATTCCCAGTTATTTCTACTGAAAGGCACTGGGGATGATGACTTCCAAAGTATCTAGTTTATTCTCTTGAATTTTGTCAAATTCTTTCCTCCGATAGGCTTGTTTGAGCTCAAAAATGTCGAGTCATCTTAGGTCGATCTTTCTGGTTCTTCATCCATATTTTATACTTGGCTGCTTTCTGCTGAGGCTTGGCTAAGGATGAAGTCTACATCCATTCCATTTGGTTTCCAGTCAAGGTCCTTCAAATGAGCATCTGGATTTCCAAGTTTATCCCCCATGGACGGAGGAATGGGGGGAGAGTCAAGCGGTGGGGGAGGAGAGCTCGATTTGACCACCTGGGGGGCTTGCTGGCTTGCTTGTGAGGAGCCTTCGGTAGCTGTGGCTAGAAATTAAAAGCTATTACTCATGGAGGGAATGGACGAGGTAGCTTGGTGGGTCTTTTTCCCATTAGCAAATTTTTTGTGTGACTTCTTCCTACTAGTGACCTTGGTAAACCCTTCTTGTGCAGACTTATCCGGGAGATTAGAGGATTGTGTCTTAGTATTTAGCGGGAAATCCTGAAAGAGATGCCCACGAATATGACATTTGTGACAATGGAAGGGTACATGTTCAAAATCATCATGATAGAGACTTACCGAGTCTGGGAGGGCTATATCCAAGAGAATATAGACACAGATGCGTGCATAAGAGGTGTATCTGCGCAGCTTCGTTTCCTCAGCAATTTTTATGAACTCCCCTAACCCCCTGCTAATGTCTCTCAAAGATTCTTCATCCTAGTGTTAAAAAGGGAGCGATTACATCCTAATCCATACTGGTGCCCAATTGAAATATTCCTTGTTTGGGTTGAATCTCTCCACCCAATCCCTTAAGTATAAGCCAGCTGAGTTAAAGAAGTAGGGGCCTTCATCCAAAACCTTGTTGCGGTCTTCAATGCAGATGAAGATTGCAGTGAAAAACCCTTTTGGTCTGAGCTGTAGGGTGACATGCCCCTTGGGCTTCCATTTGGCAGAAATCCATACTTGCAGAGCTTTTTCAGTCAGCCAAAATCCAATGAGTTTATCAATGAGGGCATGGTCCTTCATGTACTAGATTTGACCATTTATTTTGTGGCTGGGAAGTTTGATTTTTGGCATTTTAGCAGTGATGGGTTTGCAGGTGGTTGACGTCAATGTGGGCATTTCTTTTTGCCCAACTTCTTCTTCCTGTACTTCACTGCACTTTTCTATTGAAACGTTTTGCGAATCTTGCATCAGGGTGTCCTTAGCACTTGGATTTGTCTGTTCTAAGATAGAGTCCTTAGTAGGTTCCTTAGCATCTTGTTTTTCATTGTCTGAGGGGGAAAGCTATGAAGCCCCCCTCGAAGGGCCTGCCATTGTAGGGAGGCCTATTCCAGTCTGCGTTGATCAAGGAGGTGAGAGCCATAGGAATGCAGAAGACAGGCAGAGTCAGGCAGCACCTTTGCAGGGGCAAGTAGAAACCTTAGGAGAGCAGAGCATGCACTGATAGGATAAATTATGTAGTCTTGTTACAATCCATCTAAACTCTAGATATTAAGAATTCCTCTGTTTCACAAATAAACACATACTTGCATAAATAAATAAATATCTTGCAAAAGGAAATAATTAAAAAGACTTGCAAAAATTAACCGAGATTGACTTATAGAATCGAAAAAACACTGGTACAGGAAACATACTTGCACTATTATCGCATAAATATAACAACCATCAAATGGGAGAATTATACAAATCAAAATCAGACACAAGTAAGTCTACACACCATGGATCCGTAACACAATGATTGCAATGAAATAAAACTTGTTACTTGTGAAAGCATCAATATAAATAATTAGTTCACTATTTTAACTTAAATTAAATTAACACACCTTTAATAAATGGTGAATGAGCTGGGTTGGTTGGGCCCTAGCCAACCAGATCATTTACCTATTACGAAACCTAGAAACTCAGTCACTCAACAATGCATCACCATAAGATTAAAATGTGAAAATATAATAACATGGCACAGTGCTTTGTATTAAATTCCAAGTGAGAATATGTACATCGTGAGATTTGAATCCAACCCAGAAGGAGTGTGATACCAAAATAATTACAATTCACAAAATTGTTGTAGCATCACCCCTATTTTCTATCATAGTTCTACATTAAAAACAAGCCCTTAGGCCTACGACCCTAAAAAAAACATAAAAACGAGTTTAAACTAAGCCTTTCGAGTCGTTACAAAATGCTAGTATGAGGCATATGGTCGGAATCATGATCTTTAATATCAGTTTATTTTCTCTCTCGCTCCGAGCCTAGCTCGTGATGAAATGATCTTTAATGAAATATCGACATGGTTGTTGAACTGTCACAAGAGTGCACGAACCGCCAATTGGTGCTAGAATCCTACCTGCACTCGTCCATTCTTCCACAATGATTAATACGTTGTTCACCAAATAGTTTAGAAAAGAGGAAACATTAGTGGCAAAGATAATTTTAAAGGTATAAAATCCATAAATAATTAATTAGTTCCATGACAAGAATTTAATATGAAAATATAAAGAGAGTGCAGGAATATGTGGTACATGAAATTGTTGGGAGGTACAGGAAAGTGAATGGAGGATCAAGGGCTCTTGGACTATGCATATAATCAACTCAGTTTCAAACCTAAAAGCATACAAATATTATGTATGATGCTTTTAATCTTTAAATATCATTAAAAAAGGGGAATAGAAAATATTCACTATATTATCTCCGCGAATGCACAAAACTACAACAATAACTATTCAAACTAAACAAAAGCATGAGGGATTTCAAGTAACATGTGATACAAATCCAGGAAAAACAGAGGCCCAACACTTCAAATTCTCATCAATTCTATAGCTGATTATTTGCAAAAATAAAAAGAGGGTCATGAGAAAAGTGGGACTAGATTAGGAAAGAAAATATAAAGTGCCAAGAATGCTTGGTTTTCATCCTAGAATTTATGTATAAACATGCCAAAAATGTTGGTTTTCATGTTTATAATATTGTTATTTTTCTTTATTTTTTATTTATTTTATTTTTATTTATTACTATTATTAGTTTTTATATTATATTATTTTATTTTTATTTATTGAAAACAAGAGGTTTTTTGGGAGTTAAGTTGGAGAGGGAGGAGAATCCTTCCTAACACCCTTCAAATCAATATTTTATTTTAGATGTTCAACAAAGTCTTCCTTTGTCAATGGTTTGTGATAAATTATAAAGAGATGACTATTTACAAGGAATTCCACTCTTTCTTCATCAATAGTTATAATTCTGACAGCTCCATTTTCAGACACATTTTCAATCTCATTAGGCCCAAGCCATTGAGTTTTAAATTTTCCTTGAAAATATTTAAACTTTGAATCAAAGAGTAATGCCCAATCTCCTGCATGAAATTTCCTTTATTTTATGAGTATGTCATGCCATTTGGATCTTTGTTATTGAAATATGTTAGTTCTTTGAATAACATCATGTATCATCTCATCAAGTTCATTTACTTGATCCATTTTTATTTTATTTTATTTTACTTCAGATAGGTCAAGACCCAATTTGAATGTTGTCTTGAATTTTTTTATTTAGAATTCAATAGGGAATAACACTTTATTCCCATAAACAAGTTCATATGAACTATTTCCTATGGTGTTCCTCCAAGTTGTACGGTATGCCCATAAAGCTTCTAGAATATTTTCTTCCCAATATCTTCTACGTTGGTGTACAATTTTGATAATAATTGCTTCTATTACTTTATTGGTGGATTCCACCTATCAAGTTTATTGTGGATGATATGGAGTGGAATTTAGATTTTTGATTTTATATTCCTCCATTATCTTCTGTACCAACTTGGATGTAATTTGAGTACCTTTATCTATCAAAATTTCCCTTGGGACACTAAAACGAGTAAAAATATCCTCAAAAATAAAGGAGACTACATCATTTTTAGTAGAAAAAGTAAGTTCTTTAGATTCTACCTATATTTTAACATAATCAGTGCAGATAAGAATGTATGTTTTTTGTCTTGATGGTGTATTAATGGGACCAAAAAAATCTAGAGCCCATTTCTCAAAAGGTTCAATGAGTACTTGAGGTTTTAGAGGCATTTCATCTGAAGGATCAGGCTCCCCATTCTTTGACAAATATCACATGTCTTAACATATTCTTTGGAATATTTAAAAATAGAAGGCTAATAATATCCTAAGAGAATGATTTTGTAGGAAACTATTTTATCAGGAAAATTTCTTCCACATGGTTGATCATGACATGCTTTCAATATTTCTAGTACTGAATCTTGTCTGATACACCTTCTAATGATTAAATATGGTCATGTTTTGTAAAATTATTCATTGATCCATGAGTATGATGAACTAGTTTGAATTAATTTTCTTTTCTCACGAGGAGCCTATATGATGGTAGCCTCCCTATAGCCAAATAACTAGCAATATCTACAAACCAAGGATATTCAATAGATACTACACAAATGTATTCAATAGGAAAATCATGTTTTACAAGAGTATTATTATTATTATTTTGGATTCTAGAGAAGAAATCATAAATTGTGTTTTGTTTTCTAGGTCTATCCAAAATAGTAATATTAAACTCTTGTAACAAAAGTAACCACCTTATGATTCTTCCATTTGTAATTGATTTACTCATTAGATATTTAATTGTAGAATGATATGTGTGAATAAAGATCCCATAACCATTGATATAATGTCTAAACTTTTTGATGGCATGTCTCCTAAAAACTAATTTTCAGTAATAGTATAATTTAACTGTGAAAGGTCCAAATTATTACTTGTATAGTAAATGACATAATGAATAAATTCTTTTTTTCCTAACACAAATTCCCAAGCTGTATTGGATTCATCCGTTCAGATATGAAAAAGTAATTTCCAATTGTGTCCACTCAAAATTGGAGCTTCAAAAAAATTTCCTTTTAATGTATCAAAGGCTTTCTCACAATTATAATTCCAGGTGAACTCACAATATTTTGTAAGTAATTTGAAAAATGGAGAGGCAATCTTGGTAATTTTTTATATGAATCGTCTAAAGTAACCAGTAAAATGAATAAAGATTCTAACATCTTTTTGAGAAGTAAGAACTGACAATTTAGAAGTTACTTCTACCATAGATGCATCCACTTTAATTCGATATCCTCAAATATGGTAGCATAAAACAATCCCCTAAGTAAACATCATAAAACAAATTCATGACTTAATGAGAGATTTTCTTCTTTACATATAATAAGAATTTTTTATAGATTTCCCATAGCTTCTTTGAAATTATTTTCATATACAGTAAAATCATCCATGTATACTTCCACACAATCATGAATTAGATCGAGAGAAAATTCCCAATTATTTCCCTTTGGAATTTCTTTGGCACATTGCATACTCCAAAAGTAAGTGCTTGATAGCATAAATTGCAGTTGGAAGGTAAAAGTTGTTTTGTCTTGATCTTGTGGAGCAACTTGAATTTGGTTATATCCACTAAATCCATCCAGAAATTAAATACTTCTTTCCTACCAATGTGTCAAGAAATTGATGTATAAAAGGGAGTGAAAAATGATCTTTTAACGTAGCTTTATTCAGTTCTCTATAATCAATGCATACTCTCCATTTTCCATTCTTTTTCAGAACAATTACTAATGGTGAGACCCATTGACTGTTAGATATAGGATACATGAAATTCACATTTAACATTTTTTGTAATTCTTCACTAACAATTTCCTTTAAGTTTGGATTCATCCTCCTTTGTGGTTGTCCAATTGGTCTGGAATTTTGTTCAATATAGATATGATGCATATGAGTTTGAGGGGTTAATTACTTTCATGCCGAGTGTATTCCCATGCATAATAAGAGGAATTTTCTTGTAGAATTTTTACTAATTTATATCTTTTTGAGATTCCTCCAAGTTATCATTGTAATATCACGTTTCGGGGATATCTCTAAAACCTGACAAACTCCAACCAGGAGATAGACCTGGAGGGGCATTTACCGAATATATCGCCTCGGAAAATTAAGACGAAATCTAGGGCTACGTGTCCCTTTCTGAATAAATCACAAGGTGAAAGATAACACACCAAGTGGTATAGAACTAGAACGCTCAAGAATATATAAAATAACAGTGCAGCAGACATATAATAGCATAGAAAGGAAATACGACAAATACAACAACTCATCTAGAAACATAGAGAGGAAATTCTAAGCCATTTTATTAATATGAGAAATATAATGAAGTACAATAGGTGATTAGATTGATGGCACCTAGTCTTGCTCAAGGCAAGTGAAGAAACACTCTCAGAAAATATAGGAAATGGCTGCCCTATGGACTGCGTCCCAACTGCTGGAAAAATGTTGTGTAGCTGCTATTGCTGGAATGAACTAAAGACTAGGGGCTGATCCCCTTGTTGGAATGAGCTGAAAATCTACAAACCTCCTCTACTCACCAATCCGGACAAAACCTAGAAACCATATCAAATATAGCCGACCCCCGAAAATCACCCCAAAATACCTCCTCAAGGAATTACGTTGGCCTCCAAGGCTACGCACGGAGGATAAATGAAATCGGTGAAACACTTCCTCAAACTCCACCAAAGTCCTCATGGGCAAAATTTGATCCTCTGCTCAAAATATCGGCTAAATCTCTGTAGAAATCCAGGTCGGAGCACCTTCCAAAATGGATTGCATCCTCTCTCCCGGTGTTGTCTTTGTCTCTATATTGACTCCGTAGAGAAACCCAAACAATGAAACCTCTCACAAAATACTGAAGGAATAACCTTTCCCAAGTAGTCACTCGAAGTCCCTCGGGGCTAAGGGCGAGATCTCCCACTGGAGACACTCAATTCACTAAACGGTGCTGCAGACAGGCTAAATAGCCAACGTGCTCAAGAAGACAAAAGTCTCACTCCAAAATCATCAAATCAAGAATGAATGAAATGAGAAGGCTCCTCCACATTTTATAACGTTTGTTTCCCTCCAAAACCCCAACGTAACCTCTCTCTCTTGCCACATGCTCATCCTTATCTGCGCATAAGCTTCTAGAGCATACGTGGGCCCCCTCTCTACGTGGTCCTTTTGCCCCCCTTGGTTCACTTAAGTTACAACATTGTGTCTACTAGGGAGTGCACTTTATTTTTAGAGTGAGTTATGTCCCCCTCTACTCACCTTTATTTATAATTTAATTATATAAGGAAAAATTGATCAAAATTAATATTTCCAATTAGTTGCTGCTAATTGGGAATATTACATTAGCATTCATTTTTTTTTCCTAGGAATATTTCTATTAAATAATTTCCAAAATTTTCCATAGAATGTAAATACATTTGACAAGATGATAAATATTCAACATTACATTATTCTTGAAAATCTTTCCTAGATTCACAATATGAGGAAGATTCATTATTTTCCATTAAATTTAAAATTTGATCTTCTTCATCTATTTGTGAAGTAGAAAAAATTGTTCATATATCAATATCATCTTCTATCCATTCTTGACTTTCAACTTCTATCATTGTTTTTGCTGGAGGATATAATGTGAATTTCTTTTTTGAACTTCCATGAGAGATAAACACATCACCATATCTACAACTTATAAAAGCATCAACTATAGGTAACCACGGTCTTCCTAGGATCAATGGATGGCCTTCTAGTTTATTGTTGGGTGTTAATATCATATAATCAATAGGATATTCCTAAGAATATAAGGATACAAACATATATTCTAATACACAATCAGGTTTTACAACAAATTTGTCAGTTAGTTGTAACAATGTAGGTGTATATTGAAGATTATGAAGTTTTAATTGTTCCATAGTTTGTTTAATCATGAAGTTTATGGTTTCTCCTAAATCAATCAATGTAATCGGTATCTCAACACCATTTATTTGTGTTTTCACAATCAGGCTTCCTGGATCTAGATATTTTTAAATTGTTGTTTTTCCCATCATGATATGTGCAATTTTTCCAACCAATTGAATTATTTTAACTTCTTTTAATTTTCTTCCGGGTCTTTTAATGCTTAACTCCATAATTTTCTTTTAAAATTTTGGTATTTCCTTGATATATATAAACATTCTTCAGTTCATCCAACATTTTATTATCAGTATCATAATGTATTTCTCTACCCCTTTATCAGTTTTTAGTCTTTTCGAGAAAGGTGGGTTAATTTGTATAGAAACTGAAGGTTGTTCTATAATGGGATTCAATTTTATTGGAATATTATTGGTATGTACAAAGGTGTTTTTTTTTTGAGAATTTTTCTTCTGATGAAGGGATGTTTATTCCTTAGAGCGATCATCTTTTTCACTTTCCTGAATAACAACATATGGTGGCTTTTATTCCAATACTATACCAGATCTAAGTTGAACATTGTTTACATCTAAATTTGAAGTTATCATATAAGTTTGGAAATTTTTCCCTTCTATGTTGTAAACAGGTTTTAAGATTTTATTGTTTGGGTTTGGGAATGGTTGAGCAGGAAGTTGTTTTAGTCTTTGTGGAAATGGTAATGAAAGTTGTGCATTTTGGTTTTGAGTTTGAGCTTGAGGTGGGTAACTAGATTGAGGAAAATATTGTGGTGGAAAATTAGGATAAGGTTGAGGATATTGAGAGTAATAATGATATATTCCATAAGGATTTTTAAATCCTTGTGCCCAAGGTTTAGGCTAATATTTCCAAGGCATGGGTGCAGTCCAGTTATTTTTTGATCGTTGTTGATATGTTTAGGTGTTGAATTCTTAATTTTTCCATTGTATCTTGGGAATAAAACAAATAATACCTACTTGATTTGACACTACTTCCTCTTGGTATGAAAATTTAATGCTTGGTATTGAAGGACATTCTTTGGTATCATGATCTTTTTTCACATATGACTTAAGTTTCTATGTTTTCCAAATCAAGAGGACACTCTATCAAGGCATGTTTCTTTCTACACTTTGGACAAAATGTGCATAGAGAAACATTTTCAATTTTTTTTCTTGTTTTTTTTTAAGGATGTCTATTTGGTCACTAAGACTCCCTAAAATGTTTGTCTTAAAATTATCAAGTAAATTTCCTATTTTAGCCCTACTTACCGTTCTAGCTGTAGATTTGTTAACCTAGAAATAGCAGGATCTCTTGGGCTTTTTCTATTCTTTGTATTTCCTCTTGAAATGTGTATGCATAAATCATAAATGTTTGGTAATGATAATCGATAAATATCCCCTTTAACCATCAACTCGAGAAGATATATCAATTAATCCCTGATGAATTTTAATAGGAGAGATTTCAAAATTTATTCATCTAAATTTTCCATTTTAGCTCTAAACCTTTCAACCAAATCCTCAAGATTTCCATCTTCTCTTTGCATCATTTTGAAAACTTCGTCCTTAAGGTTATGGGGCTTTCAATAATCCTTGTATTTCTCTAAGAATTCATTTTTCATTTTTTTCCATGTTCTAATGTAGTTTGTTCCTAAATCCATAAACCATTGTAATGTTGCATACTTAAGAGTGGCTAGAAACAATTTCAATTTTTGAGAGTCGAGAAAATAGTAATAGGATCTACATGAAACATCGAACTCAAAGAGAAATTTTTCAGGATCCTCACTTCTTAGTCCATGGAAGTTAAGAAGGATGGAGGGTGAGATATTTTTCATTTTTACTATGGTATCTTCATCGAAGATAGGAAATCCAAATGGGTCTGGTTCTATTTTATATCCTCCTCTTCCTCTTCCTGCACATCTTCCACCTCCAATCCTACCACTACTTCCACCTCGAATCCTAGGTTTTCAACCATTGTATATTCTTCAGAACTAATGTAAGGTTCTAAAATTAGAGTTTTTCGTTCCTCTTCTAGTTCATATGGTTCTTATATCAATGGTATATTAAAATAGGTTTCATATTCTTCTTTTTCAGTAGGCAATTAGAGTTCTTGTGCTAGAAGTTTCTCTCCAGTTAAAGATAGAAAAAGTACTACTTCTATTGCAGATGTAGGATCTTGTTCTTCTATTATGGCCTCAGTTGATGAAGTTGGTGAATTTCTAGGTTGGATTTCAGATCTAAGTACGTCAAGAATTCTATGTCTGTCTACAATGGATGGTATACGAGTTTGGGTGGATGGTGTGGCGCTAGGAGGTCATGGTCGGGTGAGTGATGATGTTGGAATTAAACTTCTACCACCACCTACAAATATACCTCCAAAATATCTTTCCTTATGCATGTAATTTTTATTGTTTTTGTTTTTTTCAATAAAAAATAAAAGACTCCTATATACACTTCCCCAGAAATGGCGCCAAATTTTTTGGTAATTTAATTGGTTTTAAATTACTTGTATAAATTGTCAGACAAGTCTAGTAAACTCATGAAGTGTAAATGCACTGGATGTGCTAGGATTCTTGATTATTTTCACAATTCTAAATGAAATTGAGTTTTATCAAAATACACATGGTTTTTATAAACAATTTAATAATTGATATAAGACTCTAATGATGATCACACTCTCTTCTTGTAATATTCCTAAATTATCATGCAGCTAATTAGAATATTAAATTTTGATTTTGCTTCTTAGTTGGAAGAATAAGAGGGTAGGGAGACCCATAAATCTCCTTACTAGAAATAAAACCACTCCAAATGTGAATGGATGGCATCAAAAGAGCTGGATAAGGCTCCCCTATGTGTGAACAAGGGATGAAGCATGTGGATTGGGTCAACTTTGACCAAATCAACAATGCTGGTATGGAAGTAGTGGACATTCAAAGAGGGAGAATGCAATTTTGGAGGGAGATCCTTTGCATGGAAGTAGTGCCTTTAATGAGTGGGTCCAAGGGTGAGGAAGCTCACCAAGAATATAATGAAGGGGATGGCATTCATTGTGATCATATTTTTTATTATTATTTGATTATGATATGTTATGACTTATGGCTCTCTTCAGCTGTTTGGCTAATATTGCAGTGTTGTTTAGCACAAGGGTGTTCCCGAGAGGGAATCCCACCTTCATCCTTTGGGGGACTTTGAGTGCCCACTCAGGACAATTATTTTCACTATATTTCCACATTCCGACATTTTTCCAAGCTATAACTTCTTCTACAATGCAGATTCTATTTAGATATGTGCTAAGTTGCAGGGTGTAGCAGTGGAGGGTTTCTTTGGATCATTTCTGAGATTGTCTTCAGTGGAGGAAGGTTTCTTTCCATTGGGAGTTCAGTAAGGAAGGTCCTATGCTTCATATCATATTTTGGCATCGGTCCAAATCATCATCTTCCCCTACAATTTAGTTCCAGCCCATGACTACATTATTTTAGAGATATGTTGCAGGGGTGAGTTCATTGCTCCATTTGCAATGTTTTATTTTCATTGAAGGGATCATCCCTTCATTGAAAGAGTCTTCTGGATGAGTGAAATTTCAGGTCTACATTAGTTTCAGCCACCTCCTTTTAGGTGCCTAGTTGTAGAGTTTATTCAATCCCAGGGATGCATTCTATCATTCTAATATTTTTTCTATTTACAGAAACCCTTCCTGGGCTATCTAGGAAAAGTGTGTGGGCGCCTAGATCCCAAATTTTGAGCCATCTTTGAGCATGAATTATATAGTGTTACTATGAATTATATATGAATTATTATATATATATATATATTCCATTTTCTGTGCTATGCATTAAAACTGTGTTGTATTGGCTTTAGTGTTTTGTGTAGGAGTGGTATTACATGTATTGGTGCTTTTAGGCATTGGCGGCTTCTTTTGCCTAGCTTGAGGGAATTGATCGCCAAGACATTGTACTTATTCCTTATTGTTATACATAATACCATGGATCTATATTTGGCTCATATGTAATGTTTTTGAAATATCTTGCTATTTCCATTATTGTGTGCTATATTGTTTCTTTCCCCATTTGGGAATATTATAATGGTATCAGAGCATAAATTGGATTAGCCTATGAAGGCATTGCATCTATGTTATCAAAAGAAGAATAAGATTCTCACATAAAGGACAAGACTCACAGAAGAGACAAAGGCAAGTCTCCATTATTTGGAGAAATGGAGGGAAAGAAGTTTTCAAAACTTCTTCTCCAAACTATGCATGAGATTAATAGAGAAATCAAGGGAATGAGGAGGGAAAGACATGAATATCCCTCTAAAATACTTGCATGTGAAGAAAAATCCGATTATTCATATTATGGGTGTGGGCATTCAGCCGCACAATCAGATCTACAACGATCTACTATGCGTACATTCATAGAAAGAGAGATGGAGGATGGAGATGTACCAAAGGAGGAGACTCTTGGTGACAATCTTCAAGAGTATGAATCTCAATCTCAGAGGTTCAAAGATCATCTAAACTTCCAAGGGTTTTGGAAGATCAAGGAGAGCATAATACCTAGAAATCAAAATAGAATTAAAAGGTGCAAGAAACATGATTTTGGTAGATTCTTTCTACATACTTTTGATGGGTCACTTAGATTTACAACTAGGCCTTGTGTGAAGGAGCTACACACATATTTGCAGCAACACCAAATTGGAGAAGATGAAGCCATTAGAGTAGTAGTGCTGGATATTGAAGGTAGGCTTATGCTTGGTGGTTTTATGAAACTTCTTCCTTGAATCATGTAAATGTATCTACTTATGCGAAGTTCACTAGGAGGTTAGTGAAAATATTTGATGTAAAACATTCTGAAACATCCTTGGTTGAGCTAGCCAAGCCTAAAAAAACAAAACCTTTGGATGATCTGGAAGGATCTATAAACCCAACTCCATCCCAGAATTCTATTGAGGGGGTAAAAAACTTGCAGAATACCTTGCTAGAGGCAATATATGCACTTCAAGAAGATCTATATTCTCAAAAGGAAGACATGGAGATCTCTTTTTCAAAAGAGGATCAAGACAAAGAGCCTCTTAATGATGATGAGGTAACCTACATTAATGATGAAGGGGAAGAGCAGGAAAGAGGTAACAAATATTTTGCGTTAGGAGTAGATCTAGTACCTCATGGAGAGGGAGATGGAGCAATTCACTAATGAGAATAATTCTTGTACCCTTGCAAGACGTTCTAAAGAATCCAACATGTGCAAATTAGGGCACAATCCATAAGCAACATGTGCCATAATTGATATATTGTGAGACCATGCAAATGAAAGGAGAAGATAGGAGCGATGCCCAGCATTAGGTGATTAGGAGCACACACCCTTATCTATTTCAAGAGGTTGATACACAAAGGAGGCATACTGATTTGCGCAGTGAGAGCAGGGACAAATAATTCCACTCATATATGCAGTATACTCTTGAAATTGATGTCTCATTACATGGAGTCATTCCATCTGGGAGACCACCTAATCAGGAGTTGATGAGAGATGCTTCACATCTAGTTGCACCACTCATAGATCCGGGAGGGGTGAGAATCCTGGGAGGACTTGACATAGTGCAGAGAGTCCAGGGTAGGCTCAAGGAGGAGGGAGACATTATCCCAACATCAATATTACCCATTCTAACCAAACATCTTGCGCTGAGAAAAAATATTTCAGGGATGGATGGCACCATCATGGTGCAAGGAGACCATTGCATCGATTTGGAGAATCAGAAGATACTTCCACATTGGGAGGAATCTTCCACATATGGTAGAGGTTGGTGGACACTCATGCTTACATTGGCGAAACTAAGAAATTTTTTTATGGGTGATAGCTTCTCATGGAAGGCTAGCCTCCAAAAACTTCAGCCTTCACTAGTGCATGAGCGGCTGCAGGATGAACAGTAGACGGAATATTGTAGCATCCCAGAGTATGACTTTGGTATGAGAGATGTCAAATATGAGAGAAAAAACATGACAGGTGCTCTACATGCTATATCAGCAGAATTGTCATTAATGAGAATTAATCCTTATTGGAGATCCCAACTATTGGTAGAATATTCCAAGGATCTCTTTTCATGCAGAGTGCTTGATGGCCAGTTATCAGATGGGAGATATGAAGTGAGAGATGGGGTCATCTATTTTTAGGGTATATTATTCTTGACTAGAGCCTCTAAGCTCAAGGAGAAACTACTACATGCAGCACATGAGGGTTTTCTCTCCAAACTCACTGGTTTTATAAGACCATAAAATACTATCCAGGAGGGATTCATTTGGGAAGGATTCAAAGAGGATATGCACCATTATATGAGGAGATGCATGGATTTTTTTGAGGATGAGAAGAGATATAACTCTTTGGTAGAGTTATAAAAGCCACTTCCTTTCTCATTGGGAGTGATAGGAGGCCCATCTATGAGCCACCTTACTAGCTTCGACCATGTACATGGTAAAGATTTTATATCTATACATCATGATTCATTTAATATGTATTTGCATTTCCTTACCATTCATGTGTAGGGCATTTCTCCAAGAGGAGGCACCCTTTCTTCTATACTTCCTGGTATAGTTCAAGCCATAAGAAGTATTGATGATGCCCACTCCCTAGGAGATCTTGGGGAGACGATATCTTATTTAGGGTGCGCTCAATTTGCACCATCCATCATACACCTTCTCCAAGAATGTGAGAATATTGGGGAAACAAACAAGTGGTTGGGAAAACTCTCATCATGCCATATTATGATGCAGTTAGGAGTAAAATTGTGCTGGTTGCACTTGAGGGATCATTTTCCTTCTCCAGTATTACACATGGTAGCTACCATGACATTGATTGTGATCCCATATGTTGATGATGTTATTATCATTGTGGGGGACATGATTGGAGAGAAGACACATAGGTTGGATGTGTCCATTGGGAATGAAACTTCCCACACTTATTTATGCTTCAAGGGGAGCATGGGACATTATATGGCTGCTATAGTATATCACTTGTTTCCTTATTAGGTGAGCCATATGGGTGACTTGAGCCTTTGGGAGATGCCTCTCATGAGCAAGTGGGAGGAGTTTTTCTATGAATTACCATTCTAGAAGGTGATTCATTTTATATGGATGATATCTTGGAGGTTGGAGCTTCACATGGGAATGAAGGTTACCTACATTTTTCAAATATATCATTAGCTTCTTGAGGACAAGCAACATTTGGGATAGGAGGATTGTAATATTCCTAAATTAGCATGCAAATAATTGGAATATTAAATTTTTATTTTTCTTCTTAGTTAGAAGAATAAGAGGGTAGAAAGACCCATAAATCTCCTTGGTAGGAATAAAACCACTCCAAATTTTGAATGGAGGGCATCAAAAGAGCTGGATTAAGCTCCCTTATGTGTGAACAAGGGATGAAGCATGTGGATTAGGTAAAATTTTACCAAATCAACATCGTTGGTATGGAAGTAGTGGAAATTTAATCAGGGACAATGCAATTTTGGAGGGAGATCCTTCGCATGGATGTAGTGCCTTTAATGAGTGCGGCCAAGGGTGAGGAAGCTCACCAAGAATATAAGGAATGGGATGGCAACCATTGTGAGCATGTTTTTTATTACTATTTGATTATGGTCCGTTATGACTTGTGGCTCCCTTCAGTTGTTTAGCTAAGATTGCAGTGTTATTTAGTACAAGGGTGTTCCTGCGTGGGAATTCCACCTTCATCCTTGGGGGACTTCGACTGCCCACTCAGGAGAGGTATTTTCACTATATTTCCACATTTCGACATTTTTCCAAGCTACATATTCTTCTACATTGCAGATTCTATTTAGATATGTACTGAGTTGTATGATGCAAGAGTGGAGAGCTTATTTGCATCATTTCTGAGTTTGTCTTCAGTGGAAGAAGGTTTATTTCCATTGGGAGATCAATAAGGAAGGTCCATGTGCTTCATATCATATTTGGCATCAAAGCTGGGTCATCATCTTCCCCTACAAAGAGGCCTGGAAATTTCATGATCGTGTTATTTTAGAGATCTATTCCAGGGTTGAGTTCAGTGCTCCATTTGGAGTGTTTTATTTTCATTGAAGGGATCGACCCTTCATTGAGGGAGTCTTTTGGAGGAGTGCCATTTCAAATATACATCAATTTTAGCCACATCCTTTCAGGTGCCTAGTTCTAGATTTTATTCAGCCCTAGGGCTATATTCTGGCATTCATATATTTTGTGTGTTTCCAAAAAACCTTCCTAGGTTGTCCACGAAAAGTGTGTGCGAGCCTAGATCCCCAATTTTGAGCCTTTTTTTATCACCTATTATTAGATCCATATATATATCTATATATATATATATATATATATTCTAGTTGCAGTGTTATTCATTGACACTATGTTGTCTTGGCTTGATTTTTCTGTGTAGCAGTGGTATTACCTGTATTGGTACTTTTAGGAATTGGAGGCTTCTCTTGCCTAGCTTGAGGGACTTGATCCACAATAGATTGTAATTAATTATTAATTTTATACATAATACCATGGATATATATTGGCTCATATGTAATTTTCTTGAAATCTGCTGCTATTCCCATTATTGTGTGCTATATTGCTGCTTTCCCCATTTGGGAATATTACATTACTAAAAGTATTTCAATTTATATATTCCACACTTTTCTTCGAAATATAAATCTCAAACCTTTGCATAAATGAAATCAATCTCACATTTTACATGAATGAAAATCAAATTCATATTTAATTGCAGATAAGGGAAATCACTCCCAATCCATAAATCTCAATACTTAAAGCAATCCACACAGTTTCATGAATGAAATTATACTTAATGAAAATCACTCTTCACTCTTCACACTTATAAAGAAAATTGATTTCATAAAATCCCTGTCTACCCATGTGCATTCGTACTCTTTGAAAGAGATGAATAACTTAAAAATATTGAGCAAATGAATTATATGAAAGGAAATTGACGATTACAGTTAGAAATTTAAATAAGAAAAATTGAAAACAAAGTTAAATAATTAACTATTTAGTAATGAAAAACAACACAAAAATCCTTTCTTCCTCAAAGGGGCCTCCACAAGAGGTAGGAAACTGCAATTATGCTATTGATCAAATACTTAACCACACATCAATGTGCACTAGAAACACAATGTCTTCTTTAAAACAGAGTTTCAATAACAAAGCTTTGATATTACTGACTATTTTACATTTCTGCCGAGAGTAATTACTTATAGATCTAATGGTAGTTAATGTTCAGAGATTTAAGCCTAATCCTAATCAATAGAAAATAAATTTAATCTAGAAATATAATATCACAATTTTCTCTTAGCAAAGAAAAATCATGAGGCACGAATCTCATTCTTGGTCACCTGTTGCTGACTTTGGTGGTTAAACCTGCCATTGACCATGTAACCAGGATCTGTTCCATCTCTTTATATTGTGGAAATAGGAATAAATATTTATTTATATTGATTTCCACCTATCCATATATTTCGCTCCCCATTTCGCATTCTACAACCTGCGGAACAATGGATGTAGTTGCGGGATTTTGAATTAATTGTAGAATCATTAGAATTCAATAGCCATGGTAAACGTTAAGCTAAATAATAAAGGACATTGTCACTTTATGAAATAGGATACAATTTTATACATTTCATGTTATAAATCATGTAACTTGATGTTTAATGCATTATTATGGAGGTTAAAAAGAAAGAAATGAGATAAATGATGGTGTCAACAAGAAGAAATTATGGGATTCAATAGAGAGTCTAAGTGAGAAATAATTTTTTTCACAAAAATGACTATGCCTAGTTGGAGTGTGTAGGTGGATTGAGAATTAATTCTCAATATGATAAAACAGTCAGGTGCCCATTCTCATGTTTAATGCACTGGCAAAGACCAAGTCAGACGCAATAGTAGAATGGGAGTTCCATGTCAAGGTACACTCAAGAAGTGCGAAAATAGGAAATAATGGCAACATCAAGTGTAGTATAGTTGAGGAACAAAACCTAGGTGCTCAGATAAAAAAAATTGGAGGAAATGGCAGTAGAGTCGACGATGCAGAAATTCTGCACAAATCAGAAACTTGTGCATAGTATAGTGTGTGTTCCCTTTTACATGAAATACTCATCTAAAATCTTCATAAAAACTACTCATATTCAAAAAATATATATAAGAAGAGAGAGTCGAAACAAATAAAGTACTTTCTTATAATAAAACAGGAAAATTACAAATTCAAACCCTTCTTTGCCAAATATTACATTTGTGGGCCTCTCAGCTCTCGCCCTTTACATAAACTCTCACACCATTTCTCTCTATATCTCTCTATCCTCCACCCTCACACAAACCTCATATTTATACATAATTGTGGCTTAATTTCAATCCATGATTTCCTCCACAAATAACTCAACCAAATTCTAAAATAGCTTTATCCCTCCTTTGACTCAACTAAGTTCCATTTAAGGAGTTCATAATACCTAAAATATCTATACAAATCAACTCCAACTCATATTCTCAATTTACTAAGATAATATTTACAATAAACCTCACACTGAGATTTTTCTCTCAATTTATTTAAAATGTGCATAATTTATAAAATAATTAAAAAAAACATCACCCCCTAAATCACCCAAATACAAAATGACAATTAAGCAGGATGCTCCTGCATCAGACTCCCCATGTAGAGAAATTTACATATACTCTTGTCTATGAGGTCTGTCACTTTTCTGTAATAATGCAACAACCACAAGTCTCAATGAATTTCTACCTCTAGGATTCCAGACTCTATTTTGCTGCTGGTCTTTTAAATTATCTACTCCATTTTGTAATTTTGCACAGAATTCCCAGAATAGTATTTTTAGAATACTATTGAATGTAGCTCTCGCTTTTCCATAACACATCATCTTTATTTCTAGAAATACATAATTTTGTATAAATTCTAATACCCATTATTCTAGTCTCCAAACATTAAAGGAATATTAAATTGGGTTTACATCAGCATCACCAACATCACTCTTTCTGTTAACCAGATTCCATCGGCCTCTACAAGAATTTATTTTTCCAATTCCTCGGAGTAATTCCTCTTTGTTTGATGCTTCTGTCTCCAACTGCACTGAACACTCAAATTTATGAAATGAATAATAATCAATAATTTCTCCTTGATCACAACTATAGTTTGTACCTTCATTCATCAACAATTATTAGTTTTAAAAATACAAGACCTTTCAGCCTCTTTTGATGCTGCAAGCACCAATTTCCCATCATAGACATTTTGGATTTCAGTAAATCCTCTTTTGAATTGCTGTCTACTTTTATATTTATCCTATTGGATCAATACTTCTCTTTCCTTTATGTCTCTAAGGACATAATTTTCTTGCTTCTCCTCATCTTTCATCTCATCTTCAAATACTTTCTGCTCAATTTCTCTGATTTCGACATCATATTTATTAATGTCGCCTCCTGTACCTACAACCACATTATTATTTGAAGAGTCAAAGAATTCACTTAAATCTATAAAATTTAGAATCATTTCCTCCTTATCATGCATGGTAACTGCAATATCTTCTGTATCAGGTTTTGCAAGCTTCATTTCTCCTTCAGGTTCCTTGAGCCATCGTTCCAAGAACTCTCTTTCCATGTGCAATATTTCCAGCATTTCATCACAACCTTCATTCTCAGTTTAATTTTTCTTCTCGCGATCCTCTTGAGGCATCCTGTTGTCTGTATCATCACATTACAAAATTCTTTCATCAATTTCATTAAACAAATTAATTTGTTTACCTCCTTGGAATATCACTATAGCATTTTCACTATGTTTCTGCTCCATAATAGCTTCAACTGCCTGTCTTACACCAAACAAGAACTCATCTATGAATTATTTCTGCTGTAACAAATCAGTATCTTCCTCCTCTAAGAGGAATTCTCCATCATACCTCTCCTCAAGATTTTCATTCATCTTTGTGACAGTTTCACCAGACTGTCCATCATCTTCTGCACTTCCTGCAAACACACAAAAGCTATGAGATTTAAAGATACAAGGCCTTATAGCCTCATATGCTTCCCTTGTCCACATATCTTCAAATTTTTCTGGACTATTCCAATAGTCCATGAGATCTTTCTCAGTATCCTCTTCACCCAGAATTTCACCCTGTTCTGGTCCACAAATGGAAACTTCCATTTCCAATTCAGCTTCTCTGAGTTCTTCACATCTCAATTGCACACTCATCATCTGCTCGAGCTTTCTCAGCTCTTCTATTAATTCCATATTTACCTGTTTTCCTCTTTACTTGTAGTCTCTGCCATTTCACTTTCTTCTTCATGGTCCAACCATGTCTCTGGTCTTTCGTATTTCTCTGCAAAATTCCATAAATAACTCAAGATGAACTACTATCTTTGCCTTCTCACTCTCATATTCTTCATCAGTCAATTACTTCCATATGCCATTGCCTTGGCATATTCCTTCTTCTTTCTTATGTTGTGGTATTTCTCACAACCTTTGAAATGACTATCAACAGTCATCTTCTCCTCCTTTGTGAACTTCATCTATTCACTTATGGATTTCATTCCATTCCCTTTTTAGCAAGCCTTCCTACTTTCCATCCAACAATGCAAGCTCTCTTTCTACACTTGGTATCTTTCGGTTCTTTGTCTTGGAATAATCTCTAGGCAAATATCTTGCTCCTCTTTGGTGCAAAGAACAACCACAGTATTTCTTGTGTTATAATGACCAGACTCTTTGGGTGTTGGGCTCCGCCGAGTATGCACCCAATTACATTCAAAAATTTGACTTGATTTAAGACTCTTTGACTCCAAACTTGACATCAACTCTTCATCTTGGATGAAAAATGCACCTTTTTTTACAATAAATCAATGGTTTAACTTGACTCAAGCTATACAAATTTCTTCATTTAACCTTAATATCTTATTTGACTTCCAAGCTCGACCTAATAATTACAATAGTGGATATTTTGACTCTAATTCAAGTTATACAATATACCAATGAACATCCACCCTTAATACACTCTCATGATGTAAAATATTCACTCTACCAATTCTCTCTCATACTTCATTCTTATGATAATATCATAAGTCACTAATTATATCATTTCCCATTATCACTTCCTGATACTTAAGCCTTTTAGATCGAAATGCAATCCACTTTTCCGAAGATTTATTTTATGATGAAAATAAAATAAACCATTTAATTTTCAACATTTAAAATACCTTTTGGAAACAAATTTTCATGCCTTACGTTCCCTTCAAGGTTATTTAATAAACCTTTTCTTTGCAATTTCAACTCTCCAGACTTCATTCCTCTATGTAATTCTTATCACATCTTAGTGCAGATAGTTTTCCTGCACTTCCATGTAGCTCCTTATTTTTAGTGACGGTTCTCATGCAACACTGTCTCTCTTTAGTGCACAAAAACAATTCCTTCATAGGAATTTTCCAAAACTTTTTTTTAACATGGTGGCATCAACATATTTCTCTGGCAGCAAAAAACATAAACTGCATTATCTTCTGAACAGAACAATGTGAAATCATAGATGCTCCTTTGCAGGCTTGCTCCTCCATGTAGATATTAGTTATCACAACCTCAAAAATGATATGCCAAAACCATGATTGAAACATATTTTCACATCAATTTCTGAGAGGGATTTCAATTCCATTCCTTAACTTTGGATTGATTTCACTTTTTCATAAAATTTACAAAAAATTTACTTCTCGAGTATGGTAAGGGAAATTGAATCATCCAATTTTTAAGAACATCTTTAATCAACGAATATTGATTCATTCAATGAGCACTTACCTTTCAGTCTCCTTGTGGGTGAAATAATCTAACCCCTCTCCCTTGTATTCCTGGCTGAACTTGGCTCATTTTTTCTTGGCATTCATAGTAAGATCCTCATTATAATTTGTGGAGGATTTGTGACAACCAGGGTGATCTCACAGTTTTTCTTTACCGATAGTAGAATTATTTCGACAACGTATTTATTCCCTTCTCATGCAAAATTATGGTTCCAGTGGTTTCCACTGATTGATATGGCATGGTTCTCCACAACAACCAACATAACTCATAAATATAGCATAATCCCAGTAGTACAGAATTGAAGCCACAGAGGTTCATGAATGGAACAACAAAATCAACATAAAATAATGCCTATAGCTGGAGGTTGAGAGAAGAAGCTAAGAAATATGTGACTTCTCCTCCCCATTTTTTATGGGCCAAAACTACTAAAGGGTAGAGAAAATTACTGTAGTCAATACGATTTGTATAATGAGCGACTCATCCCATGCAGCCAACCATGAATCTACTTCTTTTTCTATTAAATATGGATCCAAAAGCCCGCGAGCGTTTGCATGGGCCCTACATAAACTAGTCTCTTCAGGACAAAACATTCCCCTCATACATATTCAACCCCCAATTAATGCAGTTCCCACTCTAATGGGGAACTATACTCCAATCGAACAAGACAGCAATGAAGTTGCAGATGCTCACTGAGACAGAGGAGATGTTGACGCAATATCAAGAGCTCTATGAAAGTAAACAATTCATTCACAAGGAAGATCAAGTCGTCAGATGTAACGACCTCCGTTTTAAAATCTACTCTGACATGTTGTATCATGTATCTTGTATCCAAAAATAAATACTTGTGTGTGACACTAGATGCTTCTACACCTGAAGCCACACCAATGAGAAACAGTGCTCAGGCATAGCCTCCATGACCTTCATGCAAGCTGGCATCAATCTACTTTTCCCCCTGCCACATCGTTCCTCTCGCATTGGTTCATGGCTCCAATATTGCAATAGGCCCACAATGCCTCATACCAAAAATTTGATGCAGGTAACAAGGCACATGTTAAATTTTCAAAGTAGCAACAACTTTCCTTCAAAAAAAAAAAAACTGAACTCTCCAAATGGATGGAGTTCATATACTCTCTAATTTTTCCTTAAAGTATTTATACATCATTTATCTCCTTTCAATGTGCAATTTGAGCCACTAGAAAAAAAATACAAAATATATAGGCCACAATATATATACCCGAAGGTCTCTATATCTGATTATCGGCTTATATTATCAACCCAACACATGATCAAGGAATATGCGGCATTCTGATGCAAATATCGGCATAAATATTAATAGAAATATCACCAAAAAGGTAGCATTGGATACTTGCGTTCCAGCTTACAGAAGTTATTTTCCACTCTATGCTGGTTCGATTCCAGCTTTTTAATTTTACGTTGAAGCCATACATTCTACTTTCCATGTCCAGTCTACACAATCTGAGGTTTTCCAATCTGAGATCAATTTCACCATCGACATTTTTTCCAGTTTCACATTCATGGCTCCTCCTCTACATCTACATGCAGATCCACATCGCTGCAGGCTCACACACAGTTTATGCACAATTCACTCATCTCTCATCCACACCCTCACAGATTAATTAGATCTTTGGGCTCTGATATCAAATGATGCAGAAATTCTGCACAAATCATAAACTTGCACATAGTAGAGTGTGTGTTCCCTTTTATATGAAATCCTCATCTAAAATATTCGTAAAAACTACTTAGATTAAAAACAAAATATATAAGAAGAGAGAGCCGAAACAAATAAATTACTTGCTTATAATAAAACAGGAAAATTATAAATTCAAACCCTTCTTTGACGAATATTACATTTGTGGGCCTCTCGGCTCTCGCCCTTTACATAAACTCTCACTCCATTTCTCTCTATATCTCTCTGTCCTCCATCCTCACACAAACCTAACATTTATACATAATTGTGGATTAATTTAAATCCATGATTCCCTCCATAAATAACTCAACCAAATTCTAAAATAGCTTTATCCCTCCTTTGACTCAACTAAGTTCCATTTAAGGAGCTCATCATCCGTAAAATATCTATACAACTCAACTCCAACTCATATTCTCAATTTATTAAGAGAATATTTACAATAAAAATCACACTCAGATTTTCCTCTCAATTTATTTAAAATGTGCATAATTTATAAAATAATAAAAAAAAACATCACCCCCTAAATCACCCAAATACAAAATGACAATTAAGCAGGATGCTCATGCATCAGTCAAAAGAGTCATCGATAGAGATTTTGGGTGTGTATTCTCTACTGTGAGAAAGGAAAAGTGATACTTTTCTATGAAAAAAAGGTTGAGAGTGCCTATGCAGAAGAACAGAGTCCTCGAGAGAGTCAGGACTATGGTGTGAGAAGAGGTCAAGAGTGCATGTGCAGAGGGTCAAGAGCAATACAGTGTTGTGGTGAGAAAGGGCGAGAGAACCTATGGATCGAAGGTTTCAAGTGTTGAAGGCATGTAATTAAGAATAAAAGGCCGAGGGCTAAAATTATGTTGTTAGAGCAGAGTGTCAAGAATAGTTGACATTGGAGTGTGGATAATAGTCTGTGAGGAGTGAATATTGTTAATAAGAATAATATGGTGTAGTAGAGTGACAAAAAAACATATGAGAGATGATAAAAGGAAGAGTGGTTGCAATATACAATGAAAATCGGTTCCTTACTAAGTGTGGGTTGGTGCTTGCACACGGGAATTTGATACCTCTAATGGGTAGTAGAGAAGGCTTGGAGGTTTTTTCCTCCTACAAGTTGGTGATTGCATAAATCCAAGGACCTACAAGTTTGTGCTTGCACCGAATAAATGAATTTTGTGCTTCACATGGTGCTTCTGGTAAGCTGGATAGGTGTTTATAGAAATAGGGAGTTGGTGCTTCTGGCTAGTGGGTGCTAGAAAACAAACAAAGGGATTCGATGCTTCCTATGAGTGGTGGATCACAAAACATATTGGTGTAATAGAGTAGGTGATCTTATTTTTACATCAATAACAACAAAAATATTTGTTGGTTTTTTTCCTGAAAGAGTTTTCACGTAAAACCCTCTGTTTTATGTATATGATGCTCATGGTGTGTGCTTGTGTGTTGATTTTATATTGCATCCATATTATATGTTGTTGTTCATTATATGGATAGTTTCCAAGTTTTAATAAGCAAACATATTGGAATAATGAATTGAAAATTAGCCTTAATATTGATTCACCCCCTCCTTAGTATTAACATTGTTTCCAATAACTGGTATTAGAGCCAAGTTCCTTCAAGAATAGGTTAACTGTTATAAGGTAGATCAAAGGGAAACAATGGCTAATAAATCTTGGATTACATATGAAGGAGTTCCATTATTAAATGGATCAAGGTATGTATTCTCGAAAGGCAGAATGGAAGAATATTTAATGGCCTTGGATGTTGATGTATGACTCTTTGTATTGAATGGAGAATAGAGTGAGCAGAATGATAAATCCAAGGAATTCATCATGAAAGGGTTGTGTGATTCAGATGCCTATAAAGTAAGAAATTATGAGATGGAAAGGGACATGTTGGACAAAATATAATGTTTGTTAGGAGAAGACAACCATCTGGGTCAAGAACAAACTAAAGAGTCCCATTGTTCTTGTAATAAATCAGAACATGTAGAAGTTTCTTCACATCACACTTGTGTTGATGATGAAGAAGTCTCATAAAGGATATTATGTTGCTCATAAGGTAAAATATTTTTGTGTGATATATGAAAAGATATATGTCATTCATTATCTAGATGTTCATGTGAATCACTTGAATATAGATATATCTATGCATCTAGTAGCTGTAATGATAATATCCCAGGTAGTGATGAAGAAGGGATAACCCTTAGACATGTGGGAGACTCCATGGACATAGAAATGATCCTAGATATATGTGGTGACTCAATTATCACCTTTGATAATGAAGAAAATGATCTAGATGAAAGGATCATTTTTAGAAAGAAATTGATCTTCGCTCTAAAGGAGACCAGGGATCTATCAAAAGAAAGTCTCAAGAAAGAGGAATAACTAGAAATTTATGATTTTGATAATGAAATATTGAGCAAGAAATTAGTTTATTTTAATACTCAACAAGAAGAGGCTAGCGCATTGAATGGGAAGTTAACTAGTCAGAGGAGTGAGAAGGAAGCTTACTCTGAGAGACTACAAAATGAAGTAGTCCCATTGAGACATGCCATGGAAAATTTAAATAAAGAGTTGTCACAATACCATAATCTATAAGGTAGCACAAAGGCCTTGGATGAAATGCTTATTAAGAAAAAATCCACACTTATCAAGGCGTGTTTGGGTTTCAAAGAAGAAACATGCTCCGTTAAGGAAAAGGCTGAAGGGTCAACTTCAGGGATAAAGGGAGTTCGAGGTTCCAACAACAGCAAATGAGAAAATATTTTTGATAAGAACAACAGCAAGGAAAGAAGCAGCAACAAAAGAAGATAAGGGAACAATAGAAGGATAAGATGCAATAACAAGCAAATTAGCAGAAGAGAACTAGGAAAATGAGAGAAAAAGTGCATGACAGTAATGCAAACTATCATGGAGGTCACATGAAGAACCAGCAGAGGTCGTTTCCTTCTCATGGAAAAATCCTTCAAAGAGAATTTAATATTTTTCATCAAAAGCATTTTTATGGGTATTTTTTCTCTTGTAATCATTTTCGACATAAGGCAATAGAATGTAGATGCCATGCAAGAAAATGAGAAGTGTTGGGTAGGATCAACCCAAGGATACATAAAGAGTACTTAAAGAGGCTAGGATAAGTCATGTTGGTTGAGATAGGAGTTTTGACTAGATAATTGTCAAGAAGAGTAACATTGTTCCCTCTCCTTAGACCAAACTAAATGGTACAATAGTGGAAAATTTATCCACAAGGAAGAAAGATACATAAATGGGGATTTGAAGCATGCATCTCAAGTGATGTGGAAAAATAATTCAAGGATGTATTCAGTGCTCCGAGTAAAGAGGTCATGCTTAACAATGAAAGGAGAAATCATCAAGGTGCTGACATTTTTATGAAGAAAATTCATAGAAAAATTAAGAAGGATGATTCTCATGTTCTAGTGAGAGAACCATTTCTAGGAGCCCATTGTAATGAGTAGAAGTTTAAAAAAGGGAAAGGAAGTAGAAATAACCCAAACACCATTCTCTTACAAACAAAGAAAAATGGTAGCAAGTTCGTTTCGGTTAAGAAATAGGAATTGAAGGAGAAGTTTCCTCTATCAATGTGAAGATAAGAGAGAGCCCAAACATGGGCAAAGAAGAAGAAATATGGAAATGCCTTTGTTAGGACTTAGTCATTGAAGGTATGGAAGAAGAAGGAGGATGATTTGGTCAAAGGGAGTATATCTTCTCTTTCTCTTCTGTAAAGGAAGAGAATGGCCTCAAGGGAGGCCAAATGTATGATTGAGACTTATTGCTAATTAAAAGAATAAATTGGCTTATTAAATGTATCGACATTGGAAAGGAGGAGTGCAACAAGCATGAGAGATATGCGACAATATCTTATGTTGTGAATAAGGTGGGTTGCAGTCTATAAATGTGGAGTGACAAGAGTCTCACAGTGAAGTCAGGTCCACATGATCAATCCCCACAAAAAAGGAATAAAACAGTTGCAAGAGATCATATAGCATTGTCTTGGTGGGAGCTTCTTTGATAAGTTGTAGTAGGAAACAATTATCATCCTCAACAAGGAACATTGCTGAGAAAATTCAAGGTTTCCATCTTGGGCGAAATATCCTTATTTCATTTAAGTTGTGAGTTTGATTATGCCTAGTGAGTTTTATTGGTGTAACATTTCAATGTCGTTTAGTCTTTCAACTGGTATTGCTATGGGAGTTGATAGTTTGGGCTCACGTGGAGTAACCTTATGTGCAAATGGAAATTTATTTATGAGATAAAGTATTAGATTTTTCCCGGTAAATTGTTCCATTTATATCTTCTTGGTACAATTAGTATTTTTTAAAGCAATGTTCTATATTTAGAGGCCTGATATGAGGGAAAGAAGTGTTGACTATATATATTCTCAGGAGAAGTGAGCATAGAAGTTGAAGTAACTACAGAGGAGAGGAGAAAGACAAAAAGCATCATCATTGATTGGTATTTGCAACAACACCAATATCATGAGAAGTTCAATTATATTAGTTTTTATCTTTAAATAATACAAAACATTAATTGGTATGAAGAGTATCCATCCAAAAACCATAAGGTGTCCAAGACAGGAACCACAAAGAATAGGTATTATATGTTCATGGGAAGCATATCATGTATGCCTAGTCTATGGAGTAACAACAATGTCAATCCTGGAAAAGATGTCTGCAAAGAAGAATACACATATAAACAACTAGACCTTGGTCTTGACGACGTTGATTGCATGGGGGAGTGGAAGGTAGATTGTACCCCCTTTTTCCGTTGATGTCAAGTGGGGAGAGGATTTATGGATAAGCCGTGATGGCGCGTGAAAAATAGAGAAATTAATTGGTGGATTATGCTAAGAGAAGTCTATAAGCAACATGTGGAATGGCCATCAAACTAAATATGCGGATGAGGTTTTGTCATCAATTTTGAAGGGGGGGGTTTTGAACCGTTCAAATTGAATAAGTGTTGGTAGGGGTGTTGGAATTAATGTTAACTAGACTAGAATGGATGCTTTCTGCAGTAGATATTGGAAATTTAAGTCACCTAGAGGAATATTGTGATTCATTGATAGTTGCAGGCTACTGGTGGAGAATCACCATAGTAGTAGGGTTATTGGAAATATATAAAATATGAGTGTAATGTAATTTGATTTCAACCAAAGGAAAATGGTGATCCATTGATAGTTGTAAGCTACTATTAGAGAATTGTTGGTCAGTTTAATTTCTTATTGATTTAAACAATCAAGTGCTACATAAATTGTCAACCCAGGGAAGTCAATTTATTTCAAAGGCAATCACACAATGCATATGCTCAATCTCAAAAGAAATGAAATTTTGTAGTAAAAATCACACTAATCACACCTTTCTTCAACAAACTGAAGTCTACTTGAGTTATAGCAAAGACAATCTTTCTATTGCAGACAATCATCAAAAGAATCCCGGATTACATTAAAAGGACAAAAATCTAGGAAAGGAAACCAATCTGCAAGATGAAAGACCAATTATGCTATAATAGAGAAAATGACCCTATTCCCCAAGTAGGAATCTTCAACACTTGTTTCTGATTACCAAGCTTTCACAAAATCATTCTGTAAACAAGATTACCAATTAAAATAATCCACAATTACCTAGGAATGAATTGTATGAAAACAATGCAACAAGTAACGGAAACAGAGTTTCAACAATAAATAACAAAGTTACAATACTACGTAAGTGATTTCAGCAAACATATTTTAACAAGGCATAAATAAAAAAGAATAGTTAACAAACTACGGAAATAAATGGATGAATCTTGTGAAGAAGGCGGGCCCTTTCCTTCTCACAAGATTCCCCAGAAGAAGAAATTAAAATGAAATGCTCAGAACAAACTTTTATTCATATGTCAAAAGTACATATTACAAAGGATTCACGTTCCTTCTCTGTTTCAAAAATAAACCTCCCGTAGTCTCTAATTGTCCTCTAATGGTGATGTCTCCTCCTTTTAAAGAGGAGACATCTATTACAATTGATTACATTATAGAAATCCTATTTTTAATCCAATCTGATCTTCTATACTGAAATAGGACCTTTCTGTTATTCCATAGAAAAATGTTGTTACAATGGTTACGATAGTACTGGCTTCAAGGTGTAGTTGTTACGGCCAGTGTAACAGCTTCCTTACTTATCTTTCCTATTGCTATCGTGCCTGAAATACTGCTTCAAAATCGCAAATCACAGGCTGCTTCACCAACGGGATTTGCGTACTATGTTGACTGTTTCAGCAACACTGTATTTAGAAAGCCATGATGGATTAACATTATCCTTTAAACAATTTCAACAATGTGGTTCCAATAGTCATGATAAATTAACCGCAGTCTCCAAACTGT
Organism: Pinus albicaulis; assembly: GCA_034641835.2. Lineage (NCBI taxonomy): Eukaryota > Viridiplantae > Streptophyta > Pinopsida > Pinales > Pinaceae > Pinus > Pinus albicaulis. Next base: position 274,529,371 of record CM076573.1, read on the forward strand.
TTCAGCAGTTGTATAATTTTGATTAATGATTAAATATGAAAGTAATGTAAAATTACATGTACAACAAGTTAAACATATAGTAAAGAGAAGAATGTTATATACCTTTGGAAGAATGGATGAAAGTGATAGTATAAGCTTTAAATATGGGCTAGATTAGAGTGGAATGATAGCAAAATGTATGGTCAAAATGGTACATTATGGGGTCCTAACATCCCCCCCCAACTAAAAGGGTTGCATGTCCTCAGGCAACTTTAGTCTGAGTCAGAATTTGAATACTGTCTTTTGGCATGCAAATTACTTAGGCAGTAGCTATAGAAGGTGCTGTCTGTCAAGGCTTTGAACCCTTGCGAATTTTGGAATATTTTCTAATTTGTTGCTTCATCCTTTTTGGCCAACCTATGATGAGCATGATATTCCTTTGCTGGTATCCAAAAAATAGGAAAATGAAAGTGGTACCCTATCCACTTTTCAGCACATTGCTGAACACATCTGATGTAATTGGGTACTCTAGAGAATACGGTTTCGAGATTAGTAGGACTGAAAGGATTGTACTCCTGATTCTCCTTAGAGGATTGTTGCCAAAACATATTGTTTGCTCTTAAAGCAGCAGTTTCTTTGGCCCTGATAAAGTATTGACAGTCCTGAAGTACTGAAGCCTGTAATTTCTGTATATGTTCAATCATCCCTGGCTTCTTCAAAAATTGATGATACTCTGCCACAAATATTGCAGCGTTATGAGGTTCTGGCCTTATCCAGAGAAGACGGTTGTCTTCATTATGCCTGGTTGCAAGAAAAGTAGTCTGCCATGTAATCTGAGTAGCAAGGAAAGAGGCAAATGCCCTAATCTAAATGTCGCCAATAAGAGGGTTAAGATTAATCTTTCTATTTTCAGGGATGGCTTCATTGTGAAGGTACAACTCACATAGTAAGTGTTGATCACTGGTGGAGGCTTCTGGAAATGTTTTCACAAATTGTTTGGATGTAAGCACCTCATGGGGTCTTCCATCTTTGACTGCTTTCAACTGAAATTAAAAAAGGTGTTCTGAGAGAAATAAAGAGTAATTTAGAGATGGTTTCCTCTCGATCGTTAATATGTAGATGCCACCCCGGAATTTGTTGGGTCGTTAATATACCATTATTATTATCACTTTTGAATGCTTATTCCACCCATTTCTATTATTCTTCATCATGTCATTTCTTATAATTTATTGCATAAATCCATTTTATAATGATTTATGCTCTTATGAATGAATGTTATTTATTCTCCTTTATTTCTAAGAAATTGATGATTATGCATGATTTTATCAATGATAGTTTTAATAAATCAGATGTAACATTATTCACCATTTTTAGCCTCCAAGATAATTTCCAGATTGAAGATTTGATCATTAAAAGTGCCAACTCAGAAATTCGCTGGAATAAGAAGTGACGGTTTTGCGGTTGAGATTTCGAGCAAATGAAGCAGAATCTGGAAAATCCGGAACATGGGTTTTGTCCAGAACGGACCCAATTAACTTTAATGAAGAACGGTTTGCCCAAATTCAGCTTTTACTGAGAGAAACACAGGGTTCTTTGAGCACGATTTTCTGAGATTTGTTGTTGCAGCCGTCCTCCAAATCTCAGCTGCAAAGCCAAATTCGTCTTGCTCTTGTTGAAAGCTGGATGGAAATATATCTTCTTGTTTATCAATTGGTTGGAAAAAATCCAATTTTGTAATAGAAATCATGTTGTAGTTATCTCTATTGTAACTGCTCTATGATCTCTCTCTATTTAAATGAAAACAGAGATCAGAGATGGGGATGATTGGAGGATGATTTTTGGGGATTCGAATGATGGAATTGAGGATGAATTAGAGATTCAGAATTGAGGATGGTAGAGAGAATGGATAATGGATGAGATATTGAGAGACTTCTTGTTGTAATCCACTGTAACTCTGCTTTGATATTTTAATATAAATCTAGTTGCCATTCCATCTTTGATCCTGAAGTAACCCAGCAGCATCTGCTGGCGGCTAAGGGCCCAGCCTCTGGTGGAGTACGCTGCTGCTGTATTATATCTTTATGCTTCATGTGTGGTTTGATTTCTTTCTTTTACTCTGTTCAGTAATCTGACGCACTTTCCTGTTTTACATATCAGCGCTATTAGATATACTTGATTGGATACTATCGTTATCTGCAATAGGAATGCTATGTTATCATTTTAACTTTGTATCGCATTGCTGTTCCTTTTGATAATTGATATAACATTGTTGTTCCTTACAGATTGACATTCGATTACAGATTAACCGCGCTATATGTTCCTAAATCGGTACAACTGTATGATGTATTCTTAAATTGTGACTGTTGTTTATTCGGGATTGTTGTTCCGTTACACTTGCTGTTACTTTATAGTTATGATTCATGCATATTGTATCGAAGCTCGTATTACTGTCCCTTTTAATGATAAGTATGTTGCGTACTTGATTTGGATTGTTGTACATTCATATTTAATCTGTTGTTCCATTTCCTGTTATTCGCATTATCTTTTCTTTGGTGTGAGAGATGATCTGTGGCTGTAGTGAACCTTGGCATTTACTGCCTAGCTCCTAGACCCGTGGTCCATGCTCTAATTTCCTTTCCATCAGTTTCCAAAGGGATGGGCTATTGTTGTCGAACCCTTGACTGATACATTGCTTATTTTTCCGAATGAATGATTTAGTTTAGAACATTTCAGTTTCTTGCTGTTCCAATTAGATTTTGTTCCCATATTTCATTTACTTTTGCATTTTAAGCACTATACTGCAAAACATTACTCTTGAGTAAATAGCCGCCTCAGACTGAGTACACTCTTGAAATAAAAAGTCGTCCCTGGGTTGATAATTAATGTGAAGGTAATTAGGAGTTAAAAAGACCCATTTTATCGCTCCACATTTTGGCGCCGTTGCCGGGGAGAGTGTAGCCATTTCTAAAGAGTAGTGTGAATCTGATGAGTGCCTGCTAGGGAAGAGTTGGGTATTAAAAACGGAAGGTAAGAACCTGCGTACGGAGCATGTAACAGCCCTGCTCCCCCGCCCGCTTTCCGGCAGATTTGTTAATTTTTTGTGTAGAAATAGATGTTTGAATTTTTGTGTGAATGACTAGAAAAAAATATAGAAATTTTTAAAAAACGAATCACATGATTTCACTCAAGTGGTGATGTAAGCACCACCCATTTCACTAACTAATTGACAGGAACATTTGAAGAAGGAGCCTCGAAGAAACACATGAAAAACATCTTATATTATGGTAAGAAATGGCTCACGTTTCTACTTTTGAATTTCCTATCAAAGATCTAGGAGTGACACAAATGCACATAATTCCCCCATCTTTACCAAATTTTCATGGTTTAGCAAATGAAGATCCAGATACATTCTTATTTGAGTTCGAAATACTTTGTAGAGGATATGATTATTGTACTAATGACCAAAGATTGAAAGTGTTTCCTCTTACTCTAAAAGGAGCAGCTCTCCGATGGTTCATGAGCCTAGGTGGGAATTGCATCCAATCATGGGAGGACATGAAGAACATATTCTTCAAGAAGTACCAAGACTATTGCAAATCCAATGAAGATATTTTCGGTATGATACAAGGGGAAGATGAAAGTTTGGAGGACTATGTAGATCGATTTCATTATAACCTTCAAAAATCAAAGCATAAGCATTTGGAAAAAGAGATCTTAAAAACACTCCTTCTTAAAGGAATCAAAGATGAATTTTTAGAACTCTTAACTCTGATAGGAAAAGGTGATGTTTTTCAGTTATCATATGATGATGTTTGTGAGTTGTGCATAAGGTATTCAAGAGGAATCTCCAAGGCTGGTAAGAATTCTAGAGATGTTTGTTCTTCCTTTTCCAAATCTGCTACAAGAATAGGAGACATAAGAGCTGAAATCAATGATTTATTTGAAAATTTTAAAGTTGATTTTATTAGCTCTCTAAGCTCAAAATTGGACGTTTTGCAGGTTCATAAAAATGAAGAATTTGATGAAGTATTTTTCCCTCATGACCGAAAGGAGCAGCCCATAGATGGTTACTCTTCCTTATCTAGGATGGAAGTATCATATCAAAGAGGTGAGGAAGCTGCAACAAGGTCAAAACCATGGAAATCATGGCCTACAGGTATGGTTCAAAACACTTCTTCTCCATTCTCTTACTTGCATAATCCATTATGGAATACTCATGTTCTAGGACAGCCATGTCAATTTCAATATAACCACCAATCTTATCTACAAGTTTGGCATGGTTCACCTTATGATTGCATGACTACTCTCCCTCATCTTGTAGCACAAGCACATTCTCCATATTCTCCACCAGCTCTTTCACAACATCCTACTTGCATATCAAATTTATCCACTCAACCCAACCAACCACATCATCACAATGCTCCATTCCATACACAATTTCCTGCTCAACTAATTCCACACCCTCACCACAATAAACCAGTACAACATGCTTACAATGTTGAACCGCAAAATTTACCCATCATTCCCACCCATTCTATCTCACATGCACCAATGGAGAAAACTTACAATGAGATTCAGAATGTTTCAAATTCAAAAATTGTAGAAGCTATGGAAGAAAATGAGGTTTCTTTTAGTATGCATCAACAAGTCATTTTAAAAGCTCAAGAACTTCATGATATGATGGCTATGGGAAATCAAGAAAGTAAAGGATATATTGAAGATTGGTTTCATTCCATCACTTGTTTGCAGCATCACTCTATACTTCAACAATTTTTGACAACATCTTTTCAAGGGAAGTTGGCTTCTCATACCCTATTTTTTATCAACATGCATTTTTCAAATTTGGGTATGTACATATTTGAAGCCTTATTTCGAAAATGGTTCCATTGGAAGTACTCCTATACATAGTCATATTCATATTTCAATCAAAGTAGGTTAGTGAAAAAATAAAATAAAATAAAATAAGAACATAAATAAATCCATTTTGTTTTTTTTTGTTGTTGTAAAAATAGTTGTTTGTTTGTTGCAACACGCTATCAAATCAACATTGGTGATAATTTTTTAATTAATTTGTGTATGTAGATGACTTATAATGGAAATAATAGTTCTATAAACACTCATATTCATTTTTATCACCAATTTGAAAAAAATGCTTGAATATCATTTTTTTTGGCTTGCGGGCTTGATGAAATTTCTGGAAAAACAGTCGGGACAGTCATGTTTTGAGGGGCCAAAAGTGAATATTTTTAAAACCTATTTCTATCCTAAGTAGCCCTTGATTTCTACTTTCCAACCCAATTTGAATCACTCAATTTGGATTTGAAACGAAAAAGTTAGAAACAAAACATTGACAGGGTGTCTAGTGGGCAGCTCAGGAACAGAGTTGGGACAGTCAGTTTTTGGAGGCATAAATGTTTGAATTTTTAAAACCTGTTACTATGGTAGATTCCCCTATGAATCTAGTTTACAATGCAATTGGAATCACTCATTTTTGATATCGTATGGGGAAGTTATGATCAAAATACTGACTGTCTATCGTAAATAAGCACCCTTAAAACTATGTCTTTCTGGTTGTTCCTTACAGTGTTTGACCTATCAATTCTTCTTTTCTTCAAAACCTGTTTCTATTGGAGATAAATAAATGAATCTACTTTCATTTCCAATTTGAATCATTTGAATCCGACATCAAACGAAGAATCTATGCTTGAAATATCAATCGTTGGTCTAGATTGGGTAATCGAAAATGACTCTATTATGCAGGTTGTTCTCAACAAATTTGACATATCATAGCATTGAATTTTTAAAACCTGTTGCTACTGGAGATAACCCTTTGAATTAGCTCTCATTTTGCTTTGGAATCACTCAATTTCGACGAAAAACAAAGAAGTTGTGATTAAAACACTACAGGTTAGCATGATTGGCCACTGCTCTCCCGCAAGTGACAGATAAATTTTACTTTGTTATTTTCTCAATGGATTTGTTATACAGAGTAACTACTTGTTGTTTTTTGCATAATTCTTGGATTAGGGGAACCCGATCACCTCTCTTTCTCCATGTTTTAATGTTTTATTGCAGGTAGACACTCGTTTTTTGTAGGTCCTAGGAGAAAAAGAAGGTCAATTTATGGACGAGTGATTCTTGAAACAAATTTTAATAAAACAAAAGAATTTCATCCAACTCATTACCCAACGGATTCATAATAGAACAAATGAAGAATTGATTTCAATTTGAAGATTCATGTCTTATCACTGCTGCCAAAACATTTTTCAAAGAGATCATTTTTTTTGACATAACATCACAGTTGTTGTAACTTAATTTAGTTATTTACATATTGTTTTTAAATAAAACGTTGTTTCTTTTCTGATATTTTTTATATTTTGTGTTTCAGGTGTTGCTTCATTCAAATTGTGACCCATCCTCAGCATCAATACAGTGAACAGCTAATTCATTCTTTGCGTGCTTGCATTTCATGCTTGTGCATTTTTGCTGTTCTTTTTCTGAAGGGACAACGTTTGTGTGCACTTTTGTCGTTTCTGCTGTTCCTTTTTCAAAGGGACAGCAATTTCGTTTTACTATTCCTTTTCCAAAGGAACAACACCTTTTTGGTCAGCAATTCATTTTGCTGTTCCTTTTTCACGGTTCATTTTGCCATTCCTTTTCCACGACTCTTTTTGTTGTTCCTTTTTCACTTTTTGTTGTTCCTTTCCGAATGGAACAACACTTCTGCACTTTCACGTTTTGCTGTTCCTTTCCGAATGGAACAGCACTTCTGCACTTCCACTTTTTGCTGTTCCTTTCCGAATGGAACAACACTTCTACATTTTCACGTTTTGCTATTCCTTTCCAAATGGAACAGCACTTCTGCATTTTCACTTTTTGCTGTTCCTTTTCGAATGGAACACCATTTTTGCACTTTTACGTTTTGTTGTTCCTTTCCAAATGGAACAACACTTCTGCACTTTCACGATTTGTTGTTCCTTTCCGAATGGAATAGCACTTTTGCACTTTTCATTTTTGTTGTTCCTTTTCCAAAGGAACGTCACGTGTGTTTTTGCTGTTCCTTTTCCAAAGGAACGGCACTTGCATTTTTGCTGTTCCTTTTCCAAAGGAACGACACTTTTCATTTTTGCTGTTCCTTTTCCAAAGGAACGGCACTTGCGTTTTTGCTGTTCCTTTTCCAAAGGAATGACACTTTTAGTTTTTGCTGTTCATTCAAAAGAGCAACACTTTAGGATTATTTTCGAGAGCAACCCTTCCTTCCTCTTGTGGGACTATTCCTAGTTCATCTCAACCACATTTTATTGATTCCCCTTCATGGCATGAAGTACACTATTTTTACGAGGACAAGAATTATGGATTCTATTGAAGCGAGTTAATATCATTCACGTTATGATCTTTAACAGGACAACTCCTTGATGATAGATTATTTTCAAAAGGGACACAATTATTTATATACTACTTTACTGCATTGTTTTCTGTTGAACATGATATCGATTGATCATCTTAATACCATGCTGGTTCCACCCTTCCTGGTTATAATCTTCTCTGTCTGTAATAAATGAGATTATGGGTATATTTTTTTCTATTGACATGTTCAACTTCTTCCACCATCCCTGCTCTTAAGGAGTACTGAGCCTCCCTCTTTTTATCATAAAATTGTGTAATAACAACAAAATTTTGTTCACAGATGGAAGATAGGGGGTCTCATTACGAGCCAACCTACCATGTTCATAAGGTTGTAAGAAAGTGACATTCCCATTATGGCCACCACACCAGGGTTATGATCCATTGGATAGTCAAATTATCCTTGGAACAGGAGGTCTCATCACGAGCCGGCCTGATCACTTTTGCTACATCCCACTGAATGGCAGTGTGGTTATCTGGTTACCACGCCAGCACACTGATCTCTTCTGTAGAACAACGCTGTAACTCTCCATTTATAAATTGAGGATCCTGGCTCATATGGGTTAAACAGCAACCCTGCCGAGGCTATGGACGCCTGCTGGCAGCAGCGGCTCTGCTTATGGTATTGAAGTTATATCTTATCGTCAATTATTATCATAATACATTTTTCTTATTTTTTTCTTTTTATCAGAGAAGTTATTTCCTTAACTTTTTCCCCGTTTTGAACCTTTATGCATGGGAAATTGTTTTATGATCAATCGCATCATTTTCAGCTAGCATACTATCAGTAAAGCATCTTTTTGGCATATTGTTGTTCTTTTTCTCTTTTTCATCACCTATCATCAATTCAAAGCGTCATATCTCTTATTCATAACTATCTTTACACACTCTTCTCTCATTATAACCATAACTCCCGCTATCCTATCATTGATATGTGTACTCTGCTTCATTCACTGCTATATTGTTCATTCCCTTGCCTTGCCATCAGCACAACACCTCTCATATGCTTTATGGTCATGGAATTCATTTTCCAATTGGAGGGGGAATGTATGCATTATGGGATTGCATGCGATATGATTACTGCACTCTGCCATCACTTGTTGATTTGCCAAAATATTAGTATTGCATGTATACATAAGTTTTTCTGATTGGAATTTTTGCATGCATCTTATCTATTGCTTACACTATGGATTCAAAAACATTGTATGCCAAATAGTGCTTTGTTTGCAGGAAAACAACAAGTATGGGCAGAATTCTATTCATAGCATGACCACACTATTGCACTTAACAGAAGAGGCTTGCGCACGTGAACAATTCTTCAGACATGATGTGCTTACCTGGATTCCACCTTTTGTATCACTTTCAGCACCAACTCTGCCTACATCAGCTTCAACAAATGCCAGTCCATATATGTCATTCCACATTTTTATTTTTGGAGGTAAAACTTCAGGTAAAATAGCATAATTTTCTGATTTATTACGAATTTAGGAGAATTTACTGAAATCCATTTTTAGCATTATTTATCATCCTTCATTCCACATCTTTACCACTTCCCCTTTTTCAGCGGCATATCATCTTTCAGTTTGGGGGAGTGTTGCTTTCATTCATTTCTTTCTTATGACTATGCCATTCATATTCTTTATCATCCATTGCTATTCTTATTCATTCTCAACACCTCCCTTATTCCATGTTGTTTTACACCAAGCATAGAATTCAACAACTGGTAGCAACCACCTCTATTTGTTTTCTAGCATCGCATGAGGGCATGCTAATTTTTCAGAGAGGGGGAGGAATTGCTACGCATGATGGATGTTTTCTATTTTCTTTCTCATTTAAGGCATACAATTTCAATGTAGAAATTGATTTCCATAATATTTTTAAAACTATGAACTCAATTCTTGTGATTTTTGGAAAACACAGACGTATCATTAATACAAACCCAGACAATTTCAAGATAAATTGGTTCATAAAATTTCGGAAATCATGCACTCTCACCTACAGCCATTTTGTTTATATCTCATGATCCGTGCATCAAAACGATCCGATTTTTGGATCATAAAGGCATTCATATATTATAAATTTACTTGCCAAATTTCAACAAAAGCTGGTTTGTAGTTTTTGAGAAAATGGTTAATGAAGTTTGTTGTTACTTATATCATATTTTGTTGCAACTTCATATATACATATAGTTGAATTTCAATATAAAAATTGTTATGCCTTCATCAAGATTACTAAAAGTGAATATTCATTAATTAAGGAAGAATTCATTTGTTCTATCCATTTCATGAGCTGAGATGAAAATATTTTTTATTGCTTGGTTAACACATGGGTTTTTGTCTTTGGGTTGCATGAGGACATGCAATATATTCAGTTTTCGTTGCATGAGGACATGCAACATATTGAGTGTGGGGGTATGTTGGGTCGTTAATATACCATTATTATTATCACTTTTGAACGCTTATTCCACCCATTTCTATTATTCTTCATCATGTCATTTATTATAATTTATTACATAAATCCATTTTATAATGATTTATGCTCTTATGAATGAATGTTATTTATTCTCCTTTATTTATAATAAATTGATGATTATGCATGATTTTATCAATGATAGTTTTAATAAATCAGTTGTAACATTATTCACCATTTTTAGCCTCCAAGATAATTTCCAGATTGAAGATTTGATTATTAAAAGTGCCAACTCAGAAATTCGCTGGAATAAGAAGTGACGGTTTTGCGGTTGAGATTTCGAGCAAATGAAGCAGAATCTGGAAAATCCGGAACATGGGTTTTGTCCAGAACGGACCCAATTAACTTTATTAAAAAACAGTTTGCCCAAATTCGGCTTTTACTGAGAGAAACGTAGGGTTATTTGAGCACGATTTTCTGAGATTTGTTGTTGCGGCCGTCCTCCAAATCTCAGCTGCAAAGCCAAATTCGTCTTGCTCTTGTTGAAAGATGGATGGAAATATATCTTATTGTTTATCAATTAGTTGGAAAAAATCCAATTTTGTAATAGAAATCATGTTGTAGTTATCTCTATTGTAACTGCTCTCTGATCTCTCTCTATTTAAATGAAAACAGAGATCAGAGATGGGGATTTTTTGAGGATGATTTTTGGGGATTCGAATGATGGAATTGAGGATGAATTAGAGATTCAGAATTGAGGATGGCAGAGAGAATGGATAATGGATGAGAGATTGAGAGACTGCTTGTTGTAATCCACTGTAACTCTGCTTTGATATTTTAATATAAATCTAGTTACCATTCCATCTTTGATCCTGAAGTAACCCAGCAGCATCTGCTGGCGGCTAAGGGCCCAGCCTCTGGTGGAGTACGCTGCTGCTGTATTATATCTTTATGTTTCATGTGTGGTTTGATTTCTTTCTTTTACTCTGTTCAGTAATCTGACGCACTTTCCTATTTTACATATCAGCGCTATTAGATATACTTGATTGGATACTATCGTTATCTGCAACAGGAATGCTATGTTATCATTTTAACTTTGTATCGCATTGCTGTTCCTTTTGATAATTGATATAACATTGTTGTTCCTTACAGATTGACATTCGATTACAGATTAACCGCGCTATATGTTTTTAAATCGCTACAACTGTATGATGTATTCTTAAATTGTGACTGTTGTTTATTCGAGATTGTTGTTCCGTTACACTTGTTGTTTCTTTATAGTTATGATTCATGCATATTGTATCGAAGCTCGGATTACTGTCCCTTTTAATGATAAGTGTGTTGCGTGCTTGATTTGGATTGTTGTACATTCATTTCCTAGTAGCCAATAATTTTTTTACCAGGTCAAACATTAGGAGAATTTTTCCTTTTAGCTCTTTATTCTCCTTCTTGTAAACTCTAGATTGCTGGAGTGTTTGCTCCAAGATATCCCAATTAGAATATATATGATTCTGCCAAACTAATTTGTGTTTCTGTAGGGTTTTATCTTGCGAAATGGCATACTATTTCCTCCACTTGTTCATTACTTCTAGCTCATCCCATGGTTCATTTTGTGTTCCAGCATTGCAACTGGTAGGCTGAGGTATAGTCTGGGTAGCAGAATCAGTTACAGTAGGGTAGGATACTTGTACATCATCTTTTTTTTTTCTAAAATTTTTGAAGGCCCTACTGGTTCTTGTGTAATAATAGGGCATTCCTCTTTGACTACAGAAGATGTAGATGCTCCCAGCATTGAAACTTGAACTATCTTATATTCTGCTTGTTGATAGATGTTTCCACATTGGCTGCACATATATTCCTTATATGGATCATTTTCTATATGTTTGTCTTCCATGGATGATGTATGGGCTAGGGTATAAAAATTGAGCTCCTTATCATAGGCTTTCTTTTCTATCACCAGTGCTTGCTTATAGGTTTCCAATTCTGATCTTTGAAACTCATTTTCCTGTAAAAGGGAAGCCAAAGTGACTGGGCTTTGTATCTCAGTTGCATTCTCAGGAATTGATTGTTGTGTTTCAGCTGTAGCTGGTTCTTATGTGACAGCTAGAGCTGGTTCCTTTGTGGTAGCTACTGAATAAGTAGCATCCTGGGTGTCTAGTTCTTGTACATCAGTAGCTGGTTCTTGTGTTTCAGCTACTGACTGTGTAGCTGGTTCTTGTGGCACAACTATTGACTGAGTAGCTGGTTCTTGTGTGACAGCTACTTGTTCTGTAGAAAATGATGTCACATTACCCTGGGCATCTGGTTTTTGTGTTTCAGTGCCACAGGGTGAGACAGGTAATAATTCTGGGGTTTGGAAGGGTGGTGATGTGTGGATTTTTAACAAAATGGTTGCGGGATCAGGGGTAGTAGGAATGGTTGTTGCTTTAGTAGACGTCCTCATTCGTCTCCTAGGTAAGAAGGCAGAAAAAGAATTAGTTTGATTTTTCCTTTTATGAGAGGGTTTTTCCCGAGGAGAAGGGCTATCAGAGGAGGTAGTTGCTTTAGTTGCGGCCCTTGTTTGTCTTTTTGGTAGGGAGGCGGTTGTGATTTTCCTTTTCCTTTTAAGAATAGAGGAAGATGGTGGTGTATCGGCCTGAGAGTCATCACTGGGAATATGGACAGTAGGATCAGATGATTCTGCTAAGTGGTGAGATGGACTTGAAGAAAGGTTAATTGGATTAGTTGGTTCTGTGGATGGAATTAGTGGAGGGTAAGGGATATTCTCTGGTTGCTGCTCATGGGAACTTTCAAGAATTTCTTAAGGATTTTCAGTAGTTTCTTGAGGAATTTCAGCAGCTTGCTTAGGGTCTAGGGTGGGTTGTTTAGAGGAGGGTTTTGTTGAGAAAAACCCCTTTGAATCAGCAGCAACACAAGGTGGTGATGGGTGAGGGAAAGGAGTGGGAATTTTACCCATCTACAATAATATGACATATTTCTAATGCATCCAAGTAAATAATAAGGAATTTTCACTAGTTTACCATGTTGTAAATGGTTTAATAAGACAAAATCATGCTAGTAGACTACCTAGTAGTGACCTTCACAAGTGAGGTAATGTTTGACAAACTCTGTAACTTTGGGCCAAGGAGGCGGCAATGAGTGAAGTCCAACACCCCGGCCTTTAAGCTCGACGTGTTCTCCTGGCAGAAGAAAATCTTGTTATGCATTCAGAATGATATGATTTTGACTAAACCATCGAGTACTAGTGACCGGAAGACCTGAAACCTGTGCTATGTCACCCTCTAATACTGGAATTCGGACTCCCTGAATAGTAGAATGATCTTCCTAAATATTTTGTCCAAATTCAAGGACCTATTGTAGATCGAACTCTTGAAGTCTCTGAAAATATCCTACCCATCCTGCCTGCTGAAAAATATGATACACCTCTGGGAATAATTGAAGAAAAGCTATCAAGCTAGGCTCATCTCGAATAGCAGGTCCTCCCATAGTTAACCAGCTTTGGTAAAATGCACAGTCAAAGAGCCAAGTTACCGGACTTCGAACAGAGTAAAGTTTGCAAATGATAACATGGAGTAGTGGTGAAGAGGCGAGGTAATGAGTAGATAAAATGACGGTAATTGGCATGATGGAATATAATTTCGATATTCCCCCCAACTACGACTGAAATGATGTCTTTACGTGTGTGGAGATTGTGGTCATAATAAACGAAATCTTCTCTTTAAACCATAGTTTAATTGTACTTACATATAAAATTTACATACCTCATGTTTACCTTTGATTTGTAGTTTGAAAAATATAGTGCTTGCTTATAATGGCTCAATAGTCATGGAATAAATTTAGAAGCTTTTTAAAACATGAGGGAGATTATATTAGAGATCTGTTTTATCATAGGAGAAGACAGTGAAAGGACAGGAGTAGCATAAGAAAAAGGAGAAGTGGAAATGAACGAACTAAAGAAGATGATTTCATGACAGAAAATGTTGCATAGTCATGTCTTTGGAGAAAGAAATGGTGTTTCAGCAACAGGAAAAATGGATAAAATGCTGCCGAAAAGTGGTTTTTCAGCAATGGAAAAATAGGGAAAGTGTTGTTGAGGAGTGATGTTTTAGTAGTGGGAAAATAGGGAAAATATTTGCTGAGGAATAGTGTTTCAATAATATGAAAAATGGGGAAGATATTTGCTGAAAAATGGTGTTTCGGAAATGGGAAAAATAAGGAAAATGATATGAAAGGGGAAAAGGGAATGAAGGGAATGGATGATGAAATTTTACTCGAAGATGGAGAAATGAGTTGAAGTGAGGGAAGCAATGCTTCTCAAAATGAAGCTTGGCTCTTCTTGTGGTGAAATTGTCCTTCCTTGGTAAGCCTTTCCTTAATCAAGAATCTGCAAAATAATCAATTGTAACATGCCAACCCTTGACAGGGATTATTATTTTAAGAAATCTAATTCTAATACTAAAAATACAATGCAGAAAAAAATCAATGGGAGTGAGGAGAAGAAAGCTCCCTTAGAAAGAGATAATGTTCATCTTCCATGCAAGTGGCCTTAAAATCTTCTTTGGAAATAGGGCGTTGGTACAGACGAAGCCGATGACCATTTACTAATTGTGGTGTTTTAGAGTCATCAATTTTTAAGAGCCTTACTGTTTCATTGGGAAAAATATTATCTATTTCGTAAGGTCCCAGCCATCTTGTACGTAGTTTCCCCTGAAAATTTTCAAACCGAGAATCATACAATAAAGCCCAATTACCTTTTTGGAACTGCTTATGCTTGATGAGTTTATCATTCCACTTTTTTCTTTGTTGTTGGATCATAGTTGTCTGATGAATGGCCTCTAATATTTTTTCATCCAATTCATGAAGTTGTTGCAACCTAGCTGCCTGTACATCAGTCAAATCAAGGTTAACAACTAAAGCAGTCCTTAAGTTTTTAATTTCAAATTCCACTGGAAAAACAACACTTTTACCATAAACCAATTCATAGGGATAAAATCCTATAGTATTTCTCCAGGTAGTTCTATAAGTCGATAGCGTTTCAGGTAGCCTTTGAGACCAATCCTTCAGGTTTTCCTTCACTATTTTTGTTAGAATGGCTTCTATTACTTTGTTTGTAATCTCCACCTTCCCATTGGCTTGGGGGTGGTATGGTGTAGTCATTCTATGATGAATGTAATATTTCTGAAGGGTAGCTTTGAAACCATGAGAAGTGAAAGGAGGTCCTCCATATGTAACTAGCTCTCTAGGGACTCCAAATCTAACAAATATTTCTTCAAATAGGAAATCTAGGACAACTTCTTCATTAGCTCTAAGGACTGCTTTGGCCTTCACCCATTTAGTCATATAATCTGTGCAGACTAATATATAAACTCTTTGGTTGGATGGAGAATTAATGGGTCCTATAAAGTCTAAGGCCCATCTTTCAAATAGTTCAAGCATTACGTGGGGGTTTAATGGCATTTTATCTCTATGATTAGGTTGACCCATTCTCTGACAGCTATCACAAGCCCGAACATATTTCTTTGCATCCTTAAAGAGTGATGGCCAATAGTAACCCATCCTAATAATTTTATGTGTCGTTCTCTTATCAGCAAAATGCCCTCCGCAAGGGCCATCAGGACAAGCTTTTAGTATATCATACACCTCATCCTCTCTAATGCATCTCCGGATTTCATGATCAAGTCCTGTATAGAAAAGACACCCACTTATCCAGCTATACTGAGCACTATGTTGAATGATTTTTCTTTACTCTCGATGTGATAAGTGTGATGGTAACTTCCCTGCAACAAAATAATTGGCAATGTCTGCATACCATGGTGAGTGTGCAGATACTTCAAATAAATACTCATAAGGAAAGGAATCATCTACTGGAGTATTATCATCAGCTTTTAACCGAGAAAGGAAATCAACAAATACATTTTCTTTACCTGGTCGATCTACAATTGTAATATCAAACTCTTGTAATAACAGTAACCATCTGCTGACTCGAGCATTTGTGACAGATTTGTTCATTAAATACTTAATAGCGGAGTGGTTAGTATGGAAAAAAGTAGAGTAACCAGTAATGTAATGTCGAAATTTATTAATAGCATAAATTACTGCTAAAAATTCCTTTTCGGTAACTGTGTAATTAAGCTCAGCAGGAGTCATATTCTTAATAATAAAGTAGATAGCATAAAGAAGATGGTTTTCCTCTTGTCCCAAGACAACGCCAATTGCAGTATCCGAAGCATCAGAGGATATATGAAAGGGAAGTGCCCAATCAGCTCCCCTTAAAATAGGAGCTGTAGATAACTGATGCTTGAGTTCAACAAATGCTTCCTGGAAAAGATTAGCCCACTTAAATTCAAAATTTTTCATAAGTAACACAAACAAAGGAGAAGAGATTTTGGAATTTTTTTTAATAAATCTCCTGTAATATCCTGCATGTCCTAAAAAAATTCTGACATATGTTTGTGTTTTGGGAATAGGAAGGTTCTGGACTTGTATTTTGGATGGATCTACCTGAATTCCTTGAGATGAAATAAAATTCCCAAGCACTACTCCTTCACTCATCATCATATGACATTTTTCGGTGTTTAAGGAGAGGTGAGCTTGTATACATCGTTTAAGTACTTTCTCAAGATTTTTTAATGCATCTTCGAAACACACACCATAAGGGGTAAAGTCAACCATAAATATTTCCATAGAGTCATTGAGCATATCAGAAAAGATTCCTATAACTGCTCTTTGAAAGGTTGTTGGTGCATTACATAGTCAAAATGGGAGAACTCTATAAGAAAAAGTTCCCCAAGGGCTAGTAAAAGTGGTCTTATCTTGGTCTTGGGGTGCAATTCGGATTTGGTTATACCCACTAAACCCATCTAAAAAGGAGAATGATTTCTTCTCTGACAAACTATAGAACACCTGATCAATGAACGGTAAAGGAAAGTGATCCTTTTGAGTGGCTTTATTTAAGGTTCTATAATATACACACACTCTCCATTTCCCATTTTTCTTAGGAACTATTACCAATGGGGACACCCATTCACTATCATAGATAGGATATATAAACCCTGCATTAAGCAATTTTTGAAGTTCCTCTTTGACAATTTCTCTTAAATTAGGGTTCATTCATAATTGGGGTTGACATACTGGTCGACAACCTTCCTTGATATAGATATGGTGAGTACATAATTCAGGGGAGATTCCCTTCATATCTGTATAGTCCCATGCAAATGCTTCCTTATTTTCAAGAAGTAACTTAATTAATTGCTGTGTTTCAGCAACTGTCAAATTGGGGTTTATGTTCAGTGTTTTTCCAGATTCAATTTCTACTGTTATGCTTTTAGAAGAGATGTTCATTGATGTTTGAGGAAGATCTTCAGGTTTAAGCTTTTCCTAGGTATCTGATTTCAGACATGCAGCCGGCTGATTATGTGTTTCCGGAATCACAGAGGAGGTTTCACAAATAAAATTATTAATTACCTCATCCTCAGTGGTATTGCATTTGGTTAAAGGGAGGGTAATTTTCTTGACTAAAATAAGGATAATTTTTCCAACGATTAGAAGATGTAAATGTCATATTAGAGTTCATACCTTGTCCTCGTGGTTTCCATTTCCTTCTCTGTGTTAGCAGATAGACTGATTCAGCTTCTTCTTCGGTTGGTTGCAATGTTGATTTTATTCCTAGTAAAGAAGGGCATTGTTGTGTTTCATGATATTTCTCACAAAGAGTGCAAATTGGAACCTTGTCCAATGGGCATTCCCTTAGTGGGTGTTTATCTCTTCATTTGGGGCAAAAGATAGCCAAAGCTGCTTCTACTTTGGATTGTTTCTTCTTAACCTGAAAGGTGTCAATATGTGAAGCAAAAGAACTTAACATTTCAGTTTTAAATTCCTCAAGTAAATTACCTATTTCAGCTCTTGCTGCTCCTCCACTGGCTGATTTCTGAACTCTTGAATATGTGGTATCCTTGTTGTTTGATCTATTCCTTGCAACTCCTCTTGAACATATTTTACAGAGGTTAACAATTTCATCATATGATTCTTTAGATATGTCCCCTTTAGCAAGCATATTTAGCATATCTAAATAATCATCCCTCACCCCTTTCAGTAATATTGTTTTAAGAATATCCTTACTTACATCGGGATGATTGGATCTCTGTAGGTTGTATTGTAGTCTTTCCACAAAGTCCTCCAAACTCTCATCCTCCTTTTGTACCATCTTAAATAGTTCCTCTCTTTTCTCTCTTGTCCGGCAGTAGTCTTGATATTTAAGCAAAAACTTCTATTTCATCTATTCCCATGTTTTGATTACATGGCCTCCAAGACTCATGAACCACCTTAATGCATTTCCTTTTAATGTTGCTGGAAAGAGCTTCAGTTTTTTAGCATTAGTAACATAATCATAACTTCTACATAATATATCAAACTCGAAAAGAAACTCATCAGGATCTTCAGAAGATAAACCATGAAAGTAAGGTAAAGCTGAAAGTGGGATATTCTTCATGGGGGTTTCTCCTCTAGGGAGATCACCAATCGGAAACCCCAAGGTAGAGAGAGAGTTCTCATCTTTTCCTCCTTCGGGATCTATTAGTCCTCCTCTGAAGAATTCGTCATTGTTTCCTTCCATTGCTTGATCTCCTACTGCGCTTGCTCGATCCTCAATGTTTTCTACTAGCTCCTCAATATTTTCTGCTGGTTCCTCAATGTTTTCTTCTGGTTCTTCAATGATTTCTACTGGTTCTTCAACGCTTTCTACTGGCTCTTCAATGTTTTCAGGGCTCACAATTTCTTCTATTTCGTAGTTCTATTGGGGAGAATGTTGAGGCTTGGGCCTTCGAGAGCTTAGCCTCTGAGAAGATTCAGCTTTTGATATGATCTCTTCAATAAAGGTCTTTCTTCGTCCCCTTCCTTTGCCTTTTCCACCTGTAGGGTTAGTTTTCTTGGGGGCTCTACGTCCTATCATGCAATCTGTACATCTGAAAGAAAAACATCAATGCTTTTGAAATCTATAATTTCCTTCCCCGGCAACGGCGCAAAAATGTTGGTCACTTTAATTTCTTATTGATTTAAAAAATCAAGTGCTACATAAATTGTCAACCCAGGGAAGTCCATTTATTTCAAAGGAAATCACACACTATATATGCTCAATCTCAAAAGCAAAGAAATTTTGTAGTAAAAATTACACTAATCACACCTTTCTTCAACAAATTGAAGTCTACTTGAGTTATAGAAAAGACAATCTTTCTACTGCAGACAATCATCAAAAGAATCTTGGATTACATTAAAAAGATAACAATCTAGGAAAGGAAACCAATGTGCAAAAGGAAAGACCAATTATGCTATAACAGAGAAAAAGACCCTATTCCCCAAGTAGGAATCTTTAGCACCTGTTTCTGATTACCAAGCTTTCACAAACTCATTCTGTAAACAAGATTACCAATTAAAATAATCTAAAATTACCTAGGAATGAATTGTATGAAAACAATGCAACAAGTAACAGAAACAGAGTTTCAACAATAAAGAATAGAGTTCCAATACTACATAAGTGGTTTCAGAAAATAGAGTTTAACAAGGCATAAATAAGAAAGAAAAGTTAACAAACTACGGAAATAAATGGGTGAATCTTGTCGAGAAGGCGGGCCCTTTCCTTTTCACAAGATTCCCTAGAAGAAGGAATTAACATGAAATGCTCAGAACAAAATTTTATTCAGCTGTCGAAAGTACATATTACAAAGGATTCACGTTCCTTCTCTATTTCAAAAATAAACCTCCCGTAGTCTCTAATTGTCCTCTAATGCTGATGTATCCTCTTTTTAAAGAGGAGACATTTATTACAATTGATTACATTATATAAATCCTATTTTTCATCCAATCTGATCTTCTATACTGAA
Organism: Pinus albicaulis; assembly: GCA_034641835.2. Lineage (NCBI taxonomy): Eukaryota > Viridiplantae > Streptophyta > Pinopsida > Pinales > Pinaceae > Pinus > Pinus albicaulis. Next base: position 274,549,038 of record CM076573.1, read on the forward strand.
ATAGGACCTTTCCGTTCTTCCATAGCAAAATGCTGTTACAATGGTTACAATAGTACTGGCTTCAAGGTGCAGTTGTTACGGCCAGTGTAACAACTTCCTTACTTATATTTCTTGTTGCTATCATGCCTGAAATACTGCTTCAAAATTGCAAATCACATGTTGTTTCAGCAACGGGATTTGCATACTATGTTGACTATTTCAGCAATGCGGTCTTCAAAAAGCCATGATGGATTAACTTTAGTCTTCAAACGGTTTCAACAACGCGGTTCCAACAGTCATGATAAATTAACTGCAGTCTTCAAACTGTTTCAGCAACTATATATTTTCGATTAATGATTAAATATGAAAGTAATGTAAAATTACATGTAAAACAAGTTAAACATATAGTAAAGAGAAGAATGTTATATACCTTTGGAAGAATGGATGAAAGTGATAGTATAAGCTTTAAAGATGGACTGGAAAAGAGTGGAATGATAGCAAAATGTATGGTCAAAATGGTACATTATGGGGTCCTAACAAGAATCATCCTAGTATTAAGCTTACTCAAAAGCCATAAAAGATGTCTCTAGGTGTCCAGGGGTGATCCATTTATATCTATAGGCTTCTGGTAGAGAATCATCATAGTAGGAAGCTCATTGAAAAGCCATCAATTGGTGACTGTAGTGGTTAGGCACTCAGTATTCCCAGCACAAGAATAGGGGTCTCTAAATAGACAGTGGAAAATATTTTTCAGTCACATCAAAGGAAACAAATGTTCTACAAGCCTATATCGGACCCTATCAAGTGGAAAGTTCTCTGGAATATCTTACCAACCATATGTGGAAGTTCCAAAATGGGATCCTAGATCAAATATATGGTCTTCTGATGTCTAGGTATTTGGAGCCTTGATAAGGATGAGATACCGATTGAAGAGGCATATTGAGTATCAAAGTATCAGAGGAGATTAACATATTAGAATATTGGGGGTATGAGCACACTTGGAATCGATATTGGAGCATTGGAAGCTGGAAGCCATCAAAATTATGTCAGATCAGGACATCAGAGCATGTCATATCAGAAAATCTAAAGTATGCCATATCAAGACATCGGAGCATCAAAGTATGTCATATTGGGACATCGAACCATGATATATCAGCACATCAGAGCAAAAGGCATATCAGATATCAGAATATTGGAGGTATGGGATATCAGAACATTGGAGTAGAAGGCATATCGGGTATTGGAATATCAGAGTTTTGAGGTATCGTAATATCGAGAGTGCTTAGAAAAGGTGTTATGATATCAAGTCAACCCGATAGTGTTGAAAGTGTTGATAAATTCTGAAGAGAAATAAACAAAGGATTCTGCTGTGAAACCAAGGTCTAGAGGCTCCTCTTCTCTCTCCTCTTATAGGACACATGGTAGCATGGGAATGGTTACGAGAAGCTACATCGGCATCTGATTGAAGTATGACATGGGAGTACGCCATGACACATGGCAGGTAGATTCAATGATTTTGGGTGTCCTAGTTAGCCAAATCCAGGTGACATGTGTCTCCATGAAGGAGTTTCCATTTGGTGGTAAATATCGTCATATCAGAGGAAGACATATCATAGGATAAGAAAATCGTAACTTCTATGAAAATGGTTTTTGGAATGTTACGATAAAAAGGTTTCTCTGATGTATGTGTTGGCACTGGGTAGTGGAATCTCAAAAGAATGAAGGGCGAGAGATATAACATAAGGAGATAGGCCCCTAGTAGGAAAATTTGGCTTGGCACCTAAGTGCTATACTAACAATCACAATCCTTGTTCCATGGTGGAATAACAGAAGAGAGAAAGAAAAATAAGGGGGACAAGAGTATCAAAACTAAGTGATATCATAATGTTTCTCTTGCATGAGTTACTATATGTTGTGGCTAAGATATAAGAATACAAATAAATTTGGAATATGGATGAGTAACGGAGAAAGGACCTCGATTTCATAGAGGAGTTGGTCTGAGGAGTAATAATGACATTCAAAGTTCGTTGGGACAAGGAAACAAGGACCATGATTTTCAGAAAATGAATTTGGGTCTACCTTGAGTTGAAACAAACCATCTTTGTTCTCTGAAACATGCCTCAACAATTAACCAAATATTAAATAACTTTTTCTTCAATGTGAATATACAAATTGTGAATTGAAGTTTCAACATGGAAGGGTACACGATGAGACTGTAGATATTTGAGAAGCCCATTCCCGTGAATAAAATCTATGACAGAACTCACTGTGAACATTAAAAGGAATCATAGTAAGACACGTAAAGAAGCAGTTGAGTGATGTTTGTACAAATGATAAAAATATGAATGAGTAGTACACAACAGTGGAAAAAAACCAACAAAAGGCTTTGTATAGAATAGGGCAAAAGAATATTGTTGAATTGGCCAAGTAGGTGAGTGTTGTGGGAGCATGGGTGTAGTGATGAGTGATAGACCACAAATTCTGAGTTGTGGAGAGGCAACAAAGGATGAGTTATGAGGCAATAGGGTGTGGATCACGAGCACATATGTTGATCTATGGGAGAAGAAACATATGATGTGTTTCGAGATAGCATAGTGCTCATCATATGTTATGATGAGAAGAGTAAGGAGAGTGTGATTGTGCAAGACTAGAGGAATTAGTGTTTCAGTAGAGGATTGAGATCATAATGAAATTTTGTGACACAGTGGGTTGGTATTTATCTTATATGTAAATTCCTATATTTTCAGTTTGAAAATTGTATTTAGTAGAACATTGGAAACAATAGGTGGTGGCCTCACTTCCAAGAGGTTGGTGCCTCTTTTAAATTTGGCACTTGTTATTATAAATGGTTCAGTGCCTCTTAGAAATCTGGTGCTTGCTATACAAAGGGGGTTGGTGCCTCCAGTGAGTGGGTGTTCACAAAAAAAATGATGTAATTAAGTGGGTGCTTAATTTACATCTGAAAACAACAAAACATTGGTGGTTTTTAACCTTTAGGTTTCCATGTGAAAAATAAATGTGTCTGTAATATTCCTAATTAGCCCAAGCTAATAGGAATATACAATTTTGTTTTCATTTTCTTGTTGCATGAATAAAATTGTAAAGGAGGATCAATAAAACTCCTAAATAGCAAAATAAATCAATGCCCCATGTGAACATGGATAAATCTAGACTATTTACATAAGCACACTTAGGTGTGAAAGAGACTGCAGCACTTGACCAAGTCAGCTAGGACCAAATCAACAGTGCTATCTAGATACAGTGAATCTCCTCGAGGAACAATACAGTTTTAGTTGGAGGCTTCTCATGTGAATGCAGCTAAATCACTGAGATGGTTTAGGGTTTCACAAGACTTTCATCCTATAAAAGGAAGAGGAGGACAACAGAAGAAGGTTGTTGATTGTGTATATTTATAAATACATTGTGTTTTTAGACATATATCATTCTCTCCTGTTTAGCTGAGATAATGTTGTTTAGCACTAGGGTGTTCCTGTTCGGGAATCCCACCTCTTCCATTGAGGAGCTCTTGGAAGAGTCTTGCTGATCTCATCCACTATCAGGCATCTGGCCAAGCTCATATTCTAACTACAATGTAGATCCTGTTGAGGGTTTTTCTTTCCTTGCAAGCTGCAGCAACTGGAGGCTAGGTCTGCTCAGATCCAGGCCATTCCAGGGCCCCTTTTCACTAGGAAAGTCTTCTATCCCATTAGCAAGAGAGTTTTGAACCTTTGGAGCTGATATTTTAGATCTTGGCATCAGGCCAATCCAATGCTTCAACCTACAGTGCATTTTTCCTTCTAGGACTGCGTTATTTGCAAGAAGGAATTTGTAGGGTGTTTTGACACACTTTTTAGGAGAGATCTATGGTGTTGGGGTTCTGCCCTTCACTATGGTGATCCATGGATTAGATTTCTGATACATATTTTGTACGGATATGATTTTCTTCTATTTTATTCATCTTCAGAAATTTCTAAATGGTATTGCAGATCCGCTACTTTAGATCTCATATCTACTCTCTATGTTGCATGTTTTGACCAAAACCCCAAGGGGAAATTGTAAAGGAGCCTTTCTAGTGTACAGATCTGAAATAGATCTAATATTTTGTGCAGAGATATTCTCTAGATCTGGAGTGTAATATAAAGTTGCTGCAAATAATAAAAATAATGTTGTCAAGCCAATTTTCAATCAATACATGTGTTGCAACCCTCTTTCTTGAGGAATTTATTCTATCCTTGTCTTACACATTATATTGTATACTGTAAAGGCCTCATTATGGATCTGATTTATTGCCGTATATATGAAATTTGATCCCTCTTATTGATCTCCTACTCATTCTCTCAAAAAATAATTTATTTTCCTGCAGTATTTTTGCATATTGTTGCAGCCCCATTCTTGGGTGTTTTTCATCTATACTAGGTCTGAAAGGTTTGTTTACCTCACCTAGTTTGATTTTTTTTTCCTCCCCTTTTGGATTTAGATGCTATATCTCCAAATATAAGGGATCCAAGGGCTACAAACTCATTTTAGTGCACATAATTATGAAAGGTGCGTTATTATAGCAGGTATTGATATGTGTTCCCATTTGGGGATATTATAGTGGTATCGAAGCATATTTGTTGGCACAACCTATGATTTCACTGAAGAGCCAAAGCCAATATGACTTCAGAAGAAGATGATACTCTTACTTAAGGACGAAAGAGGTATCTGAATAGAATACAGAAGAAATTTGATTACACCAATGATGATCAAGACAAGGGTAAAGCCCCTGAAACTGGAAGTGATAAAGAAGGAGAAGACTTCACAAGAACTCTTTTGGTAGCCATGCAATATCTTGCTAGAGAGATCAAAGATATGAGACTGGATAGAATCAAGAAATCTCCTAAGATATTTCATCTTGGATAAAACTCTGGCATATCTCACCATTGGAATGATCAACCAGTGAACCAACCAAAATTTTCCCAACGCTTCACTATCCCTACATTTTTGGCTATGGGAAATGAAGGGCCACAAGAACATGCATATATTGAAGAATAATTTGAAGAATATGAGTCTCAAAATCAGAGATTCAAAGATCAAATGAATTTTCAAGAGTTTTGTCATCTGAAGGATAAGATAATACCAAGGTATCAGCATAAATATGGTGGATTCACTCAGAATCATGATCAACATCACTCTATGGGCAGATTATTCCTACCCAATTTTTATGGGTCATCCAAAATTTCTGCCAAAGCATGGGTAGAAAATCTTGAAATCTACTTCCAGCTGAATAAATTTCTTGAAATGGAAGCTATCAAGATTGCAGCATTGCACTTTGAAGGTGAAGCAAATGACTGGTGTTTTCATGGCTTGTCTACATTAGGTCATGCCAATGTGACTACTTATTATGTGTTCACTAGAAGAGTGGTGGAAATATTTGACATAAGATATCTAAAGGCACCTTTCATGAGCCTTACAAAGTTGAAGCAATCAGGTAACACAGAGTCTTACATTTCGGAATTATTGGGATTATCTGTTATGGTCCCTGATTTGTCTACATCAAGGAGGGTGTATATGTTCATTGATAGTCTAGATGAACCTCTTCATGGGTTGGTAAAATCTACCAAGCCCAGTACCTTGCATGATGCCATTGACAGGGCTAGATACATTCAAGATGCCTTGACAAAAGCAAAGGCAAACTTTCAAAACAAGCCCCCCTACCTTTCTAAAGGGAAGGAAGAGAAAGTTGCTCCTTCCAAGGAGAGCTCATTCAAGAAGCCTCTTGATATGGAAGTCTAGAGGGAGATAAGGAAGAACAGGCTATGTTTCACTTGCCAAGAATCATGGGAACCTGGACATAAATGTGTTGCTGGAAAAGCACACTACATAGAAGTCTTCTCATATTTTGAGGAGGAAGAAGAAGAAGATGAACCAAGAAGAGGTCACAACGCTGACAATGTTGAAGGAGATCCAACACCATCAGGAGATGGGAGTGGAGCTTTTGATCCTATTGGAGGAACTCTTGCATATTTGAGGGGAGTACCTAAGTACTTGACATTAATAGTTCATGGTTCAGTCATGAATCAGAGGGTATTTGTTCTTATTGACAATGGGGCCACACACAAATTTATTGATTCTCATCTTGTGTAAAGGAGGGAAATACCTACTGATACTTTTGAGGGATTCTCTGTTTTGGTCCCATGAGATAGAAAAATGCAATGCATGCATTATGTCCCATCACTTTCAGTCACCATGGGATCCTACACTTTGGTGGATCACTTCTTTGTAGTTGACATACCAAACACCAATGTTATATTGGGTGTTCAATGGTTGGTTACATTAGGGAAAGTCACCACTAATTGGGAGGCTTTTCAAATAGAATGGATAGACAAGGAGAGTGGTGCACCTCAAATTATCAGAGGCATGCATTCTTACCCCTCACGTAACACTTCCACATAGAATACAGAGATGGATTTTCACAGTGGAAGCAAGGACCTTACAGTCCCATCTATTATTCTCATGAAAATTATGCATGGGACACTCTTATCTAGAGGCAAAGCACCTGGGAGGCCACCTGATTCATCCTTTGTGGGAAGACTTGCTGCTCCAAACTTAGATCTAGGAGGGATTGGAGCACCTGAAGATAAAGCTACAACACTGGGAGGCTTGGGTAAGCTCAAAGAGGAAGGGAATATTCTTCCCTTATCATCATCACCCACTCTCATTTCTGAATCTGCGCTGTTGGAGGAGAAGAATGGGAAGATCAGCCTTCCAACATACACCTTTAGCATAAGAGATATCAAGGAGGACATCAACAACCTGACAGAAAATTCTGTTGACATACCATCAACGTTGTCATTGTTGAGCAATGTATATCTGTATTGGAAATCCCAACTGCTAATGGATTATTCCAACGATCTTCACATATGTATGATACTTGATGACGAGCTACATGTAGAGGGCTACTTAGTCCAAGGAGGAGTCATCTATCATCATGGTAGAATATTTTTATCTAGAGCTTCTAAGCTCAAGCAGAAGATCCTACAAGGGGCATACAAGGAGTTTTGTTTCAACCATATGCACTCCGTGAAGATCTACAAAATCATCATGAGGAGTCTTGATTGGGAAGGCTTGAAAGAGGAACTACATCAGCATTTTCAAGAATTTATGAGCTATGTGGATTTGGGGCAGCCAAGGGACTCTATGCAAGAGTCATTTCAACCATCTCTTCCTTCTTTTGAGAGAGGATAAAGATCCATGCACAACTCCATGTGTATGCGAAACATTGTTGACAAAAGATCTGATCATGTAAAGCAAGTTTAATTTTTTGATTGTACATGTTCTTTTACCATTTCTATGTAGGCCATGACTCCTAAAAGGAGAAATTTATCATATAAATCTCATGGAAATTGTTGGGCCACTAGGAATTCTAAACTTGGCCACTCCCTAGATGTGTAAAGGGATATTTTCTTTCATGATGGGTGCTTCCCAAAGGCACCAAACATATCTCACATATTCAGCCATAGTGATATGACATGTGAAGCAAGTAAGTGGTGGGGAAACCACTTACCACACCTTGATCTGATGCACACGGGAGATGCACTGCACTGGTACCATATGTGGGACTATGACCCACCTCCTCATGCTCTAATTTATGTTTTTGAATATGTAGTTTTACTTCCATACATTGATGATATACTTGTAATATTTTTGGGATTTTATGGAGGGAGGATGGGGAGCATATATGTACCTCATTGGATGGAGACTCTCCATGTACCTTATGCTACATATTTCCGGGAGAGTATTGGTTCAATCATGTTTGTTTCATGTGAGTTCTTAACTCCTTATGGGATGGATTTTGTACATCTCATTATGAATTTGGAGGAACAATTCATGGAGGGATGGATTGGTGAACACTTAGCTTGTGAAGGAAGATTTATCCTTGATGGTGTCACCAATGGAGGAGGAAAAATGTTGCAGCACTCACCCTATTAGTTGCTTGAGTAAATGCAACATTTTGGAGGGGAGGACTGTAATATTCCTAACTAGACTAAGCTAATAGGAATATACAATTTTGTTTTCATTTTCTTGTTGCATGAATAAAATTGTAAAGGAGGATAAATAAAACTCCTAAACATCAAAATAAATCAATGCCCCGTGTCAACATGGATAGATCTAGGCTATTCACATAAGCACACTTAGGTGTGAAAGAGACCAGAGCACTTGACCAAGTCAACCAGGACCAAATCAATAGTGTTGTCTAGATACAATGAATCTCCTAGAGGCACAACGCAGTTTTAGTTGGAGGCTTCTCATGTGAATGCAGCTAAATCATTGAGAAGGTTTATGGTTTGAAAAGACTTTCATCCTATAAAAGGAAGAGGAGGACAACATAAGACATAATTCTGTATATAATTCTGAATATATTGTGTATAATTCTGAATATATTGTGTGTTTAGACATATATCATTCTCTCATGTTTAGCTGAGGATAGTGTTATTTAGCACTAGGGTGTTCCTATTCGGGAATCCCACCTCTTCCGTTGAGGAGCTCTTGGAAGAGTCTTTCTGATCTCATCTACTATCAGGCATCTTTCCAAGCTCATCTTCCAACTACAACGCAGATCCTATTGAGGGTTTGGTTGTCCTTGCAAGCTGCAGCAAGTGGAGGCTATATCTGCTCAAATATAGGCCATTCCAAGGCCTCTTTTCACTAGGAAAGTTTTCTATCCCATTGGCCAGAGAGTTCTAAACATTTGGAGCTGATATTTTAGATCTTGTCATTAGGCCAACTCGGTGCTTCAACCTACATCACATTTTTCCTTCCAGGACTGCGTTATTTGCAAGAAGGAAGTTGCATAGTGTTTTGACACACTTTTGAGGAGAGATCTCTAGTGTTGGGGTTATTCCCTTTAATATGGTGATCCATGGATTAGATTTCTGATCCATGTTCTGTACAGATCAGATCTGCTTCTATTGTATTCATCTTCATAAATTTTCGAATGCTACTGAAGATCTGCTACTTTAGATCTCAGATCTACTCTATGTTGTAGGAATTTACAAGGTAAGTTCCGTAGATCAAGAACCAAAGGTCACCGCTCACAAATAGATCACAAATCAGTGCACCAGTATAATCACGTGGTTAAAACCCTCAAAGAGGGAAATAGTCCATGACCTAATCCAACATGGACACTTCAGGGAATTTATTAATATAAAAAGAAAAGTTACATATGTTTCTCTCATAAACGGTTACGGGACAAATGACCCTCCATGCTCTTTAAATAGAGAGCATGGACCAATCGGGTGTTAAGACACAGATCAAGTGTCTTTAATATTGAGGTGAGAGATAACTATCACATCACTACAAATCGTGACTGTCGGATTATAAGTTAGAAATGTACATGGTAAAGAAACAAACTTTACCTAACTCTACACTAGACTAAGTTATTCTTAACTATTTCCTAGGTGTCAGAATATCCTAACATCCCCCCTTAAGAACAACTTGGGATAGGATTGAAGGATTTACAAAGGTGACACAAAGGAACCTATTTCCTATGTGTTGAAATATCCTAACATCCCCCCTTAAGAACAAATTGCGATAGGATTGAAGGATTTATAAAAGTGACACAATAGGAGAAGGAAGGAGGAATTAGAGCCTATCCCCCTGAATGAAAACTTTCCTAAACTCCAAGCATGGATCAAATTTTTGTAAACTTCACTTCTGTGAGAGCCTTTGTAAAGATATCAGCTACCTGATCATTGGTTGGACAGTACTGCACTTCAAGAACACGATCATGCATGAGATTTCTGATGAAGTGTATGTGGAGTTCAATGTGTTTCATACGCTGATGCTGAACTGGATCTTTACATAGCTGAATGGAACTCTGATTATCACACCAAAGTGTAGTTGGATTCTACTAATGGAGACCAAATTCAGATAAGATCTGACGAAGCCACATGGCTTCCTTGTTGGCTTCAACTGCACCACAATACTCTGCTTCTACTGAAGAAAGGGATATGGCACTTTTTTTCTTACAAGACCAAGCAATCGGTCCTGAACCAAGAGTAAATACATATCTTGCAGTGGAATTCCGATCATCAGGGTCACCAACCCGATCAGAATCAGTGAAACCAGTAAACAAGGGAGATGCCCCTGCATTGTAATGAATCCTGAACTGAATTGTACCTCGAATATATAGAAGTATTATTTTAGCTTATTTCCAGTGATTTTCATGAGGTTGGTGCATAAACAGAGTGACAAGACCAACGACAAAGGAAAGGTCAGGACGGGTATGGGTTAGATACAAAATTTTACCAACAAGTTGACAGTAATAGGTAGCATCAACTTCAAGGGTAGTACAAGTGACTAAAAGCTTGACTCCAGACTGAAAGGGAAAAGGGGTTGGCTTACAGTCTTCCATGTGAAAGTGGTGTAGAAGATCACAGGAATACTTGGACTGAGAGAGGGTAATTCCTTACTTGGATTGCAAGACTTGAAGACCAAGGAAATAATGCAAGTGTCCTAAGTCTGTCATTTCAAACTTCTTTTTGAGGCTAGACTTCACATGGTTTATATGGTTTGGATCATTATGAGTAAGGATAAGATCATCAACATAAAGAACAAGGATGGTGAAGGAATTACCCACTTTCTTGGTGTAGACAGTGTTGTCAGAATGACACCTAGGAAAACCATTATCTAAGAGAAATCTATCCATTTTGGCTTACCAAGCTCGAGGGGCTTGTTTGAGACCATAGAGAGACTTCCTAAGGTGACAAAAAAGGTTGGAGTCTTTTTGGATAAAGCCAGAAGGTTGTTCCATGTATATTTATTCATGCAAATATCCATGTAAGAAGGCAGATTTAACATCCATGTGATGGACTTCCCATTTAAAGGAGGTAGTAAGGGAAAGAACAAGGCAGATATAATTCATTTTGGCAATAGGGGAGAAGGTTTCAGTATATTCAATGCCTTCAACTTGTGAAAAAACCATTAGCAACAAGATGAGCTTTATGTTTATCCACTTTTCCATCTGGTCCAAACTTTGTTTTGTAAACCCATCTGCATCTAACAAGTTTTATTCCTTTTGGAAGAGGAACAAGATCCCAAGTATTGTTTGCCAATAAGGAACGATACTCTTCATTCATAGCTTCATCCCAATATTGATGACCGGAGGCTTCTTCAAAGGTTTTTGGATCAAATTTTTCTATAACTTGAGCCAATAAGTAAGAAGCTCTTTCGAACTGAGAACGTGTACGTCGTCGATCGACAGGGTCACGTGCAAGCGAAAATGCTGCATCCTGAGTAGAGCAGAGCCATCTTGGAAGTGGTGGAGTATAAGGAACAATTTCATGAGTTGGAGGAGGATTTTCATCCTTGCTATCATCATCTAAACTAGAAGGAATGATATTAAAAATAGAAGAGAGAGAGAGAGGTGGCACATATGTCGAATCAGGCTTGCAGGCCAAAGGTGGCACACCCGCCGAACTAGGCTCGTAGGATGATATATTTTCATCAAACTTTACATCTCTTCTAATGATAATATTTTTTTATTTTGGTTGAAGAAGTCTATATCCTTTGACATCTTCAGAATATCCAACAAAAATACATTTTTCACTCTTAGGTTCTAAGGCTTTATGTTTCACATCTGGAATATGGGCCCAAGCATCACTTCCAAAAACACGAAAGTGACTTACATACGGTTTGATTGAGCTCCAAGCTTCTTCTAGAGCTATATTCTTTAAAACTGCTTAAATTGGAATCTCCAGAACTGTATGTAATTTGCACAGTTAATGGCTTCTACCCAAAATTGAGACCAAGTCCTTTAGATTGAAGCATACAATTAGCCATTTCTTTTAAGGTGCGATTCTTCCTTTCAGCTACATCATTTTTTTGTGGAGTATCTGGAACAATATGTTGCAATTGAATGCCATGCTTAGTGAAAAAGTTGATAAATTTGTTGTTAACATATTCTCCACCATTATTTGATCTTAAATTAAGAATTTGATGTCCGGATTGTTTCTCAACAAAGGCCTTGAAGGCCAAGAACATGTTAAAAAATTCACTCTTGAGTTTTAAGAAATATACCGAAGTGCGTCTGGAAAAATCATCAATGAAAGTTAAGAACTACTTGCAACCAGAGAAAGAAACAACAGGAAGAGGACCACATAAATCACTGTGCACAAGCTACAAAGGGGTTGAAGTGTGCCAAGAGGCACGTTTGTCAAAACTGTCCCGATGATGTTTTTCGAGTACACATCTGGAGAAAACACCATCTCGGCAAGATACCATAGGAAGGCCCATCACCATATTTTCCTTAGATAGAGTTTGAAGAGAGTGATAGTTTAAGTGACCAAACCACTCATGCTAAATTTTGCGCACATCATCATTATGAGCAACAAAAATCGGGGGAAGAGATGATGACCCAAATTTTTCAAACTTATACAACCTTGTGGAATCATCAGCAATGCTAGTAGTTAAAATATGTTTAGGATATTTGAGGTCCTTGATTACAACATCATGAGGTGAGAATTCTACTATTTTCCCTTCACCTGAATGAGTTGTTTGATAAATAGATAGAAGGTTGCATGACAAGGTAGGAACACATAGTACATCATTAAACTAACCATTATCTAGATGAATGGTTCCAAATCCTACAACACTAAGAGATCTATCATCACCAACATAAATATGTTTGGTGTTACAATCATTTAAAGATAAAACATGGATTTATTTTTAGCCATGTAGGTAAGAATCTCTAGAATCAATGAGCCACTCATGAGAAGGAGAAGAAGAAGATACATTTAATGCATAACCAGATTTTGATGCTTGACAACCATAAGCAGAAAGTGCCATGCTTGAAGATGAAGGTGAAGAATGCTCCAAATTGATGTTGTGCTTCTTCATTGCAGCCTCTAAGGCTTCCATATTCTTAAGAGATTTGGACTCTATATGGCCATCCCGATTGCAAAAGTTGCAATGTCTATCTGTCTCCTTCCCTTTGTTTTGATTTGCCTTATTATTTTGGAGATTTGATTTTTCAGTTTGCGGCTGAAATTTCTTAGGGCCCTTGTTTGGTTTAGGACCATATTTTTTAGGATAATTCTTCTTGGGATTATTTTGATATGGTTGTTGTTGGGCTGCTAAGGCTTTCTTAGAAGTGTTTCCAGCAGTGATAATGCCAAGGTGTAAAAGTTTTTCTTGCTCTCTTATCAAAGAATAACAAAAGGCATCAAAAGAGGGATTCTTGTAGGTGGTTCCTGAAGAAATGATGGCTTCTCTGGTGGAATGGAAGGTGGAAACAAATACAGAGTATGCAGGGCCAAGCTTAGCAATAATGCAATAGATGAGGCTACCATCTTATTTTTTGACCTTACACCCTTCTAAAAGAAGTCTAAGGGTATTGAATTTGGACAAAAAGTCTTCAATAGAGGAGAAGTTATTAGGGTCCAAAGTAAGCAACTCATTTTCAAGCTGGTTGGCCCTGATTTGATTTTGAATGCCAAAAACATTATTTAGCTTTTCTAGGACTTTATCGGGGATGTCAATGTCAAGGATGTGAAATCGAAGATCTTGAGCAATGGACATTCCTATCAACCCTCTTTCTTGATCTTGTCTATTTTCCCATTTAAATACTTTATCATCATCAGAACGTTTAGCTTCTTGTCCCGTGGCTATTCTATAAATCCCTTTACTTCTAATTATATCTACCATGTGAGGTAGCCATTGGAAATAATTGGTGCTATAAAAATAACGAGGCATGCACTTTCCATTTTTTTTTTAAATCTAAAGTTGAGAAAAGCTGAAAATAACTGCACCAATGGAAATCTTTCAAAAAATTAGGCCGTCTAAAAAAAAATGGCTCGAAAAACGGCTTCCGGATGAAGACATTATGCCTTTTGAAAAATATGAGTTGTAGATGCCGAATAGTTATGGCAACGGGATGAAGTGCATTTTTTTTTTTTAATTTCGCCCCTTTGAACAAAAAATTTTTACAAAAGAAGCTTGAGAAGGATAATTGACCCCAAGACCTCTATTCTCATAAACTAACCCCTCACCAAGTGGGGTAGTAAAAGGATCACGTTATTTTATGAAAGGAGGAAGGTTTTTATATATATATATATATATATATATATATATATATATATATATATATATATAGATATATATATTTATTTATTTATTTATTTTTTAAAAACTCTTCAGTGTGCGTGCGTTTTCCTGCACAAAAAAACACAAAAAACTAAGCAAAAAAAATTCAATGCAAAGCCTTATGGCAGAATGTTAGATTTTCGATTAGCCTTACTGGGAAATATCACTTTTTCCACTATTTCTGATTTCCCGAGATTGCACAAAGACGCAGGGAAAGAGCATACGTAGCAAAAAAAATTCCTTTTTCCTGTTTCTTATTTTCTGAGATCGCACGGAGCACACAGCAAAGAGCATAAATAGAGAAGAGGGTATAGATCTAGCAAATAAATAAAACCTCAATACCGAAATTAAACAAAAATAAACCGATATAAGCAGAACTATTAACAAATATAACTGCAAAATAGATGCTTTATACCTCCAGATCTAAACTGACATAACTTGGGTAGCCAAAAACCTTTTCACATGAAACGAAAGGTGTTCCTCACTGTAACAAATGCTCTAGACACAACTGAGCAGTTCTCTAAGCCAAAAATGTTCAGAAATAGTATATCTACAAAATGACATTCGCATGCAGTCAAACTGGCTTCAGATTTTGATCAACAATGGACGCAACCCTCAAAATAGCTCTGATACCATGTAGGAATTTACAGGGTAAGTTCCATAGATCAAGAACCAAAGGTCACCACTAAAAAATAGATTAGAAATCAGTACACCGGTATAATCACGTGGATTTTTTCCCTCTTTGAGGGTTTTAACCACGTGATTATATTGGTGTACTGATTTGTGATCTATTTGTGAGCGGTGACCTTTGCTCCTTGATCTACGGAACTTACCCTATAAATTCCTACATCTGTGTTGCATGTTTTGATCAAAACCTCAAGGGGAAATTGTAAAGGAGCCTTTCTAGTGTAAAGATATAAAATAGATTTGATATTTTGTGCACAGATCTGCTCTAGATCTAGAGTGTAATATACAGCTACTGCAGCTAATAAAAATTACGCTGTCAAGCCAATTTTTAGTTAATACATGTGTTGCAACCATCTTTCTTGAGGAATTTATTCTATTCTTGTCTTCTACATTCTGTTGTATACTGTAAGGGCCTCATTATGGATCTGAATTATTTCTGTATATATGAAATTTTATCCCTCTTATTGGTCTCCTTCTCATGCTCTCAAACACTGTGTTATTTTCCTGTAGTATTGTTGCATATTGTTGTAGCCCCATTCTTGGGTGTTTTGCAGCTATACTAGGTGTGGGAGGTCTGTTTACCTCAACTAGTTTGATTTGTTTTTGCTCCCCTTTTGGATTTATATGCTAGATCTCTAGATCTAAGGGATCCAAGGGCTACAAACTCATTTTAATGCACCTACTTCTGAAAGGTGCGTTATTCCATCACATATTGCTGAGTGTTCCCATTTGGGGATATTACAGTGTCAATGTGTGTGTGTATGTTGACCTTGAGAATTGTTAATCAAACATATGAATGCCCATGTTGTAGTTATTATTCACTTATGAATGAATTCTCTCATAAATAACATATGGTAGAGGGATGAAGTAAGAATATATTCAAAATGAAAATTTAAGTAATCATACAATTACTGATTCATCCCCACCCCCACCCCTCTCAGTAATTCATTATTCCAACAATTGGTATCATAGCTAAGTTCCTTCATAAACAATATAACCGCTGGAAGGTAGATCAATAAGGAATTATGTCAAGGAAAGAGAACCAAGAGGCTTATGAAAGAAAAATACCAGTCTTTAATGGGACAAAATTTTCTTCTGTAAAGTAAGGATGGAACCATACTTGATGTCATTTCATGTAGATTTTTATACCTCAGTACTTGTAAACTATAATGTCCTTGATGTTCCTCCCACTAATTCAGATGATAAGAAATTATATAGAAACAATAATAAATCAAATAATTCTATTCTCTTTGGTCTTAGTCAATCAAAACTTGTAAAAGTCATGCATTGTAAATCTGCTAAGGAGGTGTGGGTAAATCTTACCAAGAGTTATAAAGTGAATGACAAGGTTAAGTAGGAAAAATTGCAAACCTTCATAATGAGGTTTGAGAGGCTAAGAATGAGTGAAGATGATAGTATTGCAGAATAATTCCTCAGGGCTCATGAAGTAACTAATATGATCAGAGGGCTAGGTGAAGAAGTCAAGGAATAAATGGTTGTACAAAAAATCTTAACATCTCTTCGTGTGAGATTTGATTCTAAAGTCTCAGCGATTGAAGAGATCGATAATTTGAAAGATCTCAAGATCAACCAATTGCATGGTACTCTCACTGCCTATGAGATGAGAGTTGAAAAGGATAATTTTGAACAAAAGGAAGAAACTTTTAAAGTGCCGGAAACAAGAAAGGAGATCAAAAAACGTTAAAAATTCTCTAGGTCCAAATATCATCAAGAGTTGGCATAGTTGGCCAGGAAACTAAAGTGTGGCTCAAGGGAATATAAAGGGAATCTTCCCTTTAAATTCATTTATTGCGGTAGAGTGGGATATTTTCCATCCAAATGCCCCTATGAAGAATGTAGTTAAAAGGAAGATGATCAGAAACCAAGGAACAAATCATAAAATCAAGAGAAGAAAATATTCTACAAGAAAAAGGGTTTCTGCTCAAAAGAAGATAGCTCAACACCAAATTTAGATAGCAAGAACTCTTCGGAGGGTCATTCATATAAGTATATGCTTATTTCCCTCAGAACATACTCTAAGAAATAGAGCAATGTTGACTTTGAAGAGGAAGAAGAAGAAGGAGTAGTTAACCTTGAAGGTGAACTCATCATTGCCCTTGAGATGTTAAAGAAATAAAGGAAGAAGAATAAGTTGTTAAAGGAAAAATTGTAACATGTTGAAGAAGGAGGGTACAACTCAGATAACGAGGAGTTTTCTTACCAAAACGAAAAACTTGAAGAGGCTATTAATAACAAGAATGGTATGGTCCTTCTTCTAGAAAAAAAACAAGGAGTATCTGAGAAATTGGAAGAAGAGAACAAGCAGTTAAGATAAGAGCCACTCAAGGTAAGAAAGGAAACAATCTCAAGAACATGCATGGATGAGTTTTTGTCCTTAAAATTTCAACTAGAAGAACCAAAGTGAAAGGAATAAGTACTTCAAGATATAATCTATGAATGGGAATAGAAATTTCAAAGTATTGAGGCATATATTTTCTCTCTAAGAACTGATCTAGACGAAAGGAAGATCGAGAGTGGTATAAATGAGAGTTAGCTAAAGGGACAAGAAAAATAGATCATATTCTAAGAAGCCAAAGGCCCTCATGAGTCAGAACAGGTCTAGGATACTCAGAGGAACAAGATTATTCCATGAGGAATATGAACTTCAAGTCTCCAGGAATCGAACAATCTTGGAGACAAAGGCATCGAAATAAATTCAATGAAAACAGAAAGGAAAAAGGACAAAGAGGAGATCATCAATGGAGAATTAATAGATAAATGAGACATACAAGGTACTATCATGCACAAACATGTAATATTTTCGACGATAGGAATCCCTATCACTTTTGTGGTCATTTTTATAAGTTTCATATCTTTGGACACAAATTTTTTTATTGTAGAATGGTGAAAGTTGAAAGAGATGAAAATCCTAGATATAATAAATATCATAATTTTAAATCTCCAAACTCTTCCCTCACAAATTAGAATGTCTTCTCTCCCTTGCAAATTAGTAGAATGGTTGAAAATTAATAATTTTGTGCACAAATCTAGTGAGTGCAGATGTGGGTTTGAATACCTATCTAAGTCAAAACGTTTCAGACATACAACTATCCAAAAGGATAAGGGGAGTGGGAAACAAAAAACTGAAAAGAGCTTGTAGTGTGGAATTTTGTTATCATCTCATAATCAAGAAAACTAATGGTATTTAGCTAGTGTTTGTTCCAAACATATGGCTGGGTACAAAAGAAAAAAAATCGCTAAAGGAAAAGGACAAAGGAAACAATGTCACCTTTGGAAACAATGCTCCAACAAGAATAAAAGGTAAAGCTATAGTCAATCTTGATCGAAAGACGGAAGAAAAAAAATGTGATATATGTTTAAGCTCTCAAGCACAATCTCCTTAGTGTTAGCCAAATGTGTTATAATTGTTGTGATGTGACCTTTTGATCAAAATACTATGAGATTAGCAACATGAAGAACATAAAACTAGTGGGAAGGGAAATCAGAACCAACAATAATGTATATGTGTTTGATGATTCCAGTGTCAACCTCTATTTAAGAAAAACAAGTGAAGCATGATTGTGGCACAAGAGGTTACGACATAGGAAATTTGATAGTTTGGTAAAAGCTAGCAAGATGGGTGTAGTGAAAGGACTACCAAGGCTGAAAAATCCCAATAAATCAATATGTAAGTCATGTAAGTTTTGAAAACATGGTAGGACACATTTGAAGACAAATTATTTTTCCTCATCTAGACCTCTGGAGATCATTCACGCTGACATTTGTGTCCCAACTAGGGAAAATCACTTAAAAGGGGAAAGGTACTTCATGCTTCTCATTGATGATTTCACCAGAGCCACTTAGATTATGCTTCTAAAAGAAAACTTAGAAGCATTCAAGAATTTGATGAAGTGTAAGGCTCAAGTAGAAAATGAGAAAGACTTAAAGATAAAATGATTAAAGATAATATAGAGGAGGAGAGTACATACCAGGAGATTTTAAGGAATTATGTGAAGAGAGTGGAATCAAAAGGAAGGACTCAGTGGCTAGAATGCCACAGAAAAATGGAGTGGTGGAGAGGAAGAACAAGATAGTTTAGGAAATGGCCAGAGAAATGTTGGATGAAGCAAGCGTTCCGCACATCTTTTTGAGAGAAGTAGCACATGCAGCAGTATATTTTTCCAACATAACTCAATTCAGGCCTAATAGTAATAAAAATTCCTATGAATTGTGGAAGGGAACACCTACATCAATATAACATATTAAGGTGTTTGGAAGAAAATGCTTCATCAAATGAAATGATAAGAATCTTGGAAAGTTTGATTCTCATGCTGATGAGGGAATATTACTTGGGTACTCTATTCGGAGCAAAGGATTTAAATTCTAAAATAAGAAGAGAAAGAAGATTGAATATTGAATTGATGTGGGTGCATAACCTGAATCCTCTAGAGCAGAGATAAACTTCCAGGATGTGTTATAAAATTATATCTTACAGAGCAATGAAACACATAAAATATGCGGAAAACATAAACACACAAAACACATAAAACCAGAGAGACACATATATACGTGGGTCACCCAGATTGGGCTACGTCCACCTTGAAAAACCAGTCCTTCCTTTCTATTATCCAACAAAATGAAGAGACACAACCTACAATAGATCCGTTGTAATATCCTCTATTCTCTCTTAGTCTCCTTATTTGTTTCTTCTTCCGATATCTACAATATTTCTTTAGGATTCCTTTATTTCTGCATTTTCATCACACTATCCCTGATCTGGAATTGGATTCCTTGATTTATTGCAATATCTTGAGCTCTTTCCTCTTTCCATTTTTCTTCCCCTAGACTTTGTACTCAAAGCATTACCCGATGTCTCAGCAGAGATTTTCCGTCGCATTTCCTCGCCAAGGATAGCACTAAAAATATCATCAAACTTTAAAGTACTAGATCCAGAGACAAAGTTACTAATGGCCATAACTAAACCATTCCAAATTTCTGGAAATGAGCACAAGAATAACAGATACCTAACTTCATCATAGAATTTTACCCCTAAAGAACTAAATTGATTGGTAACTGTATTAAAATCATTTAAATGGTCTCCAACAGATCCATCTTCCAACATCTTTATATTAAATAAAAGTTTCATTAGAAACAATTGGTGTTCAAGTATCATGATGCATATGAGAAACAACCAGGTCCAAAGTGGAGTCATTGTCCAGTAAATGAAGCAGTCATGGAGTTGCTACAATCAGTATCCAAGTGGGATATTTCTGGGTGTGGAGCTTGATTATCTTCTTTATTTTTTATCAGAGTGTTGGACACCAGGCAACGTTTAATTATGGGCAGCATTTTCAGCTCATTAGGAATAGGGGTCCAACACTGTGATACCAAATAAAGAAGATAATTAGGCTCCACACCCAACAAGATTAAGAAAATTCAGACATGGGGTTTTCAGACCAAGAAGAAACAAGATCATATTGTGAACACGAGAAATCAAACACATCCTCAATGCCAAAGACACCCTTAGGTATGTCCAGAAAGAGCATCCTAAAATTCAAATATTGGGAGACCAAAGACATGGTGTTAAAACCCAGAGGAAACTCATTGGCATTCCAATATATGCAAATCTGACTCTACCATCATAGATCGAACCCAAGATTCTAAATCAATCTTGTGAAGAAACATTCTGGGTGAAAGCAATGAATGAAGAACTTGACCAAATTAAGAAGAATGATACTTGGTAGCTAGTTCCAAGACCTTCAGAGAAACATTTCATTAGAACCAAATGGGTTTTCAAAAACAATATGAATGAAAAAGGTAAAGTAATCAAGAACAAGGTTTATTTAGTCTGGAAATGATATATCTAGATAGAGGGAATAGATTTCGAGGGTACCTTTACACTAGTGGCTAGACCAGAAGCAATCAAAGTTTTTCTATCCTTTAAAATTCACAAGAACATCAAAGTATATCAAATGGATGTGAAGTATGCATTCCTCAATGGAGACCTCGAGGAATAATTTTACATTGAGAAGCTGCAAAGTTTTATGCTCACCAAATATGAAGGGCTTGTGTGCCAACTAAAAAAGTTTGTATATGGACAAACAAGATCCCAAAGCTTGGTATGGGAAGCTAGATAAATACCCACAACAAAAAGGTTTTAGAAAGGGCACCCAGGATAGTAATTTGTACAAAACTAATAAAGGTGACCATACACTGATTGTAGTCATGTATGTCGATGAGATAATATTTGGCAACAACATGGAACAACCAAGGAATCAATTTGTAGAATGTATGCAAATAGACTTTAAAATGTCCATGATTGGAGAGTTGTCTTTCTTCGTAGCACTCCAAATCTCTCAAACTCGGAAAGAATTTTTTATTTCCCAATCTAAATACCTCTAAGAAACTCTGATTTTTTTTTAGGTTGGAAGGATGCAAACCATTAAACACATCCATGGTTATAGGTTTAAAACTATCCAAATAAGATAATACACCTCTGCTAAATTAGTCATAAGACAAATCCATGATAAGAATATTATTCTATATTACAACGTCAAGGCCAGATATCATGCAGGTTGCAAGACTTGTGGCCAGATATTAGGCTTTCCCTTGTGAAATTCATGTTGTTGTTATCAAGAGGATCTTCAAATATCTTCGAGGGGAAACAAAATATGGGTTGTGGTCTGATAAAAGCAAATAATTTAAGTTTAAATCATATATTGATGTTGATTGGGCTGGAAATCTTGATGACATAAAAACCACTTCAGGTGTAACCTTCTTCTTAGGGAGATTCATAGTGTCATGGGTCGACAAGAAATAATCCTTCATATCTTTATCAACTATTGAAGAAGAATATACTGTTGTTGCCACTTGATGCATGCAAATATTATGGATGAAGAATAATTTGAAGGATATTAAGGTAGATTTTATTAATCCTATTCCAATCATGTGTGATAATACAAGCACAATCAATATCTCTAAAAAATTATTCATGCATTCAAGGACAAAGCATATCTCAATTAAGTTTCATTTTTTAAGAGAAAAATTTGCATTCAATATGGTTAGACTTGAGTATGTGGCTACTAAAGAACAATTCGTAGATATCTTTACCAAGCCACTAGAAAAACAACCATTTGAATATCTCAGGAAACAAATAGGAGTTGTAACTCCTCCATCCAATTTACTTCATTTCGGTAAGGGGTAGAATCTACTCAACATGAGGGACCCATGGGAGAGTATACTTCAATGGTTCAGTGGGAGTGTTAGAAAATGACTCGTTTCCGTTACTGGCACATGGGAAGAAGAGTTAATTAGTGAAGACCATGCCTAGCTTGAGTGGGAGATTATGGTGTTCCTATCCATGCCAAAGGGGCATTTTGTTGGAAAATGAATGGATGCATTAGTGTTGGAATTTATGTCAAAAATATTCAATGGTGATCCATTGATACCCTTAGGCTTTTGGTAAAGAATCATCATAGTAGAAGTCTTATTGAGAAGACATAAAATGATGAATATGGTATTTAGGCACCTAACATTCCAAGCATGAGAATAAGAGTCAAGTAGAAATGTGTGGCAAAGAGTTTGCACTAAACTCAGAGGCAGAAAATGTGCTCCAAGGCTACATCAAGCCCTACCAAATTGAAAGTTCTATGGAAGAGCTTTCTAATGATATGCGAGAGTCCAAAAATGAGTTCCTGGATCAAAATATATGGTTTGCTGAATTTCATGGATTTGAAGCCTTAAGAAGGATGAAATATCAGAGCATGAGGCATATCAGAGGTCCAGCGTATCAGAATATCAGAGGTCTAGGATATCTAAATATCGGAGTAGGAGACATATTGGCTATTAGAATATTGGAGGTCTGGGATATCGAAACATCAGAGCAGAAGTCATATCATATATTGGAATATCAGAGGAGGATGACACATCAAAACCTCAGAGCATAGAGCATAGTATAACCTTGGAGAAAACTGAAATATAAAAACATCGGAGAAAAAGGCTTATTAAGTATCAGAAGATTGTAAGTTTGGGATATCGAAATATTGAACGTTATGAATAGAACTGTTTTAAGAAGTTATGATATCCAATCAGCTCAATAGTGTTAAAAGCACTAATTGGTTCCGATAAGCTGTAGTTGCAGCTGATGACAATAGGACGTGGTAGTACGACATGACACGTGATAGGAAGACTCAATGTTATTGGGTGGCCTAGTGGGTTAAATCCAAGTGAGACGTGTCTCCACTAAGGAGTTTCTATGTGGTGGAAAATGACTTCATATCATAGATCGAAATATCGGAGGATGAGAACATCATAGCTTATGTGAAAATGGTTTTTGGAATGTTATCTGTAAATACCTCTGTTTTCAATTTGAAAATTGTACGAAATAGTAGATCATCGGAAGCAATAGGTGGTGGCCTCGATTCAAAGAGTTTGGTGCATCTTGGCAAGTTGGTGCTTTCCATTCTAAATGGATCGGTGCCTTTTAGAAAGTTGGTGCTTTCTATCCAAAGGGGTTTGGTGCCTCCAGCAAGTGGGTTCTCACAAAATAATTGATGTAATTAAGTGGGTGCTTAATTTACTTCTAAAAACAACAAAAAAATGGTGGTTTTTACCCTTTGGGTTTCCACGTGAAAAATACTTGTGTCAATGTGTGTGTGTGTGTGTTGACCTTGAAAAATGTTGATTGAACATATGAATGTTGATCTTGTAATTATTATTTACTTATGAATGAATGCTCTCACAAATAACATATGGTAGAGGAATGGAGTAAGAATATATTCAAAAGAAAAATTTAAGTGATCATATCATCACTGGTTCACCCCACCCACACTCTCAGTGACTCATTACTCCAACAAACATAGAAGTCACTATATATAATTTAAATGTAGAATTCATCATTCTATTTCTATTTTTATTATGTAATCGACATTCTTTTTTGCAATATTTAATTTTCTAAAAAATATTTATTTGTCTTCATGTTCAATGATACTTAACTAAATATTATAAAATAATAATAAAATATTTTAAATAAAATGTTATGTTAAAAGATTTTAAATAAAATGAATTATTTGAAAATGATTAAAGAAAAAAATTATTCACAATTTTTTTTATTAATAATAAAAAAATAATAGTCAAATTCATATAAATTTAGTAATTTTTTTAAATTAATTATATTGGAAAATTATGTTTAAAATAGGGGTATTCCAAATTGCTAAATTAATTTATACATTAAAAAAAAATATGTGGACATTCCAAAATTACAATTTTAAAACTAAATTTGGATGATCACAAATTTAAAAAATAAAATAAAATTACAGAAATTAAAATTTTTCATATTGAGTTAATTGCAATAAAATCAATGAAAAAATAACTAAGTCAAATAGATAATTAAGTGAAAATAGAGCTCAAATTCATGATCTACTTTAATAGAGAGAAATGGCTAGTGTATATATATCATGTAAGTCTAAGGTTAACAGAGAGAATAAATTAATTATAATCGTTGATAACTAAGTTATATGTTACCCTCAAGGGATTGCTCTGGATTTCTTATTGCTAATTACCTTTGATATTAGGAGGTCATAGGGTAAAATCTCCTCAATACCTATGAGGTCAGGAATTGTTTCCTTGGCCTATAGGTATATCCTTTCTGGTTGATCTACTTGGATTTTACCATGAATGTAGAGGCCACTCAGTTTCCGTGAACCACATTAAAAAAGAACAAGTAAGTTATATGCTGACAAATATTAGAGAATTAAGAAAAATATAGTTGGAGACATGACACTAAATAGTTTTTAAAATAAGGTATAGCATTAATTTTTATAACTCATGGTTTGTATAATTTAATTAGGACTAATAATGTTGGTTGAACAACATGGATATTTTTTCAAACTCTATTTATTGTAAACATTTTTTTTATTTAATATATATTGATAAAGATAGAGAAGAGGGTAGAGAAAAAATATCCATGTGCCTAGGGTATAATCTTGACTAAGGGGAAAGGTATAAGGGAGGGTAGGATGGGGAGATGATTCAAGAAATTTCCTATATTTCCGTAATTTAAGTTATGTCCTTCTTTATTTGGTATTTAAACCACCAACTACTATTAAATGATAGGAACGCCAAGGAATTTGTGATGGAATTTTCTAGAGTATGGATTGTGTATCCTACTGCACTCTTTTATTTAACCTCACAATATGAGGAAAAATACTATACAATGGTAGCATGGCATTTAGTAGATAAGGTTGCAAGGACAACTGCTAGTCAAGGAAAATGGTACTCTTAGAGAAGGTGGAAGAGAAGTTTCCTCACATAATTTAGGAAAGGTTTTGAGGCATCAAAAGCATCCCTAAATGGGGAGGAATGATCTAGAATGGGTGATTATATAATTTATCGGCTACCTTGCTACTTTATACATGAAAAAAATGAAAGGATTTAGCTTATAAAATCATTTTAGTAGTAGGTCTTAGTTTTAAAGTTTAGGCTTTGATATATTCGGGAGTTAGTTTGAGACATCAAATGACACTTTCTGGGGTAAAACAATTCACCCCCTAAACATTTTTCCATGCATTGATAGTTTCCTATCTATGTGGAAATGACCTCAATGAGAATTAATATATGGAATTTATGCCTCGCATAGGTTAACATACCTTGTTGAGCGACACAATACCGAGTGGATTTCATCCACAATTACTCATACATATAGGGCTAGTGAAATGTTGACTGCTAAGAAGATTCAAAAGATGTTATGTCATTCTGAACACTCATACATGTGGGGATTTAAGTGTTTAATTTTAGAAATATTCTAAGTTTTCAAAAACCATAATATTAATTAAGGGTTGAAAAATGAAAAAAATGTTTTTCTTCCGTACTAAGTTTTATTAAAATATAGGAAAAGACAAATATGAAAATTAGCACTATAAATATCGAAGGCATGAGTCACTCTTCTCATTATTAAATATATTATTTAGAATATATTTGACTAATAAACATAAATGTTTGATATGGTAAAACACTAATAGCTATCTAATTAACTAACAACTTTCTATAAATAATGGAATACCAAATCAACTAATCACCTAACTAACAAAATATACGCATACTTGGTTAACATGTTGCTGGGAAAAACACTGAGGGGGGGGGGGGGTTGAATCAATATTTTCAATAATCAGAATCTTTTTATTTTTTCTTTAGTTGTTTCTATATGCTACTTTAATTAGCCCAAATATCATATGTACAAGGCTTTCCAAATAGAAACTAGCGTACACACAGATAAAATTCCTATTTAGATAAACATTTAGAAGAAATATTTAACCCAGACCATCAGATAGTTAAGCAATAAATAAGTGCAGTAGTAATAGAATAAATCATCACACAAAATCATCACACATGAACACCAAGATTTAAGGTGGAAACCCAATTCGGGATAAAACCACCGTTGACGTTTTCTCTGTCTTCAATATTTATTATATGGACAACTATTTACAATATTGTACAGATGCTGACTCATATCAGTACACAGGCATCTACCTACAGAAGGCTGTAGCGTTGTCTCGTTCTCTAGCTACTACTGGAAGGGAGCTCCAACCCCCTGATCACGTTTACCAACTTCTACTGTAAGGGAGCTACAGCCCCCTGATCAGAACACTAGGTTTTACTGTAAGGAAGCTTCTACTTCCACACTGAAGGCTTCAACCCTCAGACCCACTACAAACCACGTTTCATAAATTTTCACACTGGATCCAACATCTTCAACTCAAATCAGCATAAATACCAACACCCATAAACTTAACCCAAACTTCAAACAAAACAATGAGATCACTATAACTAGAACACATTAATAAAATGAAATTTCATTATGAACATGTAGAAACAGTTTCAACCCTAATCATTCATTATCTTAAATGCATACGCTACTTCCTCTTAATAAACCTGCGTATATATGCGCTTTCTTGCACACCAACCTGCATATAAATCTGTGAATACTAAATTTCCATAAATTGATGAGTCTCAGAAACAGATCTGAGGCTTTCAGTCATATATATTTTCATATTTGCAGAGCACTTATTCAATCAACATCATTAATCATAATTAATCACTTATTGATAATATTTGTAAATATTCAACTTAGCAGCATATACAGTATTCAAATAACCTAGATCTAGATGAAGACTCCATTAACAGATAACATAAATATAACAACAATAAACATATAACCTCTTCATAAAGCTTCAGAAAACCCTAACTTCCACATGCGCTTTCCTCATGATGAACCAACATAGATATATGTAAATATTGGTTCTATAGAAAGTTTCAGATCTATAGACTTACCCAGATTTATTCACTTCTCTTCAACAAACATGCTGGATATCACAGATCCAAACATCTCACTAATAGATCAAGTAAATACATAGTCATTTCAAATATAGATACCTTGATCCATCATTGTGTCCATGAGTGCATCATAATTTCATATCTACAAATAAATAAAACCCATTTCATGCAAATGTACTTCAAATATAAGTATTCAGTTTAAAACCTTACTCATCCACCACCTTGCATTATGACCTTCTTCTCCCTATATAGGTTTAGCCTCTATCAATACCATGAGCCAAAACCACACAAGTTTCGATGCTATTATTGGATGGATTCAAATAGATGACACTGTGCTCAATATTGTGGTTTAAAACCATGGTAATGCCCCCTGGTATTACAATTTTTAAACCACAAAAGGAATACACGACATGGATCATTCTTTCCCACGTGTATACGCGACTTGGCCTGAAATAACTCGCGTATCAAACATTCATTTATAAATATTAACTATATTCTATTGGACTTAAAAGTTTCTTCTTCCAGACCTTCTGTAACATCACAATTCTTTACCAGAAGATATATGCCTCATCATTTGCAAGAGAGTTTCCATCAAGGACAACATATGCAACCATAAGAATCATATTGCGAACAATATCTCCCTTTGGAATTGATGGAAACCATGATGGAGTTTGATCACCACAGAATGTTGATAAATAAACAATATTCAAACACATACTCTCCCCATTTAACATCAAGAGCAACGGGAAGACAATGTATCCCCCTGAGCACATGCAGAGGTTTCATATTTTCAATAGAATACATGACTCTTGAACTCAACACAGTATGACCTTTCCTATCACCAAGGACACAAAATTACATCAAGGATCCAACCGAGTGGATTTACATATTGACTCAACTACCCAACCAAGTTAGTTTGCAAATTTGAACATGGAAATATTTACATCAAAGGTCTCAACATGACCTTTGTATTATTTTACAAATATGATAACAAGGTCATAACAACAACCAACATAGTTCCAACAATGCAATATTTTCAGCAATGAAAATGCTCCCCCTAAACCTATGCATCCTAAACACTTTCAACAACCAATCCATCAAAGGAATATCCATCAGGAATATCAAATAAAGGGAATGTAAGATGAATACCATAATAGTAGAGTTTACTCATCAAAACCACAGACTGACCCATAGATTTTTTGCCAGCAAAAACCATATGTGGTTTTATGCATATAAACTCGCATATATATGTGATTCGCCTTCATGTAACCAACATACCGAATTTAATATTCTGAAATTAAGTAGATTTGATAAGTGAGAAAGAGACAACTCCCAGCTTCTCTCTGAGATTTTTGAATGCTTCCCTGGGAAGTGGTTTAGGAAATATATTTGCAACTTTTTCTTTAGAGGGAACATACTCCAATTTGACCTTTTGTTCAAGCACTTGTTCACGTAAGAATTTATACTTGATATGAATGTGCTTGGTCTTGGAATGTATAACATGATTTTTCGAGATGCTGATGGAACTTGTATTATCACATAGGATGGTGATGGGAGGTGAACATTTGGTTTGAATGTATTGTAATGTTTGCATCATCCAAAGAAGTTGTGTGCAACATGATGCAACAACCACATATTCTACTTCTATTGTAGATAAGGCCATAGAACTTTGTTTCTTGTTGAACCAAGATACTAAACGGGGCACCATATAGAATGCCCCACCAGTAATGCTTTTTTGATCATTAACATTTCCATCCCAATCCGCATTTGTATAAGCATGAAGAGTGAGATCAACATTCTTTGGATACCATAGAACAAAGTATTGAGTCCCTTGTAGATGTTTGAATATTCATTTTACAGCCTGAAGGTGTGACTCTTTTGGATTATCTTGGAATCATCCAAAAATCCCATCTTCATGCATAATGTCTGGTCTTTTCCTAGCTAGATAAAGCAGAATTCCAATCATAGATCTATACTCTGGTTGATTCACCATGGGAGAATCATCATGAGAACTAAGGTTACATCCATTTATCATCGGAGTACTTACAATTTTGCAGTCTTCCATCCCATACTTCTTCAGGATTTTCTTGAGATATTTTTCTTGTGATAGGAATATGCCATATGTTTCTTGTTTCACTTGTAAGCCAAGAAAATATGTTAGCTCCCCAAGTAACGAAATTTCAAATTCTTGTTGCATAAAAAAAGAAAATTTCTGACTCGTGGACTCTTCATTACTCCAAAAAATGATGTCATCAACACACACAACAATAATTAATAGTTTATCATTCTCAATTTTTGTGTATAAGTTACTGTTAGCAGATCCTTTGGTAAAACCCTGTTGTTGAAGATATTTTTCAAGACGATACTACTATGCCCGTGGAGCCTGTTTGAGACCATGTAGAGCCTTTTTAATTTTTCAAAAAAGATTTTCATAATTTCCCATAATGAATCCTTCTGGTTTTTCTATATAAACTTCTTCTTCTAGATCACCATTGAAGAAAGCATATTTTACATCCATTTGATAAACTTTGAATTGTTGAAAACTTGAAAAAGAAAGAAACATTCTTATGGCTTCAAGTCTGGCTACAGGTGAAAATGCTTCTTCAAGTTATATACCTGCTTGTTGAGCATACCCTTTACTAGCAATTCTAGCTGTGTTTCTAATAGCATCTCCATTTTCATTTAACTTGTTTTTGAATATCCATTTTGTTCAAATAACATTTTTATCATGAGGTCTTGGAACCAATTCCCAAGTATGATTCCTTTTAATTTGATCAAGTTCTTCAGTCATGGCTTGAATCCAACATTCATCTTTACTATCTTGATTCACATTATGTGGTTCAATAGTGGATAAGAATGCTAGATAGCTAGGGGTTCCTACAAGAGTTCTTCTTGTTTGGACACCTTATCCCTTTTCTCCCAATATTTGATATTCTGGATGATTCTTTTGAACATACCTAGATGGAGCCTTTTCTTATATATATTCTTCTGGTGCTTCATTGGGTTCTCCTTCTATATTTCTGTTATTTGATGAGGGAAAATGTGCATCATCATCATCATCTTCATTTGTTGTTGTTATTTCCATTTTAGGAGGTGTGAGAGACTCATCAATTACAACATCAATACATTCAACAATATTCCTAAGTATTTGATTGTAACATTTGTATGCTTTACTTCTAGAAGAGTAACCAAGAAATATTCCTTCATCTTCTCTAAGCTCAAACTTACCAAGTTTTTCATCATTTTTCTTGATAAAACATTTTCTTCCAAAAACTCTAAAATACTTCATAGTGGGAATATTACCATACCAGAGCTCATAAGGAGTTTTATCACTGTTCACACAAACATGAGCTTTGTTGAGAATATTTACAATAGTATGCAGTGTGTTGGGGTTCCTGTGATTTGGCAGATTTGGCAATACCAAATGAGAAGACAACATCAAACCACTTTGGGATCCTAGGATCTATCCCTCCTGAATCCAGAGAGAGATCTCTCTACAAGTTTCAAAGATTGATTTATATTTAAGGCTTTTAGTGTGATTTTAGGCTAGTTATGAAGAACAAGGGTTTTTGTTTGTTTGGTTGGGCATGATCTTTAATTGAGTGAAAAGTCCTAAAAATGAAAGATTTTCAGAGGGATGAAGGTGTGAATAATCAAAACAAGGTTCAGCTAATAGGATAGGTATGAAACAACACTTAATCCATTGGGCTATGGAGTCATAAAGGGTTTTAATTGTACAACAATTATCAAGAGTGGTCCATGGGGCAAGTCATATATAACAAAGGATATTTGAGATTAAATGATGGAATGGAACATTAAAGTGTTGTGAAAGTGGAAAAATCCAATAATTTCAACAAGGATTTATCAACTTTCCCAACAAGAAAAATCCTTTTTAAGTAACTGTTTGAAACCAGCCAAAGGATAGGGCTAACCATAGACTTCTTTGGACAAGCTTGTATTAAAGCTAACTTATAGACAAACAATCCAGTAATCCACATGACTACTTTCAGAAATGATGAAAACATATAAGAAAACAAAGTGTATCTTAAGATCAAGTAAGATATCATTAAAATCTAGGCCTGCATTCAACATACTCTTAGGGAAACTTTCAAACAACCTTTGGAGAAAGAACTAGAAGACAGGGAAAACCATAAACTTTTCTAGTTTAAATCTACTTAGCATGTAATGAAAATATCATTCAAGAACAATGTTTAAAGTTTAGACAGTAAGACATGGGCTCACCAACATTCCTTGACTGTTTGTACTGTATTAAATCATTCTTAAATACACAAAGGAGGAAAACATAAAATAAAGCTTATAAGTGAGAGTAGGGTACTTTTAAGAGTAAATCCTAGCTCTATATTTGTTGTTATTTATCAGAGAAAAATGGACAATCTAATGGAAAACATAAAAAGGAAAATAAGTACAATGAGAGGCACATCACCAATGGTATAGACCAGGATCCCATGAATCAACATGTGTATTGATTTCAATCCAGTTACATACTTTAAGTCCGATGTTTCAGTACATCAACAACTTCTCTTCTCAGCCTAACTTCTTTGATTACAAACAGAGCTTCAACAGCCTCTGAGAACTATTTACATGCAAAAAGTTTCGAGCAACAAGTATTACATCAAAGTCCAACAACCAACAACATCTCATCTTCCTTAGAAGTATTTATAGAAGAAAGAGGAGGTGGGATGAAAGAAAAGGTCTCTAGTTCAATTAATACAAGTTAATGATTCTCTGTCTTTGAGAGGTTCAATAGAGAAGATTTCTGATATTTTCTCTATATTAATTGGTTTTCATTAAGTATTTAGCTACTTGGCAGATTTTGTTGACTTTAAAACTATTTTGGTAGGCTGGCAATTACTCTGGCTGCTTTAAAAAAAATATCACTGACTAAGGCAATAAATATGCCTTGTTTTGATTAATTGAAGTTATAGGTGGCACCTTTGGTAGCTAAAAGGATATTTTAGCCTCTGATGTGGCATTGGAAGCTTTCTTCCACTGATATAACTTTCTGTTTTTATAAACACAGTGATTTATCCTCTGATCTGTGTTTAGGCTTAATTAAGCCTTCATCTTCATCTTCGGGTCTTCAATACTGATACACTTTGTTGTTCTTTGTTTATACAGGCGACTTTTTGCTATTGGCAGGTTTCATCTGAGATTGAAGATTGTGATCTCCCTGATAAAATATGAATTCGCAATCCGCTGACTCCTTTTCTTCATTGATTTAAGGTCAGAATCGTCACTCTGAACCTTATCAATCACCTGTTTGTGACTATGGAGATACACAAATTAACCACCATTAGAACCCTACAAAACATAAAAAACTCATTAAGAAACCCTGCGAGAATGGTATAGCTGCATTACAGAGGTTCAATGGAGTTGGTAGGAATTCTTGCGGATGGGGAAATGCAGCGGCGGAGGACATAAAACTGGACAGAATAGCTAACCAAGCTCGCTTTTGAATTATGGCGTAAATATGAAGAAGGGTGGTTTTGGGAAAATCGACAACGGTTTTCGCATAGCCTTTGGGGGGGGAAGTTGTATTAGCTTTTGGAACGTGATATATGTTAGCGTTCGACACGTGGATTTATAAAACCACTTTTATCATGCAAAAGCTGTGCATTATGGAAAGGGGCCAAAAATTACGCGATATGGATTCTTGTCCATTGGATTGGAGGCTCTAGATCCAACGGTGCGGGTTGAGTGCAATGGATGAAGAACTGCAAGGTAATAGTGTATGCGGGGTCCATGGTGACGTCAGCAAAATTGGCGCGTAGTGGATGGGTGTAATAGGCTATTGGGTTAAGTCCTTATTTTTAGATTTCTTTGATGGATGGTTACGATTTAAGAGAAGAAGCGGATATGTTTGAAAGGGAAGAAATGAAAGGAAAGGGAACGGGAAGAAGGATGGGGCCAGATGGACTTTGATCTTTGTAGATCGACGGTCAGGATTTTTTTTTTAACTATATTTTTCGGGAAACGAAAAATATAGAAAAGGTAAGGTTTGAAGGAATTTGGCGGAGAAGAACGAGGAGAAGGGAGGGCCCATATTTTTATAAAGGGTGGAAGGGTTTTTACTTAGGAAGAGAGGTTTTATTAGAGCGGCGAGAAGGATCAATGGGATCCATTAGATCATGAAGATCGATGGCCGAGATCTATCGATGGGGGAGAAAGAGAAGGGCGGGGTTTGAAAAACAAAAGTATTGTGGGTCGTCGGATTTGAGAAGATCAATGGCGGAGATTGCATTGCAGAACCTCGTAGGACATGAATGGTGCGAGTGGAGGGGAGAAAAGCGATGATGCGATAGAGCGCAGACTGTCCGATCAAACTTGATCGATAGTGGATATTTCATCGCGGGATCGCATCGGTGAGAGGAAAGGGAAAAATGGCGATGTGATGTGCCGATGTGATTGAGTGCGGACCGTCAGATCTGGCAAAATGAACGGCTGGGATTACATCGCATCGGAGAAAAGGAAAGAAGCCGAAGCACCAGGGTGTTTGAGTTTGCGATGTGCGATTAAGCACTGGCCATAGGATCGTTATAAGAGATCAATGGTCCAGATCAAATCAGCGGGTGTGATGGTGAAGGGCTTATGAGCGGAGTGCGATTGAATCTCGGCCGTTAGTTCTTGTGGATTCGACGGCTAAGATTAAATCAGGGGATCGGCATCGGAGGAGGAAAAAGAAAGGATAAAGGGAATTTGCAACTACCGATTGAGATGGAGTGATGTGATGAATGTTTGCGATGCGATGAGCACCTCGCACTCAGTCATAGTGCGGGTCTTATGTGAAAAGGGGCTAGGGCTAAGGCCGAAAGGGGCTTAAGGTCTTAATGCTAAAAAAATGGGTTTTTAGGCCAAAATGAAGGTTTCTATGGATGAATATGGACAATGAAATGGAGAAGTGTAATGAGGGAAAATGGATCTTCTTTGAGCAGTCTTTCTCTTGGTACATAGCAGGATTCAGGGCTAAATAGTAAAACAGCAGTGAAAATTAATACGAAGGACATCATAAGACTTCAAGAACTCACAATTTGGACATGAATTGTTTCTTGAAGGCTAAAAAGATTTAGCCACCATTTGATATGACAAATTTTTATAGGTGGCTAACAATGGCTCCACATGGGGATGGCATCTTCTTGAAGGTGTCAATAACTTCAGACAAGTTATCTTTGGATGCTGATTAGTGCCTTATCCTTTGATAGTCTTTTACTTGTAATCTAATGCTAACAAAAATGATTAGAACTTGTTATATCAGCAGAAAAAGTATTTCCCAAGCATCTACCTACACAACCTACTTCCTAACATTTTTTCTTCAGAAGGTGCACTTGGACTTGCACCCTCTTCATCAATCATTTTATTATTTTATTGAAAATGTAAAACTAGTCTAAGTCTACCCTTATTTCTCCATGAGTTCATATTAAGCAGTTGAACTCATAAGTTTCTCTACCTAACTACTATCTGTTAGGATTATGCTGTCTGACAGAATTTTATTCTCTATTTTCTAGGACAGAAATTTAAAAACAGCCAAGCCAGGATTAAGCAGTCTAACTTGATGTTGATCTATGGCATAAAAACAAGCTACACATAGACTAAAATTTGCAGAAAATTTAAGACGAAATTTGTGAAGGCTTAAGATCTAAAAATAAAAAACATCCTTCATTATTCTTCAGCTCTAATTTGGATTTTGTTTGAGCTGAATCCTCTTTCTTTTCTGGTTCATGTTTTGAGCTTTTTAGAACCAGTTTGCTTTCTATCTCATAGGTTCAAGATTTGAGCTTTGTTTGAACCTTCATTTTTCTATCCTAATCAACCTTACTGATAAGCCAAGATTGTGTTGTTTAGCTTATCTAATTCACTAATCTATCAACAGTAAATTGAAAAGCTAATTAGTCATGATTAGGCTATATGACTAACTAGAAATGTGTTTTTAGGAGTGGCATTTGAGCTTGCACACTTTCAGACTTTGTCTCTCTTTTTTGGTATGGGGATGTACCTTTCTTGTTTTCATTCTGCCCTCTTTTCTTTTTCTATTGTTTTTTTATTTTTCATTTTTCTAACTTTGAAAGAAGTGATGGATATGATATTTACAATGAGGGAAAATGAAAAATCTTTAAACTGGTATAGTTAAGAAAAATAATGTTTGAGCATCTTGCCATTGACAAGACCTCCAAAGAGTTCAGTTCCATTCACTTCCTGCAAGAAATAAGCATTGTTACTAGTAGTAGAATGAATGAGATAAGGGCCTAGCCATAAGTTATCAAATTTTCCATGTTTTCCCTTATCTTCTCTCCTGGAATCCCATTTCAAAACTTTGTCACCAATGCTGAAATCACTGGCCTTTGTCATTTTATTAAACAGCTTCTTGATGTTTTATTGCTTGTGTAGTGCTCTATTGTAAACTTCCTCTCTGGTTTGTTGAAAATGTATAGTCTGGTTGATTCTTCTTGTCATATCACTTTCTTTAGACTGTACTTCTTGGATCAGCTTCATGACTGGCACTCCTAGACTGGTTGGAAAAATTGCATTTGCTCCATAAACTAGCTGGTAGGGTGACATTCCAATTGATTTCTTAAGTGTTAACATGTCAGCCCATAGTGCATGTACTAGCTTTGTGTACCATGATTTGTTATTGTTTTCCAGAAACTTTTTGATTATATTCACCAAACTCTTATTTGAGGATTATACTCACCCATTACCTTGTGGGTAATAAGCAGTAGAATGGCCCAATGAAATATGATATTTATGACAGAATCCAACCATATTTTTGGATCCAAATGTAGCAGCATTTTCAGTGATAATATTCTTAGGACAGCCAAAGCTAGATAAGATATGATTTTCAAGGAATTTTATGATGACAGAGTCAGTGGCTTGCCTAGAAGGGATGGCTTCTATCCATTTGGTAAAGTAGTCTATTGTAGTGAGAATCCATCTATGTTGGGCAGATGAGGCTGGATGGATTACCCCAATGAATTGTAGACCCCTCTACTGAAAAGGAGCTTTAACAGTGATTGGATGCAAGGGTAAGAGAAGTAGTTTTCTTTTTCCTTCAAAGAGTTGGCATTTGTGACAGGAAATAATCATTTTATGGACATCTTGAAAGAGGGTGGGCCAATAATAACCAGCTCTAAGGATTTTATTAACAGTGTCTTCCAAAAGAGGTGGCCTCCACATTCTCCTTCATGTAATTCATGCTTGATCTTATCTGCATCATTCTCAGGAAAACATTTAAGCAATAATCCACTAGCATTTTTCCAATATAGACATTTATCCAAAATGTAGTAGTTAATAGCTTTCAACTTTAAAAATATTGCCTTCATTTTAGAAAAACTAGGAGGTGTATTTAAATTGAGCAAAACATATAAAATATCAACATACCGAGATGAAAACAGAAAATGATCTTCAATAATGGGAGTTGACAACTCCTCATGTTCATCTAATGAATCTAACATGTTTATATCAAGAGCTTCAAAATTAGACTCAGCCATTAATCTTGCTAGTCCTTGGCCTTTTATGAGCTTAGTGGGCTTGATTTCTAAATCATATTCAAGTATCACAGCAATCCACTTTCCTCTTTTGCCATCTAGATCCCAGGTTAAAATATCGTTTACAACTGAATTAGGCACAAATGCGATTATGTGAGAATGTAAAATGTAAAATCGGATGTATTTTAACGCTTTGACTAGGGCAAAGGATTTTTTTTCCATGATATTGTACTTCAGAGGAGCATCTCTTAGTGCCTTACTAAAGAATGCAATTGGCTTCTCTTGTCCCTTCAAGTTCTTCTGTAATAGGACAGCGGCTATAGTGTGTTCTGATGCAAATGAAAAAATGAAGAAATCCTTTGTAAAATCAGGACTAATGAGAACTGGTGTTTTGGTTAATGCTTTTTCTACTAGTTTAAATGAATTCTTTGCTTCTAAGGTCCATTTATCTCCTTCTTCCTTTTTGAGCATATTTGTTATGTTTCTAAGGAGTTCAGCCAGATTGGGTATGAAACTTCTCAAGAAATTAATCTTTCCAACGAAAGATTGAAGTTCCTTGATGTTTCTAGGATGGTTGATTTGCAATATACCATCAATCCTCTTTGGGTCTATCTTTATCCCCTCTTCTGATATGATGTGTCCAAGTAGTTTGCCTTCTTAGAGACCAAAAATTGTTTTCTTTGGATTTAAATATAACCCATATTTTCTTCATTTCTCAAAGACTTTTCTCAAGTGTTCTAGGTGTTCTTCATTTGTTTTGGAAAAAACAGTGATATCATCGAGGTAAATTATGATGAAGAAGCCTAATTCTTCTAAGAATGCAATATCCATGGCTCTCTGAAATGTAGCACTAGCATTCATTAAACAAAAGGGCATTTTCACATACATGAAAGTACCCCAAGGTGTGGTAAAGGCTGTTTTGAGTTGATCATCAGGATGTACTAATATTTGATTGTAACCTAAGAAGCCATCTAGCAAAAAAATTCTTCTAGAACTAGCTACCTTTTGTAAAATGTGATCCATCTTGCATAAAGGGTAGTTTTCCTTTAATGAGGCTTTTTTTAAGTTCCTAAAATCAATACAAAGCCTTATTTCTCTTGTTTTCTTCCTAAATGACACAATATTAGATACCCAATTTGAATATCTAATAGGGACTATAATTCCAGCATCATACATTTTCTTAATTTATTTCTCAACCAGGGGTAATTGAAGAGGGTTTATTCCACGCAATTTTTGTTTATAGGGCTTCTGGTTTTCCTTGAGGGGTATCTTATGCTGAATTATATTTGTGTCATATGATTTTAGATCCTCATAACTCCATGCAAAAACATCAGAAAATTATCTAAACAGCTCAATATATTTCGGTTTGATGTGAGCTGGCAATGTTTTAGACAGTTTGATCATTTTTTGTTTTTGTTCACTGCCTATGTTACATTCTTCTACTTCAGTTTCAGGAGGTTACAGTTTTGGTTTTTTGGCAACATCATTGAAATCAAACAATTCTTCTAATGGGACCAGTCCTTTTGGAAAGCTTTGAGTGTTAGATTGCAGCATTTCTGAGTCTCCTTTTCCTAAGTCTGTACTAATTTCTGTGGTATGTTCAAGTTTATTAGATAAAAGATTTATATCAGCAATCTCTGGAGACTGTACTTCTTCATCAAGTGGGTTTTCTTCTATAAGACATTCATTTTCATAATATGAATCTAAACTTGGTGGCTCAAATTCATTTCTGGACTGTAAGAAGTCTTCTATTTGTTTATCTCCCTCAAACAGTTGCCAATATTTTTCATTTTCTGGGACAACTGGTCTAAATTTGACTTGGGTGGTGCATTGTTTGGTTTCATAAGGTGTTAGTCAAGTTCTAGCTGCAAAGGCTAAACCATTGGCAAGGACATTTTGGTTTCTTGGAACAAAGATAAGTCGAAATTTATCAAATGTTTTTAATAATTCCATGACATCATTTATATAGGCTCTAAGTATGGGGTGTTTGGCACTATATTCCCCATTCACTTGCCTAATAATCAGCTTTGAATCCCCATGAACTTTTATCCTTTTGACACCTAATTTCTTCAATAAGTGTAGGCCTAAAAGGAGGGCTTCGTACTCAGCTATATTATTTGTACATTGAAAACTTAACTTGTAGGAATGCCCTTCAGCATGATTTTTTTCAGTGTTGTGTATCCATATGCCTGCTCTAGCATTATTCTTAGTGCAAGACCCATCAAAATTCATTTTCCAGAGAGGGCTGTTTTCAGAATCACTAGTTTGGCTACCCTCCTCTTTATCTTGTGTGCTTTTAGATTTCTTTTGTAAGTTAGCACTATATTGAAATTGGTTTAGTTCCTGATGTTCTTCATTATGTTGAAGAATCTTCTCTTGACTCTCAAGGTTGACAAACAATCGATGACTGTTTTGTAGCCCTAGACCTCTGATTAGTTTGTTGTGATTTTGTGTTTTGGTAAACTGTTTTGATACTTTTGTCTTGTCTTCCTCCTTTTACGTATACTGCCCATGTTTTACGATGAGAATTGTGCATCAGATGGATTGGATTTCTTATGTGTATTAAATGTTTCATGATTGAAAGACAATAGTCAGAGTTTGTATATACAAAATAAAGAGAAAGAGTTTTCCAGTCTCTCTTGGCCTCAGCCATGTGTTATTATGAGTTTCCCTAAAGTATTCTAGATGATTCATGAAGATGTGTATATGTAATCCATTACATTAATATCTTATAACTTGCTCATTGATCTTGATCTTGTATAACATATTTTAGGGGTACATCAGCCCACCACAATATCATCTGCCTCTTAGCATTTTAGCTAATTAAGTTACCTAGATCTTGATCAAACCTAAACATTTCACTTTCTTGTAGTCAAAGGTATAAATCTTTATGGTGGTGATTTCAAGGCCTAGACTCTCCATTACTGCTTTGGGCATTAAGTTTTGAGAGGCCCCTGACTCATGCATAGCGTTGTGTAAAATTTTGTCATGAATTTTCAAACTAACATAAAATGGAGGAACTGGCCCTTCTTGGTATCTTCCTTCAATCTTAGGACCAAATAAGGGCTCTGGTTGGTCATCATTGAGGTTGACAGTGTCATTATTTTCTCCCATGTTGAAGGCTTTCAAAATTTGTGATCTATAGATATCTTTGGTGACTAATTCAGTGAGGGGAACAAAAATTTTGATCTTGGCAATTTCTTGTTCCAAACTAATAAAAACCTGTTCAATTTTATTGTTTGTCTATTTTGTTAATCTTAAACTTAAGCAAAGTCAACTTCTTTGATTTATCTATTGATGATCCGTGTTTTAGATGGATCATTAAGCTAAAGTACTAATGTATAAGGTTTTGTCATTTCAATTAGTTGCAGTGTTCTCTTGTTTGATTAAATTCTGACCACCAGTTTTGTCTTTTTTTTGTAACTTAGGGTTTGTTCACGAAATTTGATTTTAGTGGATTCAGAGGATCTGTGAAGTTTTGGGAGTTTCTGATTCTTTCTACTTCTAAGGTGTATTCTTTTGAGTCTCTTGTTGTGTTTTCAATCTGGACAGCAATATCTCAATTATTATCATGATAGGTGTGTCAATGACTTTCTTCTCATTAGAAAACATAAAAAAGCATCATTTATCTATAGACATGTTTGTATCTTATCTGATTTGTCTTCATTTAACCTCTTATAGTTTTGGAGTGAAGGAGGTATAATCTCTTGATCAGGGTCTCTTGGTCTATTTTGAGGTTGGTTTCTCCTGAAATTCTGATTTTGATTTTGAGATTGATTTCTATTTTTGGGAGCTGATTATTTTTCTCTAGCTTGTGCTCTCTCAAGTATGCTCATTTTCTTCATCATTTCCTCCATCATCCTTTCCATTTTTGAGCTATATGTGGAGGGTGTAGATTCCTCCCTAAATGATACTTTATTTTCATTCCTCATCCTGGCTCTTTTGTCAATCAAATTCACTTCCACAGCTAAGGCTCCTTTCTACATATCTTCTAAAGTCAAAGGATCTCTCTCTCTCTCTCAACTGATAGGCCATTTCAGGATCAAATCCTTCGGGAAATTTTTTTAAAGCTGAGCCTTGTGGAGGTTTCAAGTCTGGGGGCAGTGCATTATAAACACTATTGAACCTAGTGCAATAATTTTGGACACTTTCCCCAGTGTTTCTTTTGAGATTGTTGTAGTTTGAAAGTATTTGGAGAGGGTTTTTCCTAACTTCCCATTTGTTTAAAAATAATTGATGAAAGGATTGGAGGTCATTAATACTATTAGGGGTTAAGCTTTTGAACCATTTTCTTGCTTCTCCCCCTAGACTTTGAGAAAATAACCTAAGTTTAACAGTTTCATCATCAATATCATTTCTATCAACGTAGTCATTCATCTTGTCCACATGTTATGAAGCAGTAGTAGCACTACTGGCATCATACAATGGTATCTTGGACTGATAGTCTTGTGGCATATTGACTAAAGGTAAAGGAAGGACGAGGGGGGCATACCATGTTGCCATGATAGGAGGTTGTGGGAAAAGTGGGGGGTTTACAGGTGGGGGATGTAAGATAGGAGGGGGTTGGTGGAATGGTGTATTTTGAAGGGTGGGTTTATGGAAAACAGATGTGGATGGACCAGCAATAGACTATTGAGTAGATCTTGGATGAGAGAAACCAAAATTATGAAGGTAATGCAAATCCAGTGGGGTATTTTCTCTGCTAAAAATGTTTTCACCACTATCTTGGGATGAAGGTGAAGGCTCAAAGTCTGTTTGACCTATATCATCAAGTGACCTAGTTCTGAATGGTTTTCTTAAGTCAACTTGTGAATCTTGTAGAGCTGCAAGGTTTTAAGGAACAGAATTAGCTTTATGGAGTGACCTAACAATAGTTGAAATTTTGGCCTTAGGAGACTTCCTAAGTAAGCTTTCAGGATTATCAACTATTTCAAGAGGGTTCACGTTAGGATATGCTCTAGTATGAACTCTTATATAAGCCACTATGCTATGTTTTCAGACCCAATAATAAGAAAATTTTAACCAAATACGACAATATTTAGTAGGCTAACTAATCTTTTAGCAAGGAAAATTTGATCTTCAAAGTTTTCTTAACTGATTCTGTATGATGTTATGATAGTAATGGGTTTCCCAGTGGATTCTTTAGGTCTTTTTAGGATCGTGGAGTCACTAGGTGGAAATTTTTAGCTTTTTAGAGGTAAAATGTTTTATGGTCCACCACCATTTATTGATTTGAATACCAATCTGAAATATTTTTGGGTTTTCTGAGTTCTTTCAGTCCTATGGGTTATAAGAGTGTCCTAAATCTATTTCAACACTTAGCTACGGTGATGAGACAAAGATATTTTACTCTTATGGCTTGGCTAGCTTATTCCTTCAAGGTTTGATAAGGCTGTGTGAGAATCCTAAGGGTTACTTAGTTTTTCATTGATTCAAATAAGTCTTATGATGATCACCATTTTCTTCGGTAGTGCTTGAAGAAAGCTACTCATACTGCACTGAATACTGAGTGTTTTATTTTAAGGATTTTACTCAGAACTCCCCAATGGAGTCGCTAGAATGTTTGGTGACTCAACTGGCTAACATACCAAATTTTCTTGAATCAAGGGGTTTTCTGAGGTCCTAAGGGTATCTAAGTTGAAATTGACTCAGAAATCCCCAGTGGAGTCACCAGAATGTTAGGGTCTCTATAGTTTGCAAGATTGGAAAATACAAAGTTGCAAAGCCTACATATGAACCACTTTGTGATCCTAGGATCTAGCCCTCCTGAATCCAGAGAGGGATTTCTCTACAAGTTTCAAAGATTGATTTATCTTTAAGGATTTTAGTGTGATTTTAGGCTATTTATGAAGAAAAAGGGTTTTTGTTTGTTTGGTTGGGCATGATATTTAATTGAGTGTTGTGAAAGTGGAAAAAGCCAATAATTTCAACAATAATTTATCAACTTTCCAAACAAGAAAAAGCCTTTTTAAGTAACTGTTTGAAACCAGCCAAAGGATAGGGCTAACCATAGACTTATTTGGACAAGTTTGTATTAAAGCTAACTTATGAGACAAACAATCTAGTAATCCACATGACTACTTTAAGAAAGGATGAAAACATATAAGAAAACAAAGTGTAGCTTAAGATCAAGTAAGATATCATTAAAATCTAGGCCTGATTTCATCATACTCTTAGGGAAAATTTCAAACAACCTTTGGAGAAAGAACTAGAAGACAGGAAAAACCATAAACTTTTCTAGTTTAACTCTACTCAGCATGTAATGAAAATATCATTCAAGAATTTTTTTTTAAGTTTAGACAGTAAGACATGGGCTCACCGACATTCCTTGACTGTTTGGACTGTATTAAATAATTCTTAAATACACAAAGGAGGAAAACATAAAGATAAAGCTTATCAGTGAGACTAGGGTACTTTTAAGAGTAAATCCTAGCTCTATATTTGATGTTCTTTATCAGAGAAAAATGGACAATATAATGGAAAACATAAGAAGGAAAAAAAGTAAAATGAGAGGCACATCACCAATGGTATAGACCAGGAACCCATGAATCATCTTGTGTATTTATGTAAATCCATTTACACACTTGAAGTCCAATGTTTCAGTACAACAACAACTTATCTTCTCAGTCTAACTTCTTTGATTACAAACAGAGCTTCAATAGCCTCTGAGAACTATTTACATGCAGAAAGTTTCTAGCAGCAAGTATTACATCAAAGTCCAACAACCAAAAACATCTCATCTTCTTCAGAAGTTTTTATAGAAGAAAGAGGAGGTGGGATGAAAGAAAAGGTCTATAGTTCAA
Organism: Pinus albicaulis; assembly: GCA_034641835.2. NCBI lineage: Eukaryota > Viridiplantae > Streptophyta > Pinopsida > Pinales > Pinaceae > Pinus > Pinus albicaulis. The sequence continues at coordinate 274,592,461 of CM076573.1, forward strand.
TTAATACAAGTTAATGCTTCTTTGTCTTTGAGAGGTTCAATAGAGAATATTTCTGATATTTTCTCTGTATTAATTAGTTTTCATTAATTATTTAGCTACTTGGCAGATTTTTTTGACTTTAAAACTCTTTTGGTAGGCTGGAAATAACTCTGGCTGCTTTAAACAAAATATCATTGACTAAGGCAATAACTATGCCTTCTTTTGATTAATTGAAGTTATAGGTGGCACCTTTGGTAGCTGAAAGGATATTTTAGCCTCTGATGTGGTAGTGGAGGCTTTCTTCGACTAATATAACTCTCTGTTTTTATAAACACAATGGTTTATCCTCTGATCTGTGTTTAGGCTTAATTAAGCCTTGATCTTCATCTTCAAGTCTTCAATACTGATACACTTTGTTTTTCTTTGTTTATATAGGCGGCTTTCTGCTATTGGCGGGTTTCACCTGAGATCGAAGATTGTGATCTCCCTGATAAAATATGAATTCAAAACCCACTAGCTCCTTTTCCTCATTCATTTAAGGTCAGAATCATCACTTTGAACCTTATCAGTCACCTGTCTATGACTATGGAAATACACAGATTAACCACCATTAGAACCCTGCAAAACATAAAAAACTCATTAAGAAACCCTGCGGGAATGGTATAACTGCATTACAGAGGTTTAATGGAGGTGGTATGAATGATTTCATATGGGGAAATGCAACGGTGGAGGATGTAAACCGGGCAGAACATCTAACCAGGCTCGCATTTGAATTATGGCACGAATATGAAGAAGGGTGGTTTTTGGAAAACCGGAAACGGTTTTCACGTAGAATTTGGGGGGGGAAGCGGTATTAGCTTTTGGAATGCGATATATGTTAGCATTTGACACGTGGATTTCTAAAACCACTTTTATCGGGCAGAAGAGGCGCACTATGGAAAGGGGCCAAAACTTACGTGATATGGATTCTGGTCTGTTGGATTGGAGGCTCCAAATCCAATGGTGTGGGTTGAGCACGATGGATGAAGAACTGCGGGGTAATAGTGTATGTGGGGTCCATGGTGACGTTAGCAAAATTGGCGCATAGTGGACGGGTGTAATAGGCTATCGAGTTAAGTCTCGATCGTTATATTTCTTTGATGGATGGTTACGATTTAAGAGAAGAAGCCGATATGTTCGAAAGGGAAGAAATGAAGGGAAAGGGAATGGGCAAAAGGATGGGGCCAGATGGCCTTTGATCTTTGTATATTGATGGTAAAGATTTTTCTTAAAACTATGTTTGTTGAGAAACGAAAAATATAGAAAATGTAAGGTTTGAAGGAATTTGGCGGAGAGAAACGACGAGAAGGGAGGGCCCACCTTTTTATAAAGGGCGGAAGGGTTTTTACTTAGGAAGAGAGGTTCTATTAGAGCGACGAGAAGGATCAATGGATGTCTTTAGATCATGAGGATCGACGACTGAGATTTGTCGATGGGGGAGAAAGAGAAGGGCGGGGTTTGAAAAAAAGAAGTATTGTGGGCCAACGGATTTGAGAAGATCAACGGTGAAGATTGCATCATAGAATCACGCAGGACGTGAATGGTGCGAGGGGAGGGGAGAAAGGCGATGATGCAATTGAGTGCGGACCGTCCGATCAAACTTGATCGACAGTGGATATTTCATCGTAGGATCGCATTGGCGGGAGGAAAGGTCAAAGTGGTGATGCGATGCGCTGATGCGATTGAGTGAAGATCATCGGATCTGGCGGAATGAACGGCTGGGATTACATCGCATTAGAGAAAAGGAAAGAGGCAAAATCATTGGGGTGTTTTAGTTTGTGATGTGCGATTAAGCACTAGCTGTAGGATCGGTATGAGAGATCAATGGTCTAGATCAAATTGGTGGGCACGATGGTGAAGGGCTTATGAGTGGAGCGCGATTGAATTGGCCATCAGTTATTGTGGATTCGATGGCTGAGATTAAATCAGGGGATTGACATCCGAGGAGGAAAAAGAAAGGTTAAAGGGAATTTGCGACTGCTGATTGCGATGGAGCGATGTGATGAATATTTGTGATGTGATGAGCGCTTCGTGCTCAGTCACAGTGCGGGTCATATGTGGAAAGGGGATAGGGCTAAGGCCGAAAGGGGCTTAAGGCCTTAATGCTAAAAAAATGGGTTTTTAGGCCAAAATGAAGGTTTTTATGGATGAATATGGAGAATGAAATGGAGAAGTGTAATGAGGGAAAATGGATCTTCTTTGAGTAGTATTTCTCTTGTTACATAACAGGATTGAGGGCTAAATATTAAAACAACAGTGAAGATTAATACGAAGGACATCATAAGACTTCAAGAACTCACAATTTTGACATGAATTGTTTCTTGAAGGCTAAAAATATTTAGCCACCATTTGATATGACAAATTTTTATAGGTGGCTAACACACTGTTCTCCCCAAAAGGTATCGAGAGTTATAGATTCATCAAGCATAGAACGATCCATCTGCTCAACTGTTATATTCATTCTGTCTGTCGTGCGATTTTGTTGTGGAGTTCCAGCTACATAAAACTATCGTTTTATGATATAATTTTCACATAAATCAAAGAATTCATCTAATAGATATTGTCCTCCTCAGTCAAATCTAAGACATTTTATTTTTAGATCTAATTCATTTTCAGCCAAAGCTTTGAATATCTTAAAATTTTCAAATGCTTCATCTTTATGTTTAAGTAAACCGATCCAACACATTCTAAAGAAGTCATCAATAAATAGAATATAGTATTGTTCTCCACTAGGTGACTTTTTCCTTACAGGACCACATATATTAGTATGTATAAGTTCAAGAGCCTTACCTATTGATCCTTCTTTGGCATTGAATTGAACCCTGGTTTTCTTACCAAATTGGCATGATTTGCATATTGTAATTTTAGGCAAAGTGATGTTCGGTAGATCACGAACAACTTTGATTCTGCTAGATTTTCTTATTTTAGAGAAGCTCAAATGTCCCAATATTCTTTGCCATACGAAAATTTCTATAGATTTACCTAAATAGCATTGTTGTTGGCCACCTTTCAATATATACATATTGCTTGGCGTTCTAGCGCTTTTATTATGGTTTTTCCTGTGTTAAGTTCATGAACTACACATTCTTTTGAGCTAAAGACAACTTCATTTCATTGATCACACATTTTACTAACACTTAACAAGTTATGCTTTAATCCATATACATACAAAACATTGTTATCTTTCACCTTTTCTTTTAGAAAAACAAAAATTTTATCCTTAACGATAGCAGGAGAGTCATTTCCAAAAGTAACATTCTTTTCCTTCTCTAATGCATTGTATGAAAGGAGTTTATTTTTATCACATGCCATGTGTTTTGAGCATCCACTATCAATGTACCATTGATTTTATTCTCCTTCTACAATTACAACTATGCCACAACTTTCAACCTGTAAGTCCTTCTTTCCCCAAACCTTGGAGTTTTTGGGTATATATTATTTTAGCTAAAGTTTGCTCCTGCATTCAGATTCTTCATGACCAAATTTATTTCAATACGTACATTCAATCTCATCTTGAAGAGAAGAAAAGTTGTTATAAGAATTCTTCTTTATTCTAGTCTCATTTCTTTGCTTTCTGGCTTCTCTAGTCATGATGGTTTTGTATGCAACACATTGAGAAGCTTTATGACCAAAATTATGACATGAGAAACGTTGTCCATTAAAGAATAAATTTATGTGATCATGGAACCTTATATTTATGTTTACTTTCTGATTGATACTTATGTTATTTTTCATCCTTGAATTGAAGTGGTCATGCTTTACCTCGGTATTCTCTTTGTTCTTTTGCGGAGTGACAAAATGTTGTTGGCTAGCTCTAGCAACATTCAGATAGCTTGGTGTTGAAGATTGAGAAGATTCTCCAATATATCCAAGACCTATCTTTACAACAGGAGAGCGTTGAACCTTGATAATTTCATCTAAGGTTTCAGATCCTTTAAAAAATATAATATTTAAGGTTTTTACTTTCTCAATTTCCTTTCTCAGAATTACTATTTCACATTCTAATTTATCATTGTGCTTCTCCTTTTCTATGAGATTATTCTTTATTGTATCTATGGCTATTTTCATTCCTTCCAAACATATTTTGAGTTGATTGATTTCTTCAAGAAAATCATTTTCTTCTAAAGCATCCATAAATTTATCTTTAGTCTCACTAGTGTCCTTTTCAAATGCCATGAGTAGTCTAATATCTTGATCAGATTGTGCTTCTCCAATATTTGATAGGTCTTTATTATCTTCATGAGTATAATAAATTTTTCTATTGATAAACCATTTCTTATTTCCTTTTACCAATTGTTTTCCATTTTCATATTTATCTTTATGGGGAAATTTAGTAGCATAATGAGAAACTCTTCCACAAGAAAAGCATTTGAAAGGAAGCTTACCTCTAAAACTTCCAGTGCCAAGTTGTAGTTTCTTTACAAAATTTAACTCATCTTCTTCTAAAACTTACCCCGATCCTTCTTGTTCTTCCATTTCCTTGCCTTTTACAGTAGCTCTAAAAATAACTTCTTTGACTTCAGATGCACCTCCTTTCCTCATTTCACAAGTAGTTAGAATCCCATGAAGTTGAACAATAGTAAGAGTTTGTAGATCCTATTTCTCTTCAATAACACACTTTTGACTCGAATTTAGGAGTTAGAGATCTTAAATTTTTTTCTACTAGAGTGGTGTTAGTTATATTTTCACTTAGACTTCTCATATGATTTACAATCTCATCTAGATGTAAAAAGAAACTAGTAATGATTTCATGATTATGCATTCTGAGTGTTTTATATTGAATTATGAGAGTTTGGAGTTTAGCACTTTTTACCTTGGCATCACCTTCATAGCTCAAAATTATTTTGTCCCATATTTCTTTTGCTGTATTAAACTACCTAACTTTGACAAATTTTGATTCAGTTAGATTCCCCAATAATGCATTGACAACCTTTGCATTCATTTCATAGTTCTTTGTTGTTGTTGGATCTGCTGGAACTGTGGTTGGATATTGATAATCACCTTCAACTATAGCCCATACATTTGATCCAAGGGACTGAAGATAAGATCTTGTCCTTGTCTTCCAGAAGATTAAAGTGTTTATGTTCAAGAGTGGATGTCTGATAGATGTTGTCCCATCTTGATTTCTCATCTTAGATAATATTCCTTCTAGCGACTAAGCTTCTTCAGAAGGACTTGCTCTGATACCAATTATTGGGGAAAATACTCGGGAGGGGGGGGGGAGGTGGGGGGTGGGGAGTGGGTGAATCAATATTTGCAATAATCACAATATTTTCCTTTTCACTTTATTTATTTATCTACGCTACTTTTATTATCCCAAATAGCATATGTACGTGTATTTCCAAACATAAACTAGCGTATACAGAGATAACATTACTATTTAGATAAACATTCAGAAGAAATATTTAACCCAGATAGTCAGATAGTTAAGTAGTAAATAAGTGTAGTAATAATAGAATAAATCATCACACATGAACACCAAGATTTAAGGTGGAAACCCATTTCGGGAGAAAACCACCAATAATGTCATGTCTTTCTTCAATATTTATTATATGAAAAATTTCTTACAAGATTTTACTAATGCAGACTCATATTAGTATGTAGGCATCTCCCTGTATAAGGCTGCAACATTCTCTCATTCTCGAGCTACTACTCGAAGGGAGCTCCAACCCCCTGATCTCGTTTACCAACTTCTACTAGAAGGGAGCTACAACCCCCTCATCAGAACACCAGTTTTTACTGGCAGGAAGCTTCTACTTCCACACTGAAGGCTTCAACCCTTAGACCCACTACAGGATAGGTTTCATAAATTTTCACACTAGATCCAACAACTTCAACTCAACTGAGCATAAATACCAACGCCATTAAAATTAACCAAAACTTCAAACAATATAGTGAGTTCAATGTAACCAGAACACAGTAATAAACCCAGATTTTAGAATCAACATGTATAAATAGTTTCAACCCTAATCATTCTAATTATAGATAAATAAGAAGAATATAGTTGGATACATGACACTAAATGGTTGCTAAAATAAGGTATAACATTCATTTTTATAACTCATGGTTTGTATAATTTAATTAGGACTAATAATTTTGGATGAACAACATGGATATTTTTTCAAAATTTATTTAACGTAAACATTTTTTTTACTTTAATATATATTGCTAAAGATAGAGAGGAGGGTAGAGAAAAAAATATCCAAGTGCCTAAGGTATAATATTTACTAAGGAGAAAGGTATAAGGGAGGGTAGGATGGGGAGATGATTCATGAAGTTTCCTATCTTTCCATAATTTATGTTATGTCCTTCTTTATTTGGTAGTTAAACCACCAAATACTATTAAATGATAGGAATGCCAAGGAATTCATAATGGAATGTTATATAGTATGGATTGTGTACCCTATTGCAATATTCTACTTAACCCTACAATATGAGGAAAACTAATATACAATGGTAGCATGACATTTAGTAGATAATGTTGAAAGGACAACTTCTAGTCAAGGAAAATGGTACTCTTAGAGAAGGTGGAAGAAAATGTTCCTGACATCATTTAGTAAAGGTTTTGAGGCATCAAAAGGCTCCCTAAATTGGGAGGAATGAGCTAGAATGGGTGATTATATAATTTATCAGCTATCTTGGTACTTTATACATGAGAAAATGAAAGGAATTATATTGTAATACCATTTTAGTATTAGGTCTTAGTTTGAATGTTTAGGTTCTGATATATTCAAGAGTTAGTTTAAGACATCAAACTTACACTTTTGGGGGTAAAACAATTCACCCCTTAGACATTTTTCCATGCATTGATAATTTCCTATCTATGTGGAAATCACCTCAATGAGAATTCTTATATGGAATTTATGCCTCACAAAAGTTTACATACATTTTTGAGAAACATGATACCGAATGGATTTCATCCATAATTACTCATACATATAGGGCTAGTCAAATGTTTACTTCTAAGAAGATTCAAAAGATATTATGTCATTCTGAACACTCATACATGTGGGGATTCTCAAGTGTTGAATTTTAGAAATATTCTAAGTTTTGAAAAACCCTAATATTAATTGAGGGTTGAGGAATGAAAAAAAAAAATTCTCCCATACTAAGTTCTATTAAAATATAGGAAAATAAAAATATGAAAATTAGCACTAGAAATATCGCAAGGCATGAGTCACTCTTCTCATTATTAAATATATTATTTAGAATAGATTTGAATAATAACCATGTTATGAAACCAACTCCAAAAATAGAAGAAAAGAGATATCAACACCTTAGAAATAAGTGACTTCGAGGTGGCAAGCTCCAATACATTACATGAATGAAAAATTCTTGCATGATACAAATGACAAAACCTCCTTTCTATATATAGGATTCCATGGGGCCACAATGTAATCCTAGTGGGGCCACAGACTAATCCTAGCCAACCTAACAATAACAATGTAAGGGTACAATAATAACAATATTGGGGTTACAGAGGTACAATAATAACAAGAAGGGGGCAACACTAATAACAATAAGGGGCTAAACTAGTAATATAGGGACCTAACATGCCCCTCTCCTTCAGAAAATTGTCGTCCTCAATGCTTGAGTAGCCCTAGGTGCTTTTGTATAAAATTCTCATCCTCCCATGTAGAATATTGAGTGGGTAAGTTCTTCCACTTGATGAGATACTCTGAAATTGATCGATTTCTTAGCTGTCGAGTTCTTGTTTCCGTGACTGCTTCAGGTTCCAATATGATTTTTCCTTCCTCATCAAGTTCTGGAAATATTGTCATATTGTTTCAACCGGAATATTTTCACCTATAACCTTCTTTAAGCATGAAACATAGAAAACTGGATGCACTTGCGAAGAAGCAGGAAGCTCCAATTTTTATGCCATAGTACCAATCTTTTGCAACACCTTGTAAGGACCATAGCACTTTGGCGATAATTTATTATCCTTCTTAGATTGCTTGAGGGACATTTGTTTGTATGGTTGTAGCCATAAAAATACCTAGTCTGCTGCATCAAAACTTCTCTCGCTGCGATGTAGATCTGCATGTTGTTTCATTCGATTTTGTGCCAAATTTGGGTTATCCTTTAAGAGTTGGAGATATTCTTGTTGATGCTTGATGTGATATTCCACTGCTTGAACCTTATAATTTTATCTTAAAGATGATGTGATGGATGGTGGATGATATCCATAAAGTGCCATAAATGGGGTCATTTTTGCTGCAATATGGAAGGAAGTGTTATACCACCATTCAGGGATGTAAAACCCCAAGTTTCTATGATTTTTAATTTGACATTTGAACAGATCCAAAGGGGAAGTGGACCCCAATGGAGAAAAAATGTGTGGATTTATTAAAATAATTATTAATATAAATAAATGGAATAGCTATGTGTGCACTATGACTAGATTGAGACTAGAGATCCTAAACCTTGATCCATGAGGATATGGAAAAGGTTAGACTTTCCCAAAACCTTTCAGAAAACCTTGAAAGGAATCTTACTAAATTATATTGGGAGAGAAAAATATAATCTCCCCAATGAAGAGGAAAGTAATTGGGAAGAGGAAGAAAAGCTAGAAAAGCAGAAAAGACAGCTTTAAAGTATCTCAGTGAGGGAAGCCTAGGCAAAAAACAGGAAGAAAGCATCCTGGAATTTCTGGACGTATAAATTACAAACAGGCTTGGGAAAGTACTACTTAAATATGTTGTTCCAGGATAGACAAAGGGTTGTCTATCTAGGGAGGCAGAGATCTCAGCTCGGGGGCGAGTTAAGGAGATAAAACTCTATGGTTGGGAGGAACTAGTCATAGAAATTGGTATGCACACTGAACTAGTTTATTTCAACATTAATTGAACTTCGCATATATATGTAAAATCTTGGCTAGAGAAATGAGTAATAATATCTGAAAAATAATGAATATACTTCTGAAATTTAATGTTAGAATATGCTTAGTTAGTCAAATTCTGATCATTTGAAAAATACATTTCATATACATTTAACAGATTTATAATACTGAAGTATTACAAATTTGTATAGTTGTATGGGAGCCGTTAAATGAGACCCATCTGCCAGAATGTATAAACATAGAAGGTCTAAATCTGGGGATTATTATCTCATTGAAAAGTGTAAATTTTGTTAGGAAATGACACAACATTAAACATATCAAAGTGACATAATGAGCCAGTTTATTAAAACATGATATAACTGTATTTTTAAGCAGGACATAATTTAAAACTAGAAATAAAGAATAATATAGATATATAACCAACTTAATTATAAAATTATTTTCTAAAAATATTTAATTTTATATTTATGTTCTGTAAATTTAGTGAGAAAATTTACGCTTATGCTACTACAAAAATTGCCTCTCTCTTCTTGCTGTATAGAAGGAAAACTATGAAATTGTACAGTCTGTCATATATGGAAGGTATGAAAAATATAGACATGCATTTACAGTTATAAGCCCAAGGTTAGTATTCCTACATTAAATAAATAGTTACTATTGTTATGCTGCATATCAGAATATAAATTTTAACATCAATCCCCAAAAAGGTATTGTGTGAAGAAAATTGATAATTATGTAGTACAGTCTAGAAAAAGATGTAATTATATTATTCTAGTACATAGAAATATAAAAATGGCCTAAAAGAGAGCAGAAAGATACTATCATTTATATGATTACAAAGATCTATGTATACTTAAATCAATACTAAGAAATATCATTATTAATAAGAGTGATGTATTATATATCAGAAGAAAACCAGTAAGAATATACACATTAAAGTGATTGTAGTCCAATATTTCAGATTAATTCTATTACTATGACATATGTATCCACCAAGAATACTGAATATTCTAATTTTTAGACCCCATAGTACTATATAATACATAAGCGGAGCAGAGTAATTTTAGGTTCAACAGTCCTGTTGGGAGAAATTCCAAAAATTTTGAGTATGATTATTACAACATAAATGGTGAAAAACCATTGGTAGGAGAAAGCCCTATGATATATTTTAAAATTTCAATTTAAGACCGAACAATTGTTGCCATCGAATGTGGAATATATCTGAAGCGAGGCATTACCAACTTGTAGATCTATAGGCATGGCTAAGATAGAAATCATGTATGATGCCGAACTTTGAATAGAACACCAGCACCAAAGACAACCAGGGAGAAACATACCTGCCAGTAGAATATTATAGATAAGAAAACATAGAAGAGGAGGTTATGGGAAATATGGAAACTAATATAAAAAAAATTACAGGTTTCGTACCTTACTGATATTTTAACATGAAGTGAATTGAGTGGGAGACAAGAAAAGATAAATATATTGATTAACTGAATAATATAGAAGGGAAATTTGACTAAGAACAAATGATAAATGTAGAATGGTGTTAACAAGATAAATATTCATATTTTACTGGAACATTTGTGAAGAACCAATCACAGGTTCGAACACCTGGTGAAAATGGAGAAAAATACGCATTGGCTGCGAGGAAGTTGAGTTGGGGAAAACCAACGTTTTCCACAAGAAATGAATTGGACTTGCTAGGCCGAGAAGGGACAAGTAATAATGTCCTGGGCTTCCTACAATATCCAACTTTACATATACATGTGTAATGGACCGAAGTCTAGTCTCATTAAACCAAGAAATAGGTATGCAATTTGGCAGGAGAGCCATTAAAAAACAGAACTATTAAGTTGAGAAATCTCTCCTATGCAAACAGAAATTCAGTTCTGAGTTATAGTCAAATCTTAAGTAAAAATATATCATAAATCCATGAGGAATAAAAAATAATAAGAGGAAGCATAATATAGTGAAAAAATGTTTCAATTTCAGTATGAAATGAATTAGAAAATATCCCCTGTGAAATCAAGCTCACCAAGTAATATAATTCGAGGTTGCAAAAATGGGAAAAACGAAAAAACCACAGATAGAGTTACATTTTCACATAGATGTATTCACTGAGAGTAAATAAATTTATAAATATGACAAGACGAACGGACTTCACCGTAGATACATAAGACCATATTGATAGCTTTTGCTCGATTTCAAATGGATTTAAACAAAATTTCAAAACGAATCTCTAGAGGAACAGTGCCAAGTTTAGAAGCCTATCGTGGATTAAACTGGCAAAGGCATGGAGCTAGAGCCAGTAGAAACTACAGATTTATGCTTTTTATTCCTAGAGCGTTACACCTACAGTAACAAGAACTAGTGAAATCCCCATGGCGGTAACAAGCAGAGAAATGATAAGTATTGAAAAAAAATAGGTTTAATAGAAACCGTGAGTCCAAACCCTACTCAAATCCTACCTTACACTTGGCGGAAATCTATCCATCCTCCCTCAGATCAACGATACGCCCAGTTAAGGTGACCAACATATATTGCTTTTGAATGTCAAACATACCATTGTGGTTGAGAAATTTAAAGCGATGGACAGATCTGTGGTATGGGTCAACACGTTAAGTTTCTCTTGGCTCGATGAAATGATTCTCAAGCTTGATTAACATCACTAGTATTAACACGGAAAAATGAGAAGAGTCCCTCAGTAATGGATGTAAGTTGACATAAATTTCAAATGGTAGAGTTAGGGTTGAGTGTAGTGTTAGGTTTGATGATAAGGTATGCAGAAATTAAAACAAAATACACTTTGCAATACGTGGATCTAAAAGAAAACTAAAGTGTTGAAATTTACATATATGCAATTAAAAATGAAACCCATGTTGAGGATGGGGTTCTAAATGGGATTTTAGCATAAATAGAATTTCATTAAAAATGTCATGGTATGAACATAACATGTGAAGGTCTTAACACTATATTTAGTTAATAACAAAATTTTAGGTTAGAGTAAATGGAGAAGACCATATGCTTAAAGAAAAGGTGAATTAAAATAATTAAAATAAAAGTTATATAATTGTATTAAAATTATTTCATATGAGTTTGGGTCTAATGACTTGTAAAGTAGAAAGTGATAGTTCTAGGACATCATAAGTGATTTTACTATAAATAGAAAAAAAAACTTTATTAGCAAGAGGTATATTACAAATGGTATCAGAGCTTTTGGAAAAAAAAAACTAGGCAATAAATGTGCTCACACATAAACTATATGCTGCTATAAAATTTTATGAATTTTAAATTTTATTAATGTTTTTATGTTGAACAGTGAACAGTATTGGAAAAAAATACAGATGTAAAACATGACGGAAGAGGACGAGATGTACGTAGATCTGGGCGGTGGATAAAACATGCTAGATCTCAATGCTTCATTGATGGCTATGTTGCATAAAATGCAACAAGATATGGCACAACTTAAAATCCACAATGACAGGCTATATTTAGCCAATGAGGAGCAAGAAAATCTCATAAGGGATCTGAATTCGCAGAAAAAACAAGAAGGTGAAGGTTCCATAAGGAAGAGAAAAGGAAAAGGCAATTTATCAGATGAGTCTGAGGAAGATGACGCCACTAGACAATAGTCTAGAGAGAAGAAGGAATTACAGGGTGAATTCCAGAAAATAAAACCTCCCTCCTATGATGGAGAGAAGGTAGAAGATGTTGAGGCATGGCTTTTGAATATGATAAATTACTTTTAGGTTTATGAGTATCAAAGTAATTTAAGAGCCAGGTTGGTTATTTATCAGCTGCAAGGTAAGGCTACCTTGTGGTGGGAGGAAACAAAAATGGTCCACACCATTGATGAGAAAACAGTGACTTGGGAAGATTTTCAAGTCAAGTTTAAAAACCAATAATTGAACGAACGCTATTATGATGACAAGGAAAAAGAATTTCATGAGCTCAGATTGGGACAACTCACCATAGATGAGTTGGTCACCAAGTTCAAAAATTTGTTACACTACGTACCTTATTTCTTAGAGGAGAAAGAAAAGGTACACAGATTTCTGAACTATTTGCCTACTGTTTACAAGGAGAAGATAGAATTCGATAATCCAAAAAAAATGGATGAAGTAGTGAGGAAGGCCAAACTATGCTACCAGAAATTCAGAGGAAAGCCAGAACAAGGAAAGAGTTGGTCAAACAAAGGTGATTTCAGTGGAAATAAACAGAAACCAGCCTATTTGAAAAACTTTGGTAGGAACCATCAGCGAAATAAATTTAGTAACATGAGTGAAAATCAAACTGCTTAATCTCAAACTGGTTCAAAACCAATGAATGGGAATAATAAGAAGGAGGGAACTGTTAAAATGCAGGAGCCTTTGAAATGCTCGGGTTGTGGAGAACCTCATTTGTTGAGAGACTGTCGACATCGAAATATTTAGACAATGCAAGTATTGCAAGAGGCCACCATAGTTAATGATGTAGCAAGGAACATCCCCACCATCAGTGCAGCCTTAGAAAACCGACGAGCAAAACATCAGTCTACTATGGCCGAGATGGAAGGTACGATTACTGACCAATCTATTACAATTTAAATAGATCCGGATGCATCTTTGAGTTATATTAGTCCAAAAGTAGTAGAAAAATATAAACTCAGAACAGAGAAGTTTCAGCAGTCTTGGTTGGTCCAGATAGCCACTGGTACCAAACGCAAGGTAACTCATAATTTACCTCAAACAGCCATGAAATTGAATGATTACCAAACATAAGTAAATTTATTCTGCCATTAGGTTCCTATGATATACTGATAGGAATGGACTGGTTAGAAAAGTAGAAAGCCATGATGAATTGGTGGGACAAAACTTTACACTGCATTAGTATAGAGGGAAAAAAAGTCATACTCAAAGGGAAACTGAATCCCATCTCTGTGAGGAAGATCTCAACCCTTGAATTAAAAAGAACTGCTAGAAAAGGGTATGAAGTGTATGCGGTACATGTTGAAGAATTAGAACATCAACCAGGAAAAAAATTGTTGGAAACATTACCAGTGATAAGAGAATTTAAAGAAGTATTCCCAGAAGAAATTCCTCATCTTCCTTCCAAGAGAGAAATTGATTTTACAATTGATTTAGTACCTGGGGCAACTCCAGTTTCTAGAGCCCCTTACAGAGTGAGCCCCCCTGAACTAATGGAGTTAAAAATGAAATTAAAAGAATTGCTGGACAAAGGTTACATCAGATAGAGTGTATCTCCTTGGGGAGCACTGGTGCTATTTGTGAAAAATAAGGATGGTACCTTTCGAATGTGTATTGATTATCGTCAACTAAATAATATGAATATCAAAAACATGTATCCATTACCCCGGATAGATGACCTATTTGATCAAGTTAGGGGAGCCTCAGTGTTTTCCAAGATTGATTTAAGGACTGGTTATCACCGCTTAAGAATTAAAGATGAGGATATCAACAAAAGAACATTTTGAACCCGGTATGGACACTATGAATTTGTAGTCCTACCATTCGGGTTGACCAATGCCCCTGCCACTTTTATGTGTTTAATGAATAGCGTCTTGAATAAATACCTAGAAAAATTTGTACTAATATTTATTGACGAAATTTTAATCTACTCAAAATGTGAGGCAGATCATGAAGAACACCTTAGAATCGTGTTGCAGACTCTTAAGGAAAATTAGTTGTATGCCAAATTTAGTAAACGTGAGTTTTATAAGGATCAAGTTCAATATTTGGGGCATATAATTTCAGAACAAGGATTGGCTATAGACCGTGAGAAGATAAAATCCATTAGAGAATGGCCTGTACCTACTGATGTATCATCGGTAAGGTCCTTTATGGGAATTGCGGGGTACCACAGAAAGTTTGTAGAAACATTTTCCGCTTTAGCCTATCCCATAACTTCATTGCAAAGGAAAGGTACAAAATTTGAACGGACTAAAAAATGCCAGAATAGCTTTGAACAATTAAAACTGAAACTTACCACAACATCTATTCTAAGGATTGCAGATCCTAATCAGGAGTTTGTAGTATGTACAGATGCATGTGGAGAGGGATTAGGGGGAATACTGTTGCAAGAAAATTATACTATTGCCTATGAATCTAGAAAATTTAAAAAACATGAACAGAATTATAGTGTGTATGGTCTTGAGCTAGCTAATATAATCCACGCTCTCAAAATGTGGCGACACTACCTTGTAGGAAATAAATTTATATTGATGACAGATCACATTAGCCTCAAGTATGTCTTCACTCAACCAAATTTGAATGCTAGACAAGCCAGATGGCTGTCTTTTCTAAGTGAATTTGACATGGAAATAAAACATATCAAAGGGAAAAAAAACAAAATTGTTGATGCCTTAAGCATAAATGCTTGGAAAAACATAAGTAACATTGGGAGTAGTGTTAACTTTGACTTGGAGGGATTGGTTCAAAAATTAGCAAAGCAAGATCCAAGTTATGAAAAAATTCATACTCAATTGCTGGAAAAGGAAATAAAAGGATACACACAAAATCAGAAAGGAACGATTTGTTATAGAGAGAGAATGTATATCCCCAATGTAGACTCTTTGAAAAAGAAATTTTGGATGAATATCATAAACAACCTTATTCTGGACACCCTAGATATTAGAAGCTACTTATAGCTTTGAAAAAGAAATTATTCTGTCCTGGAATGAAAAAGGATGTAGCAAGCTACCTAGCAAAATGCTTGGAATTTCAACTAGTAAAAGTTGAACATCAACATCCAGCTGGACTGCTAAATCCTTTACCAATTTCAGAATGGAAATAGGAAACTTTTCCTATGGAATTTATAATGGGGTTACCAAGAACCAAATATCAGCATGACTCTGTGATGGTGGTAGTGGATACTTTGAAAAATGTTGCACATTTCATACCTGTTCAATATACCTTTGGAACAACCCAAGTAGAAAATGTGTTCATGAAAGAGATTGTAAGGCTTCATGGGGTTGCTAAAATGATTATTTTAGACAGAGATTCCAAGTTCACTATAGCATTTTGGAGGAGTCTGTTTGGAGGCATGAGTACTAAATTGAACTTTAGTACTTCCGATCACCCTCAAAAAGATGTTCAAACAGAGAGAACAAATCAAATTTTGGAGGATATGTTAAGGTTGTATATGATGGATAAGCCAACTAAATGGGAAGACTATTTACATTTAGTAGAATTTAAGCTGGAGCCAACCTGAGAATAAATTAGTGCTTGGGCGAGATGCTTTGCAAGAAATGGAAAGAATTGTAAAACAAATTCAGAAAAAAATAAGACATCTCAGGATCAACAGAAAAGTTATGCAGACAAGAAGAGAGTTCACCGAGAGTTCAGTGTGGGTGATCATGTATATCTGCAGATTAAGCCCAAGAAGAGAGCTTTGCACACTCGTAGTTGTGAAAAACTTGCTCCGAGATATTTTGGACCGTTTGAAGTACTGGAAAGGGTGGGACCAGTGGCTTATAAGTTGGCCTTACCCATTCATATTAAGGTTCAAGATGTGTTTCATGTTTCTTTGTTAAAAAATTATGTACATGATTCTTCTCACGTTATTGATTGGAATGTGATTCAGGTGGAACTAGAAGGGGAATTCCTTCCAAATCCACTTCAAATATTGGAGCGGGAAGAAACCTTGTTTAATGGGTGAATAGTAACCGGAAGTAAAAGTCTGATAGAGGAAGCACTTTACTATTTGAAAGAAGCTACTTGGGAAAGATAAATGAAGATGATGGAAAAATATCCCTCATTGTTTTCATAGTGAACTACTTCAGTTTATTTTGTCAACACCGAGGACGGTGTTTGTTTTTAGAGGGGGAATGTGTAAGACCCCAAGTTGCTACGCTTTTTAATTTGAAATTTGAACAAATCCAAAGGGGAAGTGGACCCCAATGGAGAAAAAATGTGTGGATTTATTTAAATAATTATAAATAAAAATAAATGGAATAGTTATGTGTGCACTATGACTAGATTGAGATTGGAGATCCTAAACCTTGATCCATGAGGATATGGAAAAGGTTAGACTTTCCCAAAACCTTTCAGAAAACCTTGAAATGAATCTTACTAAATTAGATTGGGAGAGAAAAATATAATCTCCCCAATGAAGAGGAATGTAATGGGGAAGACGAAGACAAGCTGGAAAAGCGGAAAATATAGCTTTAAAGTACCTCACTGAGGGAAGCCTAGGCAAAAACAAGAAGAAAGCATCTTGGAATTTCTGGACACAAAAATTAGAAACAGTCTTGGGAAAGCACTGCTTAAATATGTTGTTCCAGGATAGAAAAAGGTTTGTCTGTCCAGGGAGGAAAATATCTCAGCTCGGGTGTGAGTTAAGGACATAAAACTCTATGGTTGGGAGGAACTAGTCATAGAAATTGGTATGCACATTGAACTAGTTTATTTCAGCATTAAATGAACTTAGTATATATATGTAAACTCTTGGTTAGAGAAATGAGTAATAATATCTGAAAAATAATGAATATACTTCTGAAAGTTAATGTTTGAATATTTTTAGTTAGTCAAATTATAATAATTTAAAATATTCATTTCCTATACATTTAACAGATTTATAATACTGAAGTATTACAAATCTGTATAGTTGTATGGGAGCTGTTCAATGAGACCCATATGCCAGAATGTCTAAACCTAGAAGGTCTAAATCTGGGGATTAATATCTCATTGAAAAGTGTAAATTTTGTTAGGAAATGACACAACATTAAACAGATCAAAGTGAGATAATGAGCCACTTTATTAAAATAGGACAGAACTATATTTTTAAACAGGAAAGAATTTAAAACTAGAAATCAAGAACAGTATAGATATATAACGAATTTAGTTATAAAATTCTTGTCTAAAAATATTTAATTTTATATTTATGTTCTGTAAAGTTAGTGAAAAAATTTACAGTTATGCTACTACAGAAATTGCCTCTCTCTTCTTCTTGAATAGAAGGAAAAATATGAAATTGTATAGTTTGTTACATATGGAAGGTCTGAAAAAGATAGACATGCATTTACAGTTATAAGCCCAAGGTTAATATTCCTACATTAAAGAAATCGTTACTTCTGTTATGCTAAATATCATAATATAAATTGTAACATCAATCCCCAAAAAGGTATTACATGAAGAAAATTGATAATTATCTAGCACTTTCTAGAAAAAGATGTAATTATATTATTATAGTACATATAAATATCAAAATGTCCTAAAAGAGAGAAAAAAGATATTATCATTTATATGATTACAAATATCTATGTATACTTAAAGAAATACTAAGAAATATCATTATTAAGAGTGTTGTATTATCTATCAGAAGAAAACTAGTAAGAATATACACATTAAAGTGATTACAATCTTGTATTTCAGATGAATACTATTACTGTGACATAGGTATCCACCAAGAATATTGCATATTCTAATAGTTAGACCCCATAGTACTATATAATACATAAGCGTTGGAGAATAATTTTAGGTTTAATAGTCCCATTGGGAACATTTTTTTCCCGTTTGGGAATAAGACTGAACATTTTTTTCCCTCAGATGTGGAATATATCTGAAGAGAGCCATTTCCAGCCTATACATGTATAGGCATGGCTAAGTTAGAAATCATGTTATGATGCCAGACTTTGAATAGAACACTAGTGCCAAAGACGACCCTGAAGAAACATACTTGCCAGTAGAATACAATAGATAAGAGAACAGAGAAGAGGAGGTTACAGAAAATATGGAAACTAATATAAAAAAAATACATGTTTCGTACCTTACAGAGATTTCAACACAAAGTGAATTGAATGGGAGACAAGAAACAATAAATCAACTGATTAGCTGAATAATATAGAAGGGAAATTTGACGAAGAACAAATGATAAACGTAGAATGGTGCTAACAAGATAAATATTCATATTTTACAGAAGATTTGTGAAGAACCCATCATAGGTTCGAACCTCTGGTGCAAATCAAGAAAAATACGCATTGGTTCTGAGGAAGTTGAGTTGGGGAAAACTAGCGTATTCCACAAGAAACGAATTGGACTTGCTAGGCTGAGAAGTGACGAGGCATAATGTCATGGGCTCCCTACAATATCAAACGTTAGATATATATGTGTAATGGACCGAAGTCTAGTCTCATTAAACCAAGAAATAGGTATGCAATTTAGTAGGAGAGCCATTAAAAACTAGAACCATTATGTTGAGAAATCTCTCCTATGCAAACAACAATTCAGTTCCGAGTTACAGTCAAATCTTAGGTAAAAATATATGATAAATCCATGAAGAATAAAAACGAATAAGAGTAAGCAGAAGATAGTGAAACAATGTTTCAATTTCAGTATGAAATGAATTAGAAAATATCCACTGTGAAATCAAGCTTGCCAAGTAATACAAGTCGAGGTTGCACACATGGGAAAAACGAAAAAGCAAGGGATAGAGTTACATTTTCACATAGATGTATTCGCTGAGAGTAAATAAATTTATAAATTTAACAATACGAACATACTTCACCGTAGATACATAATACCATACTGAGAGCTTTTGCTCGATTTCAAATGGATTTAAACAAAATTTCAAAATGAATCTCTAGAAGAACAGTGCCAAGTTTAGAAGCTTATCGTGGATTCAACTGGCGAAGGCATGGAGCTAGAGCCGGTAGAAACTAAAGATTTATATGTTTTATTCCCAGAGCGTTACACCTACACTAACGAGAACCAGCGAAATCCCCATGGTGTTAACAAGCAAAGAAATGATAAGTATTGAAAAAAATAGGTTTAATATAAACCGTGAGTCCAAACCCTAATCAAATCCTACCTTACACTAGGCGGAACTCTATCCGTCCTCCCTCAGATCGAGGATACGCCCATTTGAAGTGAAAAACGTATATTGCTATTGAATTTCAAATGTACCATTGTGGTTGAGAAATTTAAAGCGATGGATAGATCCGTGGTATGGGTCAACACGCTCTCTTGGCTCGATGAAACGATTCATGAGCTTGATTAACATCATTGGTACTAACGTGGAAAAACGAGAAGAGTCGCTTATTAATGGATGTCAGTTGACATAAATTTCAAATGGTAGAGGTAGGGTTGAGTGTAGTGTTAGGTTTCATGATAAGGTAGGTAGAAATTAAAACACAATACATTATGCAATACGTCGATCTAAAAGCAAACGAAAGTGTCGAAATTTACATATATGAAATTAAAAATAAAACCCATGTTGAGGATGGTGTTCCAAATGGGATTTTAGCATAAATAGAATGTCATTAAAAATTTCATGGTATGAACATAACATGTAAAGGTCTTACCACTATATTTAGTTAATAACAAAATTTTAGGTTAGAGTAAGTGGAGAAGACCATATGCTTAAAGAAAAGGTGAATTAAAATAATTATAATAAAAGTTATATAATTGTATTAAAATTATTTCATATGAGTTTGGGTCTAATGACTTGTAAAGTAGAAAGTGATAGTTCTAGGACATCATAAGTGATTTTACTATGAATAGAAAAAAAAAAACTTTAGTAGCAAGAGGTATATTACAAGTGAGAGGTAACCACTTGAGCCATTGTGTTTGTTTATCAGATACAAAACAACGAAGATACCCTTCCAAACATTTATTCACTATCTCAGTTTGACCATTGGATTGAGGATGATAAGATGAACTATGAGCTAATTTACTACGCAAACAAGACAATAACTCTGTCGAAAAAATTCCAGTAAAAATGGGATCTCTGTCGCTCACAATAACCTTTGGGTTTCCATGTAGCTTTTGAATTGTTTCCATAAATGTAGTAGAAATTGTACTTTCTTTAAATGGATGAGATAATGCACAAAAGTGTGCATACTTGGTATTTTTATCAGCTACCACCATGATGACACTCTTTCCTTCAAACTTAGGTAAACCTATGATAAAATCCATTGTAATATCCTCCCAACATTGACTTGGAATGGATAAAGGTTGTAAAAGACCCGGGGTCTTAATTGTATCAACTTTATTTTGCTGGCAAACCAAACGTTCCACCACAAAATTTTGAATATCAGATTTAAGGCCATCCCAAAAAAATTCTTTCTTCACCCTGTGGTAAGTTTTTAAAAATCCCGAGTGTCCTCCTAAAGGAGAAGTGTGAAATTCAAAAAGAATCTTTTGTTTTAGTTAGGAATTCTTACAAACATATAAGCAATATTTGTACCATAAGGAATCATTTTTCCAAATAAATGTATCAGATGTAATACGATCTTGTTGCAAATTTTGAATGAGAGTCCACACTTCTTCGTCCCTCTTCCATTCATCCCTTACTTTGGTTATCCAATCCAGTTGGATAATAGAAATGGCACAAAGAAATGCTTCCACCTCTTCATTTTTTCTTGAGAGTGCATCTGCAACAACATTTAGCTTCCCTTTTTTGTAGATTATTTCAAAGTCATAACCCAACATATTTGTGACCCATTTTTGCTGCTCTTTTGAAGATAGTATTTTTTCCAAAAAGTGTTTAAGACTATCATGATCAGTTTTTACCTAGAAGTGTCTTCCCATTAGGTAAGGTCGCCATTTATTTACTGCATGTAGTATTGCTAACATTTCCTTCTCATAAATAGCTTTTTCTAAATACTTTCCTTTGATTGGATGACTTTCAAAAGAAATGGATCTTCCTTCTTGCATTAAAACATCACCAATTCCATTTCCTGAGGCATCACATTCCATAATAAATGTTTTTGTGATGTCTGGCGTAGCTAAGACTGGTGCTAAGAACATTTCCTCTTTAAGATGTTCAAAGGCCTTAGTTGCTTCAGGAGTCCATGAAAATGCATCTTTCTTCAATAATGTTGTTAGAGGTGTTTCTATTATCCCATAATTCTTAAAAAACTTGCAATAATACCTTGTTAAACCAAGAAATCCTCGCAACTGATTTATAGTTGTGGGGACTTTCCATTCCTTAATGGCTTTAATTTTGTTAGGGTCTACCTTAACACCCTCATGATATACAATATGACCTAGATATTCCACCTCTTGTACTCCAAAGAAACATTTGGATGATTTTTCATATAATTGTTTCTCCTACAATAGTTTGAGTACCCTGTCAACATGTTGAACATCATCCTTCCAAGACCTGGTGTAGATTAGTATATCATCAAAAAATACTAGCATAAATTTTCTAAGGAAGGGTTTGAAAATGGAATTTATCAACCCTTGAAATGCAGAAGGTGCATTGGTAAGGCCAAAAAGCATGACCAAAAATTCATAATGACCCTCATGAGTTCTAAATGCTTTTTTCAGAATATCTTTAGTCTTCATTCTAATTTGGTGATACCCTGAATGAAGATCTAACTTGGTAAAATAAATTGCTCCATGTAATTCATCCAATAATTCATCAATCACAGGAATGAGAAATTTATCTCCAATGGTGAGCTTATTGAGCTCCCTATAATCCAGACACATGCACCATCTATCCATCCTTCTTGTGCACCAATACTACTGGAGCAGAGAAAGAACTTTGACTAGGTTGAATTATACCAGCCTCTAACATTTTTGCAATCATACATTCAATTTCACTCTTTTGGACATAAGGATATCTATAAGGCCTGATGTTTTGAGGAACACTTCCTGGAATCAAATGAATAGCACGATCATGATCATGAATAGGTGGGAGTCCTTTAGGAGTTTCAAACACTTTGGAATGATTGTCCAAGACTTTTTCGTGATATACAGAAATAGATAATTTTGATGTTGGAACTTCTAGTGAGCATAATTGTGCAATTACACCTCGTTGTTCTTTCTTTAGAAGCTTTGTCACGATTTTAGAGCTTATTATCTTTCCCAGATTCCCTGCGATACCCCCTAATTAGACTTCCTTTCCTTCTAAAAAAATTTCAAGAAAAGTTCTTGAAAATTAAAAGCTACCGTCCCCAGATATTGTAACCATTGTACTCCTAGTACAACATCAACACCTGCCATAGGAATGGAAAGAATTGGACTATTAAATACATATTCCCCCATGGTTAGCTTGATATTATGGCATTTTCTAGAGAAATGTATAGTTCCTCCATTTGCAACCATCACTTGACATTCTGGTGCTGGGTATATGAAATAATTCAATTCCTTGGCTACCTTACAATGAATAAAATTATAGGTACTACCCGAATCAATCAACACTATTACCTTTTTCTTCTTGATATGTCCTTCTATCTTGATATTTTGAGGAGTGGTAATTCCTGCCAATGAATTACATGATATGGTCGGATTCATTTCTTCCTCTTCTAGAGTTGGTTCCTGGTGTATATCCTCTTCTTTTGAAGATTCTTGTTCATTTTCTTCCTCCTCTTCAAAATATATGTAAAATAATTTTTTCTTAGTGCACTTATGACCTTTAGTGTATTTGCTATCACATCTGTAGCAAAGCCCTTTTGCTTTTTTTTTTCCAATTGTTGTGGTGTCAAACTTGTAGGTTGTGGAAGTCTAGGAGTAGCAACACTTCCATATTTATATATGTGAGTGGTAAGCTTCCTTGTTGCCATAATTTTACATTCAATTTTTCTTGCCAACCTGAATGTCTTTTCCAATGAATCAGGTTCCCAAACATGAACTTCATTTTGGATGTTATCCTTTAAATTCCCTATGAAGACATCAATCTTGTGTTCCTCTCGAATATCAATTACCCTTATATTCAATTTTTGGAAGTCCTCAATGTGCTCCGCCACTAACCCCTTTCGTTTGAGATTTATCAATTGACTAAAGAAGGTGTTTATTTTTGTATCTTCATAATGTGCTATCATTTCCTCAGTAAAAATTGACCACGTGACAATATTTTTACAGGAGAAAAGCCATCGATACCATATAATGCATTTTGTTCTAAATGTAAAGTTTCAATGCGTACCTTTTGTGTGTTTTGCACATTATTAAGATCAAAATATTTCTCCATCTGTAGTATCCATGTTACGGGATCCTTGCCATCAAACTTCCTCATATCCATCTTTGGAATATAATGGTTCTTCTGTCCAACATTAGAGTTTATGAAATCACGATTAACATTTATTTTGTTCTCATCATGAGTTTCCTCTACTATATTTTCGCCATTACGAAACATTTCTTGTATCAACTTTGACAAACCTTTGATGTCTACTTTTATATCATTCTTCATGTTTTCCATTTTTTCGTCGATCTTAGCTTCCATGTCATCCATATTAGCTTCCATGCCATCCATCTTAGCCTCCATGCCCACTTCCATGCCTTCCATCTTAGCTTCCAAACCATTCATCTTAGCTTCCATGCCTTTATTTAAACCATCCATCTTAGTTTCCACTCCTTTCTTCAAAACTTCCATTTTATTTTTTGTTCCTCTTTGTGATAGAAAAATTTGGTGCACTTTCTCTTGTAATTTTGATATCTCATGTTGTGTTTCTTCGTCTTCATGAGTCATAGTAGAGCCTTCTGAAGGCTGAATGGGTGTTGAATTCATTTTAGGAGCCATTTTATAACCCAATACTAATATCTGTTCTTCAATATGCCCTTGGAATAAATTCAAACTATTTTTTTTCAAACAAGGCTTATGTAATTCGAAAAAAATACACACCTTTTTCTTGCTTTTGGGGAGCGTGATATTGAAACTGAATTATCTCTATGATTTAGGATCTTCAATATCTGAAATTTGGCACTGAGGTAGCCCTCTGAATCCTCTTTTTAATACCACAGGTCTGACCTGATTTGGATTCTTTAAGACAAAGCTGTGCCCAATACAATACAATGACCTATTTATGGACTAGTTCAGTAGAGCGAATTTGTATGACTTGCCACGTGTCACTGCTTCCTCCTTTGGCTCTAAAATTGATAGACAGGAAACTACATTCCATGTTCTTGTGTCTAATTTTTACATAATTCCAATCTGATGCTCAGAGGGAGAGTTATGAAGGTTTTCCCACGATCACCTATTTGAGATGAAATTTGGGAGCCTGAACAAGTCCTAAATTCCACATACCATATATCTGAAAATATTGTGAACCAAGATCTGAAATTTTGCGATGATTTTCCTCAGGATTTCTTCTTCGCGCTCTAAAAGTTTCAAATTCTGCACCTTTGTAGAAACAAATTTATAGCGACAATTCCGGGATGACTTGTTTAGGTTAAATTGAGGAGCCAGAAAAAAGGCCTAACTTCCACAGATCATATCTCCAAAAATATTTTGAACCAACCTATGAAATTATACGAAGTTGTTCCTCAGGATCTCTTCTTTTCCCTCTAAAAATTTCAGCTTCTGAACCTTTGTAGAAAAAACATTATAGCGAAAATTCCACGATGACCTGTTTCGAGTAGCGAAGCCCTAGAATCCAAAGCTCTGAAACCAAATGTTATGAAACCAGCTCCAAAAATAGAAGAAAATAGATATCAATGCCTTAAAAATAAGCCACTTCGAGGGAGAAACCTCCAATACATTACATGAATGAGCAATTCTTGGATGATACAAATGACAAAACCTCCTTTCTATATATAGGAGTCCATGGGGCCACAATGTAATCCTAGCCGACCTAACAATAACAATGTAAGGGAACAATAATAACAATATTGGGGTTACAGGGGTACAATAATAACAATAAAGGGGGCTACACTAATAACAATAAGGGGCTAAACTAGTAATATAGGGACCTAACAAACCATAAAGGTTGATATGGTCAAACACTAATATCTATCTAACTAACTAAAAATTTTCTATAAATAACAAAACACCAATCAACTAATCACCGAACTAAAAAAATATATGAATACTTGGTTAAAATGTGAGATTAGATTACTCTTTAATACTCCCCCTTAATCTCAGTTATTACATTATTTAGCACTACGATTCCTAGTTGTTATCTTTAAAACTCAAAAAAATTTCTTATTGGTTTCGTGAAAATATATGCTAGTTAATCTCTAGATACATAAAATTCAAGAGATATGTCACCATTGTACACAATTTTGTGAATGCAGTGATAGAGAATTTTAATGTGCTTTCATTTAAAGTGAAACATATCATTCATTGACAATGTAATTGTTGAACATTTGTCACACAAGATAGAAATTGGATCCTTCTCCACATGTGAAAGACATCTCAAGTATCTTCTTAGCCATATTACATGTCATGATGATGTAATAGCCATTGCATATTCTACTTATGTATAAGATATTGACACAATCGGTTTCTTATTAGAATCCTATGAGATCATATTTGTGCCCAACTCAAAATCATATCCTAAGGTTATTTTCCTATCGTCAACACTACCAGAAAAGTCAATATATGTATATTTTATAAGTGTGTTTTCTTTAGAAATTGTGTACAAAAATACATAATCAATTGTACATACAACATACCTCAAAAAAATATTCAACTTTCAAATGAGAGTCCTTGGGAGACTCAAAAAATATAGAAATGTAACTAAATTCAAATACAACACCAGATATAGCTATAATAAGGTACATGAGGCTACCTAAATGCTTCTTATCTAAGGTTAAATCAATCGTTAGTCCATCATCTTGATTGCTAAATTTTGTTCTTATTGCAATATATGTTTATATTAGTTTTCATTTGTCCATCGCAAATGTATTTAAGATATTTGTCTCATATTTTTTTTCAACATCTGAAATTCCTTTAGGTAGACTACTTAACTTCAATTCCAAAAAATTATTGTATAAGACCAACGTATTTAATCTCAAACTCTTTTTTAATGGAAACTCTGAATGCATATAGGATTATATTTTGAGTATATATCATATATCATTGATATACATATATATATATCTATATATATATATATATATATATATATATATATATATATAAGAATTTTAACTTGTCAAGCTAATTTGGTTTAGAGATAGTTATGCAACCATCCCAAAAAATAGAAGAAAAGATAAATCAAAAACTTAAAAAGTATCCTCTTTGTGGGGGAAACCTTCTTTACATTACATAAATTTACAATTCTTGGATGATACAAATGATAAGACCTCCTTGGTATATATAGGGGTCTAAGGGGTCAAAATATTATTAGAACCTACATATCAATAATAATTTAAGGGCACAACAATAACAATAGTGGACTTTTATGGGGCACAACAATAACAACATGGGGGATACATGGTAACAAAAATAACAATAAGGGGCTACACTAGCAGTAACAATAAGGGGAATATAGTAGTATTACACAAACCTAACGTGCTCCTCTCCTTCAATTTTTTTTTCCTTAATACTTGAGTAGTTCTATATGATTTTGTATAAAATTATCATCCTCCCACGTGGAATCTTCAGCAGTTAAGTTCTTCGACTTAATGAGATACTCTGAAATTAATTGATTCCGTAGCTTTTAGTTTCTTGTTTCTATGACTGCTTCAAGATAAAAGATAATTTTCCCTTATTATTTAGGTTTTGGCAACTCTATTTGAACTGGGATCTTGTCACTGATAACCTTATTTAAGCATGAAACATGGAAACGTAGGTGTACTTGGGAAGATCTAGGAAGCTCTATTTTGTATGCCATAGTACTAATCTTTTGAAACTCCTTGTAAGGACCATAGTACCTGGATGATAATTTATTATCCTTCTTAGCTTGCTTGAGGGGAATTTTTTTGTATATTTGTAGCCATAAAAATACCTAGCCACCTACATCAAAAATTATTTCACTGCGATGTTGATATGTCTATTGTTTCATTCGATTATGCACTAGAGTGTGGTTATCCTTTAAGAGTTATAGAACTTGTTGTTGATGCTCGATGTGATGTTCCACTACTTTAACCTTAGAATTTTCTATTAAAGATGATGTGATGGATGGTGGATGATACCCCTAAAGTTACATAAATGGGGTCCTTTTTGCTGTAGTATGGAAGGAAGTGTTATACCACCATTCAAATAGAGATAACCACTTGACCCATTGTCTTTGCTTATCATATACAAAGAAACAATGATATCCTTCCAGACATTTTCTCACTATCTTTGTTTTCCCATCAAATGAAGGATGATGAGATGATATATGAGCTAATTGAGTACCAAGAGAAGAAAATAATTTTGTACAAAAATTGCTAGTTAAAATGTAATCGCCATCACATGCAATAACCTTTGGGTTTCCATGTAGGTTTTGAAATGTTTCCATAAATGTAGTAATAAATGTACTATGTTTAAAGGATTAGATAATGCACAAAAGTTTGCATACATGGTATGTCTATCAACTACTACCATGATGACACTCATTCCTTCAGACTTGTGTAAACTCGTGATAAAACTCATTGATACATCCTCCCAACATTGGCTTGTAATGGATAAAGGTTGTAACAGAATTTGTCTTAAGTGTCTCAATTTTTTTTTTTCAAACCAACCATTCTGCCACAAACTTATGAATATCAGATTTAAGGCCATCCCAAAATAATGTTCTTCACCCTGTGGTAAGTTTTAAAAAATATTCAGTTCCCTCCTAAGGGGAACGTGCGAAATTCCAAAATAATATTTCGCTTGAGTTGGGAATTCTTACAGTGATATAAGAGATCTTTATGCCATAATGAATCATTTTTCCAGCTAAATGTATCAGATGTACTAGGATATTGCTACAAATTTTGAATGAGTGTCCACACCTCTTCTCCATTCTTCCATGCATCCCTTGCTTCGATTATCTAATTGTTCGAACAAGGTCTCCTACAAAGTTGTGAATCTGGTCCATTTTGTATATTTTTATTATATTTAGTCTAACGCAAGGGTTTTGGGGTGGGTCAAAGCCCCTAATGCATTGTAAGCGGGTCAAGGGTAGACCAAGAGTCTACAAACCACGGTTTTCGGACCATTGGATGCGTAGTCTAAAGTAGTATAAATAGTTGAACCTTTTTGAGTCAATAGGTAGGAAATGAATAGAGATTGAAGTGAAGTACCAATTGTAGATCTAAGTGGGTTGTTTGGGTTAGGACTGCTGCTGGTTGTGTGCGCGGATATCCTCTGTCCTGCTATGTGCGGACCCTGCTGGCTGTGTGTGTAGGAGGTATTCAGGGAATGTAAGAAGATTCTGATAAGTAATATATGTGAAGTATTGATGAACTGTATGATGTTATTTGGATCTATTCTGTTATGATTGCTGCGAACTAATATTGTCTGATTGAGTTGGGAACTTGTCTATTTATCTTTGTGGTATGAAATTAGTTGCATTTAATATATTACTATGATTATATCTCTATTAATGAAAGCAAACCATCTGTGTTGACAATACTAGCTACGATTATGCTATTTTATGGTTTTAATTGATGATATGCACGTGGATGCGAACCTGCGAGAACAGATCTGATAAAACTATATTCTGGTTACATTATGGAACCCTGCGAATCACCCTTATGTGTACAACTGATAATTACAAGCCTGCATTATTACCTTCTCTCTCTTAGGGTGCGGAAACCTGGTTCCAATAGCCTCCCATACTACTTCGGGTGAGACTTTGACCTGTGCAAGCAGTTAACTGCCGAAAGGGCCAGTAGTATAGGGTTTTGTTGGCAAACCTTCACCTCCGAACCTAGGTCAGGACCCCTCGAGCCAGAAAATGGTTCCGTTGCTGGGACTAGGAGAATTTTTGAGGAGATATTTGGTAATTCCTAGGCCATATTGGAAGCTTGAAAAGAAAGAAATCAATGAGTGATTTGAAAATCAAGCTCAGTAATTTGCTGTAAAAGAAAATCGCAGTGCGAACTTAACCACAGAGGAGTGGAAAAATAAGTATATTCTCTTGGAAATCAATGATATTTTCTTCGTAACTTACAAAATTGATCTGTAGGAGTGGCTCGCAAGATTGGTTGATTTTCAGAAGTGTTGGAAAGATGAACGGGTCACATAGTGGACTCCAGAACTGATCTGACTGTTGGAAAAGACTGATATACCATTACTCGTACAATAGATCATTGGGTGGACAGTGTGGTAGGAGGATTTGTGACTGAATTTGCGATCGATAAGTTTGTGTCCTACTCATAAGTGGAGCGGAGGTTCTTCAAGGGTTTCCTGGGTAAGTTTCTAAAAAATTTGTCGTTACTGATTAAGATCTTATTATGCGAAAAGAGTATCTTGTGTAGCCACACTGAGTGAATGATCTTTGATCAAAGTGAGGGTACAACGCGCAGCAGTAAGTACTTCATAACTAATCAAGAGGGAGATCGATTTTTCTATAGTGAAGTGAATAATTTTTCTGTGCATAGCCCTCCATCAACACCGTCGTCGAGTCCTTGTAGGGGCAAGAACTCACCTCCGCTACCACCGAAAGATGATATGATGTCATAGATGAAGTTACCCACCTTGAAGGGTGCGGGGGATGAAGATATGGATCGGTTCTGGTTTGTCGCATTGTCTGTATGGACTACGCAAAGTGTAGTGAGTGATGCTATGAAAAGAGCGCAGCTATCTCTTGCTTTTGAAGGAAGGGCCCTAGACTGGTACATGGGATACCTAGACTAGAATGCGAATGCAAACATTAAGGACATTAAGAACGCATTGAAGAAATAGTTCAAGAAGCCTAAGGCCTACTCCCAGATAGTAAATGACCTGAAATATTTCAAATAAGGCCCATCTAAGTCTGTAGGGGAAGCTGACCAGCAATTGAAAAAAGTAATCAGAGAAGGAGGATTCTAGTATGATGACAGGTAGCATGCAGAATGGTACATTGCTATGTTGTTGCCCCACCTACACATACTGATGGCCCACCAAGACATTGAGTCACAGGAGAAGGCCTTGGAGATAGCAATTAAGTTGGAGGTTGCGCCATGAGATGAAACCTAGTAGGGTGTACAACAGATCTAAGGTTAGTTGGAAGCAATGCACATGGAGATCCAGAACCTGTGAAAGGAACGAGAAGCGGAGGCTAGCCCTGACAGGTGGTGCATACGATGTAGGGTGAATGGCCACACCAAGGACAACTGTTCGCTATTAATAGAATACATGCAAGAAGGAAGGACCTAGCCCGTTGTGCCCTAGTGAAGCAGCGTGGCCGAGTACGCTAGCACTATGGTGTGACGACTGTCGTGTTGCGGGGTTGCATGACACCAACCACTGCCATCGCCTTACTGCTTGTATTCCGGAGGTTAAGCAGCAATGGTGTAGGTTTTGTAGGTCTCTGGGGCATGATGAGCATAACTGCCGTACTTATGATCTGATGATAGACTGAGGAAACCTCTATAGGGTACAGACAGATCCTTCACGCTAAGGATCCCTTCCGATATCAGAGGCTCCCCCATTAGGGGTAGGGGAGGAGGCCAAGGTGAAAGCGAAGGCAGAGGAAGAGGCCAACTGATATGTTATAACTATAGAGAGATAGGTCACTTTGCAAGGGACTGCCCGAACCCTACAAGGCAATCCTGTAGGTATTGCAAGCAACTGGACCATGTGATGAAGGACTGCCTGATCTTGATAGTTAAGGTGCAGGAGAAACAACAGAAACCTATGCAGAATGTGAAAAGGGTTACAACGGAGCCCCGGAATGAGGGACTAGGAATTAATATCATAACGCATAGCAGCCTAGCCACTGGGTGGGCAGAAGAAAAATATGCGGCTGAGCCTCTGATCAGGAAAGCAATCAGCAAATTAGAAGGCTCATACCTTCAAAAGTAAAGGGAGACCTTTATCGTGGCTCATCAAGATTTCACAGAAGCAGCTACTTCAAAGGTTACGATGGCCACCAAAGAAGGAGAAGGGGTCCAGCCATTTTAACAAGCATGCATGAAACTGGTGCGCAACCAACAGGCCGTTGAGAACCTCCAGTCACTATTAAACAGTTGCACATAGAAAACCAACCCACCCCTGGAAGTTAAGGATGTAAACACACTAAACAAATACAAGAAACACACTGGTAGGGAAATGTTGCTCACAGCACAAATCGGGGATTACGAAATGGAACAAGTTATTTTGGATCTAGGATCAGATGCGAACGTACTACCCAAGAAAACGTGGCAGCGCATGGGAGAACCCAATTTGGAATGGTCCACTATCTAGCTGTGCGTGGCCAATCAACAGAAGATCATCCCATTAGGAAGGTTATGACAGATTGTAGTGGATATTGCAGAAGTCAAGGTACGAGTCAACTTTGACGTCATTCAGATTGGGGAAGATGTAGACCCTTACCCTACGCTCCTAGGGTTATATTGGGCTATCGACATGGGTGGTATTATCAACTTAAAGAAGAGGAGCATGGTATTTGAGAATAGAGGGGTACGAGTGATATTCCCCTGAGACCTCACAGAAGGGGAAAGGTACACAGAGACGGTGCGTATTGACAAGGAGGTAGATCACATCTACAAGTTAAATATGCAAGATGAAGATTGGACCAACCCTACGGCTGATATTATGCTCTACTGGGAAAAGGATAGTGACTGTTTGTCTGACTCCGACGGAGAACTGGAAAATTAGAAAAACTAGTTGCACAACATATCCGCGCTGCGATGTCTCAGGATTACAATGGATTTCTAATGTATCTCTTTAGAGGTACGAGATATTCCCCACTTTGATGGTTCTAGTAGCATTAAGGAATTTTTGCAAGCATTGGAAGCTGAAGTTCCAAAGGAACGAAGGTTATGGGCCCTCAATCTCGCCCTACGCGCAACACCTGCGAAGTGGTGGGATGAGCTTAAGACAACATTACAGGAATTGGGGACATGCCGGACTATGTTACTCCTATGCTTCGACCCTCTGGTTCACTTACGTAGGGAACAACCCGGACTGGTAATCCGAAGCTGCACAGAATTGCACAAGATAACTTCTGATGGTAGGAAAGGGCGCGTGAATGATAGGTGCATCCCCTATAGAAACTCTCTCAAGATTATGGATACTATGGAAGCTATGGATCTGGCAACACCTAAAGCTATGAAACAACTGCGCTTGTTCCTCTGCTTCATAGGCTACTATAGAAAAATCAGGCAGGAGTACGCATGGATCACAACGCCTCTGAAACAACTGTTTCGCAAGGCCATTTCAGTTCACAGGGATGCCAGGTGTCAGGGGAGTTTCACACTAGCAAAGAAAAAAATAGGCCCACTCAAAATGTAGATGGGATTTTGGATGGACCACCATGTGCACAAGAGGCCCGCTGAACACACACAGGCGTGCTGGGAGCGCATGTTTGCATTGAGCGCACCAGAGCTGCGAAAACTAGTCGTTGGGATAGTCAAATCAAGTAAAATGCAAAATATACCATTGAATGGAGTGGGTGGCTGGAATTTAATGAGGCAATTGCGAAGCTATGGATCTGGCAACACCTACAGCTATGAAACAACTGCGCTTGTTCCTCTGCTTCATAGGCTACTACAGAAAATCAGCAGTGTACGCATGGGATCGCGCACTTCCGAAACAATCAAGCTGCAAGGCCATTTCTTACCACAAGGTGGGATGCCGTGTCGTGGAAGCCACTAGCAAAGAAAAAAATAGGCCCACTCAAAATGTAGATGGAATGTTGGATGGACCACCATGTGCACAAGAAGCCCGCCGAACACACACAAGCGTGCTGGGAGCGCATGTTTGCATTGAGCGCACCAGAGCTGCGAAAACTAGTCGTTGGGATAGTCAAATCAAGTAAAATGCAAAATATACCATTGAATGGAGTGGGTGGCTGGAATTTAATGAAGCAATTGCAGGATATTTTTTACCATTTACATGATGGTAAGTTGTAACTGCAGCTTGCCCAACCACTGACCACTCGTGCTAGCTATAAAAGGGGTCGACCAAACCAGACAAGGGTTTTGTATCAGTTGTATAGCTTGTACTTGGTATATATTTCTATGAATATTTGGTGCTACAAGATGCTTTGTGTTTATAGTGTCTCGTTCATGTATGAAAAACCTACCCCCTCGGATAGTAGCAACTCAGAGTTTGTTTTTCGCGCCAGGATGACAGCTACAAACCCCTCTAAGCCTTCTAAACCAATGACCTTGGTGGAACAGGGGACTGAGGAAGTAGTGAAAATTGAGTCTAAGGTAGAAGAGATGCTCTCCACACTGAGCCCAACCATGAGAAAAGGGAAAGCAAAGGCACAGATCTCCGGAAATCCCCCGAATCCCACGAAATGGGTTGCAGGAAAGCCACGAACTTCCCTGCGAACCAAAAAATCCCCGAAGGCAGCTCAGGAGGAAGCACAAACCGTCAAGCCAATTCACTAGTTCCCTCCCTTTGTTCGACCATGAAGGGCATCAAAGTGCATGCCGAAGAATCTTGATGGCTTGGTCAGTTACCTACATATATCGTTGACCCTAGGCGAGGTTCCCATCATTGGTGAACCTGTCGGTAAGCTTCATGAGGTCAAGTTTGATGATCACGACCTATCCAACTTCAAAGCGTTCCCTGAGCTAACACCTGTGCTATACCTTGACACATTTCATGATGAAAATGGAGTTACAATCGTCCCCCAGCACTGGGTGCGGGGGTTGGCCGGGTCCGAGCTCCTGAACTTGCTCAGGATGCCCCGTTTTGGTCATTACAATATTACAGACCGGCTCGCACGACAACTGCTCGCCCTAATGCACGAAGGTTACCTATGTCTCCAGGACAGAACTCCTATTGATGATGCACTGATTCACAAGATTACTGGTCTCCTGATGAATGGACCAAGCCCTCTGGAGGGAGTGGGTAATAAATACAAAGCCGAGACTACTGAATTAATGTGGAAAAAATACAAGGTGGAGCGGAACACCTGAGGGTTTAGCATCAAATCCATCAATGATCCTACTATGCAGTTGGGCACGATGTTGTTGACGTGTAAGTTGATGCGAAAATTCCAAGTCGCCACTGTCCCTGCCTACGTGATCCAGCTAGTAGGCCAATGTGTGGAGGGAGTTTGTTTCAAATGGGCTCAATACTTATGTAACGAATTTTTGTCCAACGTCCACGAATCCCAACACTTAGGGCACCCTTTTTGTTACTCGTGGCTGTTGTTCCTCATTGCGTTGGTCACCTCGAAAGCTCCTGTGGAGGCTGTCCTCCTTGAGCTTACCTCGAATATGTGTGAAGGATCCCACTATGCGCATTTGTGGGACTCCAAGGATGCGCAACACATAGAGGACAATCAAGACTTCTGGGTCCTCTTCTAGAGTAGCGTGGTAGCTGCCATCAACTCTCACCTATGCTTATCACCCACAACCTACGATAAGTACAAGCGCATCGCAACCTTTCAGGTGACCCCGCACAATATACAGATTCGGATCTGAAAGGAGAAAGCTTGGACCTCGCTCCCCTATATGGTCGCGGACGAGGAAATTGATAGTGTTATTACACTCTGGCCTCTGAAGTGGAATATTGGCTTTAAGACCGGAGCGCAGGGCCCCAAAGATGCCAGCACCACACAATTACTTCTTCCTATCACTAGTAAGGATATTGGAGGATCCAGCAAAAGTATCGAGAAATACACAAAACTGGTTGCGAAGAAAGATGTGCAGCAGAAGCGGACTAACGAGAAGGATGTTGAAGGATCCACATAGAAATATTGGCATCTCAAATTAGGGACAAAAGGAGGGGATGCATCCCCTCATGGGATGAATCACATATGCAAGCCTTCCAAAAGACCCCAGAAGAAGTAGCGCGCTCAGAGGACAGAGCATGATGAAACTGTCACCTTGACTGACAGTGACCTTGAACAGATTTTTGATGCAGTTTCTCTAGCCATGCAGGATTAATGGGAGGTCCTCAAAGAACATTAGAAGGCTGCGCTCATCGCATTACAGGCCAAGCTCCTTGAGCTGCAACTAAAGATAGACACACTGCACACTAGTGTGACTTTGGGATGGATGGTGCAAGCCACCAGTAGTGCTCCTCTCACAACAACAGAAAGCCGCCTCTGTCCTTTTCCTGGCGCTGCCCTTATGATCAGTCTGCCCGACCTAAGCATGCAGGTCCATAGTTGCCAGGAGGTCCAGATAGACTTAGCCAGACTACCCCAAGATGCTTTGCACAGACTCCAATTAAGTATATTATAGGAGATTCAGCACCGGGACCTACATATTCACCAATAGCTAGGCGTGGCTGAGTGAACGATCAACGAAACCGACACCCCAAATGCCCTGGCCACCACACAGCAGAAGGAGCTCGAAAGCTTCATTCACTAGCTCTGTGCAGAATTTCCAGCAGAGATTCTGGCTACTGGTATGCCCCATGCAAAGGTTGAAGGGTTGGTCACCGCATTGAAGGCGTCTCTAACATAAGTTGCGGAAGTTAAGTCACGGATGAAGCAGCAGATTTCTAATCTGCAGAAACAATTGTAGCCCGAAACACCTCCGAAAGTGTAGCCCTAGCGATCTGCACTGTTCATCGCTGCTACGAATGTCATCATAGGGAAGATCGCGCAGGGTGCTCAACTACTGGATACTTCCATGCAGCTGTGGATCAAAGTGCAACGTGATTCACTCCTACATGAACTAACCTAAACCCTGCAATAGAAAGAGGAGACGTTTGCAATGTTGGAAGCCACCCTAATCACATTGGTTCCTGCTCAGTGCCTGGCAAGATTACGAACCAGCGAAGGCCTCCAAGCTGAGATAAAAGGGCTTCAACAAAAGAACAAGGCCCTCACCAACCTCCTGAAGCCTTGGACTGCTGATGCCCTTAGACTGTCACAGGATGATGATGTAGCAATAAAGTAGCTAAACCAGACTCTCGAAAGTTTCACTGCTATGACAGAAAGCTCGATTTCACAGAAATTGGTTGACATCACCCAGAATGCTTTTGCCCAAAGCGAAGCCGTGCTGCCCCCATTGGCCAAAGTGATCAAGCTATTGCATGCGTAGGTGGAGACCCCGCCACCTCAGTGACTCGGGATGACTCACAAGATTGTGTTGGGGGACTATTGGAACAAGGTCTCCTACAAAGGTGCGAAACTGGTCCATTTTGTATATTTTTTATTATGTTTAGTATAACACAGGGGTTTTGGGGTGGGTCAAAGCCCCTAATGCATTGTAAGCGAGTCAAAGGTAAACCAAGAGTTCACAAACCATGGTTTCCATACCATTGGATGCGTAGGCTAAAGTAGTATAAATAGTCAAACCTTTTTGAGTTGATAGGTAGGAAATGAATAGAAATTGAAGTGAAGTACGATTTTATAGATCTGTGTGGGTTGTTTGGGTTACAACTCCTGCTGGCTATGTGCGCGGAGATCCTCTGTCCTGCTGTGTGCAGACCCTACTAGTTGTGTGTGCAGGAGGTATTCAGGGAATGTAAGAAGATTTTGATAAGTAATGTATGCAAAGTATTTCTGAACCATATGATGTTATTTGGATCTGTTCTGTTATGATTGCTATCAACTATGATTGTCTGATTGAGCTGTGAACTTGTATTTTTATCTCTATGGTATGAAAGTAGTTGCATTTAATATATTATTGTGATTATATCTCAGATAATGAATGCAAACCAACTGTGTTGACAATACTGGCTATGATTATGCTATTTTATGTTTGTAATTGAGTATACGCACGTGGATGCGAATGTGCTAGAATAGATCTGATAAAAATATAGTCTGGTCACGTTCTGGAGCCCTGCAAATCACCCTTCTGTGTAGATCTGATAATTACATGCTTGTGTTATTACCTTCTCTCTCCCGGGGTGCGGAAACCTAGTTCCAACACCCTTCGATACTGCTTCGAGTGAGACTTTAACTTGTGCAAGCAGGTCACTACTAAAAGGGCCAATAGTATAGGGGTTTGTTGGAAAACCTTCACTTCTAAACCTGGGTCAGGACCCCTCGAGCTAACACTAATCAATTTGGATAATAGAAATGGCACAAATTAGTGCTTCCACATCCTTATCCTTTCTTGAGAGTGGATCTGCAACAACATTTTGCTTCCCTTTTTTGTAGACGATTTCAAAGTCATAACCGAGCATCTTTGTGACCCATTTTTGTTGCTCTTCTGAAAATAATATTTGTTCCAAAAAGTATTTATAAATCATATCATGATATGTTTTTACTTTGAAGTTTCTTCCCATTAGGTAATATCTCCATTTCTTTAGTGCATGT
Organism: Pinus albicaulis; assembly: GCA_034641835.2. NCBI lineage: Eukaryota > Viridiplantae > Streptophyta > Pinopsida > Pinales > Pinaceae > Pinus > Pinus albicaulis. The sequence goes on from CM076573.1 coordinate 274,630,278, forward strand.
AGTATTTCAAACATTTCCTTCTCATAAATAGGTTTGTGTAAATAGTTTCATTTGATTGAACGACTTTCAAAGAAATGGGTCTTCCTTTTTTCATTAAATCAACACCAATTCCATTTCCTAAGACATACAATTCCACAATAAAGGTTTTTGTGAACTCTGGTATAGCTAACACCGATGCTTGGTACATTTCTGCTTTCATATGTTCAAAGGCCTTAGTTCCTTATGCAGTCCAAGAAAATGCATCTTTATTTAGTAATGGTGTTAGAGATGTTTCTATTCTCCTATAATCCTTAAGAGACTTGTGATAATACCCAGTCAACCTGAGAAATCCTTGAAGATGATTTATGGTTGTGTGGATTCTCCATTCCTTAAGGGATTTAATTATATTAGGCTCTACCTTAACACCCTCATGAGATACAGTATGACCAAAATATTCCACCTCCTATACTCCAAAGAAACATTTGGAGGATTTTGCATATAATGTTTTCTCCTCCAATAATTTGAGCACCCTTTCCACATGTTGAACATGATCCTTAGAAGACTTTCTATATATTATTATATCATCAAAAAATACTAACACAATATTTTTAAGGAAGGGTTTGAAAACGAAATCCATCAAACATTGAAATGTGTAAGGTGCATTGGTAAGGCCAAAATGCATGACCAAAAATTCATAATGACCCTCATGAGTTTTGAATATTTTTTTCGGAATGTATTGAGTCTTCATTCTAATTTGATGATATCCTGAATGAAGATCCAATTTGGTGAAGTAAATTTCTCCATGTAATTCATCCAACAATTCGTCAATGACAGGAATGGGAAATTTATCTTTAATAGTGATCTTGTTGAGCTCCCTATATTCCGAGAACATATGCCATGATCCATACTTCTTGTGCACTGATACTACTAGAGCAGAGATATAACTTTGACTAGGCTGAATTATGCCAACCTCTAGCATTTATGCAACCATACGTTCAATTTCACTCTTTTGGGAATATGGATACATGTAAGGTCTCATGTTTTGATGAACACTTCCTCGAATCAAATGAATAGTATGATCATGATAAGGAGTAGGTGGAAGGCCTTTGGGAGTCTCAAATACCTTGGAATGATTCTCTAATAATTTTTGGAGATATGAGGAAATAGATGATTTCGATGTTTGAATCTCTAATAAGCATAATTTTGCAACGACTAGGGAAACTTTCAGGGTCTAATATTCCAAGGCAGGCTAATTTTCGATGCTTTTTCGAAACAAAAAGAGTCGTCAATTTCCCTTTTTTCCTAAAAATGATTCACCAAAATTTTACAATATGAAATTATTTTACCTTAAAAATCACCAAAATGTTATAATACTAATATAAAATAATTGAAAATATAAATATTTCTACAATAATATCACCAATCATTTTATAGTTTGTATATTAAGGACAAGTAATATTCCCCAAGTTCTCTAAAATTTATGATAAACTTTCATCCTTAAAATTTTCCCTCTAAATTATGCCCCATTGTTCTTTCTTCAGAATTTTTTTCATGCCATTAGAGCTAATTATCTTTCCCAGTTTCCCTGCGATACCCATTAATTAAACTTTCTTTCCTTTGCAAAAATATTTCAAGAAAAGTTCTTGAAAATGAAAATTTATTGTCCCCAAAGATTGTAAGCATTGGACTCCTAGTACAACATCAATAGCAACCATTGGAATGGAAAGCAATAGACTATTCAATACATATTCCCCCATGATTAGCTTGATATTATGATAATTTCCAAAGAAATTTTTAGTTCTTCTATTTACAACCATCACTTGACACCCGTGCTGGATACAGGAAGAAATCCAATTCCTTCGCTCTCTTACAATGAATAAAATTGTAGGTACTAACCAAATAAATCAGAACTATTACCTTTTTCTTCTTGATATATCCTTATATATTGAGAGTTTTAATTCCTTCCAATGCATCATAATATATGTTCATATTCACTTATTCTTTCTCTGGGGTTGGTTCCTAGTGTATATCCTCCTCTTTTGATGTTTCTTGTTAATTTTATTCCTCCTCTTAACAATCTATGTAGAATATTTTTTTGTCAGCATAATTATGACCTTTAGTATATTTGCTATCATAACTGTAACAAATCCCCTTTTCTCTTTTTTCCTCTAATTGGTGTCATTTCAACCTTGTAGGTTGTGGATTTCTAGGAGAAGAAACACTTCCATATTTATAGTTGTGAGAGGTAGACTTGCTTGTTGCCATAATTTTTCTTTCAACCTTTTTTGCCACCATGAATACCTTCTCCAATGAATCGGGTTCTGAAAGGAGAGGGTTCTGAAAGGAGAACCTCATGTTGGATGCTATATTTTAAAGTTGCTATGAATACATAAATCCTATGCTTCTATGGAATATCATTTACCCTAATATTAAATTTTTGGAAGCCTTCAATGTGCTCCACCATTGAATCCTTTTGTTTGAGATTTATCAATTATGTAAAGAAGGTGTTTCTCTTTGTATATTCATAATGTGATATCATTTCCTCCGTAAAAATTTACCAGGTGACATGTTGTTTATGAGAAAAAAATCCATCTATAACTTACAAACTAATTGGGTTCTAAATATAAATATGTAATACTTACCTTTTGTGAGTGTTGCACATCATGAAGATCAAAATATTGTTTAATTTGTAGTATCCATGTTACCGGATCCATCCTATAAAACTTCCTCATATATTTCTTTGGAATATGGTGGTTCTTAAACCCCACATTGGAGCCTCTAACATCATAGTTCATATTCCTTTTGTCCTCATCATTATTTTCATGGATTACCTTGTCACCTTCAGGAAGCCTTTCTCGCAACAACTTTTTCAGCCCTTCCAACTTGACATTCATCATATCCATGTATACTTTAAAAGCCTACATGTTTCTTTATATACCATCCATTTCCCCTTTTAATCCGTCCATATCATATTTGGTTTCTCTTTGTGAGAGCATAATTTGTTGAACTTGGTCTTGTATCTTTGATAAATCATGTTGCAATTCTTCCTCTTCATGCGTCATCAGAGAGATTTTTGAGGGATTCATGGCTGTAAAATTATTTCATTTGGGAGGAATTTTCGAACCAAATAATGATATATATTCTTCAATATTCCCTTTGAATCACTTCAAACGGATATTTCAAAAAGACGTTATGCAAAATTAAAAAATACACACCTTTTTCTTTCCTTTTAGGATCTCGATATTGAAATTGTTTCATCTCTGTAATTTTGGATCTGCATAGTCTAAAATTTCATTCTGTAGTAGTCCTATGACTCTTATTTCCAACCCCATGAGTCATACAAATATTGGATTATTAAAGAGAGAGTTACTATAAATCTCCCGCGATGACGAGAGTGTCGACTTGGTCAGTAGAGTGAACTTTTATGGAGTGCCACATGTCAATATTTTGACCTTTGGCTCAAAGAAATTCATTTTAAACTGAAACTTTAATTTCAAGAATTCACGAGTTTGGAAGAGTAATAATCGAGTTAACACATACTTATTATGCTCATAACAATGTTTCAAAGACTTGTGAAGACTCAATAGCATTACAGTTGTTATCATTAAGTCGGATGTATGAAAATATTAAAGGAAACTTAGGTACGAAATTAAGTGTAGAAATTATAAAATTCACCAATGCAAGAAAATGAGAAATCAATTAAATTTATAATTAATTCTAAAATCAAATAAAAAACTACTTCTCTCAATCTTCCTTCACAAGCCTATTATTGAGGTCACATCGTAAATCAGAAATCAATTACATAATCTAGAATGAAGAAGTGAATGGAGAAATAAATTGACAAAGAGGAATAAGGTTTAGCTTCAAACCATTTGCAAGAAATAAAATATAAAATTCAAAAGGAAATAGACAAAAAAATTCACACTTACATAAATATATTAACCCTGCAAACATAATGGGTTCATGTGGCCCTTCCTATCCGTGCGTTGCAGGTCTAAGCTCAAACTCATGAAATAGACACCAGATCTTACAACAACTTCATTGTCATTTATATATTTAGCCAAAAAAAAACTACAAAAAACAACAACCACTAAATTAGTTATGCTTCTCTTCCCCTACATAACTCTCCCCACTAGTACTAAGTGACTGCAATATACACTATGCTTTTATAATTTTAGATAACCCATACATAGATTGTTTTAGATTTGGGCTTTATGATTGTAGCTCCACATAGCTTGAAAAAGAAACAAAATAAGTCTTCAACCCACATCTTCTGCATGGTTGTTATGAAATATCTGATATCGTCAAACCCAGAATTCTCGTACTTAAATCAAAATATTTAAAACCCATAATTCTTATACATAATTGTGTACCGTAATACTCCCGTTATCATAACTTCTTCGTGATGATGGATTTTGACGAAATTTTTTTGGGTTACCTGAATGAGGGTACTTTGAAAGAAACCCACATCTTGGAATTCAAAGAGTCTTCTTCATTTGATCAAAAATTTATATTTTAATATACATGAATTTAGTCATTCAATACTTAGTCCTATAGCAACTAGCTTAATTGGCTTATGCATAATTTCAGCAATGGGTCTCCGCAGTAAATAAACTTGCAAAAAAAGGTCATTAGAAAATCATGGAAAAGTCATCTCTAATAGCTAAAAATTCAAGAAAACTAATGATAATCAACCATAAAGTATAAGATGTGTAATGGCGACAAGTTGGGGGTTTATGGTATGAAATGAGTTAAAAGAATAAGAATATAGACTATGAATAATGGTATTGTATTGTGGAAAAATGAGAATATTTGACGCTCAAAAACCCCCACGCATATGGATTCACATGTCCTCATTCAAACAAATCCCTTGGTCATTGACATGAATATAGGTTATGAATAGTGGTATTGTATGGTGGAAAAATGTACATATTTTGAGGCCTAACACTTTTTGCAGTATAAGCTATGGAATTTTGATTTGTCTATCAAAATTTTACCTCTCCCCTTTTAATTTTAAAGAGTGTTTATGTTGGTTTTTCTCTTCTAATGTTGCTATCTCTTCTACTTTAATACTACCTCTACCACTGTCACTTCAAATGGATGCCAAGGTTTTGAAAGCATGTTTTAAAGATTCCTCTTCCATGTTCATTTTTTATTCATGAGATAAAAGTTATTTGATTACTTTTTCTATTATTATTTTAGAGAGGTATTTAGATTCTTTGATGAAAATTACAACCATTTCAATTTTATTAGTTAGTCTTCTAAGAAATTTTTCAAAAATTTTCTAACCCTCAATCTTATCTCCATGAGTTTTGAATTTCTTAGTAACTACCATCGTTGTGGTCATAAAATAATTGATTTTCTTTGCCTCTTTCATCTTTAAGGTTTCAAAATCTATCTAGAGGGTTTGAAGCTATCATGTCTTCAAATTGTCATTACCTTGATATGCTAATTACGAAATATTCAATGACTTATTTACACTCGATGCTCCTATTATCTTGGGGAAAATCTAGTCATCAGCTAAATTTTGGATCCAAAACTTGGCCATGTTCCTCTTTTCCCTCATTTATGCAAGTTGAATTCTCTGAACATTACTCATAGTATGTAGTGTTACTTGATAAGGCTCTAAGAACCCATTCTCCATCAATTCCCAACATTTCTTCATCCTCAAAAACTAGATGTCATAGTTCTTGCTAATAAAAATCGGTCCTATTGCTCTAAATTAATAATAAAATCAATTTAAAAGCTTCACAAAGCAAAAACAAATCCTTTCTCATATTATTTAAAAAAAATTAAAATTCAGCTCTTAAAATTTTATTATAGTAAAAAAAACTTCTTAAATTAAAATTGTGTTCTAAGCAAAATAATAATTAAAATATGGAAACTTACATATAAAGATCCCAATGTAAATTCTTGAGTTAGCCAAAACAAAAATCCAAAATCAGAGCCAATCACCTACACCTTTGACAAAACTTATTTAAAAAAATAAAAAATCTAGTACGTCGTTTTGTAAGAAAAAAAAATATATGTCTATAGGTTTATACCCAATTAATAGCTTTCTCCCTCCAACTGAAATAGTGGATCGTGATGGCTATGGACTCTCAAGAAAGCATCTTTACGAAACTCTAATGACCCCATGTGGCTCATCAGGTGGCTCGGGTTGGGCAAGAGAGTGGCTCTCTAAGTCTAGAACCAATGGCTAGAAAAGTGGCTCCTATTAGATCTGTTATCTCCATTTTCTAGATTTCTTGATCTTAGATCTATGTTATTTGATAGGAGGCTTGTAACATATTAGGCTGATAACATATTAAACTATACCCAGAAATAGGTATGAAAATGAGATTAGAAAACCCATGGCTGGATTCTCATTATTAGATAGATGTTTTACAATAGATTTGGTGTTATAAAAATTTGATACTACTAAACACCAATTATAAATTAACTAATAACTCTTCCTAAATAGTAAAAAGACTAAATCAAGAAATCGCCCAACTAACTAATTAATTTCCCAGCTCAACTTTTTTTATTTTTATGAATAATATATTATTTTTAAATTTAAATCATTTCTATAAATTTAAATGCTATCATATGGCTGGTAAATAATTAATTATAAATAATAAATCTAATAATGATAAAGTAGTCCAGCAATCCAATCTACTGGAGTTTATCATACTACATCCTATCTACTTTGAATATTGACCCTCAATGTTATTTAGTTAAAAATCATACTATTACATCTTGGATATGCCCACTGAGATGCCTATTGATCACATCGAGGTTGGATTGGACTTTTAAGTAGTCTTCTTTTCCATTAGCTAAGGAAGAGGCTTTCCTTTCCTTTTCCACATATGCGCACTAGGATGCCTATTGATCACTTCGAGGTTGGATTGGACTTTTAAGTAGTCTTATTTTTCATTAGCCAAGGAAGAGGCTTTCCTTTCCTTTTCCACAAAGAGGCATGGCTAACATTTAGCGTTGGGAGAAGACACTGCCCTTCCGAGAGATGGAATAGCTCCTAGGAAAGAAAAGCTAGCTGTCATGTCATAACATTTCAAATTATTTAGCGTATGGTGTTTCGTAACCATTTGATGAAATCTTGTACTTTGAGAAATTAGTTTACCAAGTTAAACCACTTTGTATACACATAAAACCTTGTACTTTGAGAAATTACCTTATCACGTTAAATCATTTCTATACAAATAAAAAAGTTTTAACTCTGCATCTTATTTTATACCCAGAGGATTCAGGTTTAAGTTTTATCCGAACGTAGTTAATAGAACTAGGCTCAGCATCTTCGATAGGGGTTTAAATTTTATCCGTAAATTATTAAGTGAGTGAGGGTACTTGTGAAGTTAACTTTCGGCATCTTCCGTTCAATCATGTCATTAAATCCAGCCTAGTGGATGTGGGCCAACTGGGACTGGAATTTTTTACCTCCCTCCATGAATGAATATTCGATGGGTGATCCACCAAAAACAAAAAAGATGTTCCACGAAACTGAACTTGTAGTACTTGGCCACCATCCTTCGTTGAATGTGGCTTTGAAATCGACTTCTGTGGACTTGTCCAAGTGCAATAAATGAACGCAAAATAGTGGTGGTCAGCAGTGTTTCCGTAGCTTGAGTCATCGTAACAACAGTGGAGGCTAAGGCTATTTAAGAAGCCCATCGTTCCCCTTGTTATTCATCCATCAATTACGACATGATTTCAGCTTGTTCTCAATGCCGAGAGTTCCTCCAATCACTTCGTCGCATTAGTGAATGAATAGATGCGCTGAAGTGCTTGGAGGAACTCTGGGCGTCACTGAACTGTCAAACTGCCTCGGCTGCTTCTACTAATGGCACTGCTGTATACATCACTTTCATGCGTATTTTACTCTAGTTGTATTGTTTTTTTTTCCGTCTTGTAGCAGCAAATATATTATTCGTTTTGTTTGTAGCTCATTCTGATGGATAATATATAATATATTAGTGTTTCAATTTTAGACAGGACTATGTATCCCTGTAAATTGTTCGGGCTATATATATATATATATATATATATATATATATATATATATATATATATATCACCTGTTCTTAGATGAAAAAAAAATATAATATATTACCTGTTTTTAGTTAAATATATATATATAAATATATATATATATATATATATATATATATATATATATCACCTGTTTTGTGTTTTGGTAGTTCTAATTAAGTCATAAGGCATTTATCATATGTAGTATGAGTGGCTGCTACACTGATTTATAGATTCAAATTGGGCTGGAGATGTTGTTAGAGTCGTTGTTATTCTTGGAGAGTCTTGAGAATGTGTTGTTAGTTTCTTTTTTAGAGTTGAAATTTTAAAACAGATTTATTCATTAATTTGATGGGTGTTATATTTCTCAATTTGTTTTAGAAAAAATCGATAGTGTTATAAATTTTTAAATTGTATTTAACAACCTATTCACCCAATAATAAACAATTTGATTGTCAAATACAATCCTGGTTTTCGGTGTCGATCGCCAGCCTACCGCGTTTGATTTCGTTGACTATTACTGCTCATCTGCTGTTGCGTGCTCTTTTTTTTTTTTGTTTGGTGTTGGGGTGAAATTATGAGAAAATTCTTGTTATTTCTTCGGAAATCGAATGGTTCCGGGATCGAAATAAGTATGCGACATAAGCAAATGGTGTAAGGAACCGGAGAGAAGGAATTGCATTCAATGTGTACGATCTACGCGTAGAAAAAAAAAAACAAACCGCGGCTAATCAGAGCACAAAGAGAAAATTTGTACGATCTACGCGTTGAATGCGCCTTCAGATTTCAATGAGAGAAGGGAATCAGATTGTTGTTTGGACAATTGTGTGAAGCTTCATGCTATTGATGCTGTGTATATATATTACTAGTGGCAAAACCTGATGTACCCTTTTATTTACCCGGCATCGTTTTATAAAATTATTTTTGAACTGAATAATGTTGCTAGGAAGACCGAGCAAAATTACATTTGCAGCGATGTAATGTTGTTAGGCCTATTCTAAGGATGACGTCATTATTGTTTCAATATTGTGAATTATTTGAATACGCTGAAAATGAGTCTCCTTTGAATTATTTTTCCTCGTTGCCTTATAAAGTTCACATTGGTTCTTCTAAATATTGAAATTTGATTATTTTCTTAAGAAACTTAAATATAAAATAGATAAATAAATATTTATTTAGTTATTTTTGCTATGACTACAACTAAAAATATTATTATGGGAATAATATTTAATATTGATTGTTAACTATCAAATAACTTAACTATCTTTAATATTAAATAAATAAATTATTATTATTATGGTTAAATTAAAAAATTTATCTTAAAAATTTAAGAAAGTAAATTATAAATTATTATCTAAAAACATCAATGAATACCACGAATCATTCTATTATTTTTTTGAATAATAAAAATTATCGTATTTTAATATATTTTATTTAAAAATAAAAATAAAAAATATTTTTTCTTATATATTTTATGAAACAAATTTTGCATACAATAGAAATATATAAATCTTTTAATAGTTGACATAAATTAGATATATTTCTTTGGATGTGGTGACATAAGTGGCACGAATGATAATCATCTCTCCCACGTCTTTGAGGACGGAGATCTAACGCGCAAAGCTTGACCCTTGCAAATCCTCAAATCATAAGCCATCTGTACAAGATGAACGAGATCAGGCACGATGAAGAGACGTTTGGTACAGTGTTACCCCCTCCAGGGTACTGCTCTACAGCAATCATCATAAATGATTAACATAATTGATATGACTGTCATCCATTTCTCTTCCCTCGAGCCTGCTCAGGAAATTGGATATGGCACACAGCTGCGTGCAAGGCTCACTCATGACGATCCCCCTCGCATGTGTACCAGACCTTATAAAAGGATGGGCCCTCAGCCCAAAGAGAGCCACAGTAAGTTCCCTCAGACTTTCCTTTTGATTCTGTTTTTTCCTTCTTATGCCACTAGTCTGCCACGCAACCCTCTGCTTAGCGCTGCGCTACGTAAGCCCCTCTAGTCTGCGACTACCCAGCCTTCGCATATTATCCCTGACCCTTCTGCTCCTCTAGTCTCCGAGATTGTTTGTCCTCCTACTGCACAACCTTCCATTGAAGCCTCTCCTTTGCTTCAGCAGGGAATGGCTACCAAATTGTGCCAAAGAACCATCCGCGATGGACAGAGAGGAGCTCTCCCCAGACGTTACCACCATGGAATAGACAACCATTTGGAATCTATTGAAGGCTCGTCCTCCGGTAACTATGCTAGACAGAGCCCCGAGCTTGAGCTGGAGGAAGAAGCTCCTGTGCAAGTTACGCAGAGAGGTAGATGCGGTTCTGGGAAGTTTACCGTCACACACCAGGCACATCCCCCGTCTCGCAAGACTAATCCTCTGTCGGTCAGGAGGAGGAAGATGATGAAACTGATGTATGGATTATGGATTTTGAAGAAACTTGGGCACGCGCCTTTGACGCTGTGTATCCGGAGTCCCCCATCCTCTGCGCACCAATTCCCAAACGTACGCGTCCAATAGCAGATTTTGAGGAAGTTGTTGCACACGCATACACCTTACCCATCAAGGAGGAAGCACTCGACAATAATGATGAAGCTGAAGACTAAAGACTGCGAAGCTACTAAGTTCTTCCTTGGTTCTTCCTTGGTTTTTTTATAATACCTAGATACATCATCGTTGCTACGCATTTTGTAATTTCTTGTCTCAAGTATTTTCTGCGCTGGTTTCCTCCTCAGAGGCAGCCCCGAAACCAAGTAACCAATACTGAGATTAGTTAAGTGCAACTTGCGAACCCCGCCTATAACATATAAACTATATATATATATATATATATATATATATATATATATATATATATATATATATTTTGTATATAAAGTAAATCAAAATAAGATATAATTTTATTGTACTGGAATTTATTATGTACAAAAGATATATAATTTATTGCATTTAAAAAATATTTCTTACATCTTATTATAATTAAAACTAATAGTAATAAGATATTTAAATAAAGGTAAAAAGGATATTTTAATATCCACTTTCATTCAAATATATCAATTATATTCATTTATTTTTATAAAACTCCACGGAAATGTATGATTTTTCATGCCGAACTTAAATTTGGCACGCAATAAATAAATTATATATATGGATGTTTTTCTATATATTTGTATATTTCTATGAGACAGAAATTTTTTTTTAATTATATTTATAATGATTTAAATATTAATAACAAAGTAATATTTTATTATTTATAATAAATTAAAAAAATAATATCCACTTTATAAATATATGAAATAAAAAAATAATATCCACTTTATAAATATATGAAATAATAAAGTAATTGAAGATAAGTAAACTAACAAATAGATAAAGTAATTGAAAGTAAATGATTTTTTCATTCTTATTCATAAATGATTTTTATCTTTTAATATATAAAAATGTTTAATTTATTTAATTTATATATTCAACGATGAGAAAATATTAAAAGCAAATAATATTTGAATATTTTTACTAATTATATATATATATATATATATATATATATATATATATATATATATATATATTAAAACTAACCAACTTTTTTATAATTAAAATATTTCTATTATGCATTACTTATCATGACGGAGGTACACATGTTCTTTCCCACTCCCCTCTTATGAAACATAAATACATTATGTGAAAAGGGATCAAATACTTTAAGGTTGCAAGTTTTTCTCCAAATTTTTTTAAATTTGAAAAATATTTTTATTTGGATTTATATGATCTCTTTTTATATGATAATTATAAAATTAAAATGGATATTTGCTACAACATTTTAATAGGGTATTACTCCATGTATAATTTCTTTTGTGATCAAAATAAAGTTGATATATAACATATAAATGTATAATTAAAAAAAGTACATCTTAATTTTAAATCTATAATATATAGATAAAAATTTATTAAATTATATATATATATATATATTTCAAATAAATCTTTTACTTTTACTATCACACTTATGAAATATATTCTTAAAATCATTAAATATTAAAATAATATAACAAATTCCCCGGATGCGGGTGCAAGCACAGTTAATGTGGGCGATGGGACAGAGGTCAATAGGATGGGAGGCCACATGCCATCCCATACGAGACCATTGAACCCACCGGATCGTAGCTATTACCACTCGCTTGCTCTTAATGGCTTTCGTTATGGAGGCGCCTCTCAATAAGAATGTTGAGGATCGAGGCGGTATCGACCGCCGCAACAGCGTTTCGCATCGGGTTAACAGGTTTGGTCATTCAATACTGAGGATTGATTGTTGCAGGAACAGGGTGTTATATGGAATGGATCCGCTCTCCTCTGCGCCGATGAATTTGTGGTGCAATTCTGTTGAGGACAGAGCCAGCAAGCGCACCACCACAGGGAAGCGCAATCGCCATACCTGTTGCTTGGAGCCCGCCGACAGTCTTCACATTTCCATTGCAGGTTCTTGCAAGTTTGCTTCGTTGGTTCTGGGCATTCCTCCTGAGCCGAACCTTGTCAATTTGTTGTCGCTCCAGAGCTACAGCTCCAATTCTGCTGCAAACATGCCCCAGCTAAAGCAGAGGATGCGTTGCAGGCGGGGGTCCTCTCGGACTGCCAGGAGGCGCTCGCCCTCCACATCCACTTCTCCTTCAGAAATCTCATTGCCCTCTGACAACCTTCCTCGCCTCTTCCATGGATGCCAGTTTCGCTCAAGACGCAGGCTCGACTCGCCCTCTGGGGATGCGCTGCCTGCTCAGTCCCATACGGCTCTCTTTTCGTTTGATTGTGCACTCAATAGACCAAGAGTAACTGTGGCCATCTCTGTTGTCTTCCTGGAGGAGCCCCTGCCTGAGAATCCGCCGGAAGAATCCGTTTCTGTCGATGGCGCCAACATGGAAGCAGTGCAGCATGACTCGCGGGGACAGCCTAGCGAGAGAAGGGAGGTTATGCAGGAGGACTCGGCTCGAGGTCAGGCACATTTGATGGAAACTCCTTCAGCGGTCCACCCCAACGCAGAACTCTCTCATGATCGTGGCGAACCAGCAGATTACGGTTGCAGGATCGAGGAGGTCGCTCCTGATGAGTAACTTGGCCCTCTTTTCTTGTTTCTCATGCTTTTGCTCTGCCCTCTCTGAGGGAGTGTCTTGTTGTTTTAATGTTTCCTTCAGCTATGGTCCAATTTTTGTCAGCGACTAGTCTCAGTTTTTACAGCGGTCCAGTTTTGTTATGGTCCAGTATAACTGCTATATAATGTCTATGTTCTTAGTTCTCAGTCAAAGACATCCAGGTCCGATCCCCTGCGTGGGATTTTTTCAGTTGAAAGTTCTTCAGGCTGGTTTCCCTCTAGCAGGGCAGCCAAAAACTAGTCTCTGTCAGTTCAAATTGCCTCCACGAAGGCACTGTTATGGCCTTTGCCTGATGTACTATATTTTTCACTATTAATAGATTACTCTAACTTAGAAAAAAAAAAAATAATATAGCAAATTAAACTCGCTAGAATATATATATATATATATATATATATATATATATATATAAACAAACACTTACAATGCATCTAAAGTTAATCAAAGTGTACTTAGTACCGTCATCACAATATCTATTTCATTTGGATTGCACCACGATCAACCTAACCTTTAACGCAAACCACAGCAAACTGGCCACCAAATTCAACCTAGGATAGTTTTGTTAATATAATGTAAATTTCTGTCAATGCATAAGGCTCTTTTGCTTAATTTTTGTTTTTTGTTTTTTTTGACATCGATGGAGTTAGATGATCTTGTTTTCCGTGTGATTAAGATCTAAATTTTACAATATGGCTGACCGCGCGAAGAAATGAATTGTTATCTTTAGTCCACGCGGCCCCTCATATATCATATTGTGTTGTTATTTCTTGGTTACAGTGCCTTTCTACTCGTTATGGATCTTCTGCATATATGAGACGGTTTTAGTTTATTCTACATGGTTTTCTCTCTACTGGTTATGGATCTTTTGCCATTATGAGAAGGTTTTACTTTCTTCTACATGGTTTTCTCCCACATATGCCTCTATATTTTTGAGCGGTCGTGGCAGGCTGAATTTAGTCAGTGCATTTATATATTATATAGATTAGGTACTCATTTTATTATAATATTAATATTAAGGTTTAATATTAATTTACTATAGATAATATAATTATTTTAATATAATATTAATATCATCAGTGTTTAATATTAATTTATTGGTTTATTAATTTTTTGGGTTTATAATAACAATAAACATTTGGTTTGTTTAATTTATTGAGTTTATAATATTAATCTTAAAATTTAATATTAATCCCAAGGTTTATAATTTTTTAGGCTTATAATATTAATATAAGGATTTAATATTAATCTAGTAGGTTTATAATATTATTTTTAGGGTTTATATTCCTCACTAATATAATTTATTATTTAGTTTTATAATATCAATAATGGTTTAATATTAATGTAGTAGATTTATAATATTATTCTTAGGGTTTGTATTCCTTGCTAATATAATTTATTATTTAGTTTTATAATATTAATAATCCATAGGGTTTTCAATCACTTGGGGTTGTAATGGTCATCAATACTTGGATTGATTACTTCCTTAGGTTTATAATAATTAATGTTCTTTATCCCTTGTGTTTGTAATATAAATCCTTGAATCTAATATTATTATGCTTCATTTATAATATCAATACTTTTTTTGTATTTATTAATCCCTTGGGTTTATAATATCAATTATCTTAAGCTTGATATAATAATATTAAGGTTTGTAATATGAATACTAGGGTTTATAATACCTTCGGTTTATAATTAATCCCTTGGGTTTGTCAAATTAATCCCTAATATCTATAGTAATATATTAGGGTTTTTAATCTTAGAGATTATAATACTAATTTTAGGATTGATATATTAATATTAGGGTTTATAATATTAATCCTAGGGTGCTTATAATCTCTTGGAATCATAATAGTAATTATAGGATTATTATTAATCACTTGAGTTTATAATAATAATCTTAAGGTTTATATTCCTTTGGAATATAATTAATTCCTTGAGTTTATAGTATTAATCCCTAATATCTATAATAATATATTAGGGTTTTTAATATTATAGTTTATAATATTAATTTTAGGTTTGATATATTAATATTAGGACTTATAATAAAAACCCAGGGCTTATTATTAATTCTCAAAAGTTTAAAATCTATTTGGATTATAATATTAGCCTAGGGTTTAATATTCATCCCTTATGTTTATAATCCTTTGGGTTTATAATATTAATAATGTCCATGTTTCATCAACCCTTTGGGTTTATAATATTAATAGTTTGGGTTGATTAATTCCTTACATTACATTGCAATTTATTCAATGTTACAATATGACATTACAAAATTGGGGTTTAAATATTAACCTTCGGGTTTAGACGCCTATGTTTAATATTAACTATAGTGTTTATATTATTAATAATAATTTTTAATATCAATCCATTGGTTTATTAATCCCTTGGGTTTATAATAGTAATAAACACTTTCGTTGATTAGTTCTTTGGGTTTATAATATGAATCCTAGGATTTAATATTAATTCCAAGGTCTATAATATCTTGGGTTATAATATTAATGTCACGATACTATATTAATTCCTTGGGTTTATAATATTAATCTTAGGGTTTATATTTCTTGTGAATAGTGATTAATCATTTGGGTTTACAATATCAATAATCCCTAGGGTTTATTAATCACTTGGGTTTGTAATAGTAATAAACACTTGGGTTGATTAATTCCTTAGGTTTATAATATTAATCACTTGGATTTATTGATGGATTGTATTTATAATATTAATAATACATTTTGTTTATCCCTTGTATTTATAATATAAATCCTTGGGTTCAAGATTATTATATTTCATTTATACAATAATGTTTTTTTGTTTATTAATCCATTGGGTTTAAAATATTAATTATCTTAGATTTGATATAATAATTTTAAGGTTTATAAGATGAATCATGTGGTTTATAATGCATTGAGATTATAATTAATCCCTTAGGTTTATCAAATTAATCCCTAATATCTATAAGAATATATTAAAGTTTTTAATCTTAGGGATTATAATATGAATTTTAGTTTTTATATATTAATATTAGGGTTTATAATATTAATCTTCAGGTGTTTATAAACCATTGGGATTGTAATATTAATGCTAAGGTTATTATTAATCACTTGGGTTTATATTCCTTAAGAATATAATTAATTCCTTGGGTTTATAATATTAATCCCTAATATCTATAATGATATATTAGGGATTTTAATCTTATGGTTTATAACATTAATTTTAGGTTTGATATACCAATATTATGGCTTACAATATTAATCTTAGGGTTCAATATTAATCATCTAATTTTATAATCCCTTTGGATTATAATATAAGCCTAGGGTTTAATATTCATCCCTCATGTTTATAATCCCTTGGGTTTATAATATTAATAATCCCCAGGGTTTATTAACCCCTTGGGTTTATAATATTAATCACTTAGGTTTATAATATTAATACTTCAGATTTACTAATCCCTTGGCTTTAAAATATTAATCTCTCGGGTTTATAATATTAATCATTTGGGTTTATAATAATTATAATCCATTAGGTTTATAATATTAATAATTCATTGCCCCGAAGGCGGGTGACAATAGAAAGACGAATGACAACTGCCTCTCCCATGCCCAAGAGGATGGAGATTTGCAGTGCGGGTCCTCACTTGATGTGGAACCTCACTATGGCAATCATCCACATGAGATGATAGAGATAAGGCATAATGAAGACATGCTTGGACAACATCAAGCCCTCCAAAATACCTCACTGCCGCAATCATACTAAATGGTCACCTGGATTGACATGCCGAGCGGACATAACTCATCGCACGTGCCTTCTCAGCAAATATGTTGCATCACACAGATGCGTGCAAGGCACAATCATGCTTAGCCTCTTTGCATGTGTCACAGGCCTATTAAAGGGAATGCCATTCAACACCATAATACATATAATATGCTCCTATAATTTTATCTCTTGTTACAGTTCCTGCCCTCCTGAGTGCCCAGTCTGCCGCGTAGCCTCCCCTCTAGTGATGTGCTGCGCAAAATTCCCTGAGCTACACTCCTCTCTAACTGTGCACCTAAACCTTGTACCATATATCCAGTAAGTATCATAAGCCTAGGTGCTCCCTTGTCGAGCACCTTGCCTCACACATCCCTCCTTATCGTGTTTTCCCCTTACCTCGAACCTCCCTCGCTTGAGCTGACCATGGCACCTAGGTTGCAACAAAGAACTATCTAAGAAGGTGAGAGAGGAGTGCTCCCTGGTCGATACCACTAGGGGATTGATAATCGTCTAGAATCGATTGAAGGCTCCTCCTCAGACAGTCACGCTAATGAGGCTCCCCAGAGTCCCAAACCTAATGAGGCTCCCATAGGTTACAGAGAGAGGCATAAGTGGATAAAGGAAGTCCACTACGGCACACCAAGAGCACCCTTGCCTCGAAAGACTGAGCCTCTTTTAGCGTAGGAAGATGAGGGGGAGGATACAGATGTTTGGATAATGGATTCAGAAGGTACCTAAATGTGCATCCCGGATGGATAATACCCAATGGCCCCCATCCTTTGCGCACCAGTCTTTAAGCCTCTGCATATTCCCACCACTACATAGGAGGCTGTTGCGCAAGAAAATGCTTGCCTCGTAGTGGAAGAAGATCTAGACAACAATGATTAAGCCGAAGAATAATGAATGCACAACAGCTCAGTTCTTCCTAGTCTTTTGTCATGCTTTCTATTACCACAGTATTTCTAATTTCACTACTCCTATAAAAACATTTTGTAATTTTATGTTTTATGTACTTTCTGGGTTGGTTTCCTCCACGGAGGTTGCCCGTTATCTGCATAATAAAGGTTGGGATTGGTTAAGCGCAGCTTACCAACCCAGCCTATAGCATATGTATTGTTTCTCCTTTCGAATTAATATAGATTAGTCAAATTTACGAAAAAAAAAATTAATAATTCATTGGGTTTATTAATCTAATGGTACACAAATATATCCAATGTGACAATGTGACAAGCATTGTCGCAATATGACATATAGTTTGATTGTATTCATTGTCATAATGATACATTACATTAGAATTTATTCAATGTCACATTGTGACATTGAATAAATTAGGGTTTAATATTATGGTTTAAAATATTGGGTTTAGCTTTTATAATATTAATGTTTATAATTGTAGGTTTTATAATGCTAATAATATTAAGTGTAGGGTTTATAATATTAATAATATTATGGTTTATAGAGTTTATAATTTTTATAATATTACTAATCGTGAGAGTTTATTAACCCTTTGGGTTTATAATATTAATGATTATGTGTGTTGATTAGTCTAATGGTATGTAAATATATCCAACATCGCAATGTGACAAGCATCGTCACAATGCGACAAATAATCTCTCTTTAATCACTATCATAAAAATACATTACATTGGAATTTATTCGATGTCGCATTGTGAAATTGAATAAATTGGGGTTTAATATTCTCGTTTATAATATTGAGTTTAGTTTATATAACCTTAATTTTTACAATTATAGGTTTTATAATATTAATCCTAGGGTTTATAGTCCCTCAAGTTTATAATATAATCCTAACATTTAATATTATTCCATTGGATTTATGATTATTTGGGTTTATTAATCACTTTAGTCTATCAATATTATTTCCTTTCATTTATAATATCAATAAGTCCTTGAGTTTATTAGTCCCTTAGGTTTATAATATCTTGGGCTTATAATTAATCAAGATATCTATAATAATATATTATGGTTTTTAATATTAGGGTTTATAACATTAATTTTAGGTTGGATATCTTAATATTAGGGTTTGTAATCTCAATTCTAGGGTTTAATATTAATCCTGGGGTTTATAATATTTTTGGATTATAATTTATTAATTTTATGGTTTTATATTAATTCCTTTGGTTTATTACATTAATCCTTAATATCTATAATAATATCTTAGGGTTTTTAATATTATGGCTTATAACATTTTCTTTAGGTTTGATATAGTAATATTAGGGGTTATAATATTAATCCTAGTGTCTAATATTCATCCTTTGGGTTTATAAAAGTAATAAATGTTTGGGTTCTTTAATTCCTTAGGTCTATAATACTAATCATTTGAGTTTATAATATTAATAATCCCCTTGGTTTATTAACCACCTTGGTTTGCAAACAGGGGTTATTTCGATAGTGAAGAGTATGTTGTTAAGACACTCTTGTTGAAAAGGTCACGGTTCCAATCTGCCTGAAGGAAAAAAAAATCCAGCCATGATAGGGATTGGTGTGGTCGAGGCCGGGTGTGATCCATGTGTGACTTTGACAGCTTAAATGCCCCTTGGTCGCCGTTTCTCAGACCAAAGGTTTAGCATGAAGTCATGTTGGATCCACCTAACCAAGCAAAAAAAATAAAAACCACCTTGGTTTATAATAATAATTGCTTGGGTTTAGAATATTAATACATTGAGTTTATTAATCTCTTGAGTTTAGGATTTACAATCTTAAGGTTTTTAATCATAGGATTTATAATATTAATCTTATGGTTTATAATATTAATATCTTGGGTTTATTAATCTCTTCAGTAAATATAATATTTGTGTTCCCTTGAGTTTATATACCAATAATCCATTGGGTTATTTATCCCTTGGGTTTATACTATTAATTCCTAATATGTATAATAAAATATTACAATTTATAATATTAAACTTAGATTTTATAGATACATTTTACAATTTATAATATTAATCTTAGGGTTTAATATTAATTCCTTATGTTTTTAATCTCTTTAGTTTATTAATCAATTGAATTTATAATTTAATTTTTTGATTTATAATATTAATATTGGAATTATATATATATATATATATATATATATATATATATATATGAGATACATAATACTATTAATAATAACTATGTTAATTATATTATAATTTCAAATATAAGTTTAATATAATAGAATTATATTATAAAATACAAAAAATATATTAATATATAATATAATAATCATAAATAAATATACAATAATTATACAATAATAGGGTTGTTATTATTTATATGCTTATTAATAATTGGAAATAGTTATCCAATACACTTTAATATGTTGGATTTATAATTTTAATTCATTGAAATTCTAATATCAGTACCTTAAGTTTATTAATTATAATATTATTTTTTTAGGTTGATAATCATAGAATTACTGAAATAGATAAGTAATAAAAATAAATAAAAATATGGTGAGAGATAGATAAGTAACATGATACTATTTATATTATAATTTGAAATATAGTTTTAATATTTTAATACAATATTTCTTTGATGTGGGTGTTTAAAGAAGGCAATACGGTGGCTGGCCCTTGGAGTGACATCTGGCCTAGCCACCTGCCCACCTCAGAGAATGGTACCAAGGCCTTAAAGGCCCTTGGTTTTCGACATCGGGCATTCAATACTCGCACATCCTGCCATCACCCCGATGCTACTTGCTCTATGCATTCAATGGAGACGCATCCGCCCTCATTTAGCACTTCTTCATTTGACTTTTGAGTTCCTTCTCTGCAACTCTGCATTCAGCTCACTTCTCTGCGTTTGACCCTCCTGTGGCCCTGCCAGAATCTAATCCTTGCACTCACTTCTGCCTCCATTTTTTCTCTAACACCACACCGCTACCATGCTCACCTTGCACTTCCCCTTTGTCTCCTTCGCCTTCCTATCTCCCATTTACGCCCACTGTTTCACTTTCATAGTCACCCTCCATAGCTTTGCGCATGCATTCGCCTTCCCTTTATGTGTCTTTGTCCTCTCACAAGGCCTCTCTCTCTTCCCTCTCTACGAGCATGCCGCGGAGGCATCGCATGAGATGTATTCGTGGGAGAGGAATTGGCTGTCTTCCACCTCTTCCTAACCATGTTGTCTCCTACTCTCAGCCTCCGGCTAGCAATGTCGCCCATTTTCATTTCAGCAGTGCCATTGACAAGCCCAGAATTACTGCCACTATCACGGTAGTGTTCCAGGAGGAGCAGAATGATAGCAGTGCCTCAGGCCTCAGGAAGCGCAAAAGGAAGTCCATGATTTCTGTTAGGCCTCCCTAGGAGTCGAGAATTTCTTTGTCCCTCCCTGTGAAAATTGGTTCAGAGACCTTGAGCAGTGACAACAATGGTAACAGCTCTTCGCTCTCAGACAAGCAGAATCAAGATACAAGCTCCACTTCCTCCTCGGAGAATACTGCCTAGCATTCCAAGGAAAAGGATGAAGGTGTCGAGGATGATTACATCTGCCCAATTGTGGAGAAAATTCCGCCCTCACACACGGACAACTAGCTGGTTGTCAGGTCTTCTTACCTCTTTTTGGTTTTTACAATGTTTTGTTGCATGCTTAGGCATAGGAACTGGAAATACTGTGACGATTCTGGCTATTTGTATAAACTCTAGTTTCTATATAACTCTCTCAATGCTAGTTTCCCAATCATGGGCGACATCTATGAGGCCGGTTTCCCCTATAGGGGTGATCTAATTTTTGTTTTTTTGACTCAAACTACCTCCAGCGTTGTTCAGCTTTGCATCCCGGAGGCTGGTCTTGCACTGTACATTATGTTCTATATTAATAAATTAAACCAACTTAGAAAAAAAAAATATTTTAATCCAATATTATATAATATCATAATTTTATATTAATATATATAATATAATATTAATATAATTAGTATAAATATATAATAATATAGTTTTTATTATTTATATAGCTATTAATAATTGGAAATAATTAGATTTTAATGAGATATATTTAATAATTATTAATATTATTGTTATAAGTTTATATAGTTCCATCAACCATATTTATTAATGTGATTATATTT
Source organism: Pinus albicaulis (assembly GCA_034641835.2). NCBI lineage: Eukaryota > Viridiplantae > Streptophyta > Pinopsida > Pinales > Pinaceae > Pinus > Pinus albicaulis. Next base: position 274,652,252 of record CM076573.1, read on the forward strand.
ATGTTTCATATACACCATATTGAAAAATATAACTGTGCTAAAATAATGTACCCTTCTCTCATGCAAAAATATCTTTTGAGCATCCATGAGATCTAAATTTTGCAATATGGCTCCCTGCGCGGAGATATGAGCCGTTATCTTTATTCCACGCCATTTTTGGGTTACAGTACCTTTCTGCAAGTTATGTATATTTTTCCTATATGAGACGGTTTTAGATTCTTATACATAGTTTTCTTACACAGATGCCTCTATATTCTTGAGCCATGCATGTTGAATCTCGTCTGGCAATTATAGCTCATCTATATATTATGGATTATGTAACCATTTTACTATAACATAAAACTAGCGATCATTTTATTATAATATAAAACCAGTGTTTTTCTCTTGCGTGGAAAAAATGTACATTCCCATTTCGATTGGTCAATATTAGTAGTAATATGAATGTGTGATTTGATAGAAAGTTTCCTTGGGTGAAACCCAAGAGACCGTAGTTCAAATCTAATTGCAGCTTATTTGACAATTACAGCTCATCTATATATTATGAATAATGTAACTATTTTATTATAACATAAAACTAGCGATCATTTTATTATAACATAAAACCATTTTTTTTCTCTTGCGTGGAAAAAATGTACATTCCCCTTTCAATTGGTCAATATTAGTAGTAATATGATGTGTGGTTTGATGGAAAGTTTCCTTGGGTGAAACCGAAGAGACCGTAGTTCAAATCTCATTGAGTATGTGGCTTGCTATGATCTTGGCTCAAGGAGTAGGCTCCCCCTTTCCCGAGGGGTCTCGGCTCTTGCTGAATCATAAGAACTGGTATATTTGACTTGCGGGCTATTGGATATATCCTGATGTTATATTGGTGACCATGAGGATTGATCCTGGGTCTCCCCTAGATTACTCTAAAGAATTAACGATTCACCATATGTCAAAAAAAATATGAATGTTAATTAATAAATGGTAAAATAATAATAAAACCATTGTTAATTGATTAATTATGTGCTAATGGGTATTTATGACTATTTTTTATTTACCATATTGTTGTTAAAAAAGAGATTGAGAATAGAAATCATTGTGAAAATAAAAATAATGGATATTATTTAATTTTGTATAGTATTTTAATTATTTTATGTTCTGGAGTTTTTTAAATTATATTTTTAAGTTAATTATGTATTGATTTAAATTACAAGTCTGAGTTGTATAATTTAATATTTTTTGTGTAAGTCATTTTAAAAACTCTCATAAAATGAGGGTTGTTGAATAATTAAATATTATTCATTCTTATATTGATATTGTGAATAATATTATTGTAATTCTTAATTATAATAATATTACAAGAATTAATTATTAATTCTTTTATTTAAAATAATTTATATTCCTTTATATTAATAAATTATTTTTCCAATTTGGTATATTTTATGAGTTTTAGAAATACTGAGTAATAGTTTTAACAAAACTGTAGGTACTCAATATTTTCCTCATAAGGCAAAAGAAAATCTACCTTGAAAAGAAGAGTATGAGATATTTATGGAGTGATTTTGTGATTTATGAAAAATCACATTTATGGAGTGATTTATGGAATGCTTTTAAGATTTAGAAAAAATATTCCATTTTTTTAATGGAGCCAAGACAACGGAATAATGGATTCCAAGCGTCCATCAAAATATAAGTAACTATGTTCTTTGAAAATTATTCTTTTTGCACATGGTGCATGATGAAATAAGAATTGAATTTATTTGCTTAGAAAAACTCACATGATAAAGAATCGAGATTATTTCTTGAGAAAATCTATATGGAATTTTGTGCATAGAGCACTAAGTGTTTTTTTAATTGAATTGCTAGAATATTTGAAGTGCTTTGAATTCACAAAAAAAATTCATGGCGAAATAATTATGTGAATTGCATGAATTATTGGAAAATAGGGTCCAAATATTCCTTCATATCTCCAAAACCAAGATGGATGTGTAAAACATGAAAGAGGTTACTTTTCAACTTCTCAAAACCCCTGTTCAAAATTGATGGAAAAAACAAGGAATTATTTAATATTTATATATGGGAAAATGGGCTACAAAGATTCATTCAAGTCATCTAAATCGTGACACTTGTATAAAAACAGATAGAGGTTTTTTTTAATGAATCCATTTGAAACAAAAACCTATTTTGGTTTTCAAAAATGCATTTCCATATGTTTTGAAATAGTGTCCAAAGTTAATGAAAAAAAGAAGAAATTATATAATATTTAACTTTGGAAAACTAGGCTGCAAAGATTCATTCGAATCTTCTAAACCATGACACCTATGAAAATAATGAGAGAGGTTTTTTATAATGATCCCTATAAAAACATAAATATCTTTTTGTTTTCAAAAAATAGTTTCCATATGTTTGGAAGCAGAGTCCAAAGTTGATAGCTAAAATACGAAAAACACGGTAAAAAAAAGTGCTTCCATGTGAATTTCCTATTGGATAAGAATAGCTGGTTATGTACATATAGAGATAACTATTGTGTAAATATTCTTGAAAATAAATTAATTAATTGTATGCAAAAAGAATAGAACAATATGTTGATATTTCATGAAAATAAATCAATTATTCACATGCACAAAAATAGAACAATTATGTTCATAATTCGTGAAAATGAATTAGGTTATTTCATTTAAAATATTACCAAGGATGTTCTCACAATGCATATGCATTAAAACCTATTTTGAAAAATATTAGAATCTTTAAGAGAATATGTGTTTAGGTGCACATGAATAATATGCAGTATATTTGATCGACTAGAATTGAATATGTGATTTTACATGCCTCAAGAGCTTTCATATAAAAATAGAAAAATATTTTTTTTGAGAAGCAGTTTATAGATAACATTTGCATAAAAGACAATTGGATGTGTTATTTGAGAATGATTTGTTATTCATGTTATCTATTGAAGAAATATTACAAATCTGGTTGATGTGTGGAATGAAAAGAAAATATTTTGTATTACATGCATAATAGCTAGTGAGTTAACTAAATTTTGGAAAGAGAATAATTAATATGTTAGATTCCTCAAAAAATAAATATATGTATTTGTATGCAAGGAAGCATTTGTTGTGTTATAACTCTTCAAAAATAATAGAATAGAAAAACATATGTTTGTATGCATTATTGAATTATATTCTTGGAGAGGAAAACTAGTAATCACATGATTTATTATGTTAAGATTCTTTAGAGAAACACATACACTTGCATTCATGGAAAAGTATAGTTTTGGCATTATATTTGTGGAGAAAAGCAAGGTGAAATCACATAATATTGATTGTGTTAGCCTAATTTTGGGAAAAATAATATGAATTTGCACACCTAAATGGATTAACTGTGGTATTAGTTTTCTTTTGGGAGATGATTATGTATAGTTATCGGGCTAGATTTTTTTGTGAGATGAAAATATTTCTTTTCATGAAAGAATAAATCTCATGTGTTTTATCCCATGGAAAAGAAATGTGTTTATTTTTCCATAGATTAGCTAGTTTTATTTAGGAAGAAATATATGTTACACATGCAAGAAGAACAACCTTTCATGTTATTATGTTGGAGAGGACAAGTAGTTTCACGCAAGAAACTATAAGCATTCTATTAACCTTGTTTGGAATAGAGCTTGCATTTTTATATATAATGGCCATTGTGAATAGCTATCATGTGGAAAAGATGTTTTTGAAAGATAACATGTATTCATATGCATAAATGTAGAATCTATTAAGTTAATCCATTTGGAAAAGAAAATGTAATAGTAGGCGCAAAGAAAATTTCTTATGGGGATAGTTATCTTGAAAGCTTGTTATGCATTTGCATGCCCAATAATACTATGTAGTATGTTAGCATTCCTTTGGAAAGAATATGAAAGTGCATGCAAGATTTTGTTAACATTTGTTGGAAATATGATGATTGATAGTGAGTTATTTCTTACTAATGCATGTGAAAGGATTTCATGAAATTATGTTTATTTTTTATAGATGTATACAAATAGTTGTTGAAGTGTGACAAATAAATATTGATTATTGGTTTATTAATATTTTATCTAATCACGATATCAAGTAGGTTGATGACAACAATGGCAGGAAAGGATAGTGACTTGAGAAAATAATTGTTCATGCTTAACATTGTGGCAAATAAATTTTTGTTAGTCCATGCATGTCTAGGAGTTCCAACTGCAGGATTACCCACTGATGGAAATAGTCTAGCCATAAATACATAGATTGAGGATTTGTGGGTAAATGATATCATGATAATTATAATAGCTTATAGCTAGTTATGTTGCATTTAAGATTATTTTTCTATGTAATATTTTATGACAATGATCGAGGGATGGAATCCCTTATAAACGTTGAGTGAGGTGATATGAATATCGGGAAAATAGGTTTTTTGTTCTACCTCCCTCATTAGTATTAAAAAAGTGTGTTTAGGATCATCTAAAATTAGCCAGTTATGTGAGGGTTTATAAGTCAAGTTTAGTTTATTTTATGAGAAATTGATTAAGTAAAATAGTTGTTAAAAAGACATTTACAACAAGTAAATTATAGAGAAATAAAAAACAAACAAAAAAATTACACAATAGCTGATGACGGAGTTCACCCCTCCTGGACTACATCTCCATGGACCTGCTTCAACTAGCTAGGACCTCTTTGGATTAATGATCAATTATCAAATTACGTACATGTACAGTGCTCCAATTGCTTTGAAACCTACTCCATTGGACTCATAAGACCAAAAAAACTTAAAATAGACTCTTCAAGATCTGAAAATGGCCTTCAACTGATCTAGACATGACCTCCTCTCTTGGTGGCCCTATGCTTATTTAAACTTCAAAGTGGAAAAATCACTTACAAAAGTGCTCCAAAGCCTCTGTAACTTGCACCATCATGCTCATAGCACAAAAATCATCTAATAATGACTCTTCTTTTGCCAAAATTGGTCGAAATATGCCAAATTTATGGCTTCCTAAATATTTCGTGGAAAAACTCCATTAAAACTAAAGAAATTCCTATTAGCACCACCAAATCTAGAGCTGGCGCCAAAAATAGTGGACTCACCAACTTCTCTGCCAAGTTAACTGTGATTTTAATTAAATGTTAAGCATGATTAATGGATGGTTAACACTCCAAGCGCAATTTAAAAAAATCCATTTTGAAAGTCAGATTAGCGCCTTAATCGGTGTTTAGGGATAATTAATCTCATTTAATGTTTCAAACCCAGCACTAGCATTTGGAGAACTTCGCTCCTGGTTCTGGGGTGCGGTCCCACGCCATCATGGGCTAGCCCCTTTTAACTCCACCCAAACCTTTGAAACAATTCAAATATATATTTTTCGCTATATATATTAATTTCCAATGCGTGGTCTAATGGTATTGTGTTGTGTTGGTGGGAGGGAGGTCCACAGTTTCGACCTCGACCTCCACCTTAGGTTGTAATAAAATTTTTCCAATACATATAAGTTTATATTTCAACCCACTTAACCAAATTCTTCCTTGGAGGGGGGGCACGTGGTGGTCTCCAGGCTTGCCACTTGTTAACACCAAATTGGCTCTCCACAAACCAAGGAAATTGCGCAGTGTGCCCAAAAATTCGTATCACTTAGAAATTAACAAGTTTCATCACCTCATTGACCTTTAAAACCCAAAATTGTTACCTTTAACCATGTTTCACTAATTTTTTTTTTTAATTCGTGTGTTTGGCACGGTGAACAACAGGCTCTATCTTCCTCATACGGAGTTCGTTTTGAGTGAAGCGAAGTGTGCTAGATTCCTGGCAATGAGCCCTATCCAATCATTATGGTTTGGTGTGATTGTAAGCACTTTGAATGTTTCACAAATTTCTTCCCCTAATCTAGATTCTGATCACTCCTTCCCATTGTCTGGCTTTTGGACCCAAAAAAGATGCTTATATCATGAGAGTTGAATACTCTTATATTTCCTAAGTTCTATCACCTTTATTCTACTTGGAAAAATCTCCATGACAACCACTTGGGTTCCCTAACATGTGTTGACATGCAAATGGCTTGGCACTTCAACCAATGTTCTCCTTTCGCTGCTGAACCAATCCAACATTGATCCGGATTTAGGCAAGAACGCAATAAAATATAGAAATAGACATAAACACAGAGATGTAATGGAAATAATACTTCATTTCATTAATATCAAATAACAAAAATATGCTTACAGACATAATGGAAATAAACTAGCTAGGGCATTGGTAGCTTATATCTGAGAAGAGATGTGGTGGCTACAACCTCTGAACTATGTTACAATGAGGCTCAAAGGCCTCTGTATTGTTGAGAACCAATAGAAAACCATAAACATCAAAAAAATTAAGTGTAGGAGATGAAGCACCATAACTGTGGGCCCCGTTTGGGTAAAATGGTACATCAATCTTCTTGAGGATGTAACTTTGGCATACGATCTCCATTTGACGCACTCAATACCTCATTAGAAATATCTATCCAAGGACTACAACTTTTGAGTGAGAAACATCAGTCCAAGGACCCATGTTGCTCTCAATGTTCCCAAAAAACATCGTTTAGGGCCTCAAACTGGCTCCAGAAGTTAAGGACCCAAAAAATGCTAAAAATAGTAAGTTGTGCTAAAACTGAAAAAACTGAAAAAACCGATGGTGGGGGTCCAAGTGGAATAGGTGGGTGGCCACCAATATCGACCTAGATCATTCCTCCATTGGTAGGAAGAAATGGTCCCAAATACATTAATTTCCTCCATGAGACACAAATTTTGTTGAACTTGGTATTGGATTTGTCCAGGATGTCGTGGACATGCTGGTGGATGTTTTGGATGAATTAAATAAATTTGGTTGCCTTAAATAGTGCATGTGTGGATTATTTCTGTGTAGGTTCATGAGTTATGGTAACATCATGCGGTAGTGCATCATAGGTCAGATAAATGGAGTGCTTGTCCTGACAGTGTAGAGGAAACTTTGTGGGTGAGAAGAAAATTTCCTCGTATTCCTCCACGACTTTGTCCATTTGCTACAACTGTGTAGGGGAGCCATGTTTCGAGCTTCTGGCCACAATATTATTTTTTCCCTGTGATCGAGTTGTAAGGAAAGTAAATTTCTTGGTTTGGGAAACAATATTACTGCATTTTTTTTTGCAATTGTCAAGGAGATGGAAGGAGGTGGTACTACCTTCAGTAGCCTATACAATTTATTTCCCAAAGTAATAATAATAGAACAAGGCCTAGAATCATACATATTATTTTTCCTCCACAGGTAGGGTTGGCCCAATAATACATCAGCTACATCCAGAGGAGAAACATCACAAAATACCTCATCCATGAATGGCTTGATGCTGTATGGAAGGTGAAACTATTAGCAGATGTGGAGATCTCCCCCTAGGTGATGCCACCTGATGGTATATGGTTGCGATTGTGCTATGCTCGGTAGATTGAGCCACTTCATGACCTTTGCTGAAATGAGGTTCCTTTGGCTTCTGCTATCGACAAGAAATTGAAATGGAGAAAACTTCACCCACATCTGCGAATGGAAGAGACGCTCCCCCTCCTATGGATCCTTAGGATCCGCCCTTTGGAGCTTGGTGGTAGCAAAAATTTCGTTCAGGTCCACATCAATGATCTGATTCCCTTTTTCATCTCCCCTATCTGGTTTTGGCTCAAGATCAAAACATGCATCTGATTCGGGTGCCTTCAGTTCAGCCGCCAATGACTGTTTGGTGTGACACTTATTTTTACTATGAGTGGGGCTGTTATGAAATTCACATCACTTCCCCGTGTCCTTCATTCGATTTTTGGTGGTATTTTGAGTCACCCCTCTTAGGCTCTACCCCATGTTCTATGGTTTGGCAATGCCTTTCCCTCGCTTCAGATTCGTAGATCCAAAGTCTCGCTTCTTCGGCTTAAATTTCTGCTTGATAATGGCGGCATAGCGATACGCCGTTGCAAGCGAGGTAATTTCTAGGAACTCTATTTCCTCCTAAATATTCCTTTGTAGACAACTGCGGTACTTGAGCACCAAATTTCTCTTCGAATCTTTAATACCCAAATTTGTGAGCAGTGTATTGAAAAAATTCGTCAATTCATGCACATCTTAATCCCTTTGCTATCGTAGCGTGGTCCATTGGATGTTCTTGTCCTCATACCTCCCCAAGGGGTAGTATTGTTCCTTGATGCAGTCCTAGAATGGATTCCTAGTGGGTGTGGCCGAGAATAGATAGGGATCCCTCTCGTATTTTTTCTCACAATAGGTTTCCCACCAGTCTTTCACATGGGGGGTAGCTTTGAGTGAAAAAATAATATCTTCTCGGTCGGAGAAATCATGGACTGAGAAATACCCTTCTAAAAAATTCAACCATCTATCTACGGAATATTAATCTATGTGGCCTTAAAATACATGAATGTCAAACTTTACCTGTACCTTGAATGGAGTGGCACCTCCAGAGTGGTTCTTGAATGCAGATTCATCGTAGGTGGGCAATCGTTGAAGGATATGAGAAAATATATCCATCATCGCGTTCCTTGGTTTCTCGAGGGCCTCCTTGAGCAATATTTTGATAGGATATCATGCTCTCTTGTTCTTCTTTTCTTCCACCATGGGAGGTCATCAGGGTTTCCGAGGCTGATATTGCAAGGGTTCAATCAAGTCAAGACCTAACTCCTTATACCCTGACCTCATTGGGGACATGCAAAGAAAAAAAGAGAAAGGGAAGATCACTTTGATACGACTAATCTGGATTTACGTAGGAACGCAATAAAATACATAAATAGGTATAGACATAGATATGAGGTGGAAATAATATTTCATTTCATTAATATCAAATAATAGAAATATGCTTAGAGATATAATGGAAATGAACTAGCTACGGTGTTGGTAGATTTTCTCTGAGAATTTATGTGGTGGCTACAGGACTTTGAACTATGTTACAATGAGGCTTGAAGGCCTATTTATTGTTGAGAACCAATAGAAAACCCTAAACATCCCAAAACCTGACCGTAGGAGATGAAGCACCAAAATTGTTGGCACTGTTTGGGTAAATTGGTACATCAATATTCCTAGGGATGTAACTTTGGCATATGATCTCCATTTGATGCAATCAATAACTCGTTAGAAATATATATCCGAGGACTATAACTTTTTGGTAAGAAACATCGGTCCATGGAGCCATGATTCTCCTAGGATTCCCAAAAAATTTCGTTTAGGGCCTCAAAATGGCTCCAGAAGTTCAAGACCTAAAAAAATACTAAAAATGGTAAGCTGTGTTGAAACTAAAAAAATGAAAGGACCGATGGTGGGGGTCCAAATGGAATAGGTGGGTGGCCACCAATATCCAATTGGATCAAACACTTGTTGGCTTCTTGTTGACTGATAAAACACCTTGTTGTACCAAAGAAATCCATCAGTGCTTGTAAAACTAACACATGGCCTTCCCATTGAGAATGATGTTCCTCCTTTGTGCAAACATGCATTCGATGCAAGCTTCTCCTTGGAAAACACTTTTCCAAGTTAAGCACATCTGAGTGAACTAAAAAAATGAGTTCCAACATTAGTAATCAGAAGAAAATAAGTGACCATCATTTTTACCTCCACAGTTCCAAATTCCACATCCAGAAGAATGAATTCGACATCTCTTTCGCTTCTTGGCTCCAACACATCAAATGATATACAATGGTTGTTGTTTTGGCTGCAATATCTTTGGCATATTATCACTCTTATCCATCAGCCTCTAGCATTGACATGCTGCTCATTCCATGATTTGGGAATGAAGGCTAATCATGAGCCTCTCACTCAAGAGTATACCTTCTCAAAATCTTGGGATTTCTTGTCACAAACACAACCACCAATATGAAAAACACATCATGCAAGAAAAAAAACTTGAAGACATATCCTTTTGCTCCTTCAAAGAAAAAAATGTCACATCATGTGAATATCACCATGTACTCTTACATCTCGATGTACAAACTGTCGACCAAACAGAAGTCCACAAAACATGCCTCTTCAAATGACTGACTCTCAAGTAAAAAAAAAGCATGTGCAAATTTCCATCTTTGTTGCATCTAAGTATGTCAATAGAACTCTACTTTTCAAGCACCTTCATGGCATAAACATGCAAAATGAATTCAATTGGCAAAGAAATGCATCAAATAGGAAAGTTTTGCATCAATCATCAAAAGACATGCAAGGCCTTAATTGGATAAAAAATCTAACCATCTCTTACCAAACGATTTCAATGGCACTTCTTTCAGCTGCATTTCATCATGTGAATGATCTTTATCCACATAAATTATTGAATATTCTTTTCCATTCTTGTCAAGATCTCTCTCCACCTTCTTCAAATGTCGTGGATGACTTGTTGGATACAAAGTCCAACAATCGTCTACAAGATGACCCTATTTATGGAAATGACTGCAAAACCATTGCATCTTATTTTCAACATGGTTTTCTTTGTCCAATGGACCTTTGACTTTTTTCCTCCTTTGTTTTCAAATATTCCTGTGCATGGTCACCTTCTTCCAACATCTTCAAACAATATCGTTATTCAAACCACAAAAGGAGCATGTAAACTTTCTCCAAATATTATGTGGATATTTACCATGTTTATCATAATCAAAAGCAACTTGATTAAAAGAAGATTTATACCTTGAATATTCACCTTTGTCAACTTCATGAGGAGTTCAATTTCATGAGGTAGTGGATCTCTTTGGAATACCAACAATGGCTTCCACAAATTTAGAGCTTTCAACATCTTCTTGTTTGACATGCTCATTAGTTGCATGCTTATGAGCATCTTCATGCAAAGTTGGTGTAAAAATTGTGCATTCCTCATGAACAAAATATTCACAAGATTGAGGTAATGAACATGTAATGAAAGTTCTTCTTGAGACACCTTCATGTACCTCCTTGGCTTTGGATCATTCCCCATCATGTTGTACATAACCAAGTCCCAAATATGTAGGCCTTTCCTCAACAAAAATTGGCTCCACTATGCCTTGTGCATGTTTTCCTAACCTTGTCCCTTCATAGCCCATATTCATCAATAATTTGGACCCTATTCCTCTAGTGTGTCTTTCAAAAGCACCTACACATTCATCTTGAGAAGAAATTTAAGATAAAATTGATTTACATCCCTATTTTTCATGCACATGCTTGGCTAAAGTTTCTTTAGTATCATGGAGTTGAGTCTCCATCTCATGCAACCTTGCTAATTTTTCATTTGCGATATGGAGCTAAATCTCCATCTCATGCATATTTTCAAGAAGTTCTTGCTTCTCTTCCTTCATGTAAATCAACTTCCCTTGAAGTATAATTCTCTCCCTCTTGTCTTCATACATGTCTTGCACCATATCATTCATAATGTAGAGCTTCTACAACATCTCTTTATCAAAGAGTTTTTCTAAGGAAGATTGACTAGAAACAATGCTTGATGAAGCTTCTATCACACTTGACTGCATAAAAGCTTATTTTCTATGATTTGAGAACTGAGCTCTCAATATTGAACTTCTCTTCACACACATAAAGTTATACACAGTCAAATTTTCCTTGCACAAATACAAAACCAATAGTTCATTATTCTAGCTAACCTTGGCTAAAATGAGCTAAACTATGCTTTGATACCAACTTGATCTGAATATGGGAAAACTAATTTTTTTGTGCTAGCTCCATCATTAGTATTAAAATAATGTGTTTAGTATCATCTCAAATTAGTCGGTTATGTGAGGGATTATGTGTCAAGTTTATTCTTTTATGAGAAATTAATTAAGTAAAATAGATGTTAAAAAGACATGTACAACAAGTAAATTGCGTAGAAATAAAAAAGAAAAAAGAAAACACACTACACAATAGTTGTTAACGGAGTTCACCCACTCCTTGGTTACATCTCCATGGATGTGCTTCAACTTGCTAGGCCCTCTTTGGATTAATGGTCAATTATGTTATTAAACACATCTATAGTGCTTTAATGGATTTGCAACCTGCTCCATTGGATTAAAAATACCCAAAAACCTCAAAATATACTCATCAAGCTCTGAAGATGGTCTTCAACTAATCTATGCATGACCTGCTCTCCTAGTGGCCCTGGGCCTCTTTAATCTTCAAAGTGGAAAAATCACCTACATAAGTGGTCCAACGCCTCTACAACCTACATCATCGTGTTGAGAGCATAAAAATCATATAGCAATGACTCTTCATTTTCCAAAATTGGTCGAAATATGCCAAAGCTATGGATTCCTCAATATTTCTTAGAATAACTCCAGTAAAACTGGAAAACTCCTGTTAGCACTGCCAAATATGGAGCTGGCCAAATAATTAAATTTTAAGCATGATTAATGGATGGTTAGCGCTCTCAGCGCAATTTTTAAAAATCCGTTTTGAATGTCAGATTAACGCCTTAATTGGGGATTAGGGATAATTAATCCTATTTAATTTTAAACCCACCATTAACATTGGGAGCGCTTCAATGTTGGTTCTGGGTCACAGTCTTGTGCCATCATGGGATTGGCCCTTCGGGGTTGGCCCCTTTTAACTTTGCCCAGACCTTTGAATGAATTCAAATATATATTTTGCGCTATATATATTAAGTTCCAATGGTCGATCTAAGAGTATTGTGTCATGTTGGTGCAGGAGAGGTCGTGGGTTCAACCTCAACCTCTGCCCTTCAGGTTGTAATAAAATTTTGCGAACACACATAAATTTGGATTTCGACGCACTTAACCAAATTCGGCCTTGGGGGGGTGGGGGTGGGGGGGTGCGGTACGTGGAGGCGTCTGAGTTTTCCACATGTCGACACCCAATTAGCTCTTGACAAACTAATGAAATTGCGCCATGTGCACAAAAATTTGGGCTAGTAAAAAATTCACAAGTGTCATCACCTCATTGGCCTTTAAAAACCCAAAATTTTGACCTTTGACTCTATTTGACCATTTTTTTTTTAAATTCACTTGTTTGGCATGATGAACAACAAGCTCTATCTTCCTCCTATGGAGTCCATTTTGAGTGAAACAAAGTGCGTTGACTTCTTCGCAATGATTCCTATTCGAACATTTTAGTTTTCGCGCACTTTGAATATTTTGAGATTTTTTGCCTTTAATCTAGATTTCGATCATGAGGGGTGAACACCCTCATGAAAATTTAATAATAAAATAATAAGTTTGATGGTTTTCTCCCTATGGGGTTTCCAGGGTATATCAGAGTCTAATGATGTGATAGTTTATTTTTTCATCTTAATGATGTGATGTTTATATCATCAAGTATGTGATTTACCAATTGAGTTAAAATGATCATGAAATTGATGCATAGTTATAGCTGGAAATTTAAGTTAATATGCTACAGCAAGGACAATTAATAGTTGTGTAACTCACTATGTTCTTAATAAATATTTCTCTAGGTAATGATGATGGTTATTGTAATGGTCAATGAAAGAATATAGAATGTAATTGAGAAAGTTATACATTGGTAAATTTTTGAAAAATTTTCCTAATTCCATGCTTTTTCCTAAGAAGTTACCAAGGTACATGACATATAATTTACATAATCTAAATATTTTAAATATTTTTCAAAATATTAAATCATTTTTTATAATCCAAAACACATTTCAAGTTATCAAATATCATAATCTCACTCACAATTGTTTACCAAATTAAAAAAAAAAAAAAACACTAATTTGGGAATGTCTAATTTAACCTATTTTAAGGTTTCATCATCGTAATTGCACATGGTATTTTGGGATTTTAAATTACATACTCGTCGTAACTGTATAATGCATGATTAAATGGAGAATTTGACATATCTTTATTAATTTTAACTTGAAAATTATTAGAAGTGTAGAATTGTTTCATAGATAAGATATGAAATGTCTCGGCGTTATCATATTATTTGTAATATGCATGTAGAAAGTGTATTTGGGCTATATTTTCAAATTAAAAAGTACTTGTATTATTTCTTATATGCCTTGAAATTTGATCTCCTCTTAATATTGATGCCGATAGGCATTTCTTTTGAATTAGTACACCCCTCGTTTTCATCTACACTTCTTTTCTTTGTCTGAAATATGTGCACATATTTTTAAGTTGATAGGAATTTTTTTTAATGAGTGCACTTTGCATTTTTGTCTATCTGACATATGTGCACATATTGTTACACCACCTTTATGCTCTTTGCTTGACATCTGTGAGCATCATTTTTACGTCAGAGTTCTAGGGAATATTTCCTTTATGCCCTTTGGGTCTTTCTGAATTATTCATGGAGTCTATGGCAGTGAAAATGGATTTTATGGTGCACGATTGCACAAAGTATACACTTTCGATGAAAGTAAACATCCAGAACCGCCAGTAAACTTGCCATTTCGAGTCGTTACATCTTTCTCCTATCTTCTTGGAATCTATGCACATAATTTTTACACCAGAGTTCCAGGGTACATTTCCTCCATGCCCTTAGGGTCGCTCTGAATGTTGTTTCCGTGGGTTGCATTTTCGGAGGAATGGATCTAACACTCTGCGAGCAAGTTTTACGTGCACAACCGCATGATGAAGACTGTCGATTTTTGCCGTGCACCACCAACCACCAACAACTTCCTAATTCCATGATCAACACATTTATTGCTATGTCGAGTCATAATAAGTTCATCAGTTTGTATTGTTTTTTCTCAGTTCCCTTCTTGTATGTTTATTTCTCAGTTTGAATCATCATCTAACTTTTTTCGAAGAAAAATGTGCACTACAAATCGCCGAGGTCATAATATCATACACGTAGCCCACGAAGAGGAGACCAAAGAAGGTAGGCCAATCTCATAAAATAGCATTTTGTATGAGTTCAAAACTTTGTGCTTCTATTGAAATTGTTTATTTTCCGTCCTATATTATCAAAAAGGAATACAAGAAAACCCTTCACCATGTGGTAGAAACCCTTAAATTGTGATTGGAGGTCATTTAATAGAATACGATACATTTCTGCTATGAAATTTTCCCCACTAATATCGCCAAATTTCTCTTTCTTTCTCAGTTGAAGTTATTTGAATCTGGGAAAAAGACGTCATGAATGAATTTGGTTTTTATGGACAAAAAACCGTCTTAATATTTCTCTATTTTTGGTTCTGGTAGGTTTATGTGCATTTTGGGGAAACATCATGGTTGAATTGGAGTTCTATGAATTTAAATAAAACACTCAGAGAAAAAGAAATAACTTCATATCCCATTTTTTCCATCAATTTATGTTGTTTTCTATTATAAATAAGTGACAAAAAAATAGAGATATACGACTAATTGAAATTGTCATTAGTTATAAATAATGGGAAATAATTCATCGATTCTTTATTTAGTGAAATTTGATTTTTTTAATTGCTTCCATTTAGGAAAAGTGGCCCAACATAAGAATGACTCTTGAAAATAGAGGATCATCTATATAGTGCTCCTTATGGTTGTTGCTTGGTTTATTTGAGGAAATTTAATGTAAATATTATGTGGATCAAGAAAATTCTATAAGTGATGAGCTCGATGTCCAAAATCGACTTTCTAGTATCAAGTATGTCTTTTCCAAGGGCTTAGGTTTCAAATTTTCCTCGCAATTATCAATTTTTTTAGAAACTCTTTTGCTGCCATTTACGTTTTCGTTTTCTTGTATGCTATAATTTATGGTGCATTTTGGAAAGCCCTTTTGTGGCATTTGTTCATAAAAGGCTTAATCCTTATTACAAAAATTCATTATTCTAATTAAAAAAAATATTTTTTTGGTAGGGGCAATTTAATGGCCTTTTTATTCGTTCTATTTTGCAGACTATGTTTGAAAGTTTATAGTTTTGCTGGAACATAGATAACATTTTCTGCATACTATATAAGGGATTAGTTTTTAAATTTTTGAGGTAATTATCAGTTTTTGAAAAACTATGTTGTTTCCATTTGCATTTTGGTTTTCTTATATACTAATTTTTAAGATAATCAGTGTTTTCTTTGGAGGAAATCTACAAAAAATTGGAAGAAATGGTAAGGGTAATTTTATGGTAAGTTTTAATTGGTTTTGCAGACTATGTTTTGAAATTCTATAGCTTTGTTGGAACATAGATAAAAATATTTCCAAACTATGTTTTTAAATTCTATACTTTTGTTGAGACATCGATATACTTTGAGGAACTTGTAGTTTTTCTATAAAACTGTGGATGGCTATTTATTTAATTGAAATACAATATGGAATAAAATGTTTTCATAAACCATGTAGGGAATTTATGCACTTATATTTGAGAAGATAAATCATGTCATCAAAAAACACATATACTATAGTTTTTATTGGGTACTCCACCTACAACCATTAACCTAAAAAATGAATGGCTTTAATTTGAACAAAATATTTTTTTGTCAGTGTTTCCTTTGTGTGGCCTCTGTTTTTCGATTTTACCCCTAGCATAAAACTTCTAGATTTTTTGGAAATAACAAATACTCAGGTTAAATCATGTCCTTCTATTTATAAATAGAAAATTGTCACTTCGTACAAGAACAACTTTATGTATTTTAGTCAATTGATTGAAAAGCAAGATCTAGCTTTGTTTTTAAGATACGTTTTCTACTTGTGGATTTAAACCCATCTTCAATTACAATGAATATTTTTATCATATTTTCTACACAATTGATAACTGTGACATATTATTAATGGTTTTGATTCATGATTTTTTGCGCACAGGGTATTTTCATAGACTGGTATGTTAACAATTTGTAAAATCTAACCTGCATTTTTTTTACAAAGGGGTGCTTTTTGAATTTTTTTCGAATAATTACATCTATTTTTTTTTTATGTAGGTAGCTCTCAATGTACTAGTTTTTTTTATGCAGGTATCTGTCAATGCATTGTAGGTCTAAGCTCAAACTCATGAAATGGACACCGAAGCTTACAACAACTTCATTTTCATTTATTTATTTAGCTAAAAAAAAGTGTAATATACAACAACCAGTACATTAGTTGTGCTTCTCTTCCCCTAGGTAACTCTCCCCACTAGTACTGAGTGATTGCAATCTACACTATGCATTTACAATTTTAGATCATGAACCCAAGGATCTGATCTTAGTTATATGCTGAAAATATTACAAAAATACATCTCAATTGATTTTTCTGGAATTGGTGACGGAAAATTTGTGTTGGGAAACCTCATGACCCATACATAGATTGATTGAGATGTGGGCTTTATGATTGCAGCTCCACATAGCTTGAAAAAGAACAAAATATGTCTTCAAACCACATCCCACGCATGGCTGGTATGAAATATCCAAAATAGTCAAACCCAAAATTCTAGTATGTAACTCGAATTATTTAAAACCTAGAATTCTGGTACTTAATTGTGTACCATAATACTCCCCTGATCATAACTTCTTCTAGATGATGGATTTTAACGAACGATTTTTGGGTTACCTAAATGAGGGTGCTTTGAACAAAAAATACGTCTTGGAATTCCAAGATTCTTCTTCATCTGATCAAAGATTTATATTTTAATATACATGAATTTAGTCATTCAGTACTTAGTCCTATAGCAACTAGCTTAATTGGCTTATGCATAATTTCAGCAATCGGTATCTATGATAAGTAAACTTGGAAAAACCATCATTATCAAATCATGGAAAAATCATCTCTAATCATGGAAAATTCATAAAATCTAATGATAATCAACCAAAAAGTATAAGATGTGTTATGGCGGCAAGTTGTCGGATTATGGTATGAAATGAGCTAAAACTATAGGAATATAGGCTATGAATAATGGTATTGTATGGTATAAAAATGAGAATATTTGAGTCCCAACATACCCCCATGCATGTGGATTCACATGTACTCATTCAAACAAATCCCTTGCTCATTGACCAGAATATAGGCTATGAATAATGGTATTGTATGGTGGAAATATGTATATATTTGAGGCCCAACACTTTTTTCAGTAGAAAATATGGAATTTTGATTTTTCTATCAAAAAATTACCTCTCCCCCTTTGATTTTAAAGAGTGTTTAGGTTGGTTTGGCTCTTCTAATTTTTTAATCTCTTCTACTTTGATACTACCACTACCACTGTCACTTCAAATGGATGTCTAGATTTTGAAGGCATGTTTTAAATATTCCTCTTCCATGTTGAATTTTTATTCATGAGATAAAAGATATTTGATTAATTTTTCTACGATTATTTTAGAGATGTATTTAGATTCTTTGATGGAAATTACAACCATTTCAAATTTAATAGGTAGTCTTCTAAGAAATTTTTCAACAATTTTCTAGCCCTCAATCTTATCTCTGTGAATCTTGAATTGCTTATTAACTACCATCGTTGTGGTCCTAAACTAATCGATGTTCTTTGCCTCTTTCATCTTTAAGGTTTCAAAATCTATCTAGAGGGTTTGAAGCTACCGTTTCTTCAATTTTTCATTACCTTGATATGCTAATTATAAGATATTCCATGATTTCCTTACACTTGATGCCCCTATTATCTTGGGAAAAATCTAGTCATCCCCTAAGTTTTGGATCCAAAACTTGGCCATGTTCCTCTTTTCCCTCATATATGCAAGTTGAATTCTCTAAACATTACTCATGGTCCGTAGTGTTACTTGATAAGGCTATAAGAACCCATTCTCCATCAATTCCCAACATTTATTCATCCTCAAGAACACGATGTCATAGTTCTTTCCAATAAGAATTGGTCCTATTGCTCTAAATTAATTATAAAATAAATTTAAAAGCTTCACAATGCAAAACTAAAAAAATCATCTCTAATATTATTTTAAAAAATGTAAAAATTCACACCTCTTAATATTTGATTATATTATAATATGGCAACTTAGATGTGAAGATTGCAATGTAAATTCCTATCAATCAATCAATCAATCACCTTAGACCAAACTTATTTTAAAAAATCAAAAATCTAGTAGGCAGTTTTGTAAGAAAAAAATATATATGTGAATAGCTTTATACCCACTTAATACCTTTCTCCCTCCAACTGAAATAGTGAATCGTGATGGCTCTCGACCCTCAAGCAAGTATCCTTATCAGGTGGCTCGGGTATTGCAAGAGAGTGGCTCTCGTAGTCTAGCCATAGAAAGTGGCTCCTCTTATATCTCTTATCTCACATTTTCTAGATTTCTTGATCCTAGATCTATGTTATTTGATAAGAGGCTTGTAACATATTAGACTATACACATAAATATTAAACTATACACATAAATAACATAAATAGGTATGAAAATGAGATAATGGCTGGATTTTGTTTTACAATCGATTTAGTATCATACAAATTTAATACTACTAAACACCAATTATAAATTAACTAATAACTTTTCCTAAATAGAAAGAAAGACTAACTCAAGAAATCGCCCAACTAACTAATTAACTTCCCAACTCAACTTTTTAATTTTTATGAATACTATATTATCTTTAAATTTAAATCATTTCTATAAATTTAAATGCTATCCTATTGCTTGTAAATAATTAATTATAAATAATAAATCTAAGAATGATAAAGTTGTCCAGCAATCCAATCTACTGGATTTTATCATACTACTTCCTATCTACATTGAATATTGACCCTCAATGTTATTTAGTTAAAAATCAGACAATTACATCCTTGGGTATGCCCACTAAGATGCCTATCGATCACTTCGAGGTTGGATTGGACTTTTAAGTAGTCTTCTTTTTCATTAGCTAAGCAAGAGGCTTTCCTTTCCTTTTCTACAAAGAGGCTTGGCTAACATTTCGGGTTGGGAGAAGACACTCGCCTTCCTAGAGATGGAATAGCTCATGAGAAAGAAAAGCTAGGTATCATGTCATATCATTTCAAATTATTTAGCCTATGGTGTTTCGTAACCATTCGATGAAATCTTGTACTTTGAGAAATTAGTTTACCAAGTTAAATCACTTGTATACACATAAAACCTTGTACTTTGAGAAATTACCTTATTAAGTTAAATCATGTTTATATACATAGAAAAGTTTTAACTGTGCATCTTCTTTATATCCAGAGAATTCAACTTGGCATCTTCTACAGAGGTTTAAGATTTATCCGTACGTAGTTAATAGAGCTAGGCTCAACATCTGCGATAGAGGTTTCTGTAAATTAGTAATTGAGTGAGGGTACTTGTGAAGTTAACTTTCGGCATCTTCCGTTCAATCATGTTATTAAAATCCAGCCTAGTGGATGTGGGCCAACTTGGACTCGAATCTTTTACCTCCCTCCATGAATGAATATTCGATGGGTCATCCATCCAGAAACAAAAAAAAAAGGTTCCACGAAACTGAACTTGTAGATTGTACAGGTTGGGGTAGAGAGAATATGAATGGATTATTCATACTTGGCCACCTTCCTTCGTTGAATGCGGCTTTGAAAAAGCTTCTGTGGACTTGTCTAGGTGCAGTAAATTAACGGATGTGCATTTTCATGAAATACTAGTAGTCAGCAGTCCTTCCGTAACTTCAGTCATCGTACCAACAGTGGAGGCTAAGGCTATTTAAGAAGCCCATCGTTCCCCTTGTTATTCATCCATCAATTTCGTCTTGATTTCAGCTCGTTCTCAATGCCGAGAGTTCCTCCAATCACTTCGTCGCATTAGTGAATGAATGGATGCGCTGAAGTGCTTGGAGGAACTCTGGGCGTCACTGAACTGTCAAACTGCCTCGGCTGCTTCTACTAATGGATCTGCTGTATACATCACTTTCATGCGTACTCTACTTGTATTGTTTTTCTTTCTTGATCTTGTAGTTAAACAGCGGCGTGCAGCAGATATAGTCTTCATTTTGTTTGTAGGTCATTCTCATGGATAATATATAATATATCACCTTGTCGTCCAATCGTCTAAGCTGTTTCCGGCACTATATTTTTCAGTAGAAAAAAAAAAAAATATTAAGCAGAGAAAAAGAAACTTACAAGGATTTCCCTAGTAGCTGCGAGCTGTTTTAGGCACTATATTTTTTAGTTTTAAAAATATATATATATAATATATCACCTGCTCCATGTTTTGGCGGTTCTAACTAAGCCACAAGACCTTTATGAGAGAGACAAATGTCTTATTTTTTGAATTATTTGTTAGTGTCGTATATACTACTCACTATTAAATTTAAACGAATTTAAATCTAAAGATAGACAGTATATGTAACACTGTATTAAATGATAGATAACCCAAAAAATAAACTTTTCTTATTATCAATAACATACCTACTATAAATTCGAACCTAAGTGAAGGTTCTTGAGAATGTGCTACTTGGAATTTCAAAACAGATATGCTCATTAAATTTGATGATTTTCACATTTCTTTGACCTATTTGTTGAAATGTTAAAATTCACGTGCAAACCTCAGGAGAATGGAAGAAAAGTACAACAGGGGCAGAGTGTTTGTTTGCGTTGCATCTCGGGTTTAATGAACCTGCAAAGTTGTTTTAGTTTTGATGGCCATAGCCATTTCCTGCATCTCGCATTGAAGAAATTCGTGGTTCATACAGCACGCAACCACAGTTTTTGAAACAGAGTCAAATCGGGGCTTTAAAGTCCACCAACCACCAATTGAAGGATTGTTATTCACGCGCCAAGTTTTTCGAATGGAGTTAGTCCCATCTCCCAGTGTAGCAACAACGTGGACCAATCAACGCTCTATCACGCAGAAATGGAGTCGAACAGTCAAACCTCCATCCGAACCCGAAATAGTTTTATCAACTCTGTTTTATATTTATCGTGCACACAATGCGATGATGTCACTGAAATCTTTTGGAACACGAATTTTTTATCAAACCTGGTTCATAAATCATCTGAGTTCCACGGGCCCCAGCAACCAGCCAATGGGAGGCCGATCGCGCAGACTTTGAGTCTGCTGATGTATAAGACAAATGGAATGCGAAAAGGGATTCAAATTCGGTTTATCAGCATTTGAAATCCGAGCTCGAGGTTTATTAAACTTTGGTTATAGTCTTATGTCCCGGCGGAAGTATTAAGGTTTTCAAACCTTATTGTAATGTTTTATGTTTTATGTTTTGTTTTGTTTTGTTATTGTGTGACCAAAAGTCTTTTGACTTTGGTTATAATTTCATACACGGAGTATAATATATATATATATATATATTATAAACTGATTAAGTTTATAATATATATATATATATATCGAATAGTTTTATTCGTTTTGTTGTTTTAAAAAAAATGTTGCGCCATACAAAAAAAACGAAGGCATATAAATACCACAGTGTAATACTTTTAAAGTGTGAGTGACTCTGTATTGTTTTTTTTAACTGTGTGTCCGAAGGAAAAACACAGTGAAGTTAAAAACAATGTTTTTTTTGTAAGCATTGTGTGTGCATTTTTTTTGTGAGAGACAGAGAGGAAGATTAGTTGGACACTACATGTGAAGAAGTTCAACATAATTTGTAAATCCCTCTGATAGAGGAAGAAATACATTTTGTAAAAGCTTTTCATGTTAATGAAATAGTTTCAGTTTTCCATCTCTGTCCAGCAAGAAAAATTTTAATTGAATCTGTGTGTTGAAGTTGGAGAATTTTCTATTCCTCTGTATGTTCTAGAATACTCAAAAATTCCAACATGGTATCAGAGCTAGTCGAGGCTCTTTAAAGGATAGTCAAAGAAGCTGAAGGAAGCAGTTTGTTGCAGCAATTCTCTAGCAGAGTGAAGGCTCAACAAAATTCCAAGGGATTTCTATGAAACATAATTTTGTTTTGTTGTAAAAAGTGCAGTCCAAAGAAGTCTTTTTGAAGAGAAAGTTTGTCTCAAGCAGAGAGATAGTTTGTTTAAAAACATAGTTAAGTTTAAAAGCATAGTTCAATGTGCTAGCCATGGCAGGAGCCAACACAAGCATGAGTATTGGAAATATTCAACTCGCACAGTTCAATGAGAAGAACTATGATTATTGGGCAATCACCATGAGAGCCCTGTTTTCCTCTGAAGACTTATGAGAGCTTGTTGAAGATGGTTTTGAAGAACCAGTAGATGAAAATGCCTTTAATTCCTTGACACAGGCAGAGAAGAATTTTTTGAAGATCAATAGGAAGAAGGACTCAAAATCCCTCTTCTATCTCTATCAAGCAGTGCATGAAAGTGTGTTTCCAAGGATAGCAGCAGCTAAGAGGTCCAAGGATGGATGGGATACCCTCCAGATTGCCTATCAAGGTATGGAGAAGTTGAAGACAAAAAAACTACAATTGTTGAGGAGAGATTTTGAAACTCTCTGTATGAAAGAGTCTGATAGCATAGACTCATTCTTCACACATGTGATTGGGTTGGCTACCCAGATAAGGTCTCATGGAGAGACACTTGAAGAAAGAAGGATAGTGGAGAAAGTGTTGAGGAGCTTACCCTAAGGGTTTGATGTGATAGTCACAACCCTTCAAGAGACAAAGGATCTCTCAAATTTTTCATTTTATGAACTTCATGCATTACCAATGACACATGAACAAAGATTGGGTAGAAATTTACACTCAAATTTGGAACATGCCTTCAAGACCCAAATGTCCTTTGGAAGAGGAAGAGGTCAAGGAAGAGGAAACTACAGAGGAAAAAGAAGAGGTGGAAGCCAAAACAGAGGAGGAAAAAACAACCGTGCAAGTGGAAGGGGCAGCAATCAAAATCAGAACCAAGGCCAAGGCAGCAGCCAGCAAGGTGGACAGAATCAAGCACATGGACAAAGGTATGATAAATCCCGAGTCCAATTTCATTACTGTAAGAAGTAAGGCCATTATTCCAATGAATGTAGGAAGAAACAGAGTGACATGGGTAATAGATCCAGTGCTAATTTTACAAAATAAAATATCAGTCAAGATAATTTGTTTGCTGAGGAAAAGAATGAACATATATGGTTTCTAGATTCAGGATGTAGTAACCATATGACTGGAAACATTGCCATGTTTTCCATGTTAGATTAAAATGTAAAGTCTCAAGTTACATTGGGGATAGACAGTAAGATCTCTGTCATGGGAAAAGGCAGAGTAGGTGTCTTGGCAAACAAACAAGAAAAAAAAATCATATTTGATGTATATTATGTACCAGGTATCAAATGTAATTTGTTAAGCATTGGATAACTCATCCAAAAGGGCTACAATGTTTTCTTTGAAGATGATGTATGCACCATCATGGATAAACCACTAAGCAAACAATGTATTGCACAAGTGAAGATGACAAGGAACAAAATGTTCCCTTTCAATATGAGAGCATATTTGAAGAAAGGAGATGAAATGGCAGCAGTGAAACAAGAGACATTCCAAAGAGGAGCAAAAGATGAAAATTGCTTATGGCATTTGAGATTTGGACATCTCAACTTTGGAAGACTAAAATTGTTGCATAATAAAGGAATGGTAAAGGGATTACCATTGATTGAGAAACCGGACAAATGATGTGCAGGCTGCATCTTGGCAAAGCAACACAGAGAAAGTGTTCCATCAGGAAAGAGCATAAGGGCAAAGGCACCCTTAGAAATTGTCCATTCAGATTTGTGTGGACCAATGCAAACGCCATAATTAGCAAGCAACCATTATATGTTGACTTTTATTGATGATTTCACAAGGAAAACTTGGGTTTATTTCTTGAAATATAAAAGTGAAGTGTTTAAAAAATTCTGCCACTTTAATGCACTCATTGAGAGCCAAAGTGGGCAACACATAAATTTTTTAAGAACTAATAGATGAGATGATTATATCTCAAAAGAATTTCTAAGTTTTTGCAGATAAAATGGCATACACAAGAAATTTACAGTAAGGTACATGCCGTAGCAAAATGGAGTTGCTGAAAGGAAAAATAGAATAATCATGGACATGGTAAGAAGTATGTTGAAGGCAAAACATTTGCCAAATGAGTATTCGGCTGAAGCTGTATATTGTGCAGCATACATCTTGAATATATGCCCAACCAAAGCAGTAATGAATAGAGTTTCGGAAGAAGCATGGAGTGGCATAAAACAAGGTGTCACCCACATGAGAGTTTTTGGTTGTGTGGCTTATGCACACATTCTGGATCAGCTAAGAAAGAAGTTGGACTGTAAGGGGGAGAAGTGCATTTTATTGGATACAGTGAAGAATCCAAGGCATACAGGTTATATAACCCATCCACCAAGAAGTTTTTTATAAGCAGAGATGTTTAGTTCATTGAGGAAGAAGCTTGGGATGGAAGCATTGAGAAAATAGTCAATGTGAAGAGCAGTTTATCTCATGATGAGAATGAGGGTGAGATGGCTGAAATACATCCCTCATTAGCAGCACCACCTCCACCAACACAAGGACAACACGGGACACCACAATTAGGTATGAAAACACCCTTGAGAAGTAATGATAGTGCTTCTTCAAGCACACCACAAGGAGCAGATTTGAGTGCTTCTACAAGCACAAGTACACCAAGTGAAAGAGGAACCAAATTCAGAAATTTGAATGATATTTATGAGCAAGAGGCAGAAAATGAAGGTATGAATTATTTATTTGCATTATATTTTCATGTTTATGATCCTATTCATTTTGAAGAAGCTATAAAAGATGATAAATGGATAGATGCTTGGATGAAGAAATGAATGCAATAGAGAAAAATAAAACATGGGAATTGGTTGATCTCCCAAAAAGTAAGGAAGTCATTGGAGTAAAATGGGTTT
Organism: Pinus albicaulis; assembly: GCA_034641835.2. Classification (NCBI taxonomy): domain Eukaryota; kingdom Viridiplantae; phylum Streptophyta; class Pinopsida; order Pinales; family Pinaceae; genus Pinus; species Pinus albicaulis. The sequence goes on from CM076573.1 coordinate 274,677,826, forward strand.
ATAAAACCAAGATCAATGCTGAAGGTATGATTAAAAGGCACAAGGGCAGACTTGTTGTCAAAGGCTATAAGCAGCAACATGGAAGAGATTATGAAGAAACTTTTGCACCAGTTGCAAGAATGGAAATAGTGACAGCAGTGTTGTCCATAACAGCACATCATAAGTGGAATGTTTACCAAATGGATGTGAAATCTGCATTCCTGAATGGAGTTTTGATAGAAGAGGTTTATGTTGAACAACCTATAGGCTATGAGAAAAAAGGCCAAGAGCACAAATTTTGCAGATTGAAGAAAGCTCTTTATGGGCTGAAACAAACACCAAGAGCATGGTATAGTAGGATAGATTCCTATCTACTGGAGAATGGGTTTGAAAAAACGTGAAGGAGAACCCACATTATACATCAAGGAGAAATATGGTAAGACGTTGATTGTTATTTTATATGTTGATGATGTGATATTTACAGGTAATGATGCTTACCTCATTGAGAATTTTAAATCAGTCATGAGGGATGAATTTGAGATGACTGATATGGGATTGCTGAAATACTTCTTAGGAATAGAAGTAGAGAAAAATGAAAATAATTTTTTTATTTCTCGAGCTAAATATGTGAATGAATTTTTGGAAAGATTTAACATGCCGGATTGCAAGGCAACAGTTACTCCCATGGTGATGGGATTGAAACTCAGTAAAGAGGACAACAATAAGGATTTTGATCGTAATTTGTACAAGAGCATAGTTGGCAGCCTCATGTATTTGACTCCAACTAGGCCAGACATTATGCATGCTGTGAGCTTAAGTTCCATAGTCATGGAAAGGGCAAAGGAGCCACATTGGCAAGCAGCAAAAAGAATTCTGAGGTGTGTGAAAGGAACTAAAAAGTATGGAATTCTATATACTACTTCTGAAAATTCTGAATTTATTGGATATACTGACAGTGATTGGGTTGGAAGTATAGATGACTGGAAATGTACATCTGGTTATGTTTTTCATCTGGGGTCAGGAACCATTTCATGGGCTTCTAAGAAATAACCAATTGTGGCTTTATCTACAGCAGAAGTAGAGTATGTGGCAGCTGTAGCAGCAGCATGTAAAGCAGTTTGGATGAGAAGAATGTTGAGAATTTTATGTTAGGAACAGGTAAAAGGCATAGTAATATATTGTGACAATAGATCAGTTATAGCATTGTCAAAGAATTATGTGTTTCAAAAGAGAACGAAACACATAGATGCCAAGTTTCACTACATCAGGGAGTTAGTGAATAATGGAGAAATTGTTCTAAAACATTGCAAAATAGAGGAGAAGTTTGCAGACATTCTGACAAATCCATTGGGGCAAAAGAATTTTAATTATATGAGGAAATGCATGCGTATGACAGAAAACCCAACAACTGAATTTAAGGGGGAGTGTCAAAATGTTAAAATTCACCTGCAAACCCCGTGGAGGAGAATGGAAGAAAAGTACAACAGGGGCAGAGTGTTTTTGTGCACTCCATCTCGGGTTTAATGAACCTGCAAAGTTGTTTTAGTTTTGATGGCCGTAGCCATTTCCTGCATCTCGCATTGAAGAAATTCGTGGTTGATACACCACGCAACCACAATTTTTGAAACACGGTCAAATCAGGGCTTTAAAGTCCACCAACCACCAACTGAAGGATTGTTATTCACGCGCCAAGTTTTTTGAATGGAGTCGGTCCCATCTTCTAGCACAACAACAACGTGGATCAATCAGCGCTCTATCCTGTGGAAATGGAGTCAAACAATCAAACCTCCATCCGGACCCGAAATAGTTTTATCAACTGCATTTTATATTTATCGCGCGCACAATGCGATGACGTCACTGAAACCTTTTAGAATGTGAATTTTTTATCAAACCCGGTTCATAAATCATTTCATTTCTGCCGGCCCCAGCAGCCAGCCAATGGGAGGCTGATCGCGCAGACTTTGAATCTGCTGTCGTATAGGCCAAATGGAACGTGAAAAGGGATTCGAATTCGGTTTATCAGCATTTGAAATCCGAGCTCAAGGTTTATTAAACTTTGGTTATATTTTTATGTCCCAGCGGAAGTATTAAGGTTTTCAAACCTTATTGTAATGTTTTATGTTGCAATGTTTTGTTTTGTTTTGTTATTGCGTGACCAAAAGTCTTTTGAATTTGGTTATAATTTCATACACGGAGTATAATATATATATTATAAAATTATTAAGTTTATAATATATATATATCAAATAGTTTTATTTGTTTTGTTGTTTTAAAAAAAATGTTGCGCCATAAAAAAAAATGAAGGCATATAAATACCACAGTGTAATATTTTTAAAGTGTGAGTGACTGTGTATTGTTTTTTTAACTGTGTGTCCGAAGACAAAACACAGTGAAGTTAAAAAATGAGTTTTTTTTTGTAAGCACTGTGTGTGCATTTTTTTGTGAGAGACAGAGAGGAAGATTAGTTGAACACTATGTGTGAAGCAGTTCCACATATTTTGTAAATCCCTCTAATACAGGAAGAACTTCATTTTGTAAAATCTTTTCATGTTAATGAAATAGTTTTAGTTTGCCATCTCTGTCCAACAAGAAAATTTTAAATTGAATCTCTATGTTGAAGTTGGGGAATTTTCTATTCCTTTGTGTGTTCTGGAATACTCGGAAATTCCAACACTATTTTTATAGTTTTAAATAAAATTTCTAAATTTTGAGAAATTTTCCAGTCAAATTCTATCACAGCTTTCGATGTCATTCGACAGCCTACCTTGCTTGCTTGATTTCATTGACTGTTTCTACTCATTCGCTCTTGCTTGATTTCGTTGACTGTTTCTGCTCATTTGCTCTTCCGTCTTTTTTGGGTATTTGCGTGAAATTATGAGAAAATTCTTCTTAATTTTTTTTAGGAAATCGAGTGGTTCCAGGATAGAAATAAGTATGAGAGATAAGGAAATGGTGGAAGGAACGGAAGAGAACGAATTGTATTCAATGTTTACAATCTATGCGTAGAAAAATATGCAAATCGCAGCGAATCAAAGCACAAAGATAAAATCTGTACAATCTACGATTTGAATGCGCCTTGTGATTTCAAATAAAGGAGTCAGATTCTTGCGAGGACAATTGCCTGAATCTTCACGTCATTGATGTTGTGTATATACCTTTTATATATTATTAGGGTAATATATATTTGGGAGGTTATAGGCTATTTAATGTTATTTGGTAGTATATGGTGAACATTAGAGTTTATTTTGGAGGTTATAGGTTATTTAATGCTATGTGACAATATCTGTTAACAATTTAACAATTAGACCCGGATACGGGTGCCTCACAGTGAAAGGAGGGGCCATCTAGGTGCCATGTGGTGGGATAACTGTCCATCCCATGTCCACACATGACTGCCCACCCAACATTAAATTCCCAAGCATACTGGTCTTTATTTCACACCCCACCACCTTCATTGTGACATCCTCCTTCTGCAAAGCATTAAGGGCTCTTCAATTCTGCTGCCATGGCTATTAAGCCTACTCTCCACACTCCTTCGGCCTCCATTCGGCTCTCCCTTCAGTTTTTTGTGCACACCTCCCGTCCTCCCTTTTATCCCCTGGCTCTTGGCCCTGCTCAGTCCTGTTACACTCTTCCCATGGCATTTTTCAGGTGGTGGCGACTCCTCTCTAGCACTATCGAGCGTCCCTTCCCTGTTCTGCACCTCGAGGTGTCATCGTATGCGGTGTCGAAGAGCTGGAGGTCGCGACCTCCCCTCCAGACCACCTTTGTCGAATGCCATGGATAGGGATCTTAACCTTTCTGTGGGCTGGGAGGAGCCGAGCAGGCGTGTCCATGTTAATATTTATGCTCAATTATCCTTTCAGCTCCCTGTCTCCCCGTCGGCTTCCTCAAGCATTCGGCCCAAAAAGCGCCCATGCAAGTCGACTATCTCGCTATAGTCAGCCTTCATCCCTGTCAAGATCAAATCTCTACCTGTGCAGAGCGCCTCCAGCAACAGCCATTGCACCAGAAAAAATTCGGGTTCCAGTGATGGTCGAAGTTCAAATAGCGACGCAGGAGGTAAGGAAGAGAACATCAGTCAACTTGATGCCACCTCCAATTGGCCAGACACTCTGGGGTCGCCACGGCTTCAAGCCTCTATCCACGCATTGACCAAGGAGGATGATGACTCTTTCTATGTTTGCATGATCGAGGAGGAAGACCCCAACCCTAGCAATATGAACGAATGTCCACCCTAGTTTCAATTGCTGGGTGCTCTTCTCTCACTCTAGTTTTTTCATAGCATTCTCTAGTTTGAACATGTTTTGGAATATTTCACTCTCATGTTTTAGTTAAATTTTTGCTACTATATCTGTTGGTTTGCCATTCTGGGCAGCTTTTATTTTGTGCTACTAGTGGAGTGGTTTCCCCAAACGAGACAGTCAGTATTCTAGTTTCAAACTCTTGATACTTCCCTGTGAAATTGGCTTGCCAAGTCCGAAAGAAAAAATATATAATATTTTACCTTATATAATATAACAAAAATAATCTAACTTAAAAAAAAAACAGTTTAACAATTAAAACTAAATTTATTTAAATTTAATAATAAACATATACTACCAAACCATATTGAATAGCCTACAGCCTGAAAAATAATAATCCACCAATAATCCCCTATTACTAGTGGCCTACGAGTGTGTGAGAAATAATAGTGACCTATTACTAGTGGCAAAACCTAATGTACCCTTTTATTTACCGGGCATCGTTTTATAAAATTGTTTTTGAACTGCATAATGTTGCTAGGAAGAGCTAGCAAGATTACATTAGCAACTATGTAATGTCATTGTGCTTAATCTAAGGATGACGTCATTATTGTGATGTCATTATCGTTTAATATTGTGAATCATTTGAATATGGGGAAAATGAGTCTCCTTTGAATTCTTTTTCCTTGTTGCTTTATAATTGAAATTTCCTTGTTGCTTTATAATTGAAATTCGATTATTTCGAAAAAAAATTAAATATAAAAAGCTAAAAAGCTATTTAGTTATTTTTTCTATTATTACAACTAAAAATATTATTATGAGAATAATATTTAATATTGATTTTTAACTATTAAATAATTTAATTATCTTTGATATTAAATAAATCAATAATAATTATTATTATAGTTAAATTAACCAATTTATCTTAAAAAGTAAATTATAAATTATTATTTAAAAATATAAATGAATATTACAAATCACTATATTATTTTGTTATTTTGAGTAGAATATTTAAAATTATTGTTTTTTTTTCATAACATTGTAATTTTATATATTTTATTATTTAAAAAATATATATCTTAAAGAGACAAAATTTTCATACCATAAAAATATATAAATATTTTAATAATTATCCTAAAATATAAAATAAATATATGTATATGCCTATTATATATAAAGTAACTCAAAGTAATATATAATTTTATTGTACTAAAAATTATTACGTACAAAAAAATATCTAATTTATTGCATTTAAAAAATATTTCTTACATCATATTATAATTATAATTATATATATATATATATATATATATATATATATATATATATATATATATTCACTTTCATTTAAATATATCAATTCTATTCATTTATTTATATAAAACTCCATGGAAATGTACGATATTTCATGTTTCACTTAAATTTGGCACGCGAGATATTTTTATATATATATTTGTATATTGCTATGAGATAGGGAAGGTTTTTTTAGTAATGTTTATAATGGTTTAAATATTAATAATAAAATTTATTTTATCATTTAGAATAAATTAAAAAAAATAAGTATTTTTTTTCTATGGAGATCCTAGTTATGATTAGGCTTTTGTTGTACAAGCACAAGTTCAATACGAAAGGAATTACAAAACAAACGCACAGCAGAAACACCAGCAAACGTGAGACAAGCTCACTCAACACAATGAATTCAATTGCTCAGTTACATCACACTTATATAGGGAACTGCACTCACCTAATCCTCCTGAAAACGAGGAAACAAACCTGAATATGTGCAACCAATTCCTAATTACACCCTCTCGTTCAACCACTCACAACTAATTCTATTTCTGCATTATTCTCACATCCTCCCTTAATGGAGAAATGGATTTTCTACAATACCTAACTGACTTCTAAAAATTTCAAATTTGATTTTACCAAGGGGCTTAGTAAATATATCAGCCACATTATCCTTGGTGTTACAAAATATCAATTCAATTTCATTTGACTCAATTTTCTCACGTACAAAGTGGTACTGTAACTCAACGTGTTTTGTTCTAGCATGGTAAATTGGATTATGTGCTAATTTGATAGCACTCTGATTATCACAATTGATACATGTTGAACCACTTTGCGCCTCTTCAGGATCTGCAAGAATTCTCCGCAACCAAATAGCTTCACAAGTGGCATTGGTCAAAGCTTTGTACTATGATTCTGTTGATGATAAAGAAACAGTTGGCTATTTCTTACTACTCCAAGATACGACCCCTGATCCAATATGAAATGCATAGCCAGAGGTAGATCGTCTGTCATCTGGATTTCCTGCCCAATCTGAATCAGAAAAACCTGTCAGTGCAACATCAGATTCATCAGTATACATAATACCTAAATTCATTGTTCCCTTTAAGTATCGGAGAACTTTCTTTGCAGCATTCCAGTGATTTTCTGAAGGCTTAGCCATGAATTGACTAAGGATACTGACTGAGTATGCAATGTCTGGTCTGGTAGTGGTGAGATAGTTCAAACTTCCCACTAACTGACGATATAATGTTCCATCTGCCTCTTTCGATCCATCTTCTTTGTACAACTTTGCATTCTGTTCTAAGGGAGTTGACATAGCTTTGCAATCTGTCATATTGAACTTTTTAAGAATCTCCTTAGTATATTTGCTTTGAGTGATCAAAGTTTTACCAGGCTCTCTCCATACCTCAATTCCTAAACAGTAATTCAATTCACCCAAATCTTTCATTTCAAATTCCTGTGACAACTGAACTTTAATTTCTTCAATTAACTTGTGAGCACTCCCTGTGATTATGAGATCATCCACATACAAAGATATTAAAGCAACATTTCCTTTTTCATCTTTCTTAACATACAAGTTAGGATCATTCTTGCTTCTCACAAATCCATTCTGAAGAAAGAAGGTATCAATCTTTACATACCATGATCTCGGTGCCTGTTTCAAACCATACAATGCCTTTCTTAACCTGCAAACCAGATGCTCCTGTCCCTGTTTGACAAACCCTTCAGGTTGAACCAAAGAAACTTCTTCCTTTAAATCACCATTTAGAAAAGCAGATTTGACATCCAATTGATGTATATTCCAATTATGTTTTGTGGCTAAGGCAATCAGTAATCTAATTGTATTCAACTTATCTACTGGTGCAAAAGTGTCTTCATAATCAATTCCCTCCTTTTGAGCATATCCTTTTGCTACTAATCTTGCCTTAAATTTATCAATTGTACCATCTGCTTTAAATTTCAATTTGTACAACCATTTGCTTCCAATTGGAACTTTATTTTGAGGAAGTTCCACTAATTCCCATGTTTGATTTTTTATTAGAGAAGCATACTCATCATTCATAGCATTAATCCATGGTTCATGTTGTTTAGCCTGCTCATAATCAATTGGTTCTTCAACATTCATTATGTTAGACATTAAGGCATAGTCTCTATACCTTGCAGGAAGCTGAGTCTGTCGGGACGATCTTCTTGGTGCTTCAATGCCTGTGGGTGTTCCATCCATGATTCGTCGGCTTTGAGGTGAATCACCCCCTTGTGATGACTCACTGCTGCTTTCATCCTGATCCTGTACCTGTACCTGTACCTGTTCCTGTTCCTGCTTAATCAAAGTATCAAGTTTGACATGTGCATCATTAGATATATGCCATGCATCATTCTTTGTATTACTTTTATCAGCCTGCTCATGAAACAACACATCACGGCTTGCAAATAGTTTATGGGAACTTGGATCAAACAATTTATAGGCTTTCTGATCCGTACAATACCCAATGAAAACACACTTGATTGACTTGGCATCAAGTTTTCTTCTGTTAGCCTTAGGAATATGAGCAAAAGCAGTACATCCAAAGACTTTGAAATCACTCACATCAGGTTTATAACCATGAAGAACCTCAAAAGGAGTTTGAAAAACTAATTGCTTAGTGGGACATCGATTCTTCAGATAAACAGCAGTGTTAATGGCTTCTGCCCAGAAACCATTAGAGATGTTCTTACCTTGCAGCATACTACGAGCAGATTCCACCAAGGTTCTATTCCATCGCTCAGCAACACCATTTTGCTGAGGGGTATGTGGCCATCAGATTTCTCATAATATTTATCATACCATTCTTTATTACAAGTCATGTGTGCAGATGCACCAGAATCGATGAACCATGCATTCTCATCATCAGTTTCAGCAGACAATGCAGCATCAGAAAGAAATAACTTAAGATTTTTAAATCCATCATTCTCTGAGGTGTCTCTGTTTATGTAATTTCCATTATGCCTTCTATGTCTTTGATTTGATTCATTATTCTTTCTCCTATAGCAATCTTTAGCCAGATGTCCAGGTTTTCCACAATAATCACATTCAATGTTCCTCTTAACATAAGAATCAGGAGGTGCCATACCTTTCTGCTTTGCTTGAAAACGGCCTCTGTTCCTGTCCCACGGTCTCCCTCGGAATGGTCTTTTGCCTCTTGCAGTCAAAGCCAAATCAGAACCATTTGACTCTAGGTCAAAAATTTTCATGCGCTCTTCTTCTTGAAGAAGAATTCCAGCCAATTCTTCAAATGTAGGAGGTGTCGGTCTAGCTGAGAGAGCTGAAATAAAGACTTTATAGTCTGGAACTAACCCCTTTAAAGTAACAGTTACCAAGTCTGTACTAGACACCTTTTCACCAATATCACCTAGTTTATCACTCAGGTCTTTAATTCGGGAAACAAAGTTGCTAATGGTCTCATTGGCTTCCATTTTAATAGATAGCAGCTTTGTTTTTAAAAATAAAATACGGTTTGCATTAGTAGTTTCATACAAACCTTTGAGAGTGTCCCATGTCGCCTTTGAAGTTTCACAGTCCCGAATGTGAGGAATAATATTGTCCTTCACTGACATGCGTAGCAGCACCATTGCTTTCATTTCACGCTTCTCCCAATCTTGAGTGGCAGCAGGAGGTTGAGGCTTGGGCTCGTCACCTTTGACAATCGTCCAGAGATTGTATGCCTCCAGTACTGTTATGAGCTTAAATTTCCAGTTTACATAATTTTCTCCATCAAGTTTTGAAGACTCATTTAAATAGGAGTCAGCAAGTGGATTAGCCATTTCTCCACCAATGACCAAATTCAAAAAAAAAAAATTGCAAGCTTTTCTCACACTCTATTTAGTTTGATGTTTTTTTTAAAAAAAAAAAAAACTTCAAACAAAACTTGCAAAGTTGCTCCCCTTTTGTTAAAAAAAATGATGAGAACAAATATGAATTTGTTCAACTTCCAAGCAAAAAACCAATAAAACGCCTTGAATATTTTGCTATGCTCCAATGCACAACAAAAAAAACGCCTTTGACTTCAGAATGCAGAAAATGGGCAGCACCACGAGCTTGCCAGCTCAAGCTAACCAAAATATTATTAAAACCAACGCATCCCCACCAAGATTTTGAATAACTCCAAAACTAAAATCAGGAAATTTGCTGACAGCGTTTAAAAAAAAACGATATCAATTGCTGACTCAACTTGATAACGAATTCAATGGCATAACAAATAAAAAAAACGCTTTAAATAAGTTGCTGACAGCGTTTAAAAAAACTTGTTCAAAGTTCGATTTCAATTCAAGCTTCGGCTTCAGATTTTAAAAAAAACCGTGATTGGAAGTCAAACTTCAGCTTGGACCACTGCTCGAGCAAAAACGCCACGCACAGGAAACTCGACTTCTGGCACCACCGCAATGTCAATTGCTGTGACAGAAATGTCCCACCGGGCGAATGGAGTCATGAACTAGGAGGGGTCATCACGAGGGGTCGATTGCTGTTCAGGGGTCAATTGCTGTGACAGAAATGCTCCACGCACTAAAAACCACACCAAATGACAGTGCTTCACACTTTAAATCTGCGCACACTCTAATAGCAGAGTCTGTCACTGCTCACGAAGAGGAGAGAGGCGCAGACGGCTAGACTCTGATACCAAATTACAAAACAAACGCACAGCAGAAACACTAGCAAACGTGAGACAAGCTCACTCAACACAATGAATTCAATTGCTCAGTTACATCACACTTATATAGGGAACTGCACTCACCTAATCCTCCTGAAAACGAGGAAACAAACCTGAATATGTGCAACCAATTCCTAATTACACCCTCTCGTTCAACCACTCACAACTAATTCTATTTCTTCATTATTCTCACAAAAGGAGACCATAGACATTTTAAGCTAGCTTTAAATTCTAGCCAAAACCACCTAAGGCTTAACCGAGGTTGGTATAAAAACACCGGGGTCTCGTTAAACCATTGGGAGATCAACGAGAATGTTGCATTGCAAAACATCAATAACATTAAAAGAATTGTTACTTCTAAGTTCAAAGAAAAAATGTGGTGTGAGAAAGATCTAGCAGCTAAAAGAAAATTAAGGTATTATAAGGAGGTCATCAACCTCACCTTAGAAGATCAAAAGTATCTCTCTATTTTAACTAGCTCAAAGAAGAAAATTAATATAACCACCAAGATTAGAATGAACTCTCATGAGCTCCATAGTGAAACAGGTCGTTGGACAATTCCTAAAACTCCATGGATGGAAAGGATCTGCCATTTCTATGAGAATATGAACATCCAGGATGAAAATCACTTCCTTTTAGAGTGCCCTGTGTAGAACTGCATTAGAGCTCGATTTCATAATCTTTGTTGAAATACTGACTTTCCTAGCCTTTTAAGATTTCAAAATTATAGTGAGCACACGAGGCTTCTCTCAAGCTTTTTGAGCATAGGAATAAAATTTTAAATCAAATTAAATAACTCCTTTATTTAGGTTCTATAAAACCAAATATGAGTCTCAGTGGACATTAACCATCATCATCACCATCACATAAAATAATAAAAATATATTTATTTTATTATTTACAATAAATTAAAAAAAAATATCTACTTTAAAAATACATAAAATACTAAAAATATACTAAATAAATATTACAAATCACTATATTATTTTTTATAGAATAATTAAAATTATTGCTTTTGTTTATAACATTGTAATTTTATATATTTATTATTTAAAATGAAAAATTCATATATATATATATATTTTAAGAGACAAAATTTCAATATGTAAATATTTTAGTAGTTATCCTAAAATATAAAATAGATATATGTATATACATATTATATATAAAGTAACTCAAAGTAATATATAATTTTATTCTACTAAAAATTAAAAATTATTATGTACAAAAGATATCTAATTTATAGCATTTAAAAAATATTTCTTACAATATATATATATATATATATATATATATATATATATATATATATATATATATATAACATGATATTTTAATATTCACTTTCATTTAAAGATATCAATTCTATTCATTTATTTTTATAAAACTCCACGGAAATGTATGATATTTCATGTTTCACTTAAATTTGGCACGCGATATATATATTTTTTTATATTAACATATTGCTATGAGATAGAGAAGGTCTTTTTTTAATATTTATAATGGTTTATATATTAATAATAAAATTTATTTTATTATTTACAATAAATTAAAAAAAAATACGTATCCACTTTATAAATACATAAAATACTAAAGTAACTGAAGATAAGTAAACTAATAAAAACATAAAGTAATTGAATGTAAATGATTTTTTTAAAAATTGTGAAATGATTTTTGTTTTTAATATAAAAGAAATGTGTAATTTATTTATTGTATGCGTGTATTCAACTATTAGTATTTTGAGAAAACATTAAGAATAAATAATATTTTAATATTTTTATTAATTATCTATATATATTAAAATTAACAAACTTTTTTATAATTAAAACATTTAAATTATGCATTACTTAGCATGAGGGAGGCACATATGTTCCTTCTCACTGCCCTCTCATCAAACATAAACACATTATCTGAAAAGGGATCAAATACTTAGAGGTTGCAAGTTTTTCCTCCATTTTTTTAAATTTAAAAAATATTTTTATTTTGACTTACATGATTTTTCTTTTTGTATGATAATTATAAAGTTAAAATAGATTTTTGTTACAAAATTTTAATAATATATTGCTGATATGTAATTTATTTTGTGATCAAAATAAAATTAATATATAACATATAAATATATAATTAAAAAATATATATCTTAATTCTAAATCTATAATATATAGATACAAAATTATTAAATTATTTATATATATATATATATATATATATATATATATATATATATATATATATATATATATATATATATATATATTCAGCTTACCATAATTTCAAAGTTGAAATAAATCTTTTACCTTTACTATCACACTTATAAAATATATTTTTAAAATCATTAAATATTAAAATAATATAACAAATTAAGCTAAATTCAACATATACATATATATAAACTTGCTAAAATCAACCCATACATATATATATACACCTACAATGCATCTAAATTTTAAATCAAAGTGCACTCAGTAGCATTATCACAGTATCTATTTCATTTGGATTGCAACCACGATCAACCTAATCTTTAACGCAAACCACAGCAAACTGGCCACCGAATTCAGCCTAGGATAATTTTGTTAATATAATGTGCATTTCTCTCCATGCATAAGGCTCTTTTGCATAATTTTTTTTTTGACATCGATGGAGTTAGATGATCTTGTTTTCTGTGTGATTAAGATCTAAATTTTACAATATGGCTCCCTGCGAGCAGAAATGAACTATTGTGTTGTTATTTCTTGGTTACAGTACCTTTCTATTGGTTACGGATCTTTTGCCTATATGAGACGGTTTTAGTTTATTCTACATGGTTTTCTCTCTACTGGTTATGGATCTTTTGCCTATATGAGCCGGTTTTACTTTCTTCTACAGGTTTTTCTTCCTCATATGCCTTTATATTTTTGAGCCGTCGTGGCAGGCTGAATTTAGTTCGTAGACTGTTCATCTATATGTTATAGATTATTTAATTGTTTTATTATAATATTTCTTTTTATTATTATTTTTATTTATTTATTTAGACTAATTCTAATCACTCACTGATTTCGAATCAGTGATTTTGCAGTGTTTTAATAATGCATCCCATTACCAATTGCTCTATACCATATAGGCCATTTATTATAATATTAATACTAAGGTTTAATATTCATTTATTATAGATAGTGTAATTATTTTATTATAACATTAATAATAGTGTTTAATATTAATTTATTCGTTTATTAATTTTTTGGTTTATAATAGTAATAAACATTTGGGTTGATTAATTCATTGAGTTTATAATATTAATCTTAGAATTTAATATTAATCCAAAGTATTATAATCTCTTAGGTTATAATATTAATGTAATTGTTTAATATTAATCTAATGGGTTTATAATATTAATCGTAGGGTTTATATTCTTTTCTAATATAATTAATCATTTAGTTTTATAATATCAATAATCCCTAGGTTTTATTAATCACTTGGGGTTGTAATAGTCATAAATACTTGGGTTGATTAGTTCCTTAGGTTTATAATATTAATCACTTGGCTTTATTGATGAATTGTATTTATAATATTAATAATTTATGTTCTTTGTCTCTTGTGTTTATAATATAAATCCCTGAATTTATTATTATTATTATTATTTTGTAAATAAGGAAGGACTGGTTCTATTAAAATCTTATAATGCAAAAGAGGTTACATTCAAGAGAAGCAGGAAACCAGGGGAGCGTGAAGAAATCAACAATCTGCCATAGTTTCGTGAAGCTGTCAAGAGATCAACTAAGAGGAACAAGAAGAGAGGCAAGGGAGCCAAGTGACACATACACACGGATTTGCCCAGAATGGGTAGAATCTACCATACGGGTTTTCTTTCCTTCCCTTTTTGTGACTTTAACCCAACCATCAGGGGGCAGGTTGTCTGAAACCACTTGAAGATTGTTGTTCTTCAAAGGAAGAGAATCTTTGTCCAAGTTGGAGGAAGTGGACTCATATCAATATTTATGAAGATTCAAGGAGGCAGAGGGCCTTTCAAGGACAACCAAGGATTACAGATCCTGCTTTGTTGCAACATCCTCATATAGTTCACACACTTCTTCATCCAAGCTGGAGAACTCAAGATCATCCATACGAGGCGGATAAAAGTGTTTCCATATTTTATCTTTCAATTTGTGTGTGCTTATTTTCTTTTGGGTGAGCAACAAAGCACAGGAGTTTTGAAGATGTCCTGTTTGATGGTAATTCCGGCATCGAAACACTGTGTTCTCATAATCTAGGGTCTGTGACCAAAGGAAATCACCGACTTTGAGAATGATTTGATCAGGTAATCCTTTGCTCATGTCAATTTTAGCGCATACTCTACCGTAGGTGTAGATGCCATTTTCTCCTCTCGAGGGATCTGTTGCCAGAAAACGTCCAAGGGTATTTCCAATGCCTTGGAAGAAAGAACAGTGCCAAAGATGAGGAGCTATGTTTCGAACCCTCACCTAGATCGGGGGTTTGGTGATGATTGTCGTGGAGGGGTCGAAGTGTGGGAACTGGGGGGTGAGAGAATAGCCTTGCTTTTCCCAAGAACCATGGACCACATGTAAGGGATATTTGATAGTCCTTATTGTTGGAAAATATGGCGATAAAGAAACCCTTTGAGCAGAAAATAACCTTGAAGTTATTGGTACAAGTGGAGCGAATCCATTGGTATAGATTTGTTGTGCGAGGAGAGAGTCCATTGAATCAGCAGATAAAGGCATTTTCTGCATATAGTTGAATTTGTTCTTCAAGGTTCGAGTGGGAGATTTCAACAGAGGGCACTTCCTCCATTTTCTCTACCAAGAAAGTCTTGGGGGCCTCCAAAGGTAGAGAAAATTGTTTGGGGGTTTGTGAATGGACAACATCCCTATAAGAAAAAACCTTTGGCAGCTGAGGGTTTCCTATCAACACCTCCCTACAGACGTAGGAAAATAATCACCAAAGAATCCTTTTCAATATTGTAAAAGGAGAGAATAAAACGGTCCTCGAGTTGTTTACCTTCCTGGAGGAGTCACACAGATGAAGGGGGAATCCCCAGCCCGAGTTCAACGGCCTGCGAGAGGTGTTTCACCAGGTTCATGGAATGAACCCAAAGGACCATATTTTTTCCCGAGAGGAGAGAAATATGAATCTGAAAAGAGAGGGGAAGAGGATTTGGGGGTTTGTGGTTTCCAGAGCATATAGGTGGGTCAGGTCTAGATGGTTCGCTGCACTGTAGGGCTTTCTCATTACTATTGATGAGATTCTTTGTCAAAAGGCTGCCTAGATGTGAAGTTCCAAGGGAAAATGGTGGAATGGTGGGCTCTTGAGGAGCCGATGTTGGCAGGGACCATCTGAGCCTGTCGCGTTGATAGGCATCAACCCAGTGTTATTCCTTGATGTGTCTAGCCAAGGAATATACGGGGAGCTGGTAGTAGAGGCGCCATCAATGAAAACAGAATGGAGGCAAAGATTTCCGTCAGAGGAGTAAAAATTCGGGCTTGCATTCCTTGAGTTGCCCGTGAGTCTGACGCAGCCACAGGTAGGAGGGAACCTGCGAGGGAGAGTTGTCTCTATAGGCCTCTGGTCACCAAGGATAGTAGGGCACGACTGGTTTGTAACAGTGACCCAGGAGCCGGCGGGGAAAACCCTAGAAGCCATCAGAGCTCAATCCGAGATGACTAAGCCCATAAGTTCTAAATTTAATATTATTTTGTTTCATTTATAATATCAATACTTTTTTGTGTTTATTAATCCCTTGGGTTGATAATATTAATTATCTTAAGTTTGATATAATAATCTTAAGGTTTGTAATATGAATACGAGGGTTTATAATACCTTGGGCTTATAATTAATCCCTTAGATTGGTCAAATTAATCCCTAATATCTATAATAATATATTAGAGTTTTTAATCTTAGAGTATAAAATATTAATTTTAGGATTGATATATTGATATTAGGGTTTATAATATTAATCATAGGGTGTTAATAATCTCTTGGAATCATAATATTAATTCTATGATTATTATTAATCACTTGTGTTTATAATAATAATCTTAAGGTTTATATTCCTTTGGAATATAAATAAGTCCTTGGGTTTACAGTGTTAATCCCTAATATCTATAATGAGATATTAGGGTTTTTAATATTATTGTTTATAACATTAATTTTAGGTTTAATATATTAATATTAGGACTTATAATAAAAATCACAAGGTTTAATATTAGTCCTTTAAGTTTAAAATCCCTTTGCATTATAATATTAGCATAGGATTTAATATTCATCCCTTATGTTTATAATCTTTTAGGTTTATAATATTAATAATCTCCATGGTTCATTAACCATTTGGTTTTATAATATTAATCATTTGGGTTGATTAATTCCTTATATTACATTGCAATTTATTCAACGTCGCAATATGACATTACAAAATTGGGGTTTAAATATTAATCTTAGGGTTTATACACCTAGGTTTAATATTAATCATAATGTTTATATTATTAATAATAGTTTTTAATGAATCCATCGGTTTATTAATCCCTTGGGTTTATAACAGTAATAAACACTTGGGTTGATTAATTCCTTGGGTTTATAATATTAATCCTAGGACTTAATATTAAGCCCAAGGTTTATAATCTCTCGAGCTTATAATATTAATGTCACGATACTATATTAATTCCTTGGGTTTATAATATTAATCCTAGGTTTGAATATTGATTAATAATTTGGGTTTATAATATCAATAATCCCTAGGGTTTCTTAATCACTTGTGTTTGTAATAGTAATAAACACTTGGGTTGATTAATTCCTTAGAATTATAATATTAATCACTTGGATTTATTGATGGATTGCATTTATAATATTAATAATCCTTTTTTTTTTATCCCTTGTATTTATAATATAAATCCTTGGGTTAGATATTATTATGTTTCATTTACACTATCAATAATGTTTTCTTGTTTATTAATTGATTGGGTTTAAAATATTAATTGTCTTAGCTTTGATATAATAATTTTAAGGTTTATAATATGAATCCTATGGTTTATAATTAATTGAGATTATAATTAATCCCTTAGGTTTATCAAATTAATCCCTAATATCTATAATAATATTTTAGAGTTTTAAATCTTAGGGATTGTAAAATGAATTTTAGTTTTTATATATTAATATTAGTGTTTATAATATTAATTTAGGGTGCTTATAAACCCTTGGGATTGTAATATTAATGCTAAGGTTATTATTCATCACTTGGGTTTATAATATTAATCTTAGTGTTTATATTCCTTGGGAATATAATTAATTTCTTCCATTTACTAATTCCTTGGGTTTAGAATATCAATCCCTAATATCTATAATAATATATTAGGTATTTTAATGTTATGCTTTATAACATTAATTTTAGGTTTGATATACTAATATTAGGGCTTATTATATTAATCTTATGGTTTAATATTAATCATCTAAGGTTATAATGCCTTTGGATTATAATATTAGCCTAGGATTTAATATTCATCCCTGATATTTATAATTCTTTGGTTTTATAATTAATAATCCAGAGGGTTTATTCACCTCTTGGGTTTATAATAATGATAATCCATTAGGTTTATAATATTAATAATTCATTGGGTTTATTAATCTAATGGTACACAAATATATCCAATGTCGCAATATGACAAATAGTGTGATTGTAATGATTGTCATAATGATACATTACATTAGAATTTATTCGATGTTGCATTGTGACATTGAACAAATTAGGGGTTTATATTGTGGTTTATAATATTGGGTTTATCATTTATAATCTTAATGTTTATAATTATAGGGTTTATAATGTTAATAATATTAAGTGCAGGGTTTCTAATATTTATAATATTAATAATATTATGGTTTATAGGGTTTATAATTTATATAATATTAATAATCGTGAGGGTTTATTAACCCTTTGCATTTATAATATTAATAATTATTTGTGTTTATTAATCTAATGGTACAAAAATATATCCAAAATCGTAATGTGACAAACATCGTCACAATGCGACAAACAATGTGTCTATAATCACTGTCATAAAAGTACATTACATTGGAATTTATTCGATGTACCATTGTGACATTGAATAAATTAGGGTTTGATATTTTCATTTATAATATTGGGTTTAGTTTTTTATGATCTTAATTTTTACAATTGTAGGGTTTATAATATTAATCCTAGGGTTTATAATCCCTCAAGTTTATAATATAATCCTAGCATTTAACATTATTCCATTGGATTTATGATTCTTTGGGTTTATTAATCCCTTTAACTTATCAATATTATTCCCTTTCATTTATAATATCAATAAGTCCTTGGGTTTATTAGTCACTTAGGTTTATAATATTAATTATTTTATGTTTTATATAATAATATTAGGGCTTACAATATCTTGGGCTTATAATTAATCAAGATATCTATAATAATATATTTAGGTTTTTAATATTAGGGTAACATTAATTTTAGGTTGGATATTTTTAATATTAGAGTTTGTAATATTAATTCTAGGGTTTAATATTAATACCAAGGTTTATAATCTTCTAGGATTATAATATTAATTGTAGGGTTTTATATTAATCCCTTCGATTTATTACATTAATCCATAATACCTATAATAATATATTAGGGTTTTTAATCTTATGGCTTATAATTTTTTTTAGGTTTGATACAGAAATATTAGGGTTTATAACCTTAATCCCTTGAGTTTATAATATTAATAATCCCTTGGTTTATTAACCACATTAGTTTTCCAATGAGGGTTTGGTTCGACGGTGAAGATTGTGTTGTTAAGACACTCATGTTGAAAAGGTCACTGGTTCTAATCCCCCCAAAGAAAAAAAAAAAATCCAGCCATGATAAGGGTGGGTGTGGTCTAGGCCGGGTGCGATCCCCGAGTGAATTTGAAGGCTTAGATTCCCCTTAGTCGTGATGTCTCAGACCAAAGGTTTGGGGTGAAATCATGTTAGGACCCACATAACCAAGCAAAAAAAGAAAACCACCTTGGTTTATAATATTAATTGCTTGGGTTTAGAATATTAATACATTGAGTTTATTAATCTCTTGAGTTTAGGATTTATAATAGTAAGGTTTGTAATCATAGGGTTTATAACATTAATCATATTTTTTATAATATTAATGTCTTGGGTTTAGTAATCCCTTGAGTAAATATAATATTTGTGCTCCCTTGAGTTTATATACCAATAATCCATTGGATTTATTTATCCTTTAGGTTTATACTATTAATTATTAATATGTATAATAATATATTACAATTTATAATATTAAACTTAGATTTGATAAATAAATTTTATAGTTTCTAATATTAATCTTAAGATTTAATATTAATTCCTTATGTTTTTAATCTCTTAGATTTATTAATCGATTGAATTTATAATTTAATATTTTTCAGTTATAATATTAATATTGTGGATTGATTAATCATAATATTAATTTGTTGGATTGATAGTAACCATAAAGTTAACTTATTGCAATAATATATATATATATATATATATATATATATATATATATATATATATATATATATATATATATATATATATATATATATATATATATATATATATATATATATGATAGGAGATACATAATACTATTAATAATAACTATCTTAATCATATTATAATTTGAAATATAGCTTTAATATTTTAATATAATATTATGATATTATATAATATTACTATATATAATACAATATTAATATAGTTTTTATAAATATATAAATATACAGTAATATGATTATTATTATTTATCAAGTTATTAATAATTAGAAATAGTTAATTTTTACCGAAATATATCTAATAATTATTAATATGATTGTTATAAATTTATATAGATACATCAACCATATTTACTAATGTAATATTACTTATGTTTCATATACACCACATTAATCTAGTTGTACTACATTTCTCTCCATCCAAAAATATCTTTTGCACATCCATGGACTTAGATGATCTTCTTTTCTGTTCGATTAAGATCTAAATTTTACAATTTGGCTCCCTGCGCAGAGATATGAATTGTTATCTTTATTCCACCCAAAACCTTTACATATATCGTATTGTATTGTTATTTCTTGGTTACGATACCTTTCTGCAAGTTATGGATATTTTGCCTATATGAGACAGTTTTAGATTCTTCTACATAGTTTTCTCGCACACATACTTGTATATTCTTGAGCCATGCATGTTGAATATTGTTGAACCATTATAGCTCATCTATATATTATGGATTATGTAACCATTTTATTATAATATAAAACAAGTGTTTTTCTCTTGCGTGGAAAAAATGTGCATTCCCCTTTCAATTGGTCAACATTAATTAATATTAGTAGTAATATGTATGTTAACTAGTAAATGGTAAAATAATAATAAAACCATTTAAATATTAGTATTAATATGTATGCTAATTCCCCAGATGCGGGTGTATGTTAGATTTTTAAAGTGCCATGGGGCAGCCATGTGGATCACCACATGGCGCACCCATGTGCTACGCCATTGGGATCCTCACTACAATAACTCTTGGCATGGGATGAGCTTTAAATCTCCATACGCCACCATTGGGATGAAGTAATCAGAAAGATCGGAATTTATACCACCCTTCAGCATGAAGTTTGGCACTCACCATCGTTCTCCTACCTGGTCTCTGGTTCGCCCGCCCGTTGTGTATAACCTTGCTCCGGCTTCTCTCCCTCTAGCGCATTGGCTCCGGCCCTTCCCAGTCCAGGTGAGTGGTTGCTGGGCCTTCAATTTCGTTTCGAATTCACTCCTGTTTGGTATATCTTCCCCATTTGGCTCAATGCCCCGTCGCCACAGAATGCGGTGCCGGCGTGTAGGTGGGAGGGGCTTTCCCTCACATCCTCCCCTATCTTGCTCCTTCCCCCATGACTTGAAACTCTCCCTAGACTGTAATTCTCCTGAATTGCAGCCCCCAACATTCTTTAATGCTTAGCTCTCCTTGTAGCTCCGTGGCCCTTCCCTCCCCCCCACCCCTTCTTCCCACTGTAAAAAATGAGCCTGTCAGTCTACTATATCCCCAGAGCCGGCCTTCATTCCGTGGAAGCTCAAACCCCTCCCTATGCAGCCTACGTCCAACACTAACTATGATGAAAACGACCCTAATATTGTAGGGGATGACTGTATTTTTGGTCCAAAAGTGTCTGGTTCCACCTTCCGGATAGATGACATCAGCTTGGACGCCTCCTCGAAGCTTCGAGCCACCTTGCAGGACGATGTTTGGTTGGATACTCCAGCGGAGCCCCTCAGACTTCCTGCTTCTCCTTGCTTGCCACATGACGATTCTAGGCCTAGGTTCGACTCTCTGGATTATGGCTACATCTGCCAAATTCTGAATGAAGCGTCTCCCTCCAACGACAAGCATGAAGGTTATCCTTAGAGCATCATCTTCAGCTCTTTGTAGTAGTTTGGTTTTTCGAGCTGATACTTTTTGCTACCTTTTATTTATTTTGAATAGTATTATGGTGAGTTTCCTACCAAAGGAAGCTTGTTTCTTTTGGTTTATAAGGATTGGTTTCCCCTCTCGAGGGAGTCTAGCTCCAGGCAGTAGGCTTTTGACTTTTCCCTCTGAAATGGACTTGTCCATTTCTGAGGATGTGCACTGTAAATTTCTGTTGATGATATAATAGAATTATCTTTACTTAGAAAAAAATGTATGTTAATTAATAAATGGTAAAATAATAATAAAACCATTGTTAATTAATTAATTGTGTGGTAATGGGTATTTATGAATTTTTTATTTATTTATCATATTGTTTCTTCAAAAAAGAGATTGAGAACACAAATTATTGTGAAAATAAAAATAATGGATACTATTTAAAGTATTTTTAAAATTTATATAGTATTTTAATTATTTTATGTTTTGGCATTTTTTGAACTATAGTTTTAGGTTGTATTAATTTAAATTATAAGTTTGAGTTGTATAATTTAATATTTTTGACGTAAGTTATTTTAAAAACTCTAATAAAATGAGGGTTGCTGGAAAATTAAATATTATTAATTCTTATATTGATATTAAGTGAAGAATATTATTGTAATTCTTAATTATAATAATATTACAAGAATTAATTATTAATTATTTTATTTAGAAGAATTTATATTTTTCTATATTAATAAATTATATTTCCAAGCTGGTATATTTTATGAGTTTTAAAAATAATGAGTAATAAATATTAAAAAAAACTATGGATAATCAATATTTTTCTTATAAGGAAAAATAAAATCTACCTTGAAAAGAAGAGCATGATAAATTTATGGAGAAATTTTGTGATTTAGGAAAAATTATATTTACGCAGTGATTTATGGAATGATTTTAAGATTTAAAAAAACTATTCCATTTTCTTAATTCTATTTATTGAAAGCATATAAGAAAAATGGAGGAGGGAATGAAAAAAGACAAGGAGAATCGAGCCAAGAGAGAGGAAAAAGGGATTCTAAGCATGCATCGGAAGATAAGTAACTATGTTATTTGAAAATTATTGTGTTTGCATATGGTTCATGATGAAATAAGAATTGAATTTATTTGCTTAGAGAAACTCAAATGATAAATAATCCAGATTATTTCTTGAGAAAACCTGTATGGAATTTCGTGCATAGAGGAATAAGAGTTTTTTTAATTGAATTGTTAGAATATTTGAAGTGCTTTGAATTCACAAAATAAATTCATGGGAAAATAATTATGTGAATTGCATGAGTTATTGGAAAGTAGGGTCCAAATATTAATTTTTATCTCCCAAACCAGGATAAATGTGTAAATCGTGAAAGCAATTTTTGTAAAAGAGCCCGTTCTGAAAAAAAGCCTCTTTCATATTTGAAAAATTAGTTTTCAACTTCTCTAAACCCCTATTCAAAGTTGATGGAAAAAACAAGGAGTTATTTAATATTTAAATATGGAAAAATGGTACAAGGATTCATTCGAATCATCTAAATTGTGACACCCGTGTAAAAACAGATAGAGGATTTTTTTAATGAACCCGTTTTAAACAAAAACCTCTTTTGGTTTTCAAAAATGCGTTTCCATATGTTTGGAAACAATGTCCAAAGTTGATGACCAAAAGAAGAAATGATTTAATATTTAACTTTGGAAAAATGGGCTGCAAAGATTCATTCGAATCTTCTAAACCATGAAACCTATGAAAAGAATGAGAGAGTTTTTTTTAATGATACCTCTGCAAACAAAAACCTCTTTTGGTTTTCAAAAAATAGTTTCCCTATGTTTGGAAGCCGAGTCCAAAGTTGATGGCTAAAATAGGAAAGACAGAGTAAAACATAGTGCTTCCATGTGAATTTTTTGTCGGATAAGAATAGGTTGTTATGTACATATAGAGATAACTATTGTGTTAATATTCTTGAAAATAAATAAATTAATTGTATGCAAAAAAATAGAACAATTATGTTGATATTTCTCGAAAAGAAATAAGTCATTCACATGCACAAAATAGAACATCTATGTTTATAATCCTTGAAAATGAATTAAATTATTTCATTTAAATGATTACAAAGGATGTTCTCATGATGCATATGCATACTTTTTTTTTTGAGAAATATTTAAATCTTGAAGAGAATATGTGCTTAGATGCACATGAATAATATCTAGTATATTTGATTGACTAGAATTGAATACGTGATTTTACATGCATAGGGAGCTTTAATGAAAAATAGATAAATAACTTTTTTGAGAAGCAGTTCACATAAGAAATTTATATAAAAGACAATTGGGTGTGTTATTTGAGAATGATTTGTTATTCATGTTATTTCTTGAGGAAATATTACAAATCAGGCTGATATGTGAAATGATAAGAAAATATTTTGTATTCCATGAATAATAGCTACTAAGTTAAAATATTTTGTATTGCATGCATAATAGCTAGTGAGTTAACTAACATTTGGAACAAGAATAATGAGTGTGTTAGATTCCTGAGAAAATAAATATATGTATTTATATGCAAGGAACCATTTATTGTGTTAGAACTCTTCAAAAATAATAGAATAGAAAAACATATGTTTGTATGCACTATTGAATTATATCCTTGGAGAGGAAAACTAGTAATCACATGATTTATTATTTTAAGATTCTTTAGACAAACACATACACTTGCACTCATGGAAAATTATAGTTTTGACATTACATTTCTGGAGTGAAGCAAGGTAAAATCACATAATATTGAATGTGTTAGGCTAAATTTGGGAAAAATAATATGCATTTGCACACCTAAATGGATTAACTATGGTATTAGCTTTCTTTTGGGAGAGGATTATGTATAGTTATCGGGCTAGACCTTTTGGTGAGATGAAAATATTTCTTTGTGTGAAAGAATATATATCATGTGTTTTATCCCATGGAAAAGAAATGAGTTTATTTTTCCATGCAATATTTAGTTAGTTCATTTGGGAATAAATATATGTTTCACATGCAAGAAGAACAACCTTTCATGTTATTCTATTAGAGAGGAAAAGTAGTTACATGCAAGAAACTATAACCATTATGTTAACTTTGTTCAGAGTAGAGCTTGCATTTTTATATATAATGGCCATTGTGAATAGCTCTCCTATCCAAAATATATTTTTGAAAAATAAGATGCATGCATATACATAAGTGTAGAATCTATTAAGTTAATTCGTTTGGAAAAGAAAACATAATAGTAGGCACAAAGAAAATTTTTCGTTGGGATAGTTATCTTGAAAGATTGTTATGCATTTTCATGCCCAAGAACACTATGTATTATGTTAGAATTTCTTTGGAAAGAATATGAAAGTGCATGCAAGATTTTGTTAGCGTTTGTTGGAAATATGACGATTGATAGTGATTTATTTGCTACTAATGCATGTGAAAGGATTTCGTGATTTTTTTTTTATTTTTTATAGATGCATACAAATAATTGTTGAAGTTTCACAAATAAATATTGATTAATCATTTATTAATATTTTATATAATCCTGGTATCAAGTATGTTGACGATAGCAATGGCAGGAAAGGACAATGACTTGAGCAAAGATTTTTTCATGTTTAACATTATGGCAGATAAATATTTGTTAGTCCATGCATGTTTAGGAGTTCCAACTGCAGGATGAACCACTGATGGAAATAGTCTGGCTACAAAGAAAGAGATTGATGATTCATGGGTAAATGATATCATGATGACTGTAATAGCTTATAGCTAGTTATGTTGTATTTAAGATTATTTTTCTATGTAATATTTTATGAAAATGGTCATGGGATGGTCTCCCTTATAAACATTGAGTGAGGTGATATGAATATGGTAAAACTAGTTTTGTTGTGATAGTTCCCTCATTATTATTAAAAAAATGTGTTTAGGATCATCTTAAATTAACCAGTTATGTGAGGGTTTATGTGTCAAGTTTTCTTTTATGAGAAATTCATTAAGTAAAATAGTTGTTAAAAACACATGTACAACAAATAAATTTCACATAAATAAAACACAACAAACACACTACACAATAGTTGATAATGGAGTTCACCCCTTCTCTGCTACATCTCCATGGACCTGCTTCAACTGACTAGGCCCTTTTTGGATTAATGGTCAATTATCTGATTACATACACCTAAAGTGCTCCAATGGCTTTGAGACATGCTCAATTGGATTCAGAAGACACAAAAACCTCAACATAGACTCTTCAATCTCTGAAAATGGTCTTCAGATGATCTAGGCATGACCTCCTCTCTTGGTGGCCCTAAGATTCTTTAATATTAAAAGAGGAAAAGTCACTTACATAAGTGCTCCAAATCCTCTGTAATTTGCACCATAGTGCTCATAGCATAAAAATCATCTTGGAATGACTCTTATTTTGCCAAAATTAGTCGAAATATGCCAAAGTTATGGCTTCCTAAATATTTCCTAGAAAAATTCCACTAAAACCGGGGAAACTCCAGTTAGCACCACTAAATCTACAGCTGGTGCCGAAAATATTGGACCCAAAAAATTCTATGCCAAGTTAAATTTGATTTTAATTAACTGTTAAGCATGATTAATTGATGGTTAACACTCTAAGCGAAATTAACAAAAATCCATTTTGAAAGTCGAATTAGCGCCTTAATCGTGATTTAGAGATAATTAATCCCATTTAATTTTTTAAACCCACCATTAGCATTTGGAGTGCTCCACTCCTGGTTCTGGGGCGTGGTCCCATGCCATCATGGGTTGGCCCCTTTTAACTCCGTCCAAACCTTTGAAAAAATTCAAATATATATTTTTCACTATATATATTAAGTTCTAATGCGCGGTATAATGGTATTGTGTTGTGTTGGTGCAAGGGAAGTCCATGGTTTTCACCCTGACCTCTGCCCTTCAGGTTGTAATTAAAATTTTCCAATGCATATAAATTTAGATTTCGACCCACTTAACCTAATTCGGCCTTGGAGGGAGGGGGGGGGGTGGTGGGCACGTGGTGGACTTTGGGCTTGCCACGTGTTAGCACCCAATTGGCTCTCCACAAACCAATGAAATTGCACCATGTGCCCAGAAATTTGGGTCACTTAGAATGTAAAAAGTGTCATCACCTCATTGGATTTTAAAAACCCAAAATTTTTACCTTTGACCCTGTTTGACCTTTTTTTTTTTTAAATTTTCCTATTTCGCACAGTGAACAACACGCTCTATCTTCCTGATACAGAGTTTGTTTTGAGTGAAAAAAAGTGCACTGGATTCCTAGCAACAAGCCCTATCTGGTCATTCTAGTTTGGTGTGATTCCAAGAACTTTGAATTTTTGGCAAATTGTTGCCCCTAATCCAGATTCTGATCACTCCGTCACACTAATATGCTTTTGGACCCAAAAAAGTCGGTTATGTAATAAGAGTTGAATACTCTTCTCTTTCCCAGGTTCTATCATCTTGATTCTACAGGTAAAAATCTCCATGATAACCACATGGGTTCAATCACATGCATTGACTTGCAAATGGCTTGGCACTTCAACCAATGTTCTCCTTCAACTGCTGACCCAATCCAAAACTGATTTGTATTTATACACGAAAACAATAAAATGTAGAAATAGACATCAACATAGAGATTCAGCAGAAATACCACTTAATTTCATTAATATCAGATAACAAAAATATGACTACAGGCATAATAGAAATAAACTAGATAGGGCATTGGAAGCTTATCTCTGAGAAGAGATGTGGCAGCTACAGGCCTTTGAACTGTGTTAAAATGAGGCTCAAAGGCCAATTTATTGTTGATAGAAAATATAAAACCCGAAACATCCAAAAACCTAACCGTAGGATATGAAACACCAAAGCTGCGGGCCCCGTTTCGGTAAATTGGTACATCACTCTTACCAGGGATGTAACTTTGGAATACGATCTATTAGCCATTAGTAAATTTTTGTCAAAGAAAATGATGGCTAAAACAGGTCTTAAAGCCTTCAAGAGATTATTTTCATAGAAAACTGCTCATTCTTGAAGCCTTCTTATGCTGCCTAAACTCAAAAATTAATCTTCACTGCTGTTTCATTGAGAAAATCCTCCAAGAAGCCATGCCAATATAAAAAAAGACTGATTTTAGGCCTTTTCCCATCATTTTTTAAACCTATTTTCATTCATTTTTAGCCCTCATTCATCCTCCATTTTCCTCTAAAAAATCCCTTTTCCTCCTTCTCATTGTACCCTCATCATCCTAAAAAACCTTCAAAATTACCTTTCATTTCATAAGAAATCCCCTTTTATGGCTATAAAACCCTTTTTTATGGTTTAAAAACCCTTCCTTTTAGCTATCGGGACTTGGAAAAATCATTAAAACCAAATTTTCCACTTTTAATAACAAAACAGGCTTTAAGCCCCTCAGGGCTTAGAACCTTGGCTTTTTTCAGTCATATGACCTGGCCCTGCAACCGGGTGCCTAAAACCTTTAGGCCCAACCCTTTTCCCCTAGCCCCTGGTCCCTTACTCTTCTACCAAACCTATCTTTCCCCTTTCCTTCTAGCTCCTCCTCCCTTATCTTTATTTACCCTCCCAACGATAGATCTCCACCGTCGATTCGGGAGATTTGATGGCGGTAATTCACCTCGTCATCCCTTCCTTCCTTCCCTTATTTTTTTCTTATCCCCGTACTATCACTCCATCATGCAACCTCCAGCGTAGATCTATATAGATCAACGGTCGTCACTGCTCCTCATATCCATTGATCATGCGGCCCCTATATATTCCTCCACCCTCCGAAACTATCTTCGTCGTCAATCTATATGATATGATGGCCCTCGTTCATCCCGACATCAAAATCCCTCCGGAACCTCATCCCACTACCCATTCCCCTCTCCCAATCCCCTCCTAACACTTTTCCCCCACTAAACTCCTACCTATGAAACTTTTCGTCGTGCCCCCTCTCCATGCCGCCGAATCTGACCCTCCTCATCCGACGATGTAGATCGCATATCGCGTAATTTTTCCAGAAGAGGTTTAACGTCCCAAAAGCATACAAAACCAATGGTTTTGCGGGAGACACGCGACGCTTTTTATTATATCGCGTTTGATTCATCGAAAACTGCTTACCACTTAGTCATCGCACGATAACCATTCGCAGTTTTCGTGAAACCACTTTGCCCAATTTTGCGCCAAATACAGTTTTAAACTAGATTTTCACCAATTTTCTTCATAAAACCTCTTCCACCTACATGTTCACCCCCTCTCTACTTCTCCTCTGCCTATGACAGCCTTCGCATGCAATATTTCCCTCCCTCGCAAGTTTTTATAACATGTTTTGTAGTTTTTGCAGGTTTTTATGGTCATTTTAAGGCCGAAATCCTCCCCACAGTTCAGTAAAGGGCAGGGCCAGAAGATATGCACACTCATGGTCCAAACAGAGGTAAAAAATTGCACAAAATGGGATTTCCAGTCGTAATTTCATAGTTGATCTGTGCTATATGAGCACTGGTTACATGGTCGAACCCTCCAAAGCGTCAAAGCCACTTGCACTCACAGCGAAGAAACAAAGATTAAGGAATTGAAGGTTTGGGCTTAAAAAATCATGGGATTAAAGTGAAAAGTTGAAGATTAACGTCATAATCTTACAGTTTAAGGGTAAAGAACACAAGATAAGGGTTAATTACACAAAATTGAGGATCAAAAGGTTAAATCCAACAGTTAAAGGGCTTAATCCACGGTTTGAAGCGAAAAACACAGTAAATAAAGATTGGAGATAGTTATAAATACCTAAAAGCCAGATTAAAGATTAAAGGTGAATACAATCAACAGATAAAGTTTAAGACTCTGAAGATAGTTCCAAAGGCCTTAAAGCAAAAATTAGGGCCTAATCAGTGTTTAAAGCCACTAGGATAGACAAATCAACAAAGGAAGCCTCCAAATGCCACATCAGTAAGGCAATTTAAGCCAAAAGCGCCACCTACATACTCTCAAAATAATACATAGTAAATGCACAGTCAGAGATATTTTGCCAAAGACAGCTCAGAATTAATTACCAACCTACCAAAAACCCCCAAAGTCAACAAAAGTGATTAAAGTTGATGAAATTCAATGTAATAATCAATTAGTAGAGTTAAAAACATTTGAAAAATTCTCCATTTGGCCCTTCAAAGGCTGAGAAGATCTTACTCTGCTTTAATTGAACAAATAGGCCTTTCTTTCACTCCACCTCCTCATCCCTCTATAAATACTTCTCTAGAAGACAATATACAGGTTGGTCTTTGAATACTCATTAAGTGTAAATAGCTTTGAAGTTGCTGAAGCTTTGTTTTGTAATAGAAGAAAGATAGGCTGAGATGAGAAGTTTGAAGCTGTAAAGACCCACTGGACTTGA
Source organism: Pinus albicaulis (assembly GCA_034641835.2). Classification (NCBI taxonomy): domain Eukaryota; kingdom Viridiplantae; phylum Streptophyta; class Pinopsida; order Pinales; family Pinaceae; genus Pinus; species Pinus albicaulis. The sequence goes on from CM076573.1 coordinate 274,707,832, forward strand.
AGATTGTAACTATTTTGAACATAAAATACAAGCTGGTTTATGGGATCCTGGTCTATGTCAATGGTGATGTTTTTCTTATTGTAAATTGTTATTACTCTCATGTTTTCCATACTGTCCATTTTCTCTGATAAAGAACTACAAATATAGATTAGGATTTACTATCAAGTACCCTAAATCTCACTGATAAATATTTATCTTTATGTTTTCTGCTAATTGTGTATTTGAGGATAATTCAATAGAGTGTGATCAATCAAGGAATGTTGGTGCGCCCTTGCCTTGCTGAGTAAAACCTAAGATTCTGTCCTTGAATGTTCTTACAAAGTTTTCTAACTAAATTTGAATTAGAGAAGTTTATGGGTAGCCCTATCCCCTAGTTTCTTCTCCAACAGTTGCTTTCAAAAGATCACTTGAAAGTATGTCAAAAGCAGGCTAGGTTAAAAGTCCTTGATCTTAGACTAATTTTTCTGTTTATCTTGAATGTTTCCTTTGAGAATATGCTGAAAGAAGACTAGGTTAAAATTCCTTATTTGATCTTAAGCTATTCTTTGTTTTCCTTTGAGTATGATGAAAGTAGGCTAGGTTAAAAGTCCTTACTTGATCTTAAGCTGCTCTTTTTTTTCTTATATATTTGCTTCTTTCATCACTTCTTAACATTTCATACCATAAATCAACTTAAAGAGATCTATTGACATAGATGACTTGCCCCATATACCACTCTTGAAACTTACTGTGAAATTAAATCCTTTATGACTCCACAGCCCAATGGATTGACACTATTTCTTACTTATCCTATCAGTTGAACCATTTTCAACCTACTCACAACTTTACCCTTCAAAATACTTCCTTCATTTTAATGATATTCATCCCAACCAAAACAAAACAAAAAAACCCTGTGCCTCATAACTAGCCTAATATTATATCATAAGCCTTAAAGATCATATATTTGAAAAACACTTATATCGAGAGATACCTCTCTGAATCTAGGAGGGCTAGATCCTAAGATTCCAAAGTGGTTTTGATGTTGGCTCTACAATGTTTGTTCTTGCCAATCTTGCAAACTACAAAGACCTAACAAAGTGGCGACCATACTGGGGAGATTATTGAGTAATAGATAACTTCACAACTCAACTAACCCCTATTCTAAATGAATCAAGTATCACCAAGACTGTTTATTATTGGTTTTTGATGGTGAACAACAACCAAGCCTTGAAAACAAGTAAAAATCCTTCACTTGGCGACTCCATTGGTACTCAGTAGGCCTGCTGACCCCACTGGTTTTTCCTAAGACTCCACTAGGAAATTCTGAGTGAATTAAATTTTTGTACATCCTTAGGGCCTCAGAATACCCAAGACAATTTATATTTTTTGTTAAATAAATCAATGGCGGTGGACCATAAAACATTTTTCCTTCAAAAATCTAAAAAATTCCACCTGGTGACTCCACAACTCCCAAAAGACCAAATGAATCCATTGGAAGAAGACTCTGAACTGGTTGAACAAATATAATGACCTCTTTTCTGATTTACAAACATCGATTCAGATGCAAACCCAGAAGAAAAACTATTGACCAAGATGGAAAGAATGTTGTACATGTTTGAAAAAATTATGGATAGGTATGAGGCTAATTTAAATATTGAGGATCTAGAGCAATCCATGCTTTTTCCAGATCAAGAAAAAAATCAACCACTACAAGACCTAGACAATGAGCAAGACATGTAGGATGATCAAGACTTTATAGAAGATGATGAGCGAGGTTATAGACAAAACAATGAGGAAGGTTGTCAAGAAATTCCTGATTACTTACCTATATCTTGTACTATGATGTTAAGAGAACTTCACAACCGAATTTCAAAAACTAATAGTGATCAGTTCTTTGAGGAAAGAAGTAGCCACTTAGAAAACGCAGAATTTTATGTGGAAAGAAAACCAACACATATAGGGACTCTCCCTCTCTGTTACAACTCATTTCAGATTATACAACAAGAGTGGCATCTTAATAATATAGAAGAAACAACTCATGAACCTTGTATTCAAACTGAGTGTCATAATAATCATGAGGAATTGTTTGAAATAGAAGAAGATCAAGACATAGTAGAAAACCCTCAAGGTTTCTCTACAAGCACAAGTGAATATCCCTTAGAAGAGGCTCAAGAAGACATCCAGCCCCAAAACCAGTTAACACAAGAGAAAGAGGACTGCTATACTTCTATCCAAAGCCAAATCAAAATACCTCCTCCTTCGACAGAAGAAGAAATTGATCAAATATTAAAAAAACAACCAACCCTCCAAATTTCATCTGAACAAAACACTTCTGCTCATCTACCTACTAAACCTTGTTGTCTTGAAACATAAAATAAGCTTGTAGAACAACTTAAAGAAAAATACACTGATAACCCAATATGTTTGATTGGTGAAATTGTTTATACTAATAGATTGTACAATTTTTGATCAGTCTGATGATGATAATGAGTTGCAAACCGAAACTAATCATGCAGGGCAACCAACAGTTGATTGGTGTCATGAAATTCACTATCATCATCTTGAAAGCAGAAATAAACCAATCCAATCCATTAGAAATAGCTTTCACATTATAGGGAAACAACAATCTATCAGTGGTAATGTTGAGGAGGAAAACAATGAAGAATTTGTTGAGCATGATGAATATAAAGAACCTTCTCCTGAAAGGGTTGAGGTAATAAAAGAGACCCCTACTCAAGAACATAATGACCTCTTCACAGAGTTCAGTCCCCTAAATCAGAACATACCAGGACTACAAGAGGACAACACTACCTAATATGATGAGTCCTCCAGTTCAGATCACAATGAAGATGAGGAAATTTTTCATTCTCAAAAGAATATTTTTCTTGATCCAGTGGAAGAAAAAATAACCTTGGTTGAAACTCACCTGTCAAACACTCGCAAAGAGGTGTTATTTCATGATCCCTATGCTCATTTCTTGAAGATATTTCAAGAGGGAGTAAATATTGTTAGGAGCAGTTTATTGTCAAGTACAAGGAAAATTTTTAGCACTGCTTCTAAAGGAAAAGTGAGATGGGAGTGGCCCTTTTGTTTATCCAACATTCTCAAAGAGGTGAGCAAAGATCAATCATGGAATCATCTGATTGACTGTATATATTGGAAAAGAGAATTTTTCAGTTAAACATGTAAATATTTCCAAGTTAGAATAGGTTAGATAGGAAAGAAATAAAGCTCAGCCTATGAGCATTTAGTTAGTTTCTTATTTTCTATTTTGAATTTGAAAAAAGGAAAATACAAAAACAATACAAAAGAGAAAAAAGGGGAAGATATAAAGGAATAAAGGTACAACACCATACCCAAAAAAGAGAAATTCTGAAAGTGTGAAAGCTTAAATGCCACAACCAAAAAGAGCACGGCTATTTTAGTCATACAGCCTAATCATGACTAGATAGCCTTAAATTTGCGGCTAATACATTAGTGAATCAGGTTAGCCAAACAATTTAATCTTGGCTTATCAGTAGATTAGATTAGGATAGAAAAAGTAGTTCAAACAAGCTTAAAACCTGAACCTGTAAAGTATGATGAAGAATTGGTTCTAATATGCTCAAAATCCAAACCAAAAGAAAAGAGAACAGCTCTAAAAAGATCAAAACCAGAGTTGCAAGAAAGGAATGAAGGATGTTTTTTATTTTTCAGATCTCAAGCCTTCACAATTTTGTTTTAAAAATTTCTGCAAATAAAGTCTATGTGTAGCTTGTACATATAGCCATAGACACCATGTCAAATCTGACAGTCTAATCCTGATTTGACTATGTTTAAATTCCTGTTTTAGAGAATAGAGAATAAAAGCTGCCAGACAGTTTAATCCTGGCAGATAGTAGCTTAGGTAGAGAATTTATGAGTTCAACTGTTTAATCTGAACTCATGGCAGAAATAAGGGTAGATTTAGATTAGCTTTTCCTATTTTCAAAAGAATAAAACATTTATGTTTAAGGTTTACAAGTCCAAGTGCACCTTATGAAGAAAAAATGTTAGGAAAAGTAGGCTGGGTAGGTAGAATGATTGGGAGGAATTTTTTTGCTGATATGAAATACTGATCATCTTTTCTAAGTAGCATGATCACAAAAGAGGCGGGTTTTCAATGGATTAAGGCATATTTCTGCATCCCAAAGATAAATTTCTGAAGTTCTTGACACCTCCAAGGAGCTGCCATCCCCGGGTGGAGCCACTGTTAGCCATCAGTAAATTTTTGTCAAAAAAAATGATGGCTAAAATAGGTCTTAAAGCCTTCAAGATATTATTTTCATAGCAAAATTGCTCATTCTTGAAGCCTTCTTATGCTTCCTAAACACAAAAAGTAATCTTCACTATTGTTTCATTGAGAAAATCCACCAAGAAGCCATGCTGATATCCAAAAAGACTGTTTTTAGACATTTTCCATCATTTTCTAAACCTATTTTCATTCATTTTTAGCCCTCATTCATCCTCTATTTTCCTCTGAAAAAACCCTTTTCCTCCTTCTCATTGTACCCTCGTCATCCTAAAAAACCTTCAAAATTACCTTTCATTTCATAAAAAATCCCCTTTAATGGCTATAAAACCCTTTGTCATGGTTTAAAAACCCTTCCTTTTAGCTATCAGGACTTGGAAAAATCATTAAAACTGAATTTTCTGCTTTTATTAACAAAATAGTCTTTAAGCCCCTCAGGGCTTAGAACCTTGGCCTTTTTCAGTCATATGACCTGGCCTTGCAACTGGGTGCCTAAAACCCTTAGCCCCAGCACTTTTCCCCTAGCCCCCGGTCCCTTACTCTTCTACCAGACCTATCTCGCCCCTTTCCTTCTAGCTCTTCCTCCCTTGTCTTTATTTATCCTCCCAACGATAGATCTCTAGCATCGATTCGGGATATCTAACGGCGGTAATTCACCCCGCCGTCCCTTCCTTCCTTCCCTTATTTTTTTCTTATCCCCACCTTATCACTCCATCATGCAACCTCCATCATCAATCTATATAAATCAACGATCGTCACCACTCCTCCTATCCATTGATCACCTGGACCCTATATATTCCTCCACCCTCTGCAAATATCTTTGTCATCGATCTATATGATCCAACAACCCTTGTTCATCCCAACATCAAACTCCCTCTAGAACCACATCCAACTACCCATTCCCCTCTCCCAATCCCCTCCTGAAACTTTCCCCCCACTAAACTCCTACCTATGCAACTTTCCGTCGTGCCCCCTCTACGCGCCGTCGGATCTGACCCTCCTCATCCGACGGTGCAGATCACATATCGCGTGATTTTTCCAGCAGAGGTTTAACATCCCAAAAGCATGCAAAACCGCTAGTTTTGAGGGAGCCATGCCGTGCTTTTTGATTAGATCGCATTCGATTCATCGAAAACCGCTTACCACTCAATCATCACGTGATAACCATTCTTGGTTTTCGCGAAACCACTTTGCCCAAATTCGTGCCAAATACAGTTTTAACCCGGATTTTCACTGGCTTTCTTCATAAAACCTCTTCCGCCTACATGTCCACCCCCTCTGCACTACTCCTCTGCCTCCGACAGCCTCTGCATGCAGTATTTCCCTCCCTCGCAGGTTTTTATAACATGTTTTGTGGTTTTTGCAGGCTTTTATGGTTATTTTAAGGCCAAAACCCTCCCCACATTTCAGTAAAGGGCAGGGCCAGAAGATATGGACCCTCTTGGTCCAAAAAGAGGTAAAAAACCACACAAAAAGGGACTTCCAGTCATAATTTCATAATTGATCCGTGCTGTATGATCACTGGTTACATGGTCGGACCCTCCCAAGCGCCAAAGCCACTTGCACTCACAACGAAGAAACAAAGATTAAGGAATAGAAGGTTTGGGCTTAAAAAATCAAGGGATTGAAGTGAAAAGTTGAATATTAATGGCATAATCTTATAGTTTAAGGGAAAAGAATAGAAGATAAGGGTTAATTACACAAAATTGAAGATCAAAAGGTTAAACCTGACAGTTAAAGGGCTTAATCCATGGTTTGAAGGGAAAAACACAGTAAATAAATCCTGGAGATAGTTATAAATACCTAAAAACCATATTAAAGGTTAAAAGAAGTGGAAAAAAGGGAAAATTCAACAGATAATCAAAGTGAAAGGATTAAGGCATGAAGATCTAAGGTTTAAAGGTTCAAATCCTATCGTTTTAAGGTTAAAACATATTTAAAGGTGAATACAATCAGCAGATAGATTTTTAGGCTTCGAAGATAGTTCCAAAGGCCTTAAAGCAAGAATTAGGGCCTAATCAGTGTTTAAAGCCATTAAGATAGACAAATCAACAAAGGAAGCCTCCAAATCCCACATCGGTAAGGAAATTTAAGCCAAAAACGCCACCTACATACTTATTTCTCAAAAGAATACACAGTAAATGCACAGTCAGAGATATTTTTCCAAAGACAGCTCAGAATTAATTACCAACCTACCAAAAACCCCCAAAGTCAACAAAAGTGATTAAAGTTGATGAAATTCAATGTAATAATCAATTAGCAGAGTTAAAAACATTTGAAAACTTCTCCATTTGGCCCTTCAAAGGCCAAGAAGCTCTTACTCTGCATTAATTGAACAGATAGGCCTTTCTTTCACTCCACCTCCTCATCCTTCTATAAATACTTCTCTAGAAGACAGTATACAGGTTGGTATTTGAATACTCATTAAGTGTAAATATATTTGAAGCTATTGAAGCTCTATTTTGTAATAGAAGAAAGATAGGCTGAGATGAGAAGTTTGAAGCTGTAAAGACCCACTGGACTTGAAGATTGTAACTAGTTTGAACATCAAATACAAGCTGATTTATGGGATCCTAGTCTATGTCAATGGTGGTGTTTTTCTTATTGTAAATTGTTATTTTTCTCATGTTTTCCATACTGTCCATTTTCTCTGATAAAGAACAACAAATATGGATTAGGATTTACTGTCAAGTACCCTAAATCTCATTGATAAATCTTTATCTTTATGTTCTCTACTAATTGTGTATTTGAGGATAATTCAATAGAGTGTGATCAGTCAAGGAATGTTGGTGAGCCCTTGACTTGCTGATTAAAACGTGTGATTTTGTCCTTGAACGTTCTTACAAAGTTTGCTAACTAAAGTTGAATGAGAGAAGTTTATGGTTAGCCTTGTCCTCTAGTTTCTTCTCCAACAGTTGCTTTGAAAAGATCTCTTGAAAGCATGTCAAAATCAGGCTAGGTTAAAAGTCCTTACCTGATCTTAGACTAAATTTTATGTTTACCTTGAATGTTTCCTTTGAGAATATGTTGAAAGCAGACTAGGTTAAAAGTCCTTATTTTATCTTAAGTTATTCTTTGTTTTCCTTTCAGTATGCTGAAAGCAGGCTAGGTTAAAAGTCCTTACTTGATCCTAAGATTCTCTTTTTTTCTTATATGTTTGCTTCTTTCATCACTTCTTGATCCTTCATACCATAAATCAACTTAAAGAGATGTATTGACATAGATGACTTGCCCCATAGACCACTCTTGAAACTTGTTGCGCAATTAAATCCTTTATGACTCCATAGCCCAATGGATTGACATTGTTTCTTACTTATCCTATCAGCTGAACCATTTTCAACCTACTCACAACTTTACCCTTCAAAAGAATTCCCTCATTTTAAATATATTCATCCCAACCAAGACAAAAAAAAAACCCTTGTGCCTCATAACTAGCCTAATATCATATCATAAGACTTAAAGATCATATCTTTGAAAAACACTTATATCGAGAGATCCCTCTCTGAATCTAGGAGGGCCAGAACCTAAGATTCCAAAGTGGTTTTGATGTTGGCTCTACAACGTTTGTTCTTGCCAATCTTGCAAACTACATATACCTAACACGATCTCTGTTCAACAGACTCAATACCTCATTATAAATACCTATTCGAGGAATAGAAATTTTGAGAGAGAAACATCAGTCCATGGACCCATGTTGCTCTTGGTTTTCCCAAAAAACTTCATTTAGGGCCTCAAAACGACTCCGGAAGTTCAGGACCCGAAAAGATGCTAAAAATAGTAAGTTGTGTTGAAACTAAAAAAACTAAAAGAACCAATGGTGGGGGTTAAAATAGCATAGGTGGGTGGCCACGAATATCCACTTGGATCATTCCTCCCTCCTTATGAAGTAATGGTCCCAGTCGCGTTAAGTTCCTCCATGAGAGGCAAATTCTGCTCAAGTTGGTATTGGATTTTTCGAGGATGTCATGTACCTGCTGGCAGACGTGCTGGATGCGTTCAATAAACTTGGTTGCTCTGAAAGTACGTGTTTGGACTCTTTTTGTGTATTCACATGAGGTATGGAAACATCAGGTGACTGTGCACCAGGGGTCAGATCAATGGAGTGCTTATTTTTACAGTGTAGAGGAACCTCTGTGGGTGAGAAGAAAATTCCCTTGTATTCCTCCATTACTTTTTCCATCTATTGCAGTAGTGCGGGGGAGCCCTGTTTCGAGGTTGTGGCCCAATCTTGTTCTCTCCCTTTGAGCGAGTTGTAAGGAAAATAAGTTTCCTGGTTTGGGAAAAAATCTTACTGCATTGTTTTGCAATATTCAAGGTGATGATAGGAGGTGGTACTTCCTCCGATATCCTGTACAATTTATTTCCAAAAGTAATAACAATAAAATGAGGCCTAGAATCATACACAACATGTCGCCTCTGCAAGTATGGTTGTCCCAATAATACATCATCTACATCAAGAGGAGAAACATCACACAATACCTCATTTGTGAATGAATTGATGTTGTATGGAAGGCAGCACTACTGGCGGATGCGGAGATCTCTCCCTGGGTGAATCCACCCGATAGTATATGTTTGCGGGTGTGCTATGGTTGGTAGGTTGAGCCGCTTCACGAACTCTGTTGAAATGAGGTTCTTTTGGCTTCTGCTATTGACAAAAAATTGCAGTGGAGAAACCTTCACCCACATTTGTGAATGGAATAGGCACTCCCCTTCCTCTGGATCCTTGGGATCCTCTATTTGGATCTTGGTGGTGGCAACAATGGCACTGGGGTCCACATCAATAATCTTCTTCCATTCTTCATCTCCCTTTTCCGGTTCTGGCTCAGGATCAGAACATGCATCTCATTCAGGTGCCTTCAGTACAACCACCAGAAACTATTTGGCTTGATGGTCATTTGTGCTATGAGTGGGGTTGTTATGAAATTCACACCACTTCCCTGTTTCCTTATTTGGATTTGTCATGGTGTTCTAAGTTGACCCTATTTGGCTGTGGCCCCTATTCTGTGGTTCGAGGGCACCTTTCCCTGGCTTCGGATTCATGGATCCAAAGTCTCGCTTCTTCTGCTTAAATTTCTACTCCATCTTGGTGACATAGTGATACACCCTGCAAAGCGAGGTAATTTATAGGAACTAAATTTCCTCCTGAATGTATCTTTGCATACAGCTATGGTACTTGAGCACCAAATTTATCTCCGAATATTTAATACCCAACTTTATTCGTAGGGTATTGAACAAATTCGTCAATTTGTGCACATATTGATCCCTTTGCTGCCGAAGCATGGTCCATTGGATTTACTTGGTCCATGGGAAATATTGTTCCTTGATGCCATCTCAGAACAAATTCTAAGTGGGTGCGGCCGAGAACAGAGAGGGTTCCCTCTATTAATTTTTGTGTTGGGAAAAATACTGAGAGGGGGGGTGAATCAGTATTTACTGCATATTCAAAAAATTTTACTTTTTCATTCCTTAAAACCCATACGCTACTTTGCTGAAGACAAGTAGCGTATACACGCGGATATCCTTCATAAAACTCGCGTATACACAGAGATCTAATTATGCCATTAGTTCTTCACTTATATCATTCCATCATTCATTCATTAGATGTTCTATAAACAGTAAACATGTGAAGTAAGAACAGAATAAACCATCACACAAAGCATCACACATGAACACCAGGATTTTTTAGGTGGAAACCCAAGTCGGGAGAAAACCACCGCTGCAGTTGCTCAGCCTTCAATATTTTATTATAGAGAAAACATCTTACAACATATGTGCTGGTGCAGACTCCTACCAGCACGCAGGCACCCACCTGCGCTCGTTTACCAGCCTCTCCCGGAAGGGAGCTCCAACCCCCTGACTCGTTTACCAGCCTCTCCTGGAAGGGAGCTACGACCCCCCGATCTCGTTTACCAGCCTCACCTGGAAGGGAGCTACAACCCCCTGACTGAAGGCTACAACCCTCAGCACCACCTTGGACCACGTTTCATCAATTTTCACACTGGATCCAACAACTTCAATAGAAAACCACTTGCAGGCCACATTTCATCATATTTTCATACTGGACCCTTTCCATACTTTTAAGCACAACCATACATCATCAACAGATACATATCAACACAGATCAGATAGCAGAAACACAGCAGAACAGATCAGATATTTTATACCCCTTGCTTCAGCAAACCCTAGTTTGCATACGCGCTTTCCCTTTACTGATGTCGCGTATATACGCGCTTCCGTCCATACAAACCAGCGTATACCTCAGTGTATATTTTATTGCGCATACGCGCTTTCTCTTCGCTGAAGCCGCATATATACGCGCTTCCTCCGCGGCGAAGTAGCATATAGATCTTCAATCATTACAGAGCAGCATACTTCATCAGATCAGATATTCAGTTCAGATCTACCCTTTTGCTTCAGACAGATGTTCGCCTAGATGCTCGCCTCATCACAGATCTAAGCCTTCCATAATCAGATCTAGCAAATACAAGAGCAATTCATATCTAGATCCCCTTCTTCATCATTGGTGCATCATACATTCAGATTTATCATTCAAGTGTAACCCTTTCCATTCAGATATACTTCAGAGAGAAGTATTCATTCAAGCTCAGACATCTTGCACCCACACTCATGTTTTGCACAATGAATTTCTTCTCCTTATATAGGTTTATCCTTTTCAATACCATGAGCCCCTTTTTCAATACCATGGGCCAAAGCAATACCATGAGCCCAAAACAACCTGGACGGGGTCAATTAGGCGGATCATTACCCAATACAATGGGTCAATACCATGGTGGTTACCCCTGGTTTTGCACTTTTTGAGCGCTTTTTCCCATACGTGACTTGGAACGTTCTTTTCCGCGTGCATACGTGACTTCCCTTAGACAGATCCGCGTATACATAGAGACATACTCTTTTCATCATATTTTGAGCACATTCTGAATTCTTTTCTTCATTGCCTTCTGTACACACTGTAGATACATCATGTTTTCTTCATCAAGAACATATTCTCTCTAGCACAACTTCATCAAGTAAGTTGTCATTATCTTCATCAAGTGGGTTTCCTTTCAAGGACAACACTCAGCATCATATTGTCAACAAAACATCATATCATATCAGATTTACATCATTTACCAAGTCCATCAAGCCAAGGATAACTTCATCAGGTGGTTTGCCATCAAGGACAACACATGTCAACAGTCGCATGTCTTCATCTTCATTCAGTGGGTTGCCATCAAGGACAACACTCTGCATCATATTTCCAACAATCTCCCCCTTTGGACTTGATGGCAACCACGATGGTGTTTGATCATCACAACAGATAGGTACATTAAGAATACAATGACACCATGTCACTCTCCCAAATATTTGACATCATTATCTTTTCTTCATTCAAACACCATGTCACTCTCCCCCTTTGACATCAAGGGCAAAGGGCGGATCAACACCAACATACTCTCCCCTTTTCTCCTCAAGTGGAAGAAACGTTCTGCATATCTGATATGTACTGAAGTGGCCAAGCTCCCCCTGAGTTCATGCTGAATCTTCAAACATATTTTCAATGAAGTACATGACTCTATGAAGTTCCTATCACCAATGACTCATACTTACATCAAATATCCAACCAAGTGGATTTACATATGAGACTCAACTACCCAACCAAGTGGGTTTACAAGTATCGATTCAGCTACCCAACCAAGTGGGTTTACAAATTTGACAAGTCCTTACATGACTGAATAATACAATTTTACATCATGGGTCTCAACCAGACCTTTTCATCAAAGTACAAATATGAATTTTCATAATTAATACCAAAAAGACCTCAAGAGAGATCATATATCAGAACCACCATAATGCCAGCAATGCATTATACTCAGCAAAACTAATGCTCCCCCTGAATTTGTGCAACCAAGCAATCTTTCCAAATGACTAAGGCTCCCCCTTAGTTTGTGCATCCTAAAAACTTCCACCAACAAATCATCAAGGCATCTTCATCAAAGCATTAGAAACAGAATTATGAGAACTAGAACACCACCAGAGATACCAAACAGTATCATAGATACCAAACAGCACTGCAGCTGTGCTGAAGAGAGCTGAACCAACCAAAAATTTCCAGCAACCAAACATACGCGGTTTTCTGTGCAGGAACTCGCGTATATACGCGACTGTGTTTCAGGAAACCCGCGTATCCCAAGACATCTTCTAAATTTCAACCAGATCTGATTCTCTGTGAGGCAAATACAGTGTTCAGCTTCTTTCTGAGACATTTGAATTCTTCCCTGGACTACAGATAGATAGAACGATGTAGTTGTGTCTTCAAGCGTCATCCAACGGTTGTGGCATCAGTACAATAGTAACCAAGCCTTCAGATTCTTTGCAGCATCAATACAATCTTTCCAAGAGAGATTCTCATATCAGAACAACATCTTCACATAGGTGTCAAGAAATCATCCATGTGGTCCAACATCACCATGATCTTCAAGATTTAACATGAAGTAACCATATGTAGGAAAAAGATCTCTCAACCATAGTAACACACTCTCGCATGATTTATTTCTAAATCAAATGACATCCATCTCATCCATGTGAGTACAAAGGATACTTATCAACAACCAGGGCTCAAAAACTCATCATAATAAACCATGTACCAAGTCATCATCATTTGAGCATGAGTATCACAAAAACCAAAGAACAAGCAATCATATTGCCAACAATGCAATCATTAGTATTCAACCTGCATTGCTCCCCTAAACCGTGCTCTTCCTTAGCTTGTGCAATCGAAGCACCTTCAATGACAAGTCATCAAGCAACAATCTCTGCATGATCCGTCCTCATCTCTAAATTATAATACTTTCTATCTCAACAACGAATGCTCTTCATCATAAAGCAACTAGGCTTCATCCATAATCTTCAACACAAGAACCCATGTATCATTTCATTATCATGAGTATAACCGTAATGATGCTAACAAAGGCAATCGTAGTCGATCGATGCTCCCCCGGACCCTCCGCTCCGCATCTTCAGCTATCGATAAATTTTCTTATCATCAATGCATACGTGGCGTGTCGATGGAACTCGCGTGTATACGCGACTTTTGTTTCATATAACCCGGGTATGGAAAGTGAAATATAGAAAATTTCACATCTTCATCTCCTCCCGCAAATTTATCTTCCCGTTCCTCGTCTTTTCTTCACACCGTATGCAATCGTCGTAAATACATACAAACTGTAATAATCAAATTATCCATGAGATTCATCATGCATTGCTCCCCTTGTGACGATACATTACTAAATCTCATAATGTATCCCACATCATTCCCGCAATCAATAAGAAAAGTCAGCTTCATAAGCGGATGACTCGCAGTAGGGTCGAAATTCCCTACGTTTCGATCGGTCCTCCATCTTGAGTTGAGTGTTTTCTTCAAGAAAATCATTGTCTTCTAGAGCATCCACAAAGGTATCCTTTTCTTCTCTAGATTGATTCTTATTCCATCCCCTCCATCTTTTTCCGTATTTGTTTAAACTTTCTATTTGTGTGCTAGAAGTTATCCAATTTCTCATATCTTTTTCAACTCCGCATTCCTTTTCGACATGTCCATACTTGTTACAAGAATAACATCTCATGTGTCCAGAGAAATAAGCATAAGAATCATAATGAGTATTTCTAATCTTTCTCCTTTTACAATCAGTGCTTTATGTCCATACTTGTTACATGAAAAACAATATCCCTTGAAGAAACCGTAGTACCTTTCTATGTAGGAACTCGTTTGATTGAGGGCCGAAATGATCTCGTCTCGCAATTTGCTCTGCAACATGCCCATAATTATGACATTTAAAGCATTCAACGTTTTTGAATGAATTCCTTTGAGAATTCATGATTTTTTGGTTGATCTTTTGACTCTTTCAACACTTCGAGGTTTTACATTGAATTCCTCCTCAATTTTTTAGCACTTCCTTGTGAGCTAGATTCTCCTTTAACGCTTCATGGAAACCAAGACCAAGTTTGATAGCAGGAGACCTTTGATTACTCGTAATATTTTCCAAAATGTTAGTACTATCATGAAACCTCAAAAGTTTAACCTTTTCTTCTAATTTACCTTTGAGAATATTTACCTCAACCTCCAAGGCTTGACATTGCTTTGTCATGCTTTCTTCTTTTTCTTCTTCCATCTTCAACTTGATCCTTCGCATTTAGAATCTCTTCTTTCAACCATTCTTCGTTTCCTTCCACATGTTTGTTGCAGCTCTTCATTCTTCTTATTTGATTTTTCCCGCATCTTCTTTGAGAGAGATGATTTCGCTTCAAGGCCTTCCTTTTCAAATGACAGAGGTTCTTCATTCTTCTTATTTGATGCTTCAAGATCTGTTTGTAGAAAGATGATTGCAGCTTTCAAGTCCTTCATTCTTCTTGCTTGATTTTTTCGAGATCTCGCATTTAGATCGTTGAGTTCGCTTCTAGTTCTTTAATACGATTTTGATACTTGTCCACTCGACCATTCAGCATTTCTATTTGTTCTTTCATTTGAGAGATCATCTCTTTGTTGATAGAATCTTTCTTATCAATTGCTCTTTGTTGTTCTTCATCTTTGATCTTGAGAGCTTTCTCTATTTCCAAAACACTACTTTCACAAACTTCATTATTGTTTGTACCACCAAGATCATGCAAAGGATGACCCCAATCACTATCTCGATTCATCTTCTTCAATTTTCTCGAGATATCTCCTTGCTTTCGAGTAGCCTTCTTCTTTTTTCTTCTTTTCCATGAGCACTTGTAGAGCTTCATCGAATCTGTTTCATCTTCTTCAATTTTTGCTATACATGATTTCCGAGGTATCTCCTTTCCTTGAGTAACCTTCTTCTTTTGCTTCTTTGCCATGAGTACTTTCGGATCATGGTCGAATCTTCTTCATCTTCACTGACACTTCATCATCATCTTCTTTTGCATAATAACTCTTTCTCTTTTCAAATTCTTTACCATGATTTTCTCTATAAGGACATTTAGCAACATAATGACCAACTTTTTCCACACTCAAAACATTTGAAGGGAAGCTTACCTTCGAATCTTCCAAGTACCTAGTTGGAGCTTTCTCAATGAAATTCGCTTCTTCTTCATCGGATATATAGTCTGATTCTTTGAAAACTTCCTTTTCCCTTCCTTTGTAGATGCCTTAAAAGTAGCTTCTCTTATTTGAGAAGTACCTCCTTGTCTCATTTCAAAAGCGATATGTATCACCATGTAATTGAACAATAGTGAGCGTTGCGAATCTTGCCTTTCTTCAATAGTCGAAACTTTAGAGTCAAATTTTGAAGTCAAGGATCTTAAGACCTTTTCCACCCGTAGTAGTATCGCTATGGTTTCACCCAAATTTCTCATTCGATTTACAATATCATCCGATTTGAAGAAAGAAACCGGCAACACTCTCATCACTATGCATCTTCAAATTTTCATATTCAATTCTAAGAGTTTGAGTTTTTCACTTTTTACCTTTGTATCTCCTTCATAGCTCGTAATGATTTTGTCCCATATTTCTTTTTCCCGAATGTAGCCGCATCACCTTAACAAATTCAGATTCAGACATGCTTCCTAACAAGACATTCATCGCTTTTGGCATTGATTTCATACTTCTTCCTTTCAGCGCATCGTAGGAATACTTCATTGGTATTGATAACCTTCTTCCATCGATTGCCCATACATCTCGCACCAAGACTTTGCAGATATGCTTTTGTTCGTACCTTCCGTAATATCGATTGCTTCCATTGAATAGAGGTGGCTTTATAGACATCACTCCTTCTTGACTTCCCATTGCGACGGATCTCCTTCAAGCGATCAAGCTTCGCACAAGGACCTCCCTCCGATACCAATTGTTGGGAAAAATACCGAGAGTGAATCACAGTATTTACTCAGTATATTCAAAATTTTTTTACTTTTTCATTCCTTAAAAACCCATACGCTACTTTGTCGAAGACAAGTAGCGTATACACGCGGATATCCTTCATAAAACTGCGTATACACAAGAGATATAATTATGCCATTACTTCTTCACTTATATCATTCCATCATTCATTCATTAGATGTTCTATAAACAATAAACATGTGCAAGTAAGAACATGTAATAAACCATCACACAAAGCATCACACATGAACACTAGGATTTTTAGGTGGAAAACCCAAGTCTGAGAGAAAACCACCGTGCAGCTTGCTCACATCCTTCAATATTTTATTATAGAGAAAACATCTTACAACATACAGTGTCGGGCGCAGATTGACCAACACGCTGAGCACCACACCTCGCGTCGTTTACCAGCCTTCTCCTAGAAGGGAGCTCCAACCCCCCGACTCATTTACCACGCCCTCTCCCGGAAGGGAGCTACGACCGATCTCGTTTACCAACCCTCACCCGGAAGGGAGCTACGACCCCCCGACCGAAGGCTACAACCCTCAAGCACCTCTATGGACCACGCTTTCATCAATTTTCACACTGGATCCAACAACTTCAATAGAACACCACTTGTAGCCACATTTCATCATATTTTCAGACCTGACTCTTTCCATACTTTTTAAGCACAAACATACATCACCAATAGATACTTATCAACACGCATCGTGTAGATAAAGATACATCGTAATCAGTATCGATATTTCATACCCCTCGCTTCAAGAAACCCTAGTTTGCATACGCGTTTTCCTTCATCGATGTCGCAGATATACGCTTCCGTCCACACAAACCAGCCGTATACATTCAGTATGTATTTCATTGTGCATACGCGCTTTCTTCAGATGCTGCACGTATATACGCGCTTCCTCCGCGGCTAAGTAGCGCATAGATCTTCAATCATTACGAGCAAGATACTTCTTCGTATCAAATATTCAGCCTCAGTATTTACCTTTTTACTTCGCATGTATGTTCGCCTAGATGTTCGCCTCATCACAGATCTAAGCCTTCCATAAGCGCATCTAGTAGATACAAGTACATTTCAGATCTAGATCCCCTTCTTCATCATTGGTGCATCATACAAACGATTTATCTTCAAGTGTAACCCTTTCCATTCAGCATCTACTTCAGAGAGAAGTATTCATTCAAGTCTCGATATCTTGCACCCACACTCATGTTTTGCACAATGAATTTCTTCTCCTTATATAGGTTTATCCTTTTCAATACCATGAGCCCCTTTTTTCAATATCATGGGCCAAACCAATACCATGAGCCCAAAACTACCCGGATTTCGGGGTCAATTAGCGGATCATTACCCAATACAATGGGTCAATACCATGGTGGTTACCCTTGGTTTTGCACTTTTTGAGCGCTTTTGCCCATACGCTGACTTGGAACGTTCTTTTTCGCATGCATACGCTACTTCCCTTAGACGGATCCGCATATACATAGAGACATACTCTTTTCATCATACTTTGAGCACATTTTGAATTCCTTTCTTCATTGCCTTCGTTCACATCGTAGATACGTCGATTTCCTTCATCAAGGACATATTCTATCAAGCACAACTTCATCAAGTAAGTTGTCATTATCTTCATCAAGTGGGTTGCCTTTCAAGGACAACACTCAGCATCATATTGTCAAAAAACATTATATCATATCAGATTTACATCATTTACTAAGTCCATCAAGCCAAGGATAACTTCATCGTGTGGTTTGCCATCAAGGACAACACATGTCAGCGATCGCATGTCTTCATCTTCATTTAGTGGGTTGCCATCAAGGATAACACTCGCATCATATTTCCAACATTTTGCTCACAAGAGGTTTCCGACCGCCTCTTGACATGGGGGGGTGGCTTTGAGGAGTGCAATAATAATATTTTCTCGATCGGAGAAATCATGGACCAAGAAATACCCTTCCAGAAAATTCAACCATCTATCTATGACTTCTGCATCAATCTGGACTTCAAATACATGAATTTCAATGTTTACCTGTACCTTGAAGGGAGTGGCACCTCCATAGGGGTTGTTGGATGTAGCTATGTTGCAGGTGGGTAACCATTGAACGATCTGAGCAAAGTATCCATCATCGCATTCTTTTGTTTCTCGAGGGCCTCCTCGAGCAATATTTTGACAGGATCTCCTACTCCCTCATCTTTCTTTTCTTCTTCCATGGGAGATCGTCAGGGTTTGCGAGGCTAATCTTGCAAGGGTTCAACCAGATCGAGCCCTAAATCCTTATACCCTAACATTGTTGGGGAAATGCAAAGAAAAATAGAGAAAGAGCATACCGCTCTGATACCATTGATCTAGTTTATGCAGGAACACAATAAAATACAAAAATAGACATAAACACAGAGATGTAGCAGAAATAATAGTTCATATCATTGATATAAAATAACATAAATATTCTTACAGACATAACGGAAATAAAATATCTAGGGCTTTGGTAGCTTATCTCTGAGAAGACATGTGGCCGCAGCAGGCCTCTGAACTGTGTTAAAATCAGGTTCAAAGGCATGTTTATTATTGAGAACCAATAGAAAACGATAAACATCCAAAAACCTAATCGTAGGAGATGAAGCGCCAAAATTTTGGGCCTCGTTTGGGTAAATTTGTACATCAATGTTCTTAGGGACATAACTTTGGCATACGATATTTGTTTGATGCGCTAAATACCTCGTTAGAAAGATCTATTTGAGGAATACAAATTTTCAGTGAGCAACATCGTTCCATGGACCCATGTTGCTCTCGGGTTTCCAAGAAAATGTCGTATACGACCTCAAAATGGCTCCAGCAGTTCAGGACCCAAAAAACCGCTAAAAATAGTAAGTTGTGCTGAAACTGAAAAAATGAAAGGACTGATAGTGAGGGTTCAAATGGAATAGTTGGGTGGCCACCAATATCCACCTAGATCAAACACTTGCTAGTTGGTTGTTGACTGATAAAACACCTTGCTGTACCAAATCGATCCCTCGATGCTTGGAAAACTAACTGATGGCCTTCCCACTGAGAATCATGTTCCTTCTTTGCAAAAACATGCATTCGATGCAAGCTTCTCCTTGGAAATCACTTTTTCAAGTTAAGAACATCTGAGTGAACTACAAAAATGAGTTCCAACATAAGTAATCACAAGAAAATATTCGCCAATCCACGGGTCCAAATTCCACATCTGGAAGAATGTATTCGCCAACTCTTTCGCTTCTTGTCTTCAACAGATCAAATGGTCTACAATGACTATTTTTTTCGCTGCAATATTTTTGGCATGTTAGCCCTCTTGTCCATCATCCTCCAGTTTTGACATGTTGCTCAAGCCATGATTTGGGAATGAAGGCTAATCATGAGCCTTTTGCTCAAGAGTAACCTGCCCAAAATCTTGGGACATCTTGTCACAAACACAACCATCAAAATGAAAAACACATCATTCAAGAAACATAACTTGACGACATATCCTTTTTCTCCTTCAAAGAAACAAATGTCACATCATGTTAATATCACCATGTACTCTTACATCTCGATGTAAAAACCATCGACCAAACACAAGTCCACAAAACATTCATCTTCAAAAAATTGACTCTCAAGTCAAGCAAAAGCATGTGAAAATTTCCATATTTGTTGTATCTAAGTGAAGTCAACATAACTCTACTTTTCAAACACCTTCCTGGCGTAAACATGCAACATGCATTCAATTGAAAAATAAATGCATCAAATAGGCAAGATTTGCATCAATCATCAAAAGACATGCAAGCCCTTAATTGGATAAGAAATATAACCACCTCTTACCAAACCAGTTTAATAGCACTTCTTTCAAATACACTTCATCATGTGAATCATCCTAACCCACATCAATTATAGAATCCTCTTTTCCATTCTTTTCAAGATCTCTCTCCACCTTCTTCAAATTTCATGAATAACTTGTTGGATACAAAGTCCAACACTTGTCTACAAGATGACCCTACTTATGCAATGAGTTCAAAACCATTGCATCTTCTTTTCAACATATTTTTCTTTGTCCAATGGAACTTTGGTATTTTTTCCTCCTTTGTTTTGAAATATTCCTATGCGTGGCTATCTTCTTCCAACATCTTAAAACAACATGGTTATTCAAACTACAAAAATAACATGTATACAAATATTATGTGGAGATTTACCATGTTTATCATAATCAAAATTAACTTGATTAAAAGAAGATCTATAACTTGAAAATTCGCCTGTGTTGCCTTCATGAGGAGATGAATTTGATGAGGTAGTGGCTCTCTTTGGAATACCAACAATGGCTTCAATGAATTTATAGCTTTCAACATTTTCTTGTTTGACATTCTCATTAGTTGAATGCTTATGAGCGTCTTCTTGCAAAATTGGTATAAAAATTTTGCATTCCTCATGAACACAATATTCACAAGCTTGAGGTAATGAACATGTAATTAATTTCCTTCTTGGAACACCTTCATGTGCCTCCTTGGTTTTGGAGCATTCTCCATCATCTTGTACATAACCAAGACCCATATATGTATGCCTTTCCTCAAAAACAATTGGCTCAACTATGCCTTGTGCATGTTTTCCTAACCCTTTCTCTTCATAGCCCATATTCATCGATAATTTGGACCCTATTCCTCTAGTATGTATTTCAAAAGCACCTACACATTCATCTTGATAAGAAATTGAAGATAAAATTGTTTTGCATACCTGTTTTTCATGCACACACTTGGCTAAAGTTTTTTTAGTATCATGGAGTTGAGTCTCCATCTCATGCAAACTTGCTAGGTTTTCATTTGCAATATGGAGTTGAGTCTCCATCTCATGCATATTTTCAAGAAGGTCTTGGTTCTCTTCCTTTATGGCAGTCAAATGCTCTTGAAGTTTAATTGTCTCCCTCGTATCTTCATACATATCTTGCACCATAGCATTCATGATGTAGATCTTCTTCAACATCTCTTTAGCAAAGATTTTTGCTAAGGAAGATCGAATAGAGACAATGCTTGATGAAGCTGTTGTCACGCTTGTAATGCATTAAATATTATTTTATATGATTTGAGAACTGAGCTCTCAATCTTGACCTTCTCTTCACACATAACCTTGCACAAAGTTAAATTTTCCTTACAAAAATACAAAACCAATAGATAATTCTTCTAGCTAACCTTGGCTAAAATGAGCTAAACTGTGCTCTGATACCAACTTGATCTAAATATGGGAAAACTACTTTTGTTCTGCTAGTTCCCTCATTAGTATTAAAATAATGTGTTTAGTATCATCTCAAATTAGCCACTTATATGAGGGCTTAAGTGTCAATTTTAATGTATTTTATGAGAAATTCATTAAGTAAAATAGATGTTAAAAATACATGTATAACAAGTAAATTTCATAGAAATAAAACAAAGAAAACACACTACACAATAAATGATAGCGGAGTTCACCCCCCCTTGGCTACATCTCCATGGAATTGCTTCAATTGGCTAAGCTTTCTTTGGATTAATGTTCAATTATTTGATTACATGCACCTATATTGCTCCAATGGATTTTCAATATTCTCCACTAAATTCAAAGACCCAAAAACCTTAAAATAGACTCTTGAAGCTCTGAAAATGGCCTTCAACTAATCTAGGCATGACCTCCTCTCCTAGTGGCCCTTGGCTTCTTTAATCTTCAAAGTGGGAAAATCACTTATGTAAGTGGTCCAATGCCTCTAAAACTAGCATCATCATCATCAAAGCATCAAAATAATTTAGGAATGACTATTTTTTTTCCAAAATTGGTTGAAATATGCCAAAGTTATGGATTCCTCAATATTTCCTAGAAAAACTCCACTAAAACTGGAAAACTACAGTTAGCACCACTAAATGTGGAGAAGGCACCAAAAATAGTGGATTAGCCAACGCCTCCGCCAATTTAATTGTGAATTTAATTAAATTTAAACCATGATTAATGGATGGTTAGCGCTCTCAATGGAATTAAAAAAATTATGTTTTGAAAATCTGATTAGTGTCTTAATCGGGGATTAGGGATAATTAATCATGTTTAATTTTTAAACCTACTGTTAGCATTTGAGGCACTCTGCTCTTGGTTCTAGGGCATGGTCCTATGCCATCATGGGCTGGCCCCTTTTAACTCTTCCCAGACCTTTGAAATAATTCAAATATATATATTGCGCTATATATATTTTAAGTTCTGATGAGACGTCTAATGGTATTGCGTTGTGTTGGTGTGGGAGAGGTCGCGGGTTCAGCCCCAAACTCCGCCCTTAAGGTTGTACTAAAATTTTGTGAACACATATAAATTCGGATTTTGACACACTTAACCAAATTCGGCCTTGGAGAGGTGGGGGGGGAGGGGAGGGCACTTGGCAGCGTCTGGGCTTGCCATGTGTCAACACCTAACTGGCTCTCCATAAACCAATGAAATTGCATCATGTGCCTAGAAATTCGAGCGAGTAAAAAATTGACAAGTGTCATCACCTCATTGGCCTTTAAAAACACAAAATTTTACCTTTGACACTATATGACCATTTTCTTTTTAAATTTTCCTATTTGGCACGATGAACAATAGGGTCTATCTTCCCCATACATAGTACGTTTTGAGTGAAAAGAAGTGCGTCAAATTCCTGGCAATGAGCCCTATCCGGTCATTCTAGTTTTGCTGCGATTTTGAGCACTTTGAAGTTTAAAAAAAAAATTCCCTTAATCCAGATTCCAATTATGAGGGCTGAACACCCTCATGCGCATTTAATAATAAAATTAGACGTCTAATGGTTTTCACCCTATGGGGTTTCCAGGGTATATCAGCGTCTAATGATGTGGTTCATTTTTTCACCTTCATGATGTGATGTTTATATTATCAAGTAGGTGATTTACTAATTGAGTTAAAATGATCATGGAATCAATGCATAGTTAGAGTTAGAAATTTAAGTTAATATGCTACAACAAGGACAATTAATGGTTGTGTAACTCACTATGATTTTACTAAATATTTATGTAGGTGATGATGATGGTTATTGTAATGGTCAATAAGTAAATATAAAAAGTAATTTAGAAAGTTACACATTGGTAAATGTTTAAAAAATATTCCTAACTCCATGCATTTTCCTACGAGGTTAGAGGGGTACATGACATATAATTTACCTAATCTAAATATTTTAAAGTTTTTTCAAAATATTAAATCATTTTAGATAATCGAAAACACATTTTAAGTTATCAAATAACATAATATCACTCACAATTATATTACCCTTTTTTACAAAAAAAAATAAAAATAAAAATAAATAAATAAATACTAATTAGGGAATGCCTACTTTAACCTATTCTAGGGTTTCATCGTTGTAATTGCACATGGTACCTTGGGATTTTAAATTCAATAATCGTTGTAACTGTATAACGCATGATTAAATGGAAAATGTGATGTATCTTTATTAATTTTAACTTGAAATTTATTAGAAGTGTATAATTATTTCATACATATGACCTGAAATGTCTTGGCGTTATCATATTATTTGTAATATGCATGTAGAAAGTGTATTTCGGCTATATTTGCAAATTAAAAATTATTTGTATTATTTGTATTATTTTGTATATATGCCTCGAAATGTTGTCTCCTCTTAATATTTATGCTGATAGGCATTTCTTTTGAATCAATACACCTCTCGTTTTCATCTACGCTTCTTGTCTTTGTCTGACATATGTGCACATATTTTTATGCTAATAGGCATTCTTTCGAATGAGTGCACCTTGCATTTTTGTCTACACTTCTCATCTCTGTCTGACATATCTGCACATATTTTTACACCACGTTTCTGCTCTTCGCTTGACATCTGTAAGCATAATTTTTACGTTAGAGTTCTAGGGCATATTTCCTCTATGCCCTTCGGGTCTCTCTGAATTATTCGTGGAGTCTATGGCAGTGAAAATGGATTTTATGGTGCACGACTGCACGATGAATACCTTGTCGATGGTAGTAAACATCCAAAACTTCCAATACACTTGCCATTTTGAGTCACTACATTTTTCTCCTATCTGCTTGGCATATGTGCGCATAATTTTTACACCATTGTTCCAGGGCACATTTCCTCTATGCCCTTGGGGTCTCTCTGAATTTTGTTTCAATGGGTTGCATTTTCGGAGGAATGGATCCAACACTCTGCGACCAATTTTTACGTCCACAACTGCATGACGAAGACTATCGATTTTTGTCGTGCACCACCACTCACTTCCTAATTCCATGGCACATGATCAACACATTTGTTGTTATGTCTAGTCAGAATAAGTTCATCAGTTTGTATTTTTTTTCTCAATTCCCTTCTTTTATGTTTGTTTCTTAGTTTGAATCATCATCTAACATTTTTCGAAGAAAAATTTGCACTACAAGAGGCCAAGGTCATAATATTAGACACGTAGCCCAGCGAGAGGAGACCAAATAAGGTAGACTAGTCTCAGAAAATCACATTTTGTATGAGTTCAAAACTTTGTGCCATTGTTGAAATTGTTTATTTTTTGTCATATATTATCAAAAAGGAATAGAAGGAAACCAGGAAACCCTTCACCATGCGCCATAAACCCTTAAATTATGATTGGAGTTCATTTAGTGGAATACAATACATTTCTACTATGAAATTTTCCCCACTAACATTGCCAAATTTCTCTTTCTTTCTCAATTGAATTTATTTGTATATCGAAAAAAGACATCATGAATGAATTTGGTTTTTATGGACAAAAAAACCGTCTTAATATTTCTGTATTTTTCGTTCTAGTGGGTTTATGTGCAATTGGGGGAAAGCATCAGGGTTCAATTGGAGTTCTATGAATTCAAATAAAACACCGAGAGAAAAAGAAATAACGTTATATCCATTTTTTCCATCAATTTATGTTGTTTTCTATTATAAATAAGCGACAAAATAAAATAGAGATAGACGATTAATTGAAACTTTCATTGGTTATAAATCTTGAGAAATAATTCATCCCATAGTAGGATTCATTATTGAGTGAAATTTGAATTTTTTGATTGTTTTAATCCTCTATCCCGAGCTTTCATTCAGGAAAAGTGGCCCAACACAAGAATGACTCTTGAAAATAGAGGGTCATCTATATAGTGCTCCTTATGGTTTTTGTTTGGTTTATTTGAGGAAATTTAATTTAAATATTATGTGGATCAAGCAAAGGCTATAAATGATGAGCTCGATGTCCAAAATCGTCTTTCTAGTATAAAGTATGTCTTTTTCAAGGGCTTAGTTTTCAAATTTTCCTCGTAATTATCAAATTTTTACGAACTCTGTTGTTTCCATTTGCATTTTTTTTTCTTGTATGCC
Organism: Pinus albicaulis; assembly: GCA_034641835.2. NCBI lineage: Eukaryota > Viridiplantae > Streptophyta > Pinopsida > Pinales > Pinaceae > Pinus > Pinus albicaulis. The sequence continues at coordinate 274,733,304 of CM076573.1, forward strand.
ATAATTTATGTTGCATTTTGAAAATCCCTTTTATGGACTTTGTTAATCAAAGGCTTAATTCTTATTACAAAAATTCATTATTCTAATTAAAAAATTATTTTTTTGGTAGGGGTAATTTAATGGCCTTTTTATTCGTTATATTTTACAAACTATGTTTGAAATTATAGAGTTTTGTTGGGGCATAGATAACGTTTTCTGTAGACTACTTAAGGGATTAGCTTTCAAATTTTCAAGGTAACTATCAGTTTTTGAAAAACTATGTTGTTTCAATTTGCGTTTTTGTTTTCTTATATGCCACTTTTTAAGATAATCTCTGTTTTCATTGGAGGAAATGTACAAATAATTAGAAGAAATCTTAAGGGTAATTTGATGGTAAATTTTTCTTGGTTAAAATTTGCAGACTATGTTTTGAAAGTCTATAGTTTTGATGGAACATAGATAAAAAAAATTCCAAACTATGTTTCTAAAGTCGTAGTTTTGTTGTGACATCCATATACTTTGAGGAACTTGTAGTTTTCCTATAAAACCTTGGATGGCTATTTATTTAATCGAAATACAATCAGGAATAAAATGTTGTCATAAACCATGTAGGAAATTTATGTACTTATATTTGAGAAGAGAAATCATGTCCTCAACAAACACATATACTATAGTTTGTATTGGCTACTCCATTATACAACCATTAAGCTTAAAAATTAATGGCTTTATTTTGAACAAAATAATTTTTTTGTTACTGTTTCCTTTGTGTGGGCTCTGTTTTTCCATTTTCCCCTAACATAAAAATTCTAGATTTTCTAGAAAGAACAAATACTGAGGCTAAATCATGTCCTTATATTTATAAATAGAAAATTGTCACTTCGTACAAGAACACATTAATGTATTTTAATCAATTGATTGACAAGCAATATCTAGCTTCGTTTTTAAGATACATTTTCTTCTTGTGGATTTAAACCCATCTTGAATTACAATGAATGTTTTATCATATTTTCTATAAAATTGACAAGTGCTAGATATTAATGGTTCTAATTCATGATTTGTTGCATCCAAAATCGACATTTTTTTTACAAAGGGGTGACTTTTGAATTTTTTTCCACTAATTACATCTATTTTTTTATGTAGGTATCTGTAAATGTACTGAGTTTTTTTATGCAGGTGTCTCTCAATGCGTTGCAGGTATAAGCTCAAACTCACGAAATGGACACCAAATCTTACAACAACTTCATTGTCATTTATTTGTTCTACCAACAACAAAGTGTAATATACAACAACCACTAAATTAGTTATGCTTCTCTTCCCCTACGTAACTCTCCCCACTAGTACTGATTGATTGCAATATTCACTATGCATTTGCAGTTTTAGATCTTGAACCCAAGGATCAGATCTTAGTTATATGCCAACAATATTACAAAAACACATCTCAATTGATTTTTCTGGAATTTGGTTACGAAAAATTTGTGTTTTCAATCTCATAACCCATACATAGATTGATTGTGATGTGGTATTTATGATTGCAGCCCCACATAGCTTGAAAAAGAAACAAAATAAGCCTTCAACCCACATCGTGCACATGGCTGGAATGAAACATCTAAAACCATCAAACCCAAAATTCTCGCACTTAACTTGAATTATTTAAAACCTAGAATTCTAGTACTTAATTTTGTACCGTAATACTCCCCTGATCATAAATTCTTCTAGATGATGGATTTTGATTAATGATTTTTGGGTTACATGAATGAGGGTACTTTGAACAAAACCTGCATCTTGGAATTCCAAGAGTCTTCTTCCTTTGATCAAAAATTTATATTTTAATATACATGAATTTAGTCATTCAGTACTTAGTCCTATAGAAACTAGCTTAATTGGCTTATGCATAATTTCGGCAATGGGTATCTCGAGTAAATAAACTTGGAAAAACTATCATTAGAAAATCATGGAGAAATAATCTCTAATCATTGAAAATTCAAGAAATTTAGTGATAATCATCCAAAAAGTATAAGATGTATTATGGCGACAAGTTATGGGATTATGGTATGAAATGAGTTAAAAGTATAGAAATATAGGCTATGAATAATGGTATTGTATAGTGGAAAAAGGAGAATATTTGAGTCCCAACATACCCCTATGCATGTGGATTCACATGTCCTCATTCAAACAAATCCCTTGCCCATTGAACGGAATATAAGTTATGAATAGTGGTATTTTATGGTGGAAAAATGTATATATTTGAGGCCCAACACTTTTTGCAGTAGAAACTATGGAATATTGATTTGTCTATAAAAAATTTACCTCTACCTGTTTGAGTTTAAAGAGTGTTTAGGTTGGTTTGGATCTTCTAATGTTTTTATCTCTTCTACTTTAATACTACCTCTACCATTGTCACTTCAAATGGATGCCTAGCTTTTGAAGGCATGTTTTAAAGATTCCTTTTCCCTGTTGATTTTTTATTCATGAGATAAAATATATTTGATTACTTTTTATACTATTATATTAGAGAGGTATTTAGATTCTTTGATGGAAATTACAACCATTTCAAATTTAATAGGTAGTCTTCTATGAAAAGTTTCAAGAATTTTTTAACCCTCAATCTTATGTCCATGAATATTGAATTTCTTAGTAACTACCTTCGTTGTGGTCATAAAATAATTGATGTTCTTTTCCTCTTTCATCTTTAAGGTTTCAAAATATATCTATAGGGTTTGAAGCTATCATGTTGTCAATTTTTCATTACCCTGATATATGCTAATTATAAGATATTCCATGATTTCCTTACACTTGATGCTCCTATATATGTTGGGAAAAATCTAGTCATCCCCTAAATTTTGGATCCAAAACTTGGCCATGTTCCTCCTTTCCCTCATTTATGCAAGTTGAATTCTCTGAATGGTTTGTAGTGTTACTTGATAAAGCTCTAGGAACCCATTTTCCATCAATTCCCAACATTTCTTCATCCTAAAAAACTAGATGTCATAGTTAGTTCTTGCCAATAAAAATTGGTCCTATTGCTCTAAATTACTTATAAAATCAATTTAAAAGTTTCCCAATACACAAACAAATCATCTCAAATATTATTTTAAAAAACTTAAAAATTCACACGTCTTAAAATTTGATTATATTAAAAAAAATCTTAAATTAAAATTATATTCTGAGAAAAATAATATTTATAATATGGCAATTTAGATGTGAAGATCCAATGCAAATTATTGATTTGGAAAACCAAAAAAAAAATTAATAGCACACCTTAGAGAAAACTTATTTAAAAAAATCAAAAAACTAGTACATAGTTTTGTAAGAAAAAAATATATATGTGAATAGGTTTATACCCAATTAATACCTTTCTCCCTCTGACTTAAATAGTGAATCGTGATGGCTCTAGAATCTCAAGAAAGTATCCTTATTATTCCCTGCCTTCTGCAGGACTATAGCGATCGATAGATCAATGACGACTATTAATTCATTCGTTGGCTAATTTTTTTTTAGCATTATTATTCTGATAATCAAAGTTTTACAATGGAAATTTTGGTCTTTCTAAATTTTAATGAAATTTTTTTGATGGAAAAAAAACGATCTCTTATTGCAGAATATGCAGAATATCAAAGAGTTTGACTTATATGAAAAGTTTCCCATCTCCTCACCACAATGGAATTTTTCATCCTTCTAAATTTTAACGAAAGTTTTTGGAAGGAAAAAAAAGACCTCTTATTGTAGAATATCAAAGAGTTTAAGTTTTATGCAAAGTTTACCATCCCCTCACTACCAACTGTATAGTTGCCACCTACTATCTAGAAGTTTCCACCTTTCAGGTGCTAACTACCACCACCTCTCAATTTGTGGCTACTACTGCCTCTCAATTTGTGGCCACCTGCCACAAAACATATCATGAAATTAGTCTTAACGCCTCTCAATTGGTGGCCATGTGCCATGAAATTAGTCTTAACGACATAACATGAAATTCATGAAATTAATCTTACCACACCAACCAGATATACCCTTCATCACTCAAAATTCGTAGAATTCATATGGCATATGCAGGCAAGCTCCATAGATAAGGTAGTCATCCTTCTCAAGCCTCAGTCCAGTAAGCAGAGCTCGATAGATAGGTAGTCATCCTTCTCAGGCCTCAGTCCAGTAGCAGCAAGGACTCCTTCTCAGGCCTCAGTCCAGTAGCAGCAAGGACTTGCTTAAATAGAAAATTGTTGAGAAAAAAAGGTGTAAGATTTTGCACGTGGTGCTCGAAAGAAAGGCTGTGAGCTTTTGCAAGTAAGAAAAGTAAATAAGAAGAAATATTTTGCAGGTAACAAAAGCCACTAAGAATAAATGATGAATAAAGGATGAATGGGTGTAAGTTTTTGTAAGTGATAAAAAGAGAATCTTACAAAAAGAGAATCTTTGCAGTCCTATTCACCGAGGAATCCCAAACATAGTAAGAAAGCTCCAACTTTTATATCTCATGTATAACCATTATGTATTACCATTGCTATATCTACTTAACAAGAGTAATGCAAGTAGTGGGTCATAACGTACAAGCTAATATAATCATTACTATTACAACATTACATAACATTCCATCATTAGAGCTTAACACTTGGTTGAAAAATATGAATTTATGTTTTGAAGAATATGAATTTCTGTTTTGAGCACAAAATTTCTGTTTTGAGCTGTGGAATTTTTCTGGTAACGAGACCATCTTTCTTCTTAAAAATTTTCCCTCTTGAATTGCCTATAGCTTTTTCTTTGCCCTCTTCCCTTCCCTGTAGTTTTTTCTTTCCCTCTTCCCTTGTCTGTAGCTTTTTCTTTGGGGCAGACATTATAATACTTTATCACTGACACTGCTATTTATTTTTTAGTGGATGATAGTAGACTTGGCATTCTTGGCCTACAATATGAGTCACTTTTTCTTTGGGGCAAATACTTTAAAGCTTTAGCACTCACACTGCTTTTTCTTTTTTTTGTGGATGGCTCTAAATTGTCAGTGGTCTTGGACTTCTTGGCCTCCAATATGAGTAGTGATTTCCTATCACATTTGGTGGGGTATTAAAGCCCTTGGCAAACATCAAATAACTTAACCCAACCATTCAAATAACTTAACCCGACCATCAAATATTGTGAATAGTCCAACATTAAAGCCTTTTACCTCGTAGTGTGTTTCCAAAAGTTACAACATTAGAGTGAAGAGTTTTCCCTGAAATCACTCACCTGTTGCTTGGGTTCATGGTAGAAATTTGTGTCCCCTCACCCTACCGCATGAGTGTAAAAATTACACACCTCTACCCATCAACAGAGGTAGATAAGATAGACATAATAGTGTTGATGTATAAAAGGTGTATTTTTAACTTCTATTTATCTCACATTAATTATCAATCCAGGTACGATTTTTTATTTCAAGAGTGTACTTAGTCTAAGGCTGCGATTCAATCTAAGAGTAATGCTTTCCAATATATCATACAGTGTTATAAATACGAGAGTAAACAGATGCTTGGAAATGAAATCTAACTACAATGACATGAGATTAAATGCTCTAAAATCCGATCATTCACTCAGCAATCATCAGTCAAGGATGCAATAGCAATAACTCTTTCCTTTGGAAACTGATGTAAATGAAATCAAATAAGAACAAGACAATCAATCTGAGAACGTAAGCAGCAATAACCAATGTCCTTTACAGTTGATGATCTTACACTCCACACTAAAGCAATTAAATGGAAACTGAACTAAATCACTAATGCTGCTAATGAAAGTAAACTAGGCAAGCTCTCAAAAGCAAAACCAAACTCTTTGCAGGTATGAAATAAACTGTAAACTAATTAACTGAAATGAACAATAGATCTATTTTACTGGAATTGAACAATAATAGAAATGAACAAAAAAATCTATCTAATGGAATTGAACAACAAATTCTATTGAACAACAAACTCTATCTAATGGATTTGAATAGAAAATTATATTGAACAACAATCCGAAATGAACAGCTATCAAAACGGAACAACAAATGGAATGGAACAAAAACTGGAATGGAACAGCAGATGCTAAAGAACGAAGCTCTGTTAAAGCATATCACGATAAGTTATACAGGGATCAAGATTCTTGGTAAATTGGAAAGGAACGACAATGCAATTCAACAATGCAACACACCAAGATTATAAAGCAATAAAACAGTAAACTATTAAACTTGAAACTGTAATGAAAATGAATGCAAACCGTCACACAACTATAATATAAAGATAATAATACAAAAGAGCAAGTGGATCCACTAGGGCCGGGCCCTTAGTTGCTAGGGAAACATCGCTGAGCTACTCCAGAGTCAAGTTATGGAACGACAACTAAATCATGTATTAATCATGCGTAACAGCGTTTACAAACAGTCGCTCTCTAGTTGAATCATGAGAGTCAATGAAATTATAGAATTACAAAAGAATTTTCAATGATAATCGTCCTTTTTTATTTCTACAGGCGCTACCTTTTATAACAACTCGGCAGAAAATAGAAGAAACAAAGATAAAATTTGAACAGTGATCCCTGAGGATCGAAAGATCTTGAGGGATTCGCTCTATTTTCCTCTTTTAGCTAATGCTTCGTCTTCTTGTGTTGTAGCCGTGTTGTTCCTTTCCTTTCTTTAACTATGCGTTCTAATTTCATCCTTCTTGTCTGGATACGACCCTTTGCTGGCGGAACAACAGTTACTCCTGCTTTAGCTTTTCCTTTCGAATGGTGGTTTTCCACTTCTTTTGTTTCCTATTTAGAATAAAAGACAATCTTTAGCCAATTTCACAATAAACATTAATATTTTCATTTCTATCATAATCCTTCAATATATCATCTTTATAGAATAAAAAGAGTTATGTTTAAAGGAAAAAGATAAATAAATACATGGGAATTCATACCTTTTCCAATGGTCAACAAATAGCACTTTCTTGTTTAACATTGATCTTCGGATGCATGAACCTAACTCCGTTGTTTAACATCGATCTTCGGATACATGCACCTATTTGTTCCAAAGCTAGAGGTTATGGAAAAAGGTGGCCAAAGCTGTAGGAATTTGAATGCTTGTCGTTTTGTTGTATGTGAACACAAATTTATTGTTCACGGCCAATATCCCCCGATTTTCGGTTATGCACATCCAATCCATTGAAATAATTTCAATACACATGTACCCCTGTAACGCTATTAACATCATGGCAAAAGAAGCACAAAGACCAGATACCATTTCACCATCCCTTCACTATATAAAGTTTGTCTTCGCGTCCCTTTGCAAAAACAAAGGAAAGATCGGACCAAGATGGAGACCTATATGCCAAGGATGTTTATAGTTATCTGCTTCTTTTTATCCACTACTTGGAACCTGTGTAGTGCAGCCCACAAGTACGAGAGCATGGAAAATCTGCGTTGGGAAAGTAGCCAAAACTGCCATAGAAATCTCAGCGAAATAGGTTAAAAATGACACCTGATTTCTCACGGTCTTTAGCTTGGTTCTTCACTTTAGTGACGCCGGAAGTGATGCAATTTTGGGCGCCTCAGATGGTAAGTTACATCTGCTTTTTGTTTTTCCTGTAATACTTTATATATGAAGATCATTAAACAACCTTATTTGTTACAAGAATTTATTTGGACGCATATCTTATATCTTTGAAAGCATTTTTTTATAGGAGAGATGAATATCAATGGCTCGTGGCTTCGTGGAGACTATCCAAAATGATTATTCAAGAAGACATGTGATACATGCAAATGGTCCGCCAGTTAGTGTTTTATTCCATGACCTGCCTGTATTTTAAATTATATTTCGTAAAATGTTTTTGTATTTTAAATTATATTTTTTTAAATGTGTTTGTGCGCATATCTTATTAATGTATTTAATATTTCTATTAATATATCTAATATTTTGCTCATACTTCATAGTCAATGAAATTTTACTATGAAAATATGATATTTACCTCACCTTTTTTACTCTGCACTTCAGGAATTTCCTCCAGCTTTTGCACACTATTGCAATATGTATGGCCGGAGCGTCTATTGTCCTTCAACATGCGGGCTGTTTGTACTAGGTTGTAGTTATTGGGCTTGCTTCCTTTGGAAATCTTGGACCTGTTGATGTGCAAAATTTTAATTTTATATGAATTTTGGTTTTTAATATTATACCGAAAAGCATGGCACATGTTGGCTTGTTACTTTGCATGGTTGTGCATTTAAATATAATATTAAAATTACTATTAATATTACAATTACTATTCATATATTACAATGAAGATTCCATTATATTCCTTATATAGTAATAATAAATTTAAAATTTAACACATTAGCTTGAATCTGTATAATCTGCATTTGGCCGTTGTGAAAAATATATGGAGTGTTTTTAGATTATGTATCTTTGCCTGTGTGGAACTGGACGGTATGTTAAAAAAAAATTCTCATCGTTGCAAAAAATATAGTAATTAGTACCCTCTTTAGTCATTATGGGTAGTTAAACTAAGATGTAAGTGAAATTTTATTAGAACTGATCCAAATTCCTAAACACTCATTTTATTAGAACTAGTCCGAATTCATGAACACCCCTTTTATAATTGTTTAGTGTCTACAAACAATCCGTCAGGGACTATGGCTACGTAGTTTCCCTTGTTAAACTCTAATGACCCCATGTGGCTCATCAGGTGGCTCGAGTTTGGCAAGAGAGTGGCTCTCGTAGTCTAGAATCAATAGCTAGAAAATGGCTCCTCTTAGATCTCTTAACTCACATTTTCTAGATTTCCTGATCCTAGATCTATGTTATTTGCTAAGAGGCTTTTAACATATTAAACTATACAAACAAATAGGTATTAAAATGAGATTAGAAAACCCATCGCTGAATTCCCATTATTAGATAGATGTTTTACAATAGATATAAATTTAGTGTCATAAAAATTTGATACTACTAAACACCAATTATAAATTAACTAACAAATTTTCCCCAATAGTAAAAAGACTAAATCAAGAAATTGCCTAACTAACTAACTAATTTCCCAACTCATTTTTTTATTATTTTTATGAATTATATATTATTTTTAAATTTAAATCATTTCTATAAATTTAAATGTCATCCTATTGCTTGTAAACAATTAAGTATAAATAATAAACCTAACAATGATAAAGTGGTCCAGCAATCCAATCTACTTGATTTTATCATACTACTTCCTATCTACATTGAATATTTACCCTGAATGTTATTTAGTTAAATACTAGACTATTACATCCTTGGATATGCCCACTAAGATGCCTATTGATCACTTCGTGGTTGGATTGGACTTTTAAGTAGTCTTCTTTTTCATTAGCTAAGGAAGAGGCTTTCCTTTCCTTTTCCACATAGAGGCATGGCTAACATTTAGCGTTGGGAGAAGACACTGGCCTTCCGAGAGATGGAATAGCCCCTAGGAAAGAAAAGCTAGTTGTCATGTCATAACATTTCAAATTATTTAGCCTATGGTGTTTCATAACCATTTGATGAAATCTTGTCATTTGAGAAATTAGTTTACCAAGTTAAGTCACTTTGTATACACATAAAACCTTGTACTTTGAGAAATTACCTTATCAAGTTAAATCATTTTTATACAAATATAAAATTTTTAACCTTGGATCTTCTTTTATACCGAGAGAATTCGACTGGGCATTTTTTAAATAGGTTTAAGTTTCATCCGTACGTAGTTAATAGAGCTAGGCTTAGCATCCGTAAATTAGTAATTGAGGGAGGGTACTTGTGAAGTTAACTTTCGGCATATTCCGTTCAATCATGTTACTAAAATCCAGCGTAGTGGATGTGGGACAACTGGGACTGGAATCTTTTACCTCCCTCCATGAATTAATATTTGATGGGTGATCCACCGAGAAAAACCAAAAAAATGTTCCATGAAATTGAACTTGTAGATCGCACAGATTGGGGTGGAGAGAATATGAATGGATGATTCATACTTGGCCACCTTCCTTCGTTCAATGTGGCTTTAAAATCGACTTCAGTGGACTTTTCTAGGTGCAGTAAATGAACGTATGTGCATTTTCACGAAATACTCTTGGTTAGTAGTCCTTCCGTAGTTTGAGTCATTGTAACAACAGTGGAGGCTAAGGCTATGTTGGAATTTCTGAATATTCCGAACACACAGGGAGGATAAAATTCTCCTCTACCACAACACAAAGATTCAATATAAATTTTTGAAAGCTGGACAGAGATGGGACAATTTTAGTTTTTCATTAACAAAACACAAACTATTACAAAATAGAGATTCTATCTTCAGAACTAAGTTTTGGTTTACAGTGAATTAGCTACTACAGACGCAGCGTTACAATATTTCCTCTCTGTCTCTCTTTCTGCCTTCGGGCATTACAAAACACATACACAGTTTGTTTGTGCTAAACAACTAACTTAGCAACTATACTATATGGAAACTTTATATATGAGGCGGCGTTTTTTTTTTTATAAATAAAACAAAAATATGAAATAAAATATATTTGCGAAACCCTTCTGTGGGTCCCTGCGGATGCATTCTTCCTTGGGTACAATAAAACATTGTTGTGCTCCCGCACTAATTCTCCACCGTTGATCTCTGTTCAATGTGCGATTGCTTGGTCAACTGTGCAGGCACTCCCTCCTATTAACCTCTGGGTAATTTCGTGCTCCCGTAAACCATTGATCTTAGATCAAAAACACTTGTGCTGTGGATATGTGCGAACCTTAATACACATGCAGACTTCAAACAAAAATTGAACTGCAATGCATTATTTTCGCATAATAAATCGCCCCTACGTCAACGAGATTGAAACCTACGCGAACACATTCTTATTGGCTAGTTGTTGGGGCCCGTGGAACTCAAACAAAACTTAAAGCAAATTCTATAAGAAATTCATGTACCAAAAAGTGAAAGTGACAGTCATGGAAAAAATGAATGCGAAAGAACGCGATTGGTCCACGTGGCCTTCACAGTGGGACCACATCACATCAACACTTCGGTGGAATAATGGTTTGGTAGAATGGACTTGGCTATTGGTGATGAGTGATTGCGCGATGTTGCGATGCTGCAACATGGGGACCACATCGCATCGGTGGTTAAACTTCGGCAGAATGGATTTGCGGATAGCGAAAAGGTGATTTTCGATGTATCGGCGGTGAACTCATTTGGAGTGGTATAAAACACTCGTCCGTTGCGATATGCGATGTGCGATATCACAACATCGCATCGCATCGAGACTTCACATCAACAAGACACTAACACATGCATTCGGCTATTGTGATGTGCGATGGTGGTGGGAACCACATCGCATCCCAAGTTTGGCAATGGATTAAAACTAGTGGGGACCACAAAGAGACTTGGCCCATTCATAAACTTAAAGACTTGGTGCGTTTAATCAAAAAATCATTTGTTTGGTTGGTGAGGGATTTTACGCCTGAAAAGACTTTTCTTTAATAAAACATGTTGTTGTGTGGTTGAACCACGATTCTTCAATGCTCCTCTCCAAAAGCGGCTGCACCCATAAAACTTGAATTCATCCTTACAGCTCCATTAAACTCTGTTAAATGCATAGTGGTGTGCACTCAACCTCTGCTGCCCCTCTTGTTCTCTGTTTCTACCTGCACGGGGTTTGCAGGTGACTTTAATATTTTCAACACTCCCCCTTAAAATCAGTTGCTAGGTTATCTGTCATACCCAAGAATTTTCTCAAATATTCAGAACTCTTTTGGCCCAATGGCTTTGTCAGATTGTCTGCAAATTTCTCTTTTGTTCTATTGTGTTCTAAAATAATTTCTCCATTATTCACCAATTCTCTGATGTAGTGAAACTTTGCATCTATGTGTTTCGTTCTTTTGTGAAACACAAAATGCTTTGACAATGCAATAGCTAAGCTATTGTTACAATAAATCACTGTGCCCTTTACCTATTCTTGACACAAACTCCTCAACATTCTTCTCATCCAAACTGCTTGACATGTTGCTACTATAGCTGCCACATACTCTGTTTCTGCTATAGAAAATGCTACAATAGGCTGTTTCTTAGAAGCCCATGAAATAGATCCTAAACCCATATGAAAAACATAACTAGAAGTGCTTCTCCGGTCATCAATACTTCCAACCCAATCACTGTCAGTATATCCAATCAATTCAAAAAATTTTGAAGTAGTATTCAAAATACCATACCTCTTTGTTCCTTTCACATACCTTAGAATTCCTTTTGCTGCTTGCCAATGTGCTTCTTTTTTCCTTTCCATAAATCTGGAAATCAAACTAACAACATGCATAATATCAGGCCTAGTTGCAGTCAAATACATGAGACTACCAACTATGCTCTTGTACAAGCTAGGATCAAAATCCTTGTTGCTATCATCTTTGCTGAGTTTCAATTCCATTACTGTGGGAGTAATTGCTACCTTGCAATCCTTCATATTAAATCTTTCCAAAACTTCATTTACATATTTATCTTGAGAGATAAAAATCCCATTTTCATTTTGCTCTACTTCTATTCCTAAGAAGTATCTCAGCAATCCCATATCAGTCATTTCAAATTCATCCTTCATTATCGTTTTAAAATTCTCAATGACGTAATCATCATTACCTGTGAATATCACATCATCAACATATAAAACAACTATCAACATTTTACCATCTTTCTCCTTGATGTATAATGTGGGTTCTCCTTCACATTTTTCAAGCCTATTCTCCAGTAGAGAGGAATCTGTCCTACTATACTATTCTCTTGGTGCTTGCTTCAGCCCATAAAAATCTTTCCTCAATCTGCAAACTTTGTGCTCATGGCCTTCTTTCTCATAGCCTAGAAGTTGTTCAACATAAAATTCTTCCATTAAAACTCCATTTAGGAATGTTGATTTTGCATCCATTTGGTAAACTTTCTATTTGTTTTGTGCTGCTATGGATAACACTGCTCTCACTGTTTCCATTCTTGCAACCGGTGCAAAATTTTCTTCATAATCTCTTCCATGTTGTTGCTTATAGCCTTTGACAACAAGTCTGGCCTTGTGTCTTTCAATCTTACCTTCAGCATTGCTTTTAGTCACTTCACTATGATGACTTCCTTGCCATTTGGGAGATCAACAAATTCCCATTTCACTATAATGAATTCCTTGCCATTTGGGAGATCAACCAATTCCCATGTATTGTTTTTCTCTATGGATTTTATTTCTTCATCCATAGCTTCTATCCATTTCTTATCTTTTATAGCTTCCTCAAAATGAATAGGATCATCAACATGATAATATAATGCAAAGAAGGAATTCATACCTTCATTTGTTGTCTCTTGCTCATAGATTTCATTTAGATTTCTGAATCTAGTTCCTCTTTCATTTGGTGTACTTGTGCTTGAAGAAGAACTCAAATCTGCTCCATGTGGTGTGCTTGGATAAGCACTTTCATTTCTTCTAAAGAGTGTTCTCACTCTTGCTTGAGGTGTCCCTTGATGTCCTTGTGTTGGTGAAGGTAGTGCTACCGATGAGTTGTTCCTTTCAACCACATCTTCCTCATCTTCATCATGAGACAAACAACTTTTGACATTGAGTGTTTTCTCAATGCTTCCATCCCATGCTTCTTCTTCAATGAATTGCAAATATTTTCTTATAAAAAATTTCTTTGTGGATGGGTAATACAATCTATATCCCTTGGATTCTTCACAGTATCCAAGGAAAATGCACTTATCCCCCTTACTGTCCAACTTCTTTCTCAGCTGATCTGGAGTGTGTGCATAAGCCACAGACCCAAAAACACTCATGTGAGTGACTCCCTGTTTTCTACCATTCCACACTTATTCTGGAATTTTGTTCATTACTGCTTTTGTTGGGAATCTATTCAAAATATATACCGCACAATTTGTAGCTTCTGTCCAATACTCATTTGGCAAATGTTTTTCCTTCAACATACTTCTCACCATTTCCATGATGGTTTTATTCTTCCTTTCTGCAACACCGTTTTGCTAAGGTGTGTACCTTGTGGTAAAATATTTATGTATGCCATTTTCTCTGCAAAAACGCATGAATTATTTTGAGATATACTCACCTCTTCTGTCAGTTCTAAGGACTTTGATATGTTGCCCACTTTGTTTCTCTACAAGAGCTTTAAAGTGGAAATTTTTTTCAAACACTTCACTTTTATATTTTAAGAAATAAACCCAAAATTTTCTTGTGAAATAGTCAATGAAGGTCAACATGTAATTGTTGCCTGATACTGATGATGTTTGCATCAGTCCACACAAATCTGAATGAATAATTTCTAAGGGTGCTTTTTCCCTTATGCTCTTTCCTGATGGAAAGTTTTTTCTGTGTTGTTTTTCCAAGATGCAACCTTCACATAGGCTGTCTGGTTTCTCAATCAATGGTAGTCCTCTTACCATTCCTTTTTTGTGAAACAAATTTAGACCTCCAAAAATGAGATGTCCAAATTTCAAATTCCATAACCAGTTCTCATCTTTCACTTCCTTTTGAAAGACCTCTTGAGTTACAGCTACTACATTCTTTCTCTTTCCCTTCAAGTCAGTATTGAGCTTGAGTGGAAACATTCTATTGCTGGTCATTTTCACTTCGGCAATAATTTTCTTTCTTGGAGGTATGTCCATTATTGTGCACACATCATTTTTGAAAAATACATTGTAACCTTTGTTAATGAGCTGTCCAACCTCAAAAGATTACATTTCAGTCCAGGAACATAGTATACATCTGGCACAAATTTATGCTCTCCATTTCTTGCACGGATACTTACTCTGCCTTTTCCTTATACAAAGATCTTAGTATCAGTTCCTGTTGTTACTTCAGATTTAACATCTTCATCAAGATTGACAAACATTGCTATGTTTCCAGTCATGTGATTACTGCAGCCTGAATCTAAGAACCATACATCATCCTTCCTATCTTATGCTACATTACATGTTAACAACACATTCTTTGGGTTCTTTTCTTCTCTTGCTACATTAGCATTCTATCTATTATTCATGTCATTTTGATTTTTCCTAAACTCATTAGCATAATTCCCATATTTTTTGCAATAATGACACTACACATTTGATTTGTCATACCTTTGTCCATGAGCATGTTGATGTCCACCTTGCTAGCTGTTTCTTTTTCCTTGGCTTTGATTCTGAATGTTGCTCCTTCCATGTGTATGAGAAGGGTTTTTTCTTCCTCCTTTGTTTTGGCTTCTGCATTTTCCTCTTTCAAAAGGCATTTGGGTCTTGAAGGCATGCTCCAAAGATGGGTTTACTGAACTTCCCAATATTTGTTCACAAGTCATCAGTGATGCATGAAGTTCATCAACTATGAACTTTCAAAGATCCTTTGTCTCTTCAATGGTGGTTGCAATAACATTAAACCTTGAGGGTAGGCTCCTCAATAGTTTCTCCACTATCCTTATTTCTTCAAGTGTTTCTCCATGAGACCTTATTTGGGTGACCATCCCAATCACATATGTGAAGAATGATTCTATGTTATCAGACTCTTTCTTACAGAGAGTTTCAAAATCTCTCCTCGGCAATTGTAGTTTTTTTGTCTTCACTTTCTCCATACCTTGATAGGTTGTCTTAAGAGTATCCCATGCATCCTTGGATCTCTTAGCTGCTTCTATCCTTGGAAACACACTCTCATGTACTGCTTGATAGAAATAGAAGAGGGATTTAGAGTCCTTCTTCCTATTGCTCTTCAATAAATCCTTCTCTGCCTGTGTTAAGGCATTAAAGGCCTCCTCATAAATTGGTTCATCAAAACCATCTTCAAAAAACTCCCATAAATCTTGAGAGGCAAATAGGGCTCTGATGGTAATTTCCCAATAATCATAGTTCTTCCCATTAAATTGTGGGAGCTGAGTATTCCCAATACTCATACTGATGCTTGGTCCAGCCATTACTTATAAACTGAACTATGAACTAAAATTTACTGTGTTTTTTCCTAAAGAAACTGTCTTTCCTTCTTTAAAAGACAAACTCTATCTTTGAGGACTACACTCTTTTAAACAAAACAAGACTCTATTTTTTTTGATAAATACATAGACTTTTGCTGAGCCTTCACTTTGATGGAGAACTGCTGCAACAAATATTTCCTTCAGCTTCTTTGACACCTTCAAAGAGCCTGGACTAGCTTTGATACCATGTTGGAATTTCTAAATATTCCGAACACACAGGGAGAATAAAATTCTCCTCTACCACAACATAGAGATTCAATATAAATTTTTGAATGTTGGACAGAGATGGGACAATTTTTCTTTTTCATTAAAAAAACGCAAAAATTACAAAATAGAGATTCTAACTTCAGAACTAAGTTCTCGTTTATAGTGGATTAGCTACTACAGACGCAACATTACAATATTTCCTCTCTGTCTCTCTTTCTGCCTTCGAGCATTACAAAACACATACACAGTCTGTGTGTGCGAAACAGCTAACTTAACAACTATACTATATGGCGACTTCATATATGGCGCGACGTTTTCTTTTTTAAACATAAAAAAAATTATGAAATATAACATATTTGTGAAACCCTTCTGTGGGTCCCTGTGGTGGCACTCTTTCGCGGGTACAATAAAACTTTGTTGTGCTCCCGCACTAATTCTCCACTGTTGATCTCTGGTCAACATGCGATTGCTTGGTCAACTGCGGAGGAACTCCCTCCTATTAACCTCTGTGTAATTTCATGCTCCCATAAACCGTTGATTTTAGATCAACAGAAGTCGCGCTGTCGATATGTGGGAACCTTAATACACATGCGGACTTGAAACAAAAATTGAATTGCAACGCATTCTTTTCGTGTAAAAAATTTCCCCTACGTCAGCGAGGCTTAAACCTGTCCCAACGCATTTTGATTAGGTAGCTGCTGGGCCCGTGGAACTCAAACAAAACTTAAAGTGGATTCTATAAGAAATTCACGTGCCAAAAGGTGAAAGTGATGTCATGGAAAAAATGAACGCGGAACAACGTGATTGGTCCACGTGGCCTTGACAGTCGGACCACATCGCATCGACGCTTTGGCGGAATAATGGTTTGGTGGAATGGACTTAGCTATTGGCGATGAGCGATTGCGCAATGTTGCGATGCTGCGACGTGTGGACCACATCACATCGGCACGTCGCATCGGCGGTTAAACTTCGGCGGAATGGATTTGCGGATGGCGGAAAGGTGATTTGTGATGTTGTGATGTGCGATGGTGGTAGGGACCACATCGCATCGCACCATCAGTGGTGAACTCATTTGCGGTGGTAAAAAACACTCGTCCGTTACGATATGCGATGTGCGATATCGCAACATCGCAATGCGTCGGGACTTCACATCAACAAGACACTAACACATGCATTTGGCTATTGCGATGTGCGATGGTGGTGGGAATCACATCGCATTGCAAGTTCGGCAATGGATTAAAACTGGTGGAGACCACAAAGAGACTTGGCTCATTCATAAACTTAAAGACTTGGCGCATTTAATCAAAAATTCCTTTGTTTGGTTGGTCAGGGATTTTACGCTCGAAAATACTTTTTTTTAATAAAACTTGTTGTTGTGTGGTTGAACCACGATTCTTCAATGCTCCTCTACAAAAGCGGCTGCGCCCATAAAACTTGAATTCGTCCTTATAGCTCCATTAAACTCTGTTAAATTCACAGTGGTGTGCACTCAACCTCTGCTGCCCCTGTTGTACTCTATTTCTACCTACACAAGGTTTGCAAGTGACTTTAATATTTTCAACAGGCTATTTAAAAAGCCCATCGTTTGCCTTGTTATCCATCCATCAATTACGACATGATTTCATCTCGTTCTCAATGTCGAGTGTTCTTCGATTCATTTCGTCGCATTAGTGAATGAATGGATGCGCTGAAGTGCTTGGAGGAGCTTTGGGCGTTACTGAACTGTCAAACTACCTCGGCTGCTTCTACTAATGGCACTGCTGTGTACATCACATTCATGCGTATTTCACTCTACTTGTATTGCTTTTTTATTTTTATTTTCTCTTGTAGCAGCAAATATATTATTCGTTTTTTTTATAGCTCATTCTAATGGATAATATATAATATATCAGTGTTTCAATTTTAACTAAAATATAATGCTTAAACAATTTACGGGGATACATAGTCCTGTCTAAAATACATATATAACCCGTTTTTAAGTTGAAAAAAAATATACATAATATATCACCTATTTTGTGTTTTGGCCATAAGGCGTTTATCATATGTAGTATTCTAGAGATGGTGAGTCGCTGCTACACTGATTTTTATATTTAAATTGGGCTGGAGATGTTGCTAGTGTCGCTAATTTGATGATTTTTCACATTTTTCAACCAGTTTTAAATTTAATGATTTTCATATTTCTCAACCTATTTTTAAATTTTTTTCTAGTTTTTAAAATTTTTAAATTGTATTTAACAACCGAATCACTCAAGAATAAACAATTTGCTTCTCGAATCACTCAATAATAAACAATCTGCTTGTCAAATTCCATCCTGGTTTTCGGTGTCAATCTACAGCCTACCTCGTTTGATTTTGTTGACTATTTATGTTCATTCGTTGTTGCGTGTTTTTTGGGGTATTTGCGTGAAATTATGAGAAAATTCTTGTTATTTCTTCGAAAATCGAATGGTTCCGAGATCCAAATAAGGAAATGGTGGAAGGAACCGGAGAGAACGAATTTCATTCAATGTGTACTATCTGCGCGTAGGAAAAAAGAAGAAGAGCAAACTGCGGCTAATCAGAGCACAAAGAGAAATTTTGTACGATCTACGTGTTGAATGTAGAATGGAATCAGATTGTTGTTTTCACAATTGTCTGAAGCTTCATGCCATTGATATTGTGTATATATATTACTAGTGGAAAAGCCTGATGTACCCCTTTATTTACCCGGCATCATTTTATACTGAATAATGTTGGAGGAAGACCTAGCAAGATTACATTCGAAATGATGTAATGTCATTCCGCTTAATCTAAGGATGACATCATTATTGTGATGTCATTATTATCAATATTGTGAATGAAAAATGAGTTTCCTTTCAATTCTTTCTCCTTGTTGCCTTAGAAAGTTCACATTGGTTCTTCTAAATATTGACTATTTTCTTAAAAAAATGTAAATATAAAATAAAAGAACTATTTATTTAGTTATTTTTGCTATTACTACAACCAAAAATATTATTATGAAAATAATATTTAATATTGATTTTTGACATGTGGCTAACCTTGAATGTATTAGGATTTGTTAGGATTATGCTTACTTTAGTATATCTTGGATTAGGTTTGTTGATATTGTTGAGAGATTCTCTCAACCTCTCTCTCCAAGATTAGAATCAGTTGGATCTCACTCCAACTATATGTATCTCTTATGTATGTGAGTAATACGATGAATTATTGTGTGTTAGTCCTGTGGAATGGCTGCTCTCTCCAATTTTAATATGGTATCAGAGCCACTACTAGCTTAAATCCCTCACGAGATGGCCAGGTTGATGTGAGAGCCATAAATCGTAATCTTATGTAAATAAGTAGGATTAGTGCATGTGAATGTAGAAAATTATTTTATTTGTTAGAGATTATTGTAATTTGCTCTGAATTTTCTCAATTCAAGTTATTATAGCGCTGCCTACAGTGAAAATGCACGCAGTGTTTGATTCAGGTCTAGAGCTGCTGCAAGGGAATTTTTTGTTGCGTTGGTGCAGTGCGTTGGTGTTGTGTTTTGAATTAGCTGCTACTGGAGAGGTAGGTATATATATATATATATATATATATATATATATATATATATATATATATATATATGCGAAGATAAGGGTTTCACTTGAACCAGAGTTTGAATCACAATGAGAGAAATATTCTGAGCTGTTGCGTGGAAGTTTCAGAACGATTATGATGATTCGAAGGAGGAATTTCAAAGTAATTTCCAGATTGATATAGGTTTGTCTCCATTTTCTAGAATCATCCACTGCACCTGATTTGATCTCGCAGAGCTAGTACCGTGTTTCAAGGGGAAATTGTGGAGTAATTTACATATTTATACAGTGCATGATATTTCCTATTGCCGCCGTTTTGGTATTAATCAAAGTCAACCTTGACTCTGTGGTAACAAAAGCTATTGTCAGAATGAGGAAAAATATTTTCACAAGAGCAGAGAAAAGCCGTGTTACTCAAACTGTAGGGAATCGACCTCTTCCTCAAAACGAAAACAAAAGGTTTCTCAGAATGAAGAAAAAGATTTTTCAGAAGAGCAAAGATTGAAGTGTTGAACAAAGAGCCAGGAAGGTTCACTACCAGCAAAGAAATATTTGTTTTCCTTACTCCACCCATTAATGTTAGGTTATGTGGGCCACCTCTAACGAGTCCATCATGTCTGCGTTTATACTGAACGGAATGTGGTCACCCAGCTGCAATAGGTTCTTTCAAATTACGAGGTAATAGACGTTAATTGTGTTGGCCAAAAGCCAAAGGTAGGTCATTATCACATTAATCATCGACGGTTCAAAATAGCTGAGCTGTAAACAACTACTAGTTAAATATATATATATATATATATATATATATATATATATATATATATATATATATATATATATATATATATGCGAAGATAAGGGTTTCACTTGAACCAGAGTTCGAATCACAATGAGAGAAATATTCCGAGCTGTTGCGTGGAAGTTTCAGAATGATTACGATGATTCGAAGGAGGAATTTTGGAGTAATTTCCAGATTGATATAGGTTTGTCTCCATTTTCTAGAATCATCCTCTGCACCTGATTTGATCTCGCAGACCTAGTACCGTGTTTCAAGGGGAAATTGCGGAGTAATTTACATATTTATACAGTGCATGATATTTCCTGTTGCCACCGTTTTGGTATTAATCAAATTCAAGCTTGACTCTGTGGGAACAAAAGCTATTCTCAGAATGAGGAAAAATATTTTCACAAGAGCAGAGAAAATCCGTGTCACTCAAACTGTAGGGAATCGACCTCTTCCTCAAAACGAAAACAAAAGGTTTCTCAGAATGAAGAAAAATATTTTTCAAAAGAGCAGAGATTGAAGTGCTGAACAAAGAGCCAGGAAGGTCCACTGCCAGCAAAGAAATATTCATTTTCCTTACTCCACCCGTCAATGTTAGGTTATGTGGGCCACATCTAACGGGTCCATCATGTCCGTGTTTCTACTGAACGACATGTGGTCGCCCCAACTGCAATAGGTTCTTTCAAATTATGAGGTAATAGCCATTAATAGTGTTGGCCAAAAGCCAAAGGTAGGTCATTATCATATTAATCATCGACGGTTCAAACTAGCTGAGCTGTAAACAACTACTAATTACCGAGAAATTAGGGTCACCAGAGGAGAATGGATTTCATAAACTACAAGTTTATGGAGGTGAATGGTAGCTACAGATCAGTGTTTGAAGTTCATTGTTTTTGTGGAGTGTGTAGCTTGTTCATATGTAGAATTATAAAACTTTTTGTGAGATTTGTGTAGTTCAGAACCAATTATTGAACAATTTGGCATTATTTAAATTAGTCGTTCTCGACGTTATTCAGTGCCAAGAGAAAAATTGACTAATTTGATTGTGTGAATTTGTTATATGTTGATCGGTCTTGTTGTGCTTCGGGCTTCAAGAGCGTCAAATACAGGTTACAGTGTGAGATCTATTTGTGTAAAGGTCACTTTGTAGGATTGATCGTTGATCATATTCTGTACCTAGAATATTTTCCTATAGACTGTTGAAATTTATTCTTTGGGGTTATTTCACAGATGAAAATATTTCCATAGGGTAGTTCAGTGTCGAGACTCTTCTTCGGGGGTGTCAGGAATCTTTAATCTTACAAATTCAGCATTGACGGTCAGAAGCAGGTGTACTTTAAATGGGTTGAAAGATAAGCTCGAAGATGTGGAGAAAGAAAGAGCGAAGTCTAGAAGACTGCACAGTGGGTAGAGTTGCTGATGAAGACCAGATCAGACAAAGCGACGAAAGTTCAAAGTGTTGTCATTCTTTTGTAATTGTGATTAAGTATTATATGTTTTGTAAAGTAAGCATTAAGGGAGGGTATTAGGATTTGTTAGGATTGTGCTTACTTTAGTATATCTTGGATTGGGTTTGTTGAGGTTGTTGAGAGATTCTCTCAACCTCTCTCTCCAAGATTAGAATCAGTTGGATCTCACTCCAACTATATGTATCTCTTGTGTATGTGAGTAATACGATGAATTATTGTGTGTTATTCCTGGGGAATGGCTACTCTCTCCAATTTTAATAGAATGTAATGAATATAATGAATCACATCACATTTGCATTGAAGATGCTAAGGTTATTCGGAGGATTCGCCATTTTCACCACCGTAAGTTGAGAGAAGCCCTAGAAATCGAAAAGAGGCCAGTTAACTGAGTGATGATGAGTAGATTATTACATTTGCCCTTCATTCCTAGTTTTTTTTTTCTTTTAACTTGGTAAAAATTCCAATAAATTAAATGAAATTACCTATCAAATAGAATAAATAAGATAACTATCTTCATGAGATTTAGATTACATAAGATATAATTATTAACATATAATATATTATTAAAAATAAAATAAATATATAAAATTCAAGCTATTAATATTATTTTTTTATTTATTTTTATTTCTTGTATTTATTTATTTATTTATTTATTAAACATTTAATTTATTTGTTAAAAAAATAAATAAATAGAAATAAAAATAAAACAAAATAAAACAAAATAGTTATTATTTTAAAAATAAAAATAGAAAATAAATAAATATAAATAATAAACATTTAATTTATTGGTAAAAATATATTAAATAATATTTTTTTTAAAATAAATATAGATATATAAAATTCAAATTATAAATATTAAACATATAATTTATTGTTTAAAAAATAAATAAATTATTATAATTTTGATTTTATTTTGTATTTTAGTCAAACCAATCGTTAATTTACAAACTCCTAGAGCTTTATTTATCTTTTTAAATGGTTTACCTAATCAGATTTTTCATCTTGTCGTTGGTTTTAAATGCTTCAATCAAATTTACTTTAATGTGATTTTCACTAAAAAAATTTTACTCACAAACTATAGATCAGAAAAGCCAAATTTCTAATATAATAATTAAGTAAATTATAAATTATTATTTCAAGAATCAATACTACAAATCACTCTACCTCTTTTATTTTTTTAAATGATGAAAACGATTGATTGAATCAATTATCTATGTTTTATTTTCAATCAATTATTTATATTATTTAATATTAAATTAAATTTATGTTCTAATTATCTTATTTTAAAAATTTTGATTTATATTTTATAAATTATTTAAATTTATTAATGCTTTTTTTTAATAAAATAATTAAAATTATTGTTTTTATTTATAACATTGTATATTTATACATTTTATATACTTTACTATAAAAAAAAATTCATATATATATATATTAATTATATTGGGAGACAAATTTTTCATACAAAAGAAATATACAAATATTTTTCTAGTTAACATACTAGCAATTGCACCACATGTTGCAAAAGAAACGCCTTACGGCAATAGAATAGGAAAAAGTAGCCTAAAAGAAATAAGATGTTGCAAAGAAGAAATGTAATATTTATATGCATAAATAGTTATTTTCCTTTTTTTTATAGTGTTTTTTATCCATGCAATTTAAATTAATTAGTTTGTGTGGAGTTTAATTTTATGATATAAATTTTATTTAAATCTAACAAATTTTTAATAACATTGTTTTAACTTAAAAGTCACCAAACCCTAAATACTTATCTCAATTTCCCCTTTAAATAAATTACATTCCACATGAATACCATGGGCTGTTTTTTAGTTTATTATTATTTAAATTTGTGCAAGGAGGAGGAGAGGAGACGTGTCAAGGTGCAAGCTAGAATAAGAAGATAAAGAAGAATCTTGTTTGGGACTTGAGATAGATTCATTCTCTGCACATCTAGAGTAAATCTTAATAAAACAAAACTCACCATACTTTGAATTTTTGAAATAAATATCCTAAAAATTAGAATATCAATTTAATACATTTTACTGAATTACACATTTAAGAATATTCATTTAAAAAATACAAATACAAATTACTATTTTAAATAAAACTATTCTAAATAAAAATAGTACAAAGAATAACATTAATTACCATGGCCCTCGTGTACATTCCTCTTATTACTTATGTTTGTAACTTATTCTTAATCACATAGTGTCAATTTAAAAAAAACATAATCTACAAGTCTCACTTTTTATAGCTTTGGTGGAAGGATAGAGTATCTAAATTCCCTTACCCTTTAAGAAGCATCCTCAATTACTATACCACCCACCTCGACATCCAATCTAGAAATTTTAGGTTATTCTAAATTGATCAAGAGTATTATAATTTTTAGGGTGGTGTTTTATGTGCACTAAAATTCCCACGAGGTCCATCACTATGTATGCGATTCATTGAAACCTTGGATATAAAAAATAATTCTTATAAACATTTAAAATAATTTTATTAAATAATTAGTTTAGATCTATACTATTTATGAGATGGATCAATTCTCTTTTCACTCTAAAAGAGCTTTGCATATCAATACATATGATCTCTCTTGGCTCTTGAGATTGATCTAGGCCATCTTAATTCCCCCCTTTAAATAAACTACATTCCCCATGAATACCATGGATCATTGACCCATGGGCTCTTTTTATAGTTTATTATTATTTTATTTTATTATTTTTATTTTTTTATTGTATTTTGACCTAGTTAAAGTGTTCATTACATTATGTCAATCTTTTTATTTAATTTACTTTTATTTTTATTTTTGTGTAATTTGATATAGTCAAAATGTTAAATATGGCATAACAACATTTCTATCATACTTTGTTGGAGAGCATTGGGCAACAAAAATGTAATATTTATATACATAAATAGTTATTTTCCCTTTTTATAGTGTTTTTTATCCATGCAATTTAAATTAATTAGTTTTTGTGGAGTTTAATTTTATGATATAAATTTTATTTAAATCTAACAAATTTTTAGTAACATTGTTTTAACTTAACAGTCACCAAAACCTAAATACTTATCTTAATTTCATCTTTAAATAAGCTACATTCGACATGAATAACATGGGTCAATACCATGGGTTGTTTTTATGGTTGACTATTATTTTACATTATTAAAAAAATAACATTATAAAAACATATATAAAACTATTTACCTGTGGATCTAATGGCCTAAAATGTTTAAATCATCTAACATTTGATCCAATGGCTCAAACATGGACACATTTGCAGCTAGGGGAGTTGTTTTCAATTAAGAACGTCTTAAGGCCTAAAACTAGGTATATATATATGAATATTATATATAAAATAAGTCAAAGTAAGATATAAGTTTATTGTACTAAAATTATTATGTGATGATGATGATGATGGTGGTTAACGTCCACTGAGACCAAACTTTGGTCTATCGGACCTAAACAAAAGAGTCATTTAATTTGATTTAAGATTTTATTCCTATGCTCAAAAAGCTTGGAGAGAAGCCTCCCGAGCTCACTATAATTTTGACATCTTAAAAGGCTAGGAAGGTCAGTATTGCAACAATGATTATGAAATTGAGCTCTAATGTGGTTGTACGCGGGGCACTCTAAGAGGAAGTGATTTTCATCCTCGATGTTCATATTCTCAAAAAGATGACAGATCCTTTCCATCCATGGTGTTTTAGGAACTGTCCAATGACCTGTTTCACTATGGAGCTCATGAGGGTTCATTCTAATCTTGGCTATATTAATTTTTTTCTTTGAGCTAGTTAAAACAGAGAGATAATTTTGATCTTCTAAGGTGGAGTTGATGACCTCCTTATAATACCTTAATTTTCTTTTAGCTGTTAGATCTTTCTCCGACCACATTTTTTCTTTGAACATAGAAGTAACAATTTTTTTAATGTTATTGATGTTTTGCAATGCAACATTCGCATCAATCTCCCAATGCTTTAACCAGGCCCTGGTGTCTTTATACCAACCTCGTTTAAGCCTTAGGTGGTTTTGACTGGAATTTAAAACTAGCGTAGGAATTCTATGGTCTCTTATGCTATTGAGCTTGTGCTTGTACAACAGAAGCCTAGTCATAACTAGGCTCTCGATAGGGGAAAGACCCACTTCTATAAGAAGAATATGATAGGGTGTATTTCTTTTAATTTTAAGGTTCTATGTTATAAAACACTTCGGAATTTGCTCAATCTTTCTCCAGGATTCTCTAGAGATGCTGCAACCCCAAACCTCACATCCATATAAGATAACATGAGTGACTAAAGTTTTAAAGAGGAACTTATTTCTATCCCACATTACGAGATTTTCCATTTTACAATTATTTTCAAGACCAAAATAAGCTTTCCACCTCCCATTAATCCTTTTCTGAATTCTATAGCTCCAGTTGAGCTTGTGATGAATATGAATTCCTAGATACTTGTAAGAAGACACTTCCTCCAAGTTACTATTGTCATACATAAAATTAGCATAAGTGTGCTTCTTGGATTTGATAATCATAGCTTTTGTTTTGTTAGTGTTAATAGACATACCCACGGTAGAGAAGAAATCCTTAAGAAGTATAAGTTGCTTATCAAGATCAGATGGACACCTTGCGAGAAGAACAATATCATCAGCATAGAGAAGAAGGATGATGACTATCTAAGCTAAGATTTTGCCAGCACATCATGCTTCCTCTAAACAACCTTCTAGCTTGTCGATGTAAATGCCAAATAGGGTAGGGGAGAGGGGGCAACCTTTTTTAATTCCCATATTATACTTAATATCTTTCGACCACCCCTTATTGTTCTTTAACTTGGCAATTACATTCTCGTATAACCTTATAGAGGCCGCTCTTAGCTCCTTGCATTTAAAAATTATTTTTTATATTATATAATAATTAAAAATAATAATAATAAAATATTTAAATAAAGGTAAAGAGGATATTTTAATATCCAATTTCATTTAAATATATCAGTTCTATTCATTTATTTATATAAAACTAAAGGGAAATGTATGATATTTCTGAACTTAAATTTGGCACAATATATATTTCCATATATATTTGTATATGGCTATGAGATATTTCCATATATATTTGTATATGGCTATGAGATAGAAAAGATTTTTTTTGAATAATGTTTAAAATGATTTAAATATTAATAACAAAATAATATTTTATTGTTTACAATATATTAATTTTTATTTTATTTTATAAAATAATAAAGTAATT
Source organism: Pinus albicaulis (assembly GCA_034641835.2). Taxonomy (NCBI): domain Eukaryota; kingdom Viridiplantae; phylum Streptophyta; class Pinopsida; order Pinales; family Pinaceae; genus Pinus; species Pinus albicaulis. Next base: position 274,760,465 of record CM076573.1, read on the forward strand.
GAAGATAAATAAAGTAATAAGTACATAAAGTTACAAAGTAACTGAATATTAATGTTTATTTTTATTTTTATTGATAAATGACTTTTACATTTTTAATTAAAAATAACTTGTAATTGATTTAATATTTAATATATATTCAACCATAACTTTTAGAAGACATTAAAAAAATTAATATTTTAATATTTTTAAAAATTATCTCTTTTTTTATATATATAGATATAAAGCAATTGAAACGAACAAACTTTCTTTATCATTAAAACATTTCTATTATGCATTACTTATCATGAGGGAGGCAGACATGTTCCTCCCCACTTCCCTCTCAGGAAACGTAAACACATTATCTGAAGAAAGATCAAATACTTGCATGTTGCAAATTTTTCCTCACATTTTTAAAATCGAATTTTTTATTTTATTTCCACGTACATGGTTTTTTTTTATGGAATGGTTATAAAGTTAAAATGAATTTTTAATGGTGTGTTGTTCAATATGTGATAGATATATAATTTCTTTTGAGATAAAAATAAACTTGATATATAACACATAAATATATAATAAATATATAATTGACATAAATATATCTTAATTCTAAATATATAATATATATAGATAAAAAATTATTATTATTATTATATATATATTATTTATTTATTTGTATTTTAACTTGCCATAATTTCAAAGTTTAAATAAATCTTTTAATTTTTTTATCACACTTATAAAATATATTCTTAAAATCATTAAATATCAAAATAATATAGCAAATTAAGCTCAAATCAACACATATATATATATATATATATATATATATATATATATATATATATATATATATATATATATATATATATATATATATATATATTCTAAAATCAACACACACACACATATATACACTTACAATGCATCTAAATTTAATCAAAGTGGACTTAGTTGCATCATCACAATCTCTATTTCACTTGGATTGCACCATGATCAACCTAGATTTTAACACAAACCACAACAAACTGGCCACCGAACTCAACCTAGGATAATTTTTTTAATATAATGTACATTTCTCTAAATTCATAAGGCTCTTTTGCATACTTTTTTTTTTGCACATCCATCGACTTAGATGATCTTGTTTTCTGTGTGATTAAGATCTAAATTTTACAATATGGCTATGTGCATGGAGATATGAATTGTTATCTTTAGTCCACTCAATACCTTTACATATACCATATTGTGTTGCTATTTCTTGGTTACATTACCTTTCTACTGGTTATGGATCTTTTGCCTATATGAGATAGTTTTAGTTTATTCTACATCGTTTTATCTCTACTGGTTATGGACCTTTTTCCTATATAAGACCGTTTTAGTTTCTTCTACATTGTTTCCTCCTACATATGTCTCTATATTTTTAAGTCGTTGTTATTAAAAATTGGGGATAAAATTAATAAGAAATAATGGTAGAAACATAATAGAAACTGAATGTAAATCCACACAAGTAAATACACAAAGAATTTAGGTGGTAAAACCTCGAGAGGGTGTCAAGGAAACTGCCATAGGGAAAAGGATTGGAATCTCTATTAATCAACTACAATTTTCTAGAAGCCTCTTGGTCCCTCTGAATTTAATATAGGCTACTTCATTATATAGCTTCTTCTTCGTTATAAAACCGAATGGCCGGTAAATTACATTAATTACATATTTGTTTATCATACCTCAAAAAACTCCACATTGAAAACAATTTTCCTAATCCCTTGCCCATGCCAATTCATCATTTCTTCTACAAGCCAAGAGAAGCGAGACACCATCTCAGCTTTTATATTGTAACTGGCTTCGTGAATATGTCTGCATGATTTTCCTGTGTATAGACCTTCTTGAGAACTACTTTTCCGCCATCGATTACATGTCTCACAAAGTGATACGTTACATAAATGTGATTGGTCTTGTTGTGATAGGTTAGATTTGTATCCAAATGAAGAGCACTCTGAGTGTCACAGAACACATTCACTTTCTCCTACATCCTTCCAATATCATCAAGGAGACCTTTCAACTATAGCACCTCTTTACATGCATCTAAAGCAACTATATACTCTTCTTCAGTAGTGGACAAAGCAACTATCCCTTGAAACTTTGACATCTAGCTGATTGCTCCACCTACCAGAGTAAAAACATAACCTGTAGTAGACCTCCTTTTGTCCAAATCACCTGCATAATCAACATCCACATATCCGCAGACTAAACCTTCATGGCCATCAAAGCTAATGCAATGGTCACTTGTGCTTCTCAAATACCGAAGCACCCATTTCATTGCTCACCAATTTTCTTCCCTTGGATTTTCCATGAACCTACTCACAACTCCAACTGTATGTGAAATGTTAGGTCTTGTAGATACCATCACATACATTAATTTTCCTACCACATTTTCATATGGTACACAAGACATATACTTCTTTTTTTTTATTACTTCTAGGACTTAAATCCAAAGAAAGCATAAAATGGGAAGCTAATATAACATTATCAGGTTTCACATTGTTTATAAAAAAAAATTCATGTACTTTCTCCACATACTTCTATTATGATAACAAAATATTACCATTATTCCTGTATCTGTGTATCTCTATGCCTAAGATATGTTTTTGCGCTCCAAGGTCCTTCATATCAAATATCCTATAGATTTTAGCCTTTAACCTATTGATTTCTTCCATGATTTTGCTTGCAATAAGCATATCGTCAAAATACAAAACCAAGATAACGAATATGCCATTGAAACTTTTGAAGTATACATAATGATCATAATCACTTTTGATAAAATTTTGGCTTACCATGAAGGAGTCAAACTTCTTGTAGCATTGCCTCAGCGACTGTCTCAAGCCAATCAATGATTTCCTAAGCTTGCAATCTAATATTTTGTTGTGACCTTGTACAAAACCTTCTGGTTGATCCATAAATATCTCTTCATGCAAATCACCATGAAGAAAGGTTGTTTTAACATCTAACTGTTCTAACTCAAGGTGAAGTAATGCAGTTAGTGCTAACACAGGATGAATAGAAACAAGTTTAATGACAGGTGAAAATATCTCATGAAAATCAATACCTTAAACTTGAGAATACCCTTTTGCAACCAGCCTTGCCTTATGCCTATCAATATTTCCATCAACTTTTCTCTTCAGCTTGAAGACCCATTTTCAACCAACGACACTTCTACCTTCAGGAAGTTCTACAAGATCCTAGGTATTTTCTTGGCTAAGGAATCCATTTCTTCTTCCATAGCCCTTTTCCATTTCTCGCTATCTACATCATCCACTCCTTCCTGATAAAAAGAAGGTTCCCCATCTTCAGTAATCAATGCAAAGGATGAAGCATAATCTTAATACCTTTTAGGTTTTCTTATTTCCCTTGTATACCTTCTTAAAGAAACTGGTTGCTGAATAGGCTCTGGAACCTATACAATTTCCTTTGCCTCCTCATCTTTTTCTTCAGAACTTTCTCCTTCCTTCATACTTTTTGGAAAAATTTTAGTCTCCAATTGAGTTTGTTAATTTGGCGATATATGTTCCTCTTCAAATTTCTCAACATCTGATTTTAGAAGAGAAGATTCATCAAATGTTACATCTCTACTAATGACTATCTTCCATGAAGAAGGATCCAAAACCTATACCCTTTCACTAAATAATCATACCCAAAAAAGACATAACATTTTGATTTTGGATCTAACTTTGAACAGTGATTTTTAGGAATAAGGGAATAGGCATCACAACCAAAAATATTCAAATGCGAATAATCACAAGACTGACCTGACCAAAATTCTTCAGGAATTTTACAGTTTATGGCAACCGAAGGTGATCTGTTAACTAAATAACAAGTAGTAGATACTTCTTCTGCCCATAACTCCTTTGGCAGGTTAGCATTGTTGATTATCCTTTTCACTCTTTCCATAAGAGTTTGATTCAGACGTTGAACAATGCCATTTTACTAAGGAGTCTATGCAACAGTTTTATGTCTAACAATCTCTTCATCCTTACTATATGTTCAAATTCTAAAGAAGTAAATTCACTGCCATTGTGAGTTATTAAACATTTAATTGATTTTCCTGTTTTATTTTCCACCATAGCTTTATATTTTAAAAAAAAATTAAATACATTAGCTTTATTTTTCAACATATAGGCCAAAATTTCTAGGATAAATCATTAATAAATGTTAATAAATATATTTCACCTTCATAAGACGTAGTAGAAGATGGTCCCCAAGTATGGGAATGAATGTAGTCTAACATTTGGTTATTATTATGATTTCTAGTTTTGAACCTTTCTTTACATTGTTTTCCATACACGCAATGTTTACAAAGATCCAACTTCGAGGAATTCAAATCAGGAAGCAACTTGTGGTTCATCAGTACCTGAAGGCCTTTCTCGCTCATGTGACCCAATCATTGATGCCATAGATGTGAACCTTCTTCTGCTTTTTCTGATACAATCGCTGCTTCACTAACTTGAGTGATTCCTTTTAGTTTGTAAATATTTCTAACCTTTTCTTCCTTCATAACAACCAAGGCTCCTTTTGAGGCTTTCAACAATCCATTCTGACCTGTAAAATTCTAGTCATTTGAGCCCAAAACTCCCAAAGAAATCAAGTTTTAATTTAATTTAGGTACATGCCTAACATCATATAATGTTCTAAATGTATCATCACACATTTTAATTTTTATATTTCTCATCCCAACAGTCTAACAAGATGCGTTATTTCCCATAAAAAAAGAACTACCATTTACAGCTTCATATGAAGTAAACCAATTTCTGTGCGGAATCATGTGATGAGAAGCACCAGAGTCTAATATCCAATTTTCAACATCTTGAGAGACATTACAAACATGTAGATCTTCAACAGTCAAAACTTCATCAATTATACTTGAATCAAGCTAATTTTCTTCCTTATTATGGATTTCTGACTCCTTCCGTTTCCAACAGCCTTTCTTCAGGTGTCAAATTTTGTTGCACTACCACCACTTGGCTTTACACTTCTTTCCATCCTTTGATTTTGATCTGGAAGAACCCCTTTCCTTCTCCCCACTTTCCTTTGACCAACCTCTGGCTACCATGGCTTCTTGTGCAGAGGTTTCAATAGTGTATTTTCTTCGTACTTATTCAGATAACAGAGCACCCACAACTGATTCAAATTTCAAATAATGAGAAGTGCTCAAACTGATTGAAGTTACGAAGTGGTCCCATGACTCGGGAATAGAACACAACAAGGCTATAACCTTGTCTTCTTCCTGAATTTTAACTTCCATATTTAAAAAATAGAAAAATAAGTGTATTAAAACCATTTAAATGATATGAAACTTTTGTACCCTCCTTCTTCAAAAGACTATACAATTGTCTTTTCAAATAAATTCTATGAGTCAATGATTTGGTCATATACAAAGTTTCGAGTTTTTCCCACAAACCTTCAGTTTTTTTCTCTTCAAAAATATTAAAGAGAACTTCATATGCCATGAATAACCTAATGGTGCTGAGAGCTCATGCATTCAAGTCATCCTAGTCTGAATATGTCATGCTTGAAGGTTTTTTCTTCACCCCCTCTAATGTTTTGTGCAATCCTTGTCGCACCAGCAAGTCCCTAACTTTCAGTTTCCACAATGTGAAATTTTTCTTCCTAGTGAACTTCTCCACTTCGAACTTCGCATTTTTCATTTTGGCCATTTCATCCTCCTATGGTTTCATAGTTTTACCTTCTTCCCGCTAGGGTTTATTTCTGGTTTTTTTTTTTTTTCTTCGGAATTAATTTCTACAATTCTGAGCCAAATTAAAAAGAATTTTTTTTTTTAATCTTCAAACCCTATTGCCAAAATTAATTTCCACCAGTTTTTTTCCCAAAAAACCTCTTTAACCAGGAAAAATTGAAAAGGCAGAAATTTGAAATTTGACTTTTGTTGATATTTGACTTTTTTTTAAGAAACCCATTTTTTTAAAGAGGGCGTTGAAAAAAAAAATAGTCTTTAATCAATTTTCTTTAAAACCCTAAAAAAAGAAATGAATATCAACAGAAGCTAAATTTTAGATTTATGCCTTTTCAATTCTTCCTTTTCAACAAATTCAGTTTTTAGCGATTTCTGCCTTTTCAAAGTTACAATTTCTCCGTTTAAAAAAAAAATACTGTACATTTCTTTAAAAAAACAAATTTACCCGAATTCTCGACATTATCTTCTTTATGCTGTCATCAGTTTTATCTGTAGTGTCAACTCACTCTGTGATTGGAAATTTAGGTCTCAAACTTATCGCATCACCAACTACGACAGATGCACCTTTTTATCTAGCGTGACATAGTTTTGTGAAATGCTAACCTACGTACAATGCTAAAACTCTTCTCCGACGCATCCACTGCTTATTTTTTCCTATGGTAGTAGATTTAGATAGCATTCACTCCTCCAAATAATTGACCTCTGCTCCAGCGTGCTCCTATCTGACTGCACTCTTCCCTCCTATCTCGAATTTTCCATCAGATCTGATTTTATTCTCAGACGACGACTGCATGACAACCGACTTCTTAGGATGTAGAATAAGGCTCCAAACAACAATATCTATGGCAGCAACATAAAAATATGGCGAGGAAAAATAAAATTTCAAGGCCTCGATTCTCCAAGAGTGGTGGCTCCAAGATTTTCTCCAAATTGAATCTTTTTCCTTTCTCAACGTAATCCTTACTCCATGAGGCTCTGATACCACTTATTAAAAAATAGGGATAAAATTAATAACAAAGAATGATAGAAACACAATATAAACATAATTTAAACCCACACAAGTAAATATACGAAGAAGTTATGCCTTAAAACCTTGACAAGGTATCAAGGAAACCTCCACAGGGTAAGTGATTGGAAACTCTATTAATCAAGAATGATTCTCCATAGTTACAGGCCTCTCGAGCCATCCCAATTTAATACGGACTACTTTGTTACATAGCGTCCTCTTCATTATAAAACCGAATGATCGGTAAATTACATTAATTACATAATTAGTTGTCATATTTCAATAGTCGTGGCATGTTGAATTTAGTGTGTAAATAGTTCATGTATAGATTATGTAAACATTTTATTATAATATTAATACTATTATAATCAATTAATATGATTATAATATTGCTTTTAATCATAGGGATTATAATATGAAGTTCAGTTTTTATATATTAATATTAGAGTTTATAAAATTAATCCTAGGGTGTTTATAATCCTTTCGGATTATAATATTAATGCTAAGTTTTTTTTTTATCACTTTGGTTTATAATATTAATCTTAGGGTTTAATATTAATATTTTAATTTTATAATCCCTTTGGATTATAATATTAGCCTAAGGTTTAACATTCATCCATCATGTTTATAATCCCTTGGGTTTATAATATTAATCAGTTAGGTTTATAATATTAATACTCTGGATTTATTTAATCCATTGGGTTTAAAATATTAATGTCTTAGGTTTACAATATTAATCCTCTGGGTTTATAGTATTGATAATATGTTAAGTTTATAATATTAATTATTGATTGGGTTTATTAATCTAATTGTACACAAATATATCCAATGTCACAATGTGACAAGGATTGTCGCAATATGACAAATATTCTGATTGTAATCATTGTCATAATTATACATTACATTATAAGTTATTCGATGTCGCATTGTGACATTGGATAAATTAGGGTTTAATATTTTGGTTTATAATATTGGGTTTACTTTTTATAATCTTGATGTTTATAATTGTGGGGTTTATAATGTTAATAATATTAAGTGTTGGGTTTATAATGTTTATAATATTAATAATACTGAGGGTTTATTAACCCTTTGGGTTTATAATATGTAATGCTTGGGTTTCAGATATTAATAAATTGGATTTATTAATCCCTTGAGTTTACAATATGAATCCTTTAAGTTTATAATTTATTAATCATTTGGTTTTATAATATTGATAATCCCATAGGTTTATAATATTAATAATTCCTTGTGATGGTACACAAATATCTCCAACATTGCAATGTGACATGAATCGTCACAATGTGACAAAGAGTCTCTCTATAATCGTTGTCATAAAAATATATTACATTGGAATTTATTTGATGTCGCATTGTGAAATTGAATAAATTAGGGTTTAATATTGTCATTTATAATATTGAGTTTAGGTTTTATAATCTGAATGTCTATAATTGTAGGGTTTATAACATTAGTCGTAGAGTTTATAATCCCTCAAGTTTATAATATAATCCTATCATTTAATATTATTCCATAGGATTTATAATTCTTTGGGTTTATTAATCTCTTTAGTTTATCAATATTATTCCCTTTAATTTATAATATCAATAGGTCCTTAGGTTTATTAGTCCCTTGGGTTTATAATATTAATTATCTTATGTTTGATATAATAATTTTAGGGTTTATAATATTTTGGGCGTATAATTAATTCGAGATATCTATAATAATATATTAGGGATTTTATCCTTAGGGTTTATAACATTAATTCTAGGTTGTATATCTTAATATTAGGGTTAGTAATATTAATTATAGGGTTTAATATTAATCCTGGGATTTATAATATTTTGGGATTAATATATTAATTGTAGATTTTATATTCATTCCTTTGGTTTATTATATTAATCCCTACTAGCTATAACAATATATTGGGGGTTTTAATCTTATGGTTTATAACATTTTTTTTAGGTTTGATATAGTAATATTAGGGCTTATAATATTAATCTTAGGGTTTAATAAGCATCCCTCGGGTTTATAATCCCTTGGGTTTATAAAAGTAATAAATGTTTGTCTATTAATTCCTTAGGTTTATAATATTAATCCCTTGAGTTTATAATATTAATAATCCCTTTGGTTTATTAACCAACTTGATTTATAATATTAATTGTTTGGGTTTAGAATATTAATACACTGGGTTAATTAATCTCTTGAGTTTAGGGTTTAAAATCTCAAAGTTTGTAATCATAGGGCTTATAATATTAATCATATGGTTTATAATATTAATATCTTGGATTTATTAACCACTTCAGTAAATATAATATTTGTATTCCCTTTAGTTTATATACCAATAATCCATTGGGTTTATTAATCCTTTGGGTTTATACTATTAATTCTTACTATGTATAATAATATATCACAATTTATAATATTTAACTTAGGTTTGGTAAATACATTTTACTATCTATAATATTGATCTTAAGGTTTAATATTAATTCATTATGTTTAAAATATTTTGGGTTTATTAATGAGTGAATTTATAATTTTAATATTTTTGGTTTATAATATTAATATTGTAGATTTATTAATCATAATATTAATTTGTTAGATTAATAATAACCATAAATAAATATACAATAATAGTGTTGTTATTTGGAAATAGTTATCTAATGCACTTAATAATTTATTACACTTAATAATTTATTGTGTTTAAGTAATAGGTTGGTTTTATAATTTTAATTTATTGAAATTATAATATCTCTATTTAATTTTATTAATTATAATATTAATTTTTTGAGTTGATAACCATAGAATTAATTTATTTTAATATATATATATGTGTGTGTGTGTGTGTGTGTGTGTGAGATATAAATAATATTATATTAATATATAATATAATATTAATATAATTAGCATAAATATATAAATATATAATAATGTGGTTGTTATTATTTACAGAGTTATTAATAATTGGAAATAGTTAGTTTTTATCAAGATACATTTAATAAAGATTAATATGGTTGTTATAAGTTTATATGCTTATATCAACCATATTTACTAATGTAGTTGTACTTATGTTTCATATAAGTCAAATTGATAAATGTAGTTGTGCTAGTATAGTATACATTTCTCTAAATACATAAAACTCTTTTGCACACATCAACCATATTTACTAATGTATTTGTACTTATATTTCATATACACCAAATTAATAAATGTAATTGTGTTAGTATAGTGTACATTTCTCTAAATACATAAAAAAAATTGCCCACTTTATTTTTCACATACATGGACTTAGATGATCTTGTTTTCTGTGTTATTAAGATCTAAATTTTACAATATGGTTCCCTGCGCGGAGATATGAACTGTTATCTTTAGTCCACAGGACACTTTTACATATATCGTATTATTATTTCTCTGTTACAATACCTTTCTGCTAGTTATGGATATTTTGGCTATATGAGACAATTTTAGTTTCTTCGACACATTTTTCTCGCACATATGCCTCTATATTAAAATCATATAATGTATAACAACATTTTATAACGTATAACCTTAAAATTAAAAGAAATACACCCTATACTGTTCTCCTTATAGAAGTGAGTCTTTCCCCTATTAAGAGCCTAGCTATGACTAGGCTTTTGTTGTAGAAGCACAAGCTCAATAGCATAGGAGACCATAGACTTCCTAAGCTAGCTTTAAATTCCAACAAAAACCACCTAAGGCTTAAATGAGGTTGGTATAAAGACACCAGGGCCTGGTTGAAACATTGGGAGATCGAAGAGAATTTTTCTTTGCAAAACATCAATAACATTAAAAAAATTGTTACTTCTAAGTTCAAATAAAAATTGTGGTGTGAGAAAGATCTAGGAGCTAAAAGAAAATTAAGGTATTATAAGGAGGTCATCAACCCCACCTTGGAAGATCAAAAGTATCTCTCTATTTTATCTAGCTCAAAGAAGAAAATTAATATAGCCAAGATTAGAACGAACTCTCATGAGCTCCATAGTGAAACAAGTCGTTGGACAACTCCAAAACACCATGGATGGAAAGGATCTTCCATCTCTGTGAGAATATAAAAATCGAGGATGAAAATCACTTCCTATTAAAGTGCCCCGCGTACAACCACATTAGAGCTCAATTTCATAATCTTTGTTGCAATATTGTCCTTCCTAGCCTTTTAAGATATCAAAATTATAGTGAGTTTGGGAGGATTCTCTCCAAGATTTTTGAGCATAGGAATAAAATCTTAAATCAAAATAAATAACTCTTTTCTTTAGGTCCGATAGACCAAATATTGGTATCAATGGACATTAATCATCATCATCATCATCATTCTTGAGCCATGCATGTTGAATCTCATCTGAGAAATACAACTCATCTATATATTATGGATTATGTAACCATTTATTATAATATAAAACTAGCAACTATTTTATTGTAATATAAAACCAGTGTGTTTTTCTTGCGTGGAGAAAATGTAATTAAATATGTTCATTTACCTTTCAATTTGTATTAATATATATGTTAATTAATAAATGGTAAAATAATAATAAGACCATTTTTAATTAATTAAATGTGTGTTAATGGGTATTTATGATATTTTTTAATTTATAATGTTGTTGGTTCAAAATGAGATTGAGAATAGAAATTATTGTGAAAATACAATGATTTTTTAATTTATAGAGTATATTAACTATTTTATGTTTTGGAGTTTTTTAAAATATATTTTTAGGGTAATTTTGTATGTATTTAAATTATGAGTTTGAGTTGTATAACATAATATGTTTGGCGTAAGTCACCATAAAAATTCTCTTAAATGGAGGGTTGTTAAATAATTAAATATTATTAATTTTTATATTGATATTATTGTAATTCTTATTTATATGAATATTACAAAAAATAATTATTATTTTTTTATTTAGAAAAAATTATGTTCTTCTATATTAATAAATTATATTTCCAAGTTGGTATATTTTATGAGTTTTAGAAATAGTGAATGATAGTTTTAAAAAATAAACCTTGAAAATAAAAGCATGAGAGATTTATGGAGTGATTTTGTGATTTAGGAAAAATCATGTTTATGGAGTGATTTATGGAATGCTTTTAAAATTTAGAAAAACTATTCCATTTTCTTAATTCTAATTATTGTAAGTATATGAGAAAAATGAAGGGAATGACAAAATACATGGAGAATGGAACCAGGGGAGAGGAATAAGGGATTCGAGCCATGCATCAAAGGATAAGTAACTAACTATGTTCTTTGAAAATTATTGGGTTTGCATATGCTGCATGATGAAATAAGAATTGAATTTATTTACTTGAAAAAACTCACATGATAAAGATTCAAATTATTTCTTGAGAAAACCTATATGGAATTTCTTCGATCGAGGAATAAGTGTTTTTTTAATTTAATTGTTATAATATTTTATGTGCTTTGAATTCATAAAAAAATTTCATGGCTAACTAATTATGTGAATTGTATGAGTTATTGGAAAATAGGGTCCAAATATTCCTTCATATCTCCCAAATTGGGACAGATGTGTAAAAATTGAAAGAGTTTTTGTAAGAGAGTCTGTTATGAACAAAAGCCTCTTTCATATTTGAAAAATTAGTCTTCAACTTGTTCAAAGTTGATGACAAAAACATGGAATAATTTAATATTTAAATGTGGAAAAAAAGGTTGTAAAAATTCATTTGAATCATCTAAATAGTGACACCTATCTAAAAATAGATAGAGGTTTTTTTAATGAACTTGTTTTAAACAAAAACCTATTTTAGTTTTAAAAAACTTGTTTCCATTTGTTTGGAAATTCTGTCCAAATTTGATGACCAAAACATGAAATTATTTAATATTTAAATCTGTAAAAATGGGCTGCAAAGATTCATTCGAATATCGATGAGAGAGGTTTTTTTTAATGATCCCTTTCCAAAAAAAAAAAACTCTTTTGGTTTTCAAAAAATCGTTTCCATATTTTCGGAAAGAGAGTCCAAAGTTGATGGCTAAAACAGGAAAAATAGAGTAAAACATAGTGCTTCCATGTGATTTTTCTAGAGGATAAGAATAGTTGTCTATGTACATATAGAGATAACTACTATGTTAATATTATTGAAAATAGATAAATTAATTATATGAAAAAAAAATAGAACAATTATGTTGATAATCCTTGTAAATGAATTAAGTTATTTAATTTAAAATACTACCAAGGATGTTATCACGATGCATATGCATGAATTTTTTTTTTGAAATATATTGGTCTCTTGAAGAGAATATGTGTTTAGGTGCACAAGAATAATATCTATTATATTTGATCTACTATAATTGAATATGTGATTATACATGCATGGGAAGCTTGAGTTATGTAAAAATAGATAAATAAATTTTCTGACAAGTAGTTCACATAAAACATTTTCATAGAAAAAAATTGGTTATGTTATTTGAGAATTATTTTTTATTAGTGTTATTTCTTGAGGGAATATTACAAATCTCGCTTATGTGTGAAATGACAAGAAATTGTTTTGTATTGCATTGATAATATCTAGTCAATTAGCTAACTTTTGGGAAAGGAATAAGTGGTGTGTTACATTCCTTGGAAAATAAATATATGTATTTGTATGCAAGGAGGCATTTATTGTGTTATAACTCTTCAAAAATAATAGAATAGAAAAACATATGTTTGTACGCATTATGGAATTATATTCTTGGAAAGGAAAATTGTGGTTGTCCTCACTTGATTGAACCTATTTAATTAAGCAGACCACCTAATCTCAGGGAAGAACCATGGATCAAGCAACAAAGCATCATAGAGCACGACACGCGGGAGGGTGGAGCACACCCACAGTTCCCAAACTCAGCTCCCCAATCATGATGTGACGAAGAAGATCAGCCCTCCCATTAGCATTAATGGTAGTGGCCTTGGGGTTGAAGCCCACCACCTTCCACATGAGTGTCAAGGGTGGCATGTTGTATGATGTAGGAGCATCTAGACTTAGCCCGCAATGTGATTGTATGTTCACATGTTGTGGCTAACATGAGGTGGATAAACATTAGCCATTAATATTTTAATTAGTTTTAAATGAGAGAGATTAGCTTGTTTTGTTTTGTTAAATTTATTAGGAAATAAAATAGAAATTGGTTTTTCCCTATGAGGAGATTGATCCAAGTAGGATAAGAGCTTAGAAATAGGGTATAATTTGTTTTCTAGGAGTGGTTCAATGGGAAACTATTTTAGGTGAGAAGGACTGCTTCAGATAGATATGTATATGTATAATATAGGTGTGTGAGAGAGAGAAGAGTGTGGAAATGAGTGTCACAAGTGTCAAATAGGTGTGCGAGAGGAGAGAGTAGAGAGAGCATAAACAATTGTAATAACTAGTCGATTAAGGGCTTGGCTCTATAAATTCCTTTATTATTAATTTTCAAGTGTTTGGGAATTGATCGGGCTCTCTGTTCGAATTAGTGGTTAAAAACTCTGTTGAATCATATACATATATATATTAAGTTATACAGTGGGAAGGCAATTGGATTGCAGGCACGATGAGGGTCATAGATCTGAACTCGATCAACGGGAGATATCTCATTGCAAGTGAAAACCATGGCACATTGCATAGAAATGGGTTTAAAGTTTAAGAGTCACAAGTTAAATTGTTTTATCGGCGAAGCAAAGTGAGAAGTGGAGAGACAATGAGGATCATTGGATTCGAGACTAATCCAACGTTGGAGATCATAGCGTCGGGAAGTGACTTCGCGCTTCATAAGATTTAGGAGATAAGAATTAAGACATCGCAAAGTAAACAAATTTATTTGCGATGTGAAAAGGAGGTGGACACATGTTGGCTTAGCGCAGTTTCAAAATTCGCAAGGATTAAAGTTTAAGTGTTAAATTTAACTGCAATTTGTGCGATTTTCCATCATTAGTGACTGCTCAAACTTATTGTGGGACCCTTCGGTAAGTACTCTGCGCATATGTATTGATTTTTGTTATATGTGTTTGTTTACGATAACGTTGTTGATCGCAACGTGTGTATGTTTAACGAGCACAGAAGTTAAACCAAACTCGGTGCAGGTAATAAGGTTGTGTAGAGTGAAAAATCTATAGTTTCTGTTCATACTCTGATATTTCTGCAACTAGTCTGCATCATTTGGTATTAGAGCAAACTTGAGTTTGTTCTTGAAAGTTGGAGAAAATATTCCACCCAGGAGAGGATTTGGCATAGGTCATGGATGACTGGAAGCTAATGCAATTCTGGTGAATGTGTTGAGATTCAACAAGATGATGAGCTTAGTGAAAAACAGTTACCTTCACTAAGTGGGCCCGCAGGCTATTTTTAGGTGCAAGTCTATTTTTAGACTATGTCTATTTTTAGACATGGTGATCATATTTCAGAAGTTGCAGGATGCTATTTGTGGATGGTTGGTCAAGTTGGAAAAATAGATGAAATTCTATTTTTAGAATATTGGGCGAAGTCTATTTATAGATCGTTGATATAAAAATAGAAGTGTCGATTATTGTTAGCCCTTAATAATAATCAGACTCTCAATATCAACTTATTCTCTTGGAGAACTTTATTTCATCATACAGATTTGGAAAATTAGTGGGCTGAAGGAATTACACAATTCCTAGGGTTTACTGGTGGTTCATGAATGGAGGATTGAGTTAGAAATTAAGTGGTAAAGTTATGACAGAGTTGGAAGAGTAATTCATGGAGATGTTATTTAGTTTAACTCAGTTATTAGAGTTAAACTCAGTTGAGCTAGTTGTATCTAGTCTAACTGAATGGTACACTAGTGAGAGTGGAGTGAATTAATTAGTTAATTAATTCACAAATAATAACCCATTAATCAACTGAACAAATGCAACAGTTAACTACAGTGCATGTCAGTTCTAGTGGAGACCCAGTGGAGAGGTAGGTGAAAGGGTGAGATGGAATATCTGTTGTGACTATAGTGATGCATTGATTGCATCACACACACACATTGGAGTTGCCAATGAGGATTGCGTAGTCAAGGCAAGTGTAATTCGAATTTGTTCAGAGCTATTCTTCAGCAGGGATTGCGCAATGGAGGCAGGCTCTCAGGTGGCAAGAAATTATCAGTGCATGGATTTGTAATTTATTCGTGTTAGTGTGTGACGATTGATTGTACTGAGAGCTTGATGTAATAAGCTTTGTATGAGATTGTTACATGATCTTCATGATACATAAGATATGATAGTTGGGGTTTTCAACTTCAGGCTTTCCCATTAAACAACTTTGTTATGTGCGAATGTTTTTATTGCTTCATGTGTTTGCAAATGAGTTTATAATTTCCGCAAAATATTAACAGTGGAAGGATTTTGTATTTAGCAAGAAGATAAATATATTTAGATCAGGAGAATCTAGATATATAATGCATATGCTATATAATTTCTACATGGTATCAGAGCAGTGTTAATTCTTAAATATTGCAATTGTGAAGAATTGTTGAGTTTGTGCTGGTGGACAATTCAAATTTGCTGCAGAAAATTCTTGGTGCGACAGTTGGGTATACATTGAAATGTCTTTCAATGGGTTGCGATTGGAGTATTCCCTTGATGGCAGCTTGAATTACATAGCCTGGAAGGACACGATGGAGGCAGTGTTGGAGGATAATGGACTTAAGGATTTCATCGATAGCGATGTTCCTAAGCCGGATTCTAGTGATGCTGTAGGACTTATTGCATGGCAAAAGAAGGTAGAAAAGACAAGAAGAATTCTGTTGGAAGGTGTGAAGGACCATATTGTTTCTAGCCTTCACGGGAAAGCCACTCCATTTACAATGTGGAATTCTTTGACATATTTTTTCCAAAGTAGAAGCGACCAGAGGAAGTGGCGCTTAAAGATAAGCTCAGAAAAATAAAAATGGAGAAGGGAGATAGTATTCCAAAATTCTCACGAATTTTTTCCACTATAAGGATGAACTGGGAAGTGTGGGGATTACTATTGATGATGAATACTTGGTGAGCTTGGCTCTCCTTGGGCTTCCGAAGAGTTTTCATAGCTACGAAGACTCTATCAATGGATGGTTGAAACTGTCGGTATGGGAGTGACTTAGATTGGATCTTGTGTAGGAGGAGAGAAGGAAAAGTACCAGGGATGGTTCTTTATAGAAGAATGAAGATGAAGAGAATTGTGCTTTGGCTGCCAAATAAAGGAAAGGGAAGGGGAAGAAATTCCCTTCAAAATCTGAAGATAAAGGCAAGAAGTAGGTATTGTCCAAAGTGAAGTGTTTTCACTGTCACGAACATGGGCATTTCACCACTAACTGCCCACAGAAGAAGAAGAACAAGAAGGCTGCTGGAGCTACAGCGGGTGAGGCCTTAGACACTCAATTTGTACTTTATTTCTCCTTGATCGCATGCTTGGTTTCAAGTGAAATGGTATCGGTGTGGTATCTTGATAGTGGTGCGTTTTTCCATATGATGGGAGACAAGGAGTTGTTTAGTGATCTAGAGGAGAAGGACCTCCAAATGCATATAGAGATGGGAGACGATGGTTGATACAGTGCAACCGACATTGGGACCATTACCTTTGAGAGGGAGTCAGGTAATCCATTTCTGTTGAAAGAAGTTATGCATGTTCCAGGTCTGAAGAAGAACTTAGTCTCGGTCACAATGTTGGAAGACAAAGGTTATGATGTTGTTTTCAGTGAGGGAAAAGGCTTCCTTCAACATAAAACAATGGGTCAAACCAAGAAGATAGGGAATCGAGTTAAGAATCTCTACAAGCTGTAGGTAGATGGCTGCGCTGCAATGGTGGGAAAAGCAGAAGATGTGGTGAGTTGGGATGAGGGCGAATTATGGCACAAGAGATTGGGCCATCTTCACCATGGTGCTTTGAAGATTTTGCAGTAGATTTCTATTGGAATTCCCAAGGGCACTCTTGTGCATCCATATCAGTACAAGGGATGTACTATGGGTAAGTTTGTGAAGACCACCTTTCATGATAAGGAGAACCGTCCTTCGGTGATCCTGGAGAGAATTCACATAGACGTGTGTCGACCTTTCTCGGTTGGTTCAACAGCAAAACATAGGTATTATGTTATATTTGTTGATGAATATTCTCGTAGATGCTGGATCTTCTTCATGCAGAAGAAGAGCGAAACATTCTCAAAGTTCTGTGAGTTTAAAGAATTGGTGGAGAAGGAGTTGGGGAAGCAATTGAAGGCTCTACAGAGCGATAATGGTGGTGAATATATCTCGAACGAATTCAAATAATTCTGTGGCAAAGAAGGAATTCGAAGAGAACTCATAGTGCCTCATAATCCACAACAGAATGGGGTCACGGAGAGGAAGAATAGAATGATCATGGGTGTTGCACGACCTACGCTACATGACCAGGGCTTACCGATGCACTTGTGGGAGGAAGCATGCAACACTGCAATTTATGTGCAAAATCGTTGTCCTCATAGAGTACTTGGCATGAGTACACCTGAAGAAGCTTTTGATAGTAATAAGCCTGATATTTTTCATTTGAATATTTTTGGCTCATATGTTTACATTCATGTGACGAAGGACGCCAGGAAGAAGTTGGAGCCGACTGCAGAAGTTGGGATATTTTTGGGGTACACAGAAACACCCCATAATTATCATGTGTATTTTCCAGACAGTCAGATGATTTTGGTGAAACAGGATATAAAATTCAATGAGGTGAAAGCCACGAAGTTGTCACTTGAGAGGGAGCTACACTTGCATGCAGAGGAGGAACTTATTGTTCCCAAAGATGAGTCTCTAGATGTGGATCAGCCACAAGAGAAGATTCATGGAGTGGAGGAGTCCACTCATGCAGAACCAAACATCATAGAAGGCAGAAAGCATACCATAGAAGCTAAGAGACTGAAGCTTGATGCGGCACAGAATGTAGCAGTCCCTACATCACAACGCAGACAGAGATAGTCACCTGAACGATTTATTGGATACATGGCTCTTATGAGAAAGTGCGTCATGACAGAGCCACATTCCTTTAAATAAGTAGTGCAGGAGCCCACATGGGTAGATGCCATGGTGGAGGAGTATGACTCCATTATCAGAAACAGTGCTTGGGAGATTGTTCCAAGGCTGGTGGGTAAATCAATTGTAGGATGAAGATGGATCTATAAGGTAAAGTAAGCTACTAATGGGAGCATCGAGAAGTATAAGGCAAGATTTGTTTCCTGGGGCTTATCACAGATCAAAGGGATTGAATATGAAGAAACCTTTGCACCTGTCACACAGTATTCTTCCATACGGTCCATCCTTGCTCTCTCAGCACAGATGGGTTGGCACATTCATTAGACGGATGTGAAGATTGCGTTCCTTAATGGGATCATTTAGGAATAGGTGTACATTGAGAATCCTGAAGGATTTGAGATCTTTAGCAGTGATTCGCATGTCTGCAGACTCAAAAGAGCACTGTATGGGCTGAAGCAAGCACCTCGTGCTTGGTACAGTTGGATTGAAAACTATTTCACCGGACTTGGTTTCACCAAGAGTGAGGCGGATGCAAACCTGTATCAAATTGTTGTGGAGGGTAAGATTTTAACCATTGTTCTTTATTTTGATGATTTAATACTAATGAGTGATGAGAAATTGATACACTCATGCAAGGAAGATCTTGAAAAGGAGTTTGAGATGAAGGATTTGGGCCTCCTTCATTATTTCCTTGGATTGGAAATATGGTAGCGAAATGGTGAACTGTTTGTGTCTCAAGGCAAGTATTCCCGGGAGATATTGGAGAAGTTTCACATGCAAGGATGCAAGCCTATCGACACTCCTCCTCCAGGAAATTTGAGGAAAGAGGATACTACATCGGTAGAGGTAGTGGATGCCACTGTTTATCTATAGTTGGTGGGTTTGGTCATGTATTTAGTTAATACAATACCGGACATATGCTATGTGGTGAACCATCTTTCACAAGAGATGGTTAAGCCTACCAAGATCTTTTGGAAGGCAGGCAAGAATATCCTGAGGTATCTTAGGGGCACATCTGAGTATGGCTTATGGCACAGACAGATGGATGAGGTGAAGTTGCATGGCTTCACGAATGCAGATTGGGCAGATAGGCCAACAGACAGAAAGAGCACATCAGGAGGGGTTTTTCGGTATCGAATCTACAACAACTTCTTGGTACATCAGGAAACAAATATCCGTGGCACTCATTTCAGTGGAAGCAAAATACATGGCAGCAAGTCAAGCTGCATGTGAGGCTATCTAGATGACGAAGATCCTAGTTGGTTTATGCGGTTCACGTTTAGATCCTACAGTGATACATTGTGATAATCTGAGTTGCATTAAACTCTCTATTAATCCTATGTTTCATGATAGATCTAAACATATTTATATCTGGTATCATCATATCAGAGATTGTGTGTAGCGGAAGATCATATTGCTTTAGTACATTCCTACGGAAGATGAGGATGTAGATATTTTGACGAAGGCACTCACCAGTAGCAAATTCGAATACCATAGAGGCAGGATCGAGGTGAAGGATAAGCCCTATATTGTTTAGAGGGAGTGTTGAGATTCAAGAAGATCATGAGCTTAGAAAAAAACAATCACCTTCACTAAATGGGGCCGCAGGCTATTTTTAGGTGCAAGTCTATTTTTAGACATGGTGATCATATTTCAGAAGTTGCAGGATGCTATTTATGGATGGTTGGTCAAGTTGGAAAAATAGATGAAATTCTATTTTAAGAATATTGGGCGAAGTCTACTTATAGATTGTCGACCTAAAAATAGAAGTGTCGATTATTATTAGCTCTTAATAATAATCAGACTCTAAATATCAACTTATTCTCTTGGAGCACTTTCTTTCAGCATACGGATTTGGAAAATCAGTGGGCTGAAGGAATTATGCAATTCCTAGGGTTTACTGGTGGTTCATGCATGGAGGACTAAGTTAGAACTGAAGTGAAAAATTTATGACAGAGTTGGAAGAGTAGTTCATGGAGTTGTTATTCAGTTTAACTTAGCAATTGGAGTTAAAATCAGTTGAGCTAGTTGTATCTAGTCTAACTGAATGATACACTAGTGAGAGTGGAGTGAATTAATAAGTTAATTAATTCACAAATAATAACTCATTAATCAACTAAACAAATACAACAATTAACTACAGTGCATGTCAGTTCCAGTGGAGACCCTCTGTAGAGGTAGGTGAAAGGGTGAGATGGACTATCTGTTGTGACTATAGTGATGCACTTATTACATCACACAGACATTAGAGTTTTCAATGAGTATTGCGCAGTCAAGGAAAGTTTAATTCGAATTCATTCAGAGCTATTCTTCAGCAGGGATTGTGAAGTGGAGGAAGGCTATCAGGTGGCAAGAAATCAGTGCATGGATTTGCAGATTTCTTCATGTTAGTGTGTGACGATTGATTGTACTGAGAGCTTCATGTACTAAGCTTTGTATGAGATTGTTACTTGATCTCGATGATACATAATATATGATAGTTGGGGTTTCCAACTTCAGGATTTCATGTTAAACAACTGTGCTATGTGCGATTATTTTTATTTCTTCATGTGTTTCCAATTGAGTTTATAATTTCCGCAAAATATTAATAGTGGAAGGATTTTGTATTTAGCAAGAAGATAAATATTGTTAGATCAGGAGAATCTGGATATATAATGAATATGTTATATAATTTCTACAAAATGAAACTATATATCTTCGTACAACAATGGAGACAGTAGAGGTTGCTTAGAGGATAGAACCTAAAGAAGGAGATGTCAGCGCAACAGAGGAAACTTCTGAGGAAGGAGAAGAAGCAGAAGATGACATAGCTAAAATGCTAAAAATTTTTATTAAGGCAAATGGAAGACCAAAGGTGGATGTCCCTTTTTATGAGAGAAATCTCAAAATGGAGGAGTTAATGGACTGGATCAATTCATTAGACAAGAAATTGGAATTTGAAGAAGTTGAATACAAAAGAAAACTGAAGTTTGCAACTACTAGAATAAAGGGTCATGCAACTATCCAGTGAGAAGAGTTACAAGTATCTAGATAGAGAAGAGGAAAGCTCAAAATCATGTGATGGGAAAAAATGGTAAGAAAAATAAAAAGTAAGTTCCTGCCCAAGGATTATCAGTTAAATCCTTTTAAATAATTACAGAATTTGGAAAAAAAGGAATGAAAGTGAAAGAATATACAGAGGAGTTTTATAAACTGAATATTAGAGCTGGACATGTAGAGGATGATGTTGAGAAAGTATCCATGTATATAAATGGCTTGAGGTATGAAATCAAGGATGAGATCAATATATTAAACCTGAAGACAATTGATGCTTACAGGCAACCTTAAAAGCAGAAGAGAAGATAAAGAGAAAGAAAAGTCAGAGGAATCAAGGATAGAGTTCAGCAAGAGGAAGAGGAGCATTCCAACCTAGATTTCAACATTCCCAGAATAAAGCAAGAGTTTCGAGTAGCAGATAACCACAGAGAGGAGACTCTGGTCGAGGAAGGTTTGTACTGAGAGGTAAAGGTCGAGGAAGAGATATTCGGTGCTTTACATGTGGTGAGTGGGGAGAAGGCGCATGGGTCTATCCTCATAATAGGTCAACAACCCAGAGAAATGTGAATTTTGTTGAAATAAAGGAAGAAATTCCTCAGATTTTAGGTTGAGAGGAACCACCTGAAGTAGGATAATCTTTGTTATTGAAAAGGGTATTGCTTAAAGCAAAAAGAGAAGCAGGAGAACCAGCTCAGAGGAAGAACCTATATAGTACTATATGCAAGTCCAAAGGTAAATGTTGCAAAGTAGTAATTGACAGTGGAAGCACTAATAACCTTGTTTCTATAGATATGGTGGAGAATTTGGGATTAGTAAAAACAATACACCCTACTCCTAATAAGGTATCATGGCTACAAAAATGACATCAGATTATTGTGACAAAATAATGCAAGGTAGAGATCCATATTGGTACTTACAAGGATTTTATATTATGTGATGTAATGCCAATGGATGTATGCCACATATTGTTGGGAATACCTTGGCAGTTTGATCAGAAATCCATACATGATGGCAAAAGAAGCACTTATACTCTGGAGAAAGATATAAACAAACACAGAGTGCTGCCATTGAAGGATGAAGCTGACAAAGAAACACCTAGAAACAATGTTATGCTGATGAGTGGGAAAGAACTGTTGCAAGAAGTCGATAAGGATGAGGAGATGCATTTCGCTATTGTAGGAAGACCCAAGGTAATTCTAACTTCCAAAAATTTAGAATATTTCTATGAAGAAATTAGAAATATGTTGAATGATTTTGCTGATATTATTTTGGATGAGTTTCCAAATGCATTACCACCAATCAGAAGTATTATTCATTATATTGATCTAATACCCAGAGCAAGTTTTCTGAATAAAGTAGCATACAGGTTAACTCCTCAAGAAAATTTAGAATTTGGAAGACAAGTGCAAGATTTGATGGATAATGGGTTGATAAGAGAAATCCTTAGTCCATGTGTTATACCAACAGTACTCAGTCCAAAGAAAGGAGGTGAAGGGCGCATGTTCACAGATTCCAGACCCGTAAATAAAATCACCATTAGGTATCGTTTTCCTTTACCATGAATGGATGATTTAATGGATTGCTTGAGTGGATCAAAATATTTTATTAGGATATATTTGAAGAGTGGTTATCATCGATAAGTATTAGAGATGGGGATGAGTGAGAGATTGTCTTCAAAACAAACAATGGTTTTTATGAATTGTTAGTGATGCCTTTTGGGCTCACTAATGCACCTAGCACATTCATGAGATTAATGAATGAAGTCTTGCAGGAATATGCAAGAAAGTTTGTAATTGTTTATCTTGATGACATTCTAATTTTCAGTCGATGTAAAGAAGAGCACCTGGAACACCTTAAATTGGTTCTAAAAACTTTGCAGAAAGAGAAGCTGCTAATAAATTTGAAGAAATGCAGTTTTATGAAGGAGTAGCTAGTCTATCTGGGATTTTTAGTTTCTAACAAAGGCTTAAAAATGGATTTGGAAAAAGTCCAATTTTTTTTGAATTAGCCAACTCCAAGAAACATATTTGAGGTAGGAAGCTTTCACGGTCTTGCAAGTTTCTATAGAAAAATTACTAGAACATTTAGTCAGATTTTTGCACTCATTATTGAAACAATCAAGGAAACTAACCAACCATTCAAGTGGAAAGAAGCAACAAACCGAAAATTTAAGTTGTTGAAGCATAAAATTACAGAAAAACCAGTTTTAGCTTTGCCAGATTTTGAAAAAGTTTTCCAAATTGAAACTTATGCTAGTGGAGTTGTAATTGGAGGTGTTTTAAGTCAAGAAAAGAGGCCAATAGCATACTTCAGTGAGAAACTGAATGAATCTAAGAATAAATACTCATCTTATGACAAAAATTTTTATGTTGTTGTGCAAGCCTTGAAAAAATGGAGACATTATTTGTTACCAAAAGACTTTTTATTATATTCTGATAATGATGCGTTACATTTTATAAGAAACCAACCAAAAGTGAACCAGAAACATGCCAAATGGGTAGAATTTTTGCAGAGTTCTAATTTTGTGATAAAGCATACAAGCAGTAAGTTAAATAAAGTTGTTGATGCTTTGAGTAGAGTGAATATAATCATGCAAGAATTACAAGTTGGTGTTGTAGGATTTGAAGAAATGGTCGAGATGTAAAAATAATACGCATAATTGTAATATCCCCAGTTTGCTATGTTTTTATTAGACATTTTAACAATTCCAAAAAGGTACAGTGGACACCAATGGAGAAATTTATGTGGATTTATTTTATTATTTTAAATTATTAAAATAAAATGGAAAATTATGTGCAATGACTAGATTGAGATTTGAGATCTAAAAACCCAATCCACGAGGATGGATAAGGTTGTAAGACTTTCCCAGACTTCTAGTAATCCTTGGAAGAAATAAAGTAAGATACTAAAATTAGATTTGGAGATAAATATCTAATTACCCCAATAAAGAGGAAATTATTGGGAAGAGGTGGAAGAAAGCTAGAAAGTGGAAAAGCTAGCTTTAAAAGTACCTTTGTGGAAGAAACAAAGGGAAAGCCTAGGCAAACAGGAAGACAACATCCTGAACTAACTGGACGCAGTTAAGCGAAACATGTTGGGGAAATCAAGCTTAAATAATTTTTTTCAAGAGAGAAAAAGGGGTTGTTTAACACTGGAGAATAAGGTCTCTGATTGGGGGTGAGCTATAGAGAAATAGCTCTAAGTTTGGGAGGAACCAGTCAAACCTAAGTGATATGCACAATTTTTTTGGAATGGTTATTAACTTAAATTTTAATGCTGTGATGAATTGCTTGAAGTAATAAAATAGTTATGTTAATGTGTAAGTTCTAAAATTTACTATGTCATTAGAAAATATAAAATTTATAAATTCCAGTTATCACTTTCGAGTATGTACATTTAATAGAATTCACCATAGAAGGAATAGAAAAATCTGCATGGTTGTACAGACATCCTTGGAAGACGACCAACTCTCAGAATGTCTAAACCCAAAATTGGGTCTAGATCTGAGGTTAGGTACCTCACATCTACCTTAAAACCAACGATAATGACATAGAATCAGTGTATGAAATACATGTAGTTGTGTGAGTGCGTGAAGGGTAGGCTCGATGCTATTCCGTCTTGGTATCATAGTTTTAGAGTTGTGGTTTAGCGCAGAGGAAAATTCCAATGCCATGTGTACCTCAGAACTTAAGAGAGCAGAGTCACAATAGGAAATGACTCGGATAAAATAAAGTCTGTAATAGAAATGGACAAGGGAAATGAAACGTAGTGGAAATACATAAACATATAAAGTCTCCTAGAACCCTAAATGAACTTCCATCATAACCTTCCAAGTGTCAATCTACTGAAAAATGATGAACATTCCCGCAGCTCAAGAAGTCACTGTCGTGACCATGTGATCTACTACTACATCAATTATGTCAACCCGTACCCTAACGTATCGAATTCATAAATATTTTACATGGAGTGAGGTTAATGGTACCGTTGAATTTAATGAGGAATATACCTAATTCCAAATCCCAATATTAAACTAACAGAACATTAGTGGAGGAAATCACATAAGGATTTACACAGAGTACATTAAGTTAATGTATGGGCTGCGGATATGGTACTAAGCCACGTTGGAAGTTTCAGAGTTCTCGTTGGCAAGGTCCCAACTTAATAAGAAAAATCACCTTTACATATGATTAGGGTTACCTTGAAATGTGAATATAAAGGTTTGGAAGACTCTAAAGTGGGAATTCCTTCATTTATATGTGGATGATTAAAGTGGATACAAATCAATAGTGATGAAATCAATTTGAAGAGTTAGATAATAACAATAGTCTAAATTGAGTATAATAAGGTTAGATATGACTTATATATATAGGAATGCAATTCAAATCGTAATGTATGAGTTTAATAAGTAGGATTTAAACTTCTAGGTTGTAATATCAAATGATCTTATATTGTATATTAAATTGGGTGAAAAGGTTTTTCTCTAAGGTTAAAGAGAAAGTAAGGTATGAGGGTAAATTATATTAATGCTTTGACGAACCTAGTAATAGTAAATAATACATAAATATCTACTATGTTCATATGTGCAGAAAAAAGGAAAAGTTATATTATAACTAGATTTTGTAACAAACAAGAACATAGTAATTTAACCTAACAGAAAATGGTAATTGGCAATTATACAAACAGAACACTGTCACAACTTGTTAACAATTTAGTAGTGACACAAAGTGACGAAGTTATTGTTGAATACATAAGTACAAAAAAATATTTGAATTGAGAGGTGTTACAAATTGTATCAGAGCCCAAGTTAAAACATTGGGCAAAAATGTGTGCTCACACTCGAAAAATTATGTTGCTGTAATTTTTTATTAAATTTAAATTTTTCTAATGTTTAATTTCATGTACAGTAAAAACGTGCTGAAGTATACAACTGAAAACCATGAGTGAAGTAGACGAGCTATATGTGGATCTGTGCGGTGGAGAAAACATGCCAAATCCAAATGCTCCATTGATGGCTGTCTTGCATCGAATGCAAAGAGAAATGATGCAACTGAAAAGCCACAATGAAAGGATATCTTTAACCAGTGAAGAGTAGGATAGATTAATAATAGAATTGAACTCCCGGAATACGCAAGAACGTGAAGATTCCAGAATGAAGAGAAAGGGAAAGGTACATCACTCATAGGATTATGAGGAAGATGATGCCTTTAGACAACAGTCTAGGAGGAACAAGGAATTACACGGTGACTTATGAAAAATCAAGCCTCCCTCCTATAATGTAGAGAAGGGGGAAGATGCTAAAGTATGCTTCTAAACATGATAAAGTACTTTCAATTTTATGAATATGAAAGTAACTTGAGAGCCAGGCTAACTGTCTATCAGTTGTAAGGTAAAACTACCTTGTGGTGGGAAGAAACCAAGATGGTCCATGTCATTGACGAGAAAATTGTTACTTGGGAGGATTTCTAAGTCAAATTCAAAAACAGATACCTAAATGAACATTATTATGATGATAAAGAAAAAGAGTTTCATGAAATTAGATTGGGGCAGATTACTATTGATGAATTTGTAACCAAATTCACCAATATGTTACGCTATGTACCTTATATAAGCGAAGAGAAGGCAAAGGTACAACGTTTTCTAAACTATCTACCTGCTATATACAAGGAAAAGTTAGATTTTGATAATCCAAAGACCATGGATGAGGTGGTGCATAAAGAAAGGCTGTGTTATCAACAATTCAAGGCAAAAATGAACAAGAAAAGAATTGGAAAAACAAAGAGAAGGGTGACTTCAGTGGAAAGAAAAAAAACCAGCATATCTAAAGAATTTTGGGAGAAATCACCTAATCACAAGCTTGGTCCAAACAAATGAATGGAAACAATAAAGGAGAGGGGACTATTAAAATGAGAGAACCTCATTTTTTTAGAGGGGGCTATCCATACATAAACATTCATACTATACAAGTATTGAGAGAAGCAACGACTGTTAATGATGTGCCGAGAAACATCCCGAAAATCATTGTTACTCTAGAAGATCATCAAACAGAACACCAGTCCACTATTTTTGAAGTAGAAGGTATGATTGCTGACCAACCTGTTTATGTTTTAATAGATCCAGGTGCATATTTAAGTTATATTAGTCTTCACATAGTAGAAAAATGTAACTTAAAGTCATAAAAATTTCAGCAGTCATGGTTAGTTCAATTGGCCACTGGTATGAAAAGTAAAGTGACTCATATGTTAACCCAAATAGTCATAAACCTGAATGGATACCAAACTGAATTAAATCTAAATATTATGCCTTTAGGGTCTTATGATGTACTAGAAGGAATGGATTGGTTAGAGAAGTAGAAAGCCATGCTAAACTGCCTAGATAAGATAATACATTGCATAGATGTGGAGGGAAAACTTGTCATAGTAAAAGGCAAACCCAAATCCATATGAGTGAGACAAATTTCAGCACCTAAATAGAAAATAATTGCTAGGAAGGGTTGCCAAGTGTATTCTTTCCATGTAGAAGAATTAGTACAACAAGCAGAAGAAAATCCTTTGGAAACATTACCTGTTATCAGAGAATTTAAAGATGTGTTTCTGGATGAAATTCCACATTTTCCCCCTAAAACAGAAATTAATTTTTCAATTGACTTAGTGTCGGGGAACAACACCAGTTTCTAGAGCCCCATACAAAATGAGTACCCAAGAACTTATGGAATTCAAAATGTGTTGGGTTTGTGTTATATTCTTTCCATGACTAGTCACGCGTGGGGGGGTAACAAGGGGGTGATAGCCCCCTTGTACATTGCGGCAGGTGCAACGTGTTGGCTGCAGGAATTACACTCAAGCAAACTCCTCAACACTTAATTGTCAATCCGGGGGATTCATAAACTTAGAGACGAAGCACAAGAAATGCTAGAGATGGTATGATTATTTCTGATATAAATCCCTACTTTATTTGAAGGAAATATTGTAGAATCAAATCAAGCCAAGAAAAAGATAGCTTTAGTCATCAAAATAATCTAAGACTGAAACAAGAAAGAACACATTTGCGAAAAGGAGATAAAAGATAAAAAGGCAATAAATCTAGATGCTTATGCTTAACTACTAAGAGTGTGTTTTTCTTCAGCAGAGGCACTTTATCACTCTCATTAAATGGGCCTTTAAATCTGCCTCCTCAGAGATTTCCTTCTTTCATTAATATGTCCTGCACTAGTGCAGGATCAGAGTTTTATGTAGAAGGTATAAACTGTGTCTTTACTAAAGGTTTTTCTACTTCATGCAAGGGCTCCAACTGTTAAAGGTTCAGAGCACTCAAATCTTGTGACAAGAAGCTAGTACTTGCACCAAATCAGATCTTCCTGCACTTAGCTTTTAATTCTTGAAATGATTGTTTAATTGTCGCAAGTGCTACTTTACTGTAAAACCAGATTTCATATAGAAAAGTAAATGTTTCTGAATTTAACGAAGTGCAAAAATAAAGAAACATAAATGTCTATCCTTTCATAATCATTCAATGAAAGAAAGTTGCGGAAAGTAAATGATAATTTTCTATAACACACAAACGTGCACTGGTGCAGGTGTATTTCTCCTGCTTGGACCAGGCGGGGAAAGCCAATCAGCCAAAATTACAGAAAAGAAATCTCACACCAACGTGCACTGGTGCAGGATGATTTCTCTTTCTTGGACCAGGCGGAGAAAGCCAATTCGAAATCAAGTGCAGGAAAGTAAATTTGCAGGGAAGTAAATTGCAGGAAAATAAATTCTATTTGCTGCATGCAATGGATCCATTTTCACACAAACAGGAATTTATGCGCTAAAAGATAAATCACACTCTGACAATAAAACATAAATTACAAAAAAAAGAGAATGGGGTAAGCGTTCTAGGTTGGCTGGGCCCTAGCCAACCAACACGTTTCCCTCTTAAGAGAAAACGCTACTCAGTACTTAATTTAATTAATCATCCAAACCATAAAAATAAAATTCATGAAACCGAGGTGAAATTCCTTTTTATTAGATCATTGAGGAAAATACAATCATGAATACATGTTCAGCCCAGATTCGGGTGATAACGAAATAACCTTATATCACCTCTCTATTCTTCTTTGTTCTATAAAACTTTCGCTCCCTAAGTCCTATTTACAAATTACATTATATAGGTCTGTTGGCTGAAGGCCAAAATAGATCGTTCAACTGCTTCATAAAAAAATGCAGAATTTAGATTGTTCAGTCTTCAAAATAAGACGGTTTTGCAAAACTGGCCGTAACCAATGTTGAGCTTCCACCCTTCGCAGATCTAATATTTGGCTGCCTTTGGATTACATGTTGTCATGGCAGAGACTGCTTGAGTCAAGGTGGTGATCAAGAGGGTTCAGATCCACCGTGAAGATCTGCAGTGCTGGCAACGGTATAGGATCCAATCCTGCACTAGGATCAGCAATCACGATAAGCATTCTAACCACCAAACAACATTGGAGATATCGATAAGTTACAAGGAATAATTTAAAAGTAAGAAATCATGTAATACATATTTAATAAATGATAAATTGAATTAAAATATGAAGAATAAAGGTTTGTACAAAATATGTTACCATGCTTGGACTAGTGCAGGATGAGGGTGCATGAAAAGGGTAAAATAGAGGTAAATGATTATGGTTTAGGAAGGGAAAAAATAATAAAAAGAGATCAATTTAGGGGGCTAACATCCTCCCATCCCTAAGTTGTTGTGTGTCCTCACAAAACGTTTTTACCTTCACAAAAAACCTTCAAAATTTTAGCATTCCAACTCAATCCTGCTCCAGCATACTATCATAAGTCTGCAGTGTTTCAAATTTCATATTTTTTGTTGCTCTTCAATTTCTTCGTCACCTTTTTAAGCCGTCTGAAACATTGTGAAGCACAGTACTTCCATACCCTGACTTCTCCTTTCTTCTTTTGGATCTCTGCCGTGAACTCTTCCTTATTCTGTTCTTTTTCCTCCTGTGTTTTGGCTACGTGCTCATCTAAATTTTGTACTTGAAGCTCAAGCTCAAGTATCCAAGTAGCAGAAGTTACCGAATCTTCTTCCTTTTCTATCTCAATAGGGGTTGTGTTTTATTTAGGGACCTTAGTATCCCTTGGATTTTAATTAACCACTTCTTCCTCTTCCAGTTCTTTTTCTTCTTCTAATTCTTCCGGTTCTTCTTCTTCTTTTTGCTCTTTCGGTTCTTCTTCTTCTACTTCCACTTCTTCCGGCTCTTCTTCGTCTTCTTGCTCTTCTGGCTCTTCTTCTTCTCCTTCTACTTCTTATGGCTCTTCTTCGTATTCTAACTCTTCTGTTTCTTTCTCCTCTTCTAATTCTTCTTGTTCTTCTTCTTGCTGTGCCGGGTATTTTTCTTCCTGTGCCAGTTCTTTTGGTTCTAGTTCGTCTTGCACTAGTGCAGGTGGGGATTCGACATTCTGTGGGGACTGTTGTTCTGCACCAAGTCCTTCATTATTTTTTCGGCCTTTAATAAAGTTGGCCAACAGTATATCGTCTTCAACCTCTACAGATTTTTCTGCGTCCGCAAGGAATGACAGCAAATCATCTTCTTCAGGGTTCTATTCATGTGCTAGGGGCGTTGGAGGAGTTTCATTGACAGGTGCACCCACTTTCTTCTGTTTATTTGGAGATGGGCCCTTTTCTTCTTTTGATCTCCCAGTCTGTTTCCTTCTTTCACTGGTGCAAGAAGGACTTCTCTTTACACTTGGACCCTTGCTCGTGCTGGTAGGGTCCTCCATTTCCCTTAGCTGTTCCAACAACATCTCCCAGGTCATTTTTTTAGTATTCAACTATTTCTGGACCAAGATCTTGATCAGGCCGTGATGATACAATTTCTTATCGGCCTGGTCTGCCCGTGCTCCTTTTATGCCCTTGGCCATATTTTCGAAACTCTTAAGTAAAAATTAAGTGAAATACATCCTCCATCAAACGTGACAGTCGGGTTCAAAGTGTTGCAGCATCCTGAAATGATACACAAAGGTGAGGGAGTACCTCCCCTCACAAGTCATGAACTTGTGGAGGATAAAGAGGAGGTCCCACCATTGTCCCAGCAAGGTGCTGCGCGGAACTTCTTTCTTCCAGTTTACATTCTTGTCTTTATCAACAACGAAATGCTTCCAGCACTCTCTCTCAAGCTTTTGATTTTTAAAGTACTGCACACCAGTGTTCTGTAAGCCCGTCTCTACTGCTATCTATTTTTCTGTGACTTTAAATCTCAGGGGTCCAATCTTTACACGACCATTTTTAAAAATCTTTGTGAACTATAGGGCCACCTCCCTTTTGTGCTCGTTAAATTTCTTCAGGAACGGAAGAAATCCTGAGTCTCGCAATAGTGCAAGACTATTGTGAAAATCGGCGGTCTGATCTACCTCGCTGAGGGATGACGGTTCACAATGAACTGGCAGCATTGCTACTAATATCTATGAACAGTCCAACGAAAGTTGCATGCAACAACAAAAAATTGAGCTTTTTATAAATAGGGATCCAACTGTCTCCCATCCCTTCTGTCTCATTACTAATTCCTTCCACTGAAATAGCCATAGCTACGCGGCATCTTTGAATCATGACGGATTGGTACTGGCGACGGCGGTTTTAATGGCTAGGTAAGGGAATGATATTTGTGAAAGGACATTAAGGTTATGGTGGAATGAGGAGTAATTATGTCTACGCAATGGTTAAATATTTTCACATTCCTTCGTAATTAAAAAAAATATTTAGTATTCATTAAAAATAAATATGAGTCTTAACTTTAAAAAAAAAATCTGTACTTTGAAAATATTTCTCATAATTGATATCATAGCATAAGTACTTATCACTAAATGAAATAATTTCTCATAGCTTCTGTGGTGACCACTTTCCTATGGCATACACTTCTAAAAGAAGAAATATTATGCTTCGGATGAGGTGCATGCTTGCACTGTTATGCTCACACTGCTTGAATAAGCTATTCTGCTGGTATATGTTTACATCATTATATAGGACAACATGCTTGCACTGGTGCAAGCATAATATCTTAAAAAAATAAAGAATTTAAATAAAATATAGGCTGAACTTCTGACAGTTTCCTCAATTCCATAATTTTTCTTTGCCCTTCCTTGATGCTTCAGAGCATATCCTTTTGCTCTGTGTATAATATTCTGCAATAATTTCATGAGGGAACAAAGAAGTGGGGAAGGAGAATTTTTATAATGGGAAGGAATTTCATTACAGGGATTCCAGGAATAGTACCAAGAGGGAATAAACAGAAATGGGATAGGGAAAAAAATTCAGGGGTAAGTGGGATTTTTACGAAGCGGATAGAGTGAATTTAAAAGAATATGGGAAGGTAAATTATAATAGGATTTCAAGAAGAAAACTGAGGGATCATTACGAAATGGGATATGAATAAAGGCAAAAAAAATTTTGAAAGGTCCGCCTGCATTGGTGCAAGAAAAATAACTACAGCAAGAATTAAGCGTTACTTGAAAATAAAAAAATCCATGCTAATTTCCCCAATTGTATAAAGGTTGGCTCTGTTGAACCTGCTTTCACTTCGGTGGTTACTAGCATATCTAAAGATCAAGTAACATTCTCTTTTTATTAGAAATTTTTGATCTTCCTGCCAGCAAGCTGGTTTTTAGGTTGACCCTTCTGCAATCATGTTAGCGAACTGATTTTCACAATTACAGGAAAATATTTTTTCTTTACTTTTTTTTTTTTATTAAATTTATTTTTTCTTTTGAGAAGAAGAAGAGTTCATGTTTTCAAATGGTTGGTATCGCTGGTTACCACTACCATCCCAAATTGTTGTTGGACTTGATGTGTAAAATCTTTCTTGGCAAGCGGCTGAAAATAATTCTTTAATATATGCCCATCTACCAAGAATACTGAATCTTGTCCATCAATATTTTTGAATTCTACTGCTCTATTCTCAAATATTCGGATCACTTCATATGGTCTCATCCACTGCGTATGGAATTTCACTTTAAAAATTTTAAATCTAGAATCATAAAGGAGCACCCAATCACCTGGTTGGAACTTCTTTTTCTGAATAGACTTGTCATGCCACCTTTTTCATTGCTACTGAATTAATATATTTTGTTGAACAACATCTCTACGAAATTCATATAACTCATTTAATTGAAGAAGACATTGTTTTTGTGCCTCAGAGAGATCTAGTCCTAACTGAAATGCAGTTCTGAAAGTTTTGATCTGGAACTCAATCAATAACAGAACCTGTTTGGCATATACCAGCTCATATGGTGTATTTCCCGTGCTATTTCTCCAAGTGGTTCTGTATGCCCACAAAGCTTCTGGTAATCTTTCAGCCCAGTCTTTCCGATGCATATTGAATATCTTTGTAAGAATGGACTCGATCACTTTCTTTGTAGATTCCACCTAGCCATTTGCTTGCAGGTGATACAGGATGGATTTCTTGTGCCGGATCTTGTATTGCTCCATCACACCCTGTACTAGATTAGAAATAAACTGCGGACCATTGTTAGAAACAATTTCTCTAGGCACACCTAATCTAGTAAATATTTCAGAAAAAATAAAACCAACAACAAATTTTTCTATAGCAAAAGAAACAGCTTTAGCTTCTACCCATTTTGTAATGAAATTTATACAAACCAAAATATGCTTTTAACTTAAATATGTTGGATTTATTGGCCCTATAAAATCAATAGCCCATTTTTTGAATGGCTCAATCATAACTTGAGGGCATAAAGGCATTTCGTTGGTTTGATTAGGCTGGCCCATTCGTTGATAGCTATCACATCGCCTAACATACTATTTGGCATCCTTAAACAAGGAAGACCAAAAGTAACTAGCAAGTAATACTTTATATGCAGTCCGCTTATTAGCGAAGTGGCCTCCACATGGTTCATCATGAGAAAATTTCAATATGTCAAACACTTCTTCCTCTCTTACACATCTACGAATAATAAAATCTGGACCTGTGTAAAAGAGGTCTCCTTGAATCCAGGAATATGCAGCACTTTTCTGAATAATATTCCGCTTTTCACGAGCAGATAAGTGAGGTGGTGTTTTTCCAGTAACCAAGTAATTAGCAATGTCAGCAAACCACAAAGAATATATAGACATAGAGAAAATATGTTCATATGGAAAATCATCATAAACAGGAGTTACTTCACCAGGATTATCTAATTTAGAAAGAAAATCTGCTACAACATTAGATTTCCCTGGTCTATCAACAATAGTAACATTAAACTCCTGCAACAATAGCAACCATCTAGTCACTCTACCACTTGTTAATGGTTTTTTCATCAAATATTTAATCATGGAATGATAAGTATGTATAAATACTTCATAACCTGTAATATAGTGCCTGAACTTATTAATTCCAAAAATCACAGCTAAAAACTCCTTCTCTATAACTGTATAATTCAATTCAGCGGAAGAATTTTTTTTACTAATATAATAAATAACATATGATTGCTTATTTTCCTCCTATCCTAAAGTTGCGGCAATAGCCCAATCTGAAGCATTAGAGGAAATATGAAAAGGTAGGGACCAGTTTGGACCTCACAAAACTGGTGCTTATACTAACTTTTCCTTCAATGTTTCAAAAGACTATTGGCAAGCCGTGGACCAAGAAAATTCAGTATCCTTAGCTAGAAGTCAGAAAAGAGGAGCAGCTATCTTCAAAAAAAATTCAATGAATCTTCTATAATAACTAGCATGTCCTAAAAAACCTCTTACTTCCCTTTGAGTTTTGGGTGCAGGAAGATGAAAAATGATTTCAATCTCTGCCTGATCAACCTGGATACCTTTTTCAGAAATCAAATGGCCAAGCACCACTCCCTCTTTTCAAATTAATCTACATTTCTTATCACTCAAAGTGAGATGGGCTTCCTAACAATGAAGAAGTACTTTCTCCAAATTTTTGAGAGCTTCCTGAAAAGAATCACCAAACACAGAAAAGTCATCCATATAAATTTCTACAAATTCTAGATCAACAAATATAGCCATGACTGCCCTTTAAAAGGTAGCTGGGGCATTAGATAAACCAAAGGGAAGTAATTTGTAAGAAAATTTCCCCCATGGACATGTAAAAGTAGTTTTATCCTGATCTTCAGGTGTAATTTGTATCTGGTTATAACCACTAAAGCCATCCAAAAAGGAGAAATATTTCTTTCCTGCAAGGGTATGAAGTACCTGATCAATGAAAGGGAGAGGGAAGTAATCTTTAAGAGTGGCTTTATTCAATTCTCAATAATCAATACAAATATGCCATCTTCCATCTTTCTTAGGTACTATTACTAATGGGGAGACCCACTGACTGTCGGAAATAGGATAAATAAAACCAACATCTAAGAGTTTTTGTACTTATTCCTTCACAATGTCTCTTAGAGCCGGATTCATTCACCTTTGGGGTTGTCAGAAAGGTCAGGTCCCTTCCTGAATACATATATGATGTGTACAAGTTTCAGAAGGAATATCCTTCATATCTTCATAACCCCAAGAAAAGGCACTAAGATGGTTTTGCAACAAATTCACAAGCTGCTCTTGCTGAGATGAGTCCAAATCTGAACTAATATGCAAGGAATTACTAGGGCTAATCTCAACAAGAGTGGTATCAGGCTCAGGAGTACTCAAGGGAGTGGTCAAATTCAGTGGTACAGAATAATGAGAATCATGATTATCTTGAAAATATAAGCTGAAAATTTGACTCAAAGGCTCATAATTAGGCATAATGTCTAGATTATTCAGAAAACCTTGAATCTCATCTTCTAGTGAAGACCTAGTATAATGATGGATAAGGGAAATAGGTTGAGTCTCCTCATCGCTACTTTGATCTAACCATAAAGTATCTTGAAGGTCCTAAATGGATCTGGTAGGGGGGTATAAGGTATCTTTCTTCCTAGAATCTCCATGTGATATATACATATCACTGAAACGATATCCAATATATGCATTAGCTGTAGCAAGCCATGGTCAACCTAAGATCAAGGGATTCCTTCCTACTAGGTTCTTTGGCTGAAGCACAATGAAATCAACAGGATATTTCCAAGAGTCTAATGAAATGATCACATCGTCTAGTACTCCTTCTGGCTTAATTTTAGATATATCTGCTAATTCAAGCATAGTGGGAGGAGGGCGAAGATGAGATAACTGAATTTGATCTATGGTTTGATTATTCATGAAATTAATGGCTGCCCCCAGGTCTATAAGAACATTAGGGACAAGGACATTACCAATCTGAACTAAGACAACAGGGTTTCTGGGATCAGTATATTTTTCCATAGACACACATCCTGTCATTAACTCTACTGCCCTGACAACAAATTGAATTGTTCGAGGTTCCAATCTCTTCCTCCCAGGTTTCTTGAGACAGAGTTCCTTAATGATCTTGGTACAAATGGGGATCTCTTTGATGGCTTGAAGAAAAGGTATCTTAATGAAAATATTCCGAAGCTCGGATGCCAAACTAGTCTCAGAAAGAGGCTCACTCCTTTCCATTACTAGCCTCTCTAGGAAGGGAGGTTGGTTGGAAGAAAATGGCAAGGATTCAGAGGGTAAGGGCTGCTTAGTGACAGCTTTCAAATAATGGTTGCAAGTTTCCTCTTCTCCTTTCTCTTCAACAATCACCATAGGTTGCTTCTGATTTTCTAATGTTACAGTCCTTCCTGATCTTAATTAAATATCATGAACTCCAACTGGAATAGACTAGTATTCGAATGGTAAAGGTGGGTTTGTTATATGGATCATTTACACTACTTTATTATTATTAGGATTGGGCATAGGTTTAGCAGGAAACTAAGGAGGTCGAAAGGGTGGAGATAAAGGTAATGGTGGATTGGACTGACTCAGAAGTTGAGGCATTGTATAAGGTGCATGCGTATATGGATATGAATGCATAGGTGGCTGGTGGGAATATGGAAAATGAGTCAGCCCTTTCCAACCTTGTTACCATTGTTGAGAAGGTTGCCCATGTTGATATTGATTCCCATATTTCCACTGTTGATGAGAGTTAGGATAAGAATATGCATGTGAATTATAACCAAAACAATATGGAGGAAATTCAGGAGCCATACCTATACCTACCTGAGGCCAATTCCTTCTCGCTCCCATAGCATTCATGTATTCAGCTTCAGGTTGCCCCCCTTTAAATAAAACTTTAAGTCTTGGTATAGAGGGACATTTTTCTGTGATATGGTCTTCTGCACAAATAGCACACTTATTAGTTTCTTTCAAATTGAGAGGACATTCTTTAGGAGGATTCTTATCTCTACATTTAGGAAATAAAATACATAGTGACTCTTGTTCCTTCATGAGTTTCTGCTGAAATTTTAAAGAGTCTAACTATTTGGTAACAGTGTTCATTATATCAATTTTCATGTTTTCATTTTTATTTTCTAGTCCAATAATCATAGCATCAGTAGATTCATTTTTTCTATTTCTATTTTGAGTTCCTCTACCGGATCTATACTGGATTTTTGAAAATTTTTGGCATAATTCACAAATTTGATCAAAATTTTGCTGAGAAATATCACCTTGTCCTAACGGATTCAAATTGTTTCTAGCATTATCAATAAGTCCTCTTAGGAACAAGGTTCTAATAGTGTTGAGATCAAGCTTAAGTTTTAACCTTTGTAAAATATATAGAAATATTTCCAAATAATCTTCAATCATTTCATCATCATCTTGTATGATTGTAAAAATTTCACCCTGCATGTCCCAAGTTTTGTAATATTCTTGATATTTAGACAAAAATACTCTCTTCATCTAATCCCAATAAATTATGGTGTTTCCTCCTAACCTTATAAACCAGCGTAGAGTTGAGTCCTTGAGGGTAACAGGAAAAAATCTTAACTTCTTAGCCTCAGTTGCATAGTCATAACTTCTACACAGAATATCAAACTCAAATAGAAAAGAGTCAGGATCTTCGTGAACTTTAACATGGAAATGAGGGAGATCTGATGGTGGAATATTCTTCATCTGTGACACAGTATCAGGATCCACAATTGGAAACACAAAAGTGGATTGTCCTTCGCTTAACTGGTTGTCACCAATTCCTTCCAAATGATCTTCTTGGTCCACCATTGTTCCCTTCTTAGTTTTACTACTCTCCACAGGCTGATCCACACCTAAGCTGTTATTACCAGAATCTAGATGGATTGTTCTTGTGTGATGGGTTTGAATTGGATTGGGCTTCCTGCTTACAGAAGGAGACCTAATATGAGTAAAATTATTTTGGCCCTTAGTGGGATTCGAATCCTTACCTTTCCTAGGCATTCATTTCAAAAGAAAAAAGAAATAAAAATAACAGAAAACTTCTTAAAATTCTGTCAGAAATCAATTAACCCTAGTAAAATTCCTTCAAAAAAGTTTTCCAAACAATGCTGCAAAAATAAGGAAAAAATTACCTCTATTTTTCTAATCAGAAAATTATTACCAAATGAAATTGCCTCCATGGCAACGACGCCAAAATGTTGGGTGCAAGAATTACACTTAATTAAACTCCTCAACACTTAATTGTCAACATGGGGGATTCATAAACTTAGAGACGAAGCACATGTAATGCTAGAGATGGTATGATTCTTTCTGATATAAATCCCTACTTTCTTTGAAGGAAATATTGCAGAATCAAATCAAGACGAGAAAAAGATAACTTGAGTCATCAAAATAATCTAAGACTGAAACAAGAAAGAACACATTTGCGAAAAGGAGATAAAAGATAAAAAGGCAATCACTCTAGTTGATTATGCTTAAATACTAAGAGTGTCTTTTTATTCAGCAGAGGCATTTTAGCAGTCTCGTTATATGGGCCCTTAAATCTGCTTCCTTAGAGATTTCCTTCTTGCATTAATTTGTCCTACGCTAGTGCCTGCACTAGTGCAAGATCAGAGTTTTATGTAGAAGGTATAAACTGTGTCTTTACTGAAGGTTTTTCTAATTCATGCAAGGGCTCAAACTGTTAAAGGTTTAGAGCACTCAGATACTGTGACAAGAAGCTAGTTCTTGCACCAAATCAGAGCTTCCTGCACTTTGCTTTTAATTCTTGAAATGATTGTTTAATTTTCGCAAGTGCTACTTTGTTGTAAAACCAAACTGCATATATGAAAAGTAAATGTTTCTGAATTTAATGAAGTGCAGAAATAAAGAAACATAAACATCTATCCTGTCATAATCATTCAATGAAAGAAAGTTGCGGAAGGTAACTTAAAACTTGCTGTAACACACCAATGTGCGCTGGTGCAGGTGTATTTCTCCTGCTTGGATCGGGCAGGGAAAGAAAATCAACCAAAATTGCAGAAAAGAAATGTCACACCAACGTGCACTGGTGCAGGATGATTTCTCCTGCTTGGACTAGGCGGAGAAAGCCAATCCGAAATCAAGTGCAGGAAAGTAAATTTTCACGGAAGTAAATTGCAGGAAAAGAAATTGTATTTGCTTCACACAATGGATCCATTTTCACACAGACAGGAATTTATGCGCTAAAATCTAAATCACACTCTGACAATAAAACATAAATTACAAGAAAAAGAGAATGGGGTAAACGTGCTGGGTTGGTTCGGTCCTAGCCAACCAGCGTGTTTCCCTCTTAAGTGAAAACCCTACTCAGCACTTAATTTAATTAATCAACCAAACCATAAAAACACAATTCATGAAATCGTGGCAAAATTCCGTTTTATTATATCATTGAGGCAAATACATTCATGAATACACGTTCAGTCCAGATTTGGGCGATAAGGAAATAACCTGCTATCGCTTCTCTGTTCTCTAAAACTTTCGCTCCCTAAGTCGTATTTATAAATCACATTATATAGATCTGTTGGCCGAAGGCCGAAACATATCGTTCAACTACTTCACAACAAAATGCAAAATTTAGATTGTTCGGTCTTCAAAATAAGACGATTTTGCAAAACTAGCCGTAACCAATCTTCATCTTCCACCCTTCGCAGATCTAATCTTTCGCTGCCTTTGGATTACATGTTGTCGTGGCGGAGACTGCTTGAGTCAAGGTGGTGATCGAGAGGGTTCGGATCGGCCATGAAGGTCTGTTGTGCTGGCAATGGTACAAGATCTGATCCTGCACTAATATCAGCAATCACGATAAGAATTCTAACCTCCAAACAACATTGGAGATATCGATAAGTTACAAAGAATAATTTAAAAGTAAGAAATCGTGTAATAAATATTTAATAAATTCCAAATTGAATGAAAATATGAAGAATTTAGGTTTGTACAAAATATGCCACCGTGCTTGGACTAGTGCAGGATGAGGGTGCATGAAAAGGGTAAAACAGAGGTAAATGGTTATGGTTTAGGAAGGAAGAAAATGGCAAAAAGAGAGAAATTTAGGGGGCTGACACAACGTATGGGGGGGGGGTCAGAAGGGGAGCGGTAGCCCCCCTGTTGGGGTCCAGGGCAGCGACCCAAGAAAATTTTTTTTGTCCTTATTTTCTGGTGGACAGACCTGCCCATGGTTTTGTGCATGGGTATGCACATGGTTTTGGGGCATGATGTTTTTCAGCCCTTGGTATTTTCTAGATCTGGTCAAGGGAACTATGGTTATGTTCTAATATAGGGTTAATGGATTGAGATTTATGTATGCTTTGGTATGTATATATATGTGTTATAACATTAAAAAGAATATAATGAAAAATCAAGTTGGTCATCCCGATTTAGGATCCAGGGGAAAATCTCTATGTTTTTCTGTTTTATGTTTTATTCTCTCGCTATTGTTTATTTTCTGTTTTAAATATTTGTTCATATATAATTTCTGTATAGGGTTAAAACCTACATTTGGTATCAAAGCTAGTTTCAGCTTCAAGGGGACACCTTTGCTGCTGAGGGGTTTTTTGCTCAGGCCTGAGGTAGACCTTGTTCAGTGGGAGATTTGCAGGATCGATTCTTGCGGTGAAAGAAGATGGCGAGTGTAGGGAAGATAGAGATCGAGAAATTTAATGGTCATAGTTTTGAGTTGTGGAAGCTGAAGATGGAGGATTTGCTAGTGGATAAGGACCAGTGGATCGCGGTAGATCCGGGTACTAAACCAACGGTAATGTCAGATGAAGACTGGAAGAAATTGGATCAGAAGGCAAAGAGCACAATATGGTTGTGTGTCTCAGATTCATTATTGTTGAATGTATCTGGGGAAGATACTGTGAAGACCTTGTGGGAAAAACTTGGGACTTTGTACCAATCTAAGTCTCTAGTGAATAAATTTTTCCTGCGGAAAAATCTGTATAACCTGAGGATGAAGGATGGAGACTCAGTGATAGAGAATATGAATGCATTCAATACTATGGTAAGTTAGTTGTCATCTTTTGATATTAAAATCTTAGATGAAGATAACTGCATCATTTTGTTGTGTTCTCTACCAGACTTGTGGGACAGTCTGGTTATTGCAATAGGTAGCAATACAACTACCTTGAATTTTGATGATATTGTCTCAGCCTTTTTGTCGGAGGAAATGAGACATAGAAATATGGAGGGCCATAATGGAGTTGCATTATCTGTACGAGGAAGGTCCCAAAATGGAAACAAGAATAAGGTTTCGAGTGGGATATCTAAATCTCCTAGAAAGTTTGTAAAGGTGTGCTAGAAATGAGGAAAGGAAGGGCACAACAAAAAGGACTGCAGATCTAAAGCTCCTGAGAAAGGATATGGATCTGATGATGCTCCTTCTACCGAGGAAAAAACCACCTCAGATGAAGGTGGGGATGTGTATTTGGATTCTTCTTCAAATACACATGTAGATCATGAGTCATGGTTGATTGAATCTGGTGCATCCTTTCACTCCACTCCTCATCGGGAGTGGTTCTTCAAAGATGAGAAATATGATGGCGGTGATGTCTTCTTAGGTGATGATAGGAAGGCCAGAATCATCGGACGTGGAAAACTCAAGCTCAAGCTGCAAGGTGGAAGGATTATAACTCTTCCTGGTGTTTTGTACATTCTTGCATTGGCCAAAAATCCAATTTCTCTAAGAAAGATGGATGATGCATGTGTAAAAATAGTTTACGAGAAAGATGCATATAAGATGGCCCGGGGAGCACTGGTATTAATGCAAGGAGTTTAGATTGGAACTCTTTACAAGCTTCAGGGAAACATTATTATTGATGGGTGTAACAGTTCTGTGGTTCTCGAAAGTGGAGCAGAAAGCCTAGCGGTCTCTGGAGAAAAGACCATGCTATGGCATGAAAGGCTTGGACATATTGGAGAGAAGGGCCTTCGGATACTGCATAGAAATGGTATGGTAGAAGGTATGTATAATAGCTCTCTAGATTTCTATTTCTGTGAACATTGTGTATATGGGAAGCATAATCGGGTGAGTTTTCCTTTTGGTGCTAATAAGGCTAACAAGATATTAGAGCTTCTGTATAGTGATGTGTTTGGACCTGTGTCGGTTCCATCACTGGGTAAGTCTGTGTACTATATTTTATTCATAGATGACTTCTTAAGGAATACATGGATATATTTCTTAAGGAAGAAATCTGAAGTCTTTGATAGATTTAAATAATTTAAGGCTCTAGTGGAAAACCAAACAGAGAAGAAGATAAAGGTGTTGAGGACGGATAATGGTGGGGAGTTCTGCAAGATGGAATTTGAAGAGTTATGTAAGAAGTGTGGTATAGCACGACAGAAAAATACTCCATACACACCTTAGCAAAATAGAGTTGGAGAAAGAATGAACAGAACGCTGATGGAAAAGGCAAGAAGCATGCTCAGTGATACTGGGTTAGGACAATAATTCTGGGCAGAGGAAGTGGAGACTGCATGTTACTTGGTTAACAGATCACCTTCATCAGCGTTCGAGGATAAGACTCCACATGAGGTATGTACTGGTAAGAAACCCTCTCTCTCACATCTGAGAGTATTTGGATGTGATGCATATGTACATTTTCCAAAGGAGAAAAGGAGAGAGTTGGATAATAAATCTGAAAGGTGCATCTTTATTGGGTATAAGGATGGTTTAAAGGGTTACAAGCTTTGGAACCCGGAAAAAAGGAAGGTTGTGTACAACCGAGATGTGGTGTTTAGAGAGGTGAAAGATATTGTTAAACATGAAGTCCTACCAAAGGAACCTGAGAATATAGGGTTTGAGCTAAAGCAGGATGAATCAGACTCTACAATAGAAGAAGACTCAAAATAGGAAGAGCCACAAACTTTGGCTGTGAGAAGATCAGTTCAGGAAAGAAGATAACCAGAAAGGTATAGTCCATCTTCTTTCTGTTCAAAATTTTCTTTAACTATAACTGATGATGATCCCAGAACCATCATGGAGACAGTAGATTCAGAGGATGGAAAACTATGGCAGGAGGCAATGGTTGATGAAATGGCATCCTTGGATAAAAAGTAGGCATGGGATTTGGTGGAGTTTTCGGCTGGAAGGAAGCCCACCGGGAGAAAATGGGTATTTAAGAAGAATATAAATGTAGAAGCCAAGGTGGAGAAATACAAAGCTCAGTTGGTAGGAAAAGGATATTCCCAAGTGTTGGGAATTTATTTTGGTGATATTTTTTCTCCTATTGCCAAATTTACTTCTATTAGATTACTTTTATATGTTGTTGCTGCATTTGATTTTGAGGTAGAACAGATGGATGTGAAGACAACATTTCTTCACGAGGATCTAGAAGAGGAGATATACATGAAACAACCTGAAGGCTTCATGGTGAAGGGGAAGAAAGAGCTGGTATACAGGTTAAAGAAGTCTCTGTATGGGTTAAAACAGTCACCCATGATGTCGTATCATAAATTTGATATCTATATACGGGGACTTGGCTTCACCAGAAGCAAGGAGGATCA
Organism: Pinus albicaulis; assembly: GCA_034641835.2. Classification (NCBI taxonomy): domain Eukaryota; kingdom Viridiplantae; phylum Streptophyta; class Pinopsida; order Pinales; family Pinaceae; genus Pinus; species Pinus albicaulis. Next base: position 274,804,953 of record CM076573.1, read on the forward strand.
GTGTGTTTATTTTAAATTAATTTGTGACCGTGTTATTTATTTGGTCTTGTATGTGCATGATATGTTGTTGATTGGAAATGAAAAAGAAATTATCCAAGATTTGAAGACCCAGTTGTTCTCCAAATTCGACATGAAGGAGCTTGGTGCTGCAAACTATATTTCGAGCATGGAAATTAAGAGAGATCGAGCAAAGAGGAAGCTCTGGTTAAACCATAGGAAGTATGTCGAGACTATATTTTAGAGGTTCAATATGCAGGATAGTAAACCGGTGAATTTTCTAATTCTTGTAGGTACAAAGTTGTTTGCTGAACAATGACCCGAGACATAAGAAGAAGAGGAGGATATGTCCCATGTTCCATATGCAGGTGCAGTGGGTAGCCTGATGTATGCAATGGTCTTTACTAGACCATACATTGCACATGTAGTGGAAGTATTGAGAAGGTTTATTTCAAACCAAGGGAAGGAGCATCGGAAAACACTGAAGCGGGTTTTCAGATATTTGTGTGGCACTAGTGATTATGGCTTGTGCTACCAAGGAAGACCAGGATTGGAAAGAGTGTTGGACATTCAGGGTTTTGTTGATGCAGACTGGGCTGGAGATCTGGACCAAAGAAGATCTACAATTGGGTATGTGTTTAGCCTATTTGGAGGTGTATTCAATTGGATGAGTAAAATATAGTCTGTTGTGGCTCTTTCAACTACAAAGGTAGAATACATGGCAGCCACTCATGTAAGCAAGGAAGCAGTTTGGTTACAGAGATTGTGTTCAAGTATGGGGTTGGTACAGCAAGCTATAAGGATAGACTTTGATAGCTAGAGTGCAATTTTCTTAGCTAATAACCATGCTTACCATTCAAAGATAAAGCATATTGATGTTCAATATCACTTTGTGAGATATATGGTTGAAGCTAAAAGGGTGTTTTTGGTAAAGGTGGACACTTTGAAGGATGTTGCAGATGCATTGACAAAGTCTGTGAGCACTTAGAAGTTCTCTTGGTGTAGAGAAACAGTGGGTGTTGCAAATCTGGGCTAATAACTCGGGTCTCCTGTGGCCCCTTGTCGAAAGAAAACAACAAGTGGTAGAATGTTGGGTTTGTGTTATATTCTTTCCACGACCAGTCACACACGAGGGGTTAACAGGGGGGGCTACGTTGCCTGGGTGCAATGTATGGGGGCACAGTAGCCCCCCTATCGAGGTCCGGGGTAGTGCCCCAGGAAAAAAATTTTGGTCCTTATTTTCCGATGGGCGGACCCACCCATGGTTTTGTGCTTGGGTTTGTACATGGTTTTGGGGCATGATGGTTTTCGGCCATTAGTATTTTTAGATCCGGTCAAGGGAACTATGGTTATGTTATAATCCACGGTTAATGGATTGGGGTTTATGTATGCTTCATCATATATGTGTGTGTGTGTGTGTGTGTGTTGTAACACTAAAAGGAATATAATGAAAAATCAAGCTGGTCGTCCCGATTTGCGATCCAGGGGAAAATCTCTGTTTTTATCCGTTTTATGTTTTATGCTCTTGCTATTGTTTATTTTATATTTTAAATATTTGTTCGTAGATAATTTTTGTATAGGGTTAAAACCTACAAAATGTAGCTACAAGAGTTGCCGGACAGAGGTTACATAGACCAAGTGTATCCCCATGGGGAGCACTGGTGTTGTTTGTGAAAAAGAAAGATGGTACCTTCAATATGTGTATAGAGTATCTTCAATTTTATAAGCTGACAATCAAGAATAGATATCCTTTACCTAGGATAGATGACCTCTTTGACCAAGTTAGAGGAGCAACAGTCTTTTCGAAAATTGATCTAAGGAAAGACTACCATAAATTAAGAATTAAGGATGAAGATATAAGTAAAACTTCTTTTAGAACCAGGTATGGACACTATGACTTTGTGGTCATTTCAGTTCGGTTGACTAATGCACCTGCTACTTTTATGTGCTTAATGAGCAGTGTCTTAAATAAATACTGGGACAAATTTGTACTAGATTTTATTGAGGACATTTTTATTTAATCTAAGAATGAAGCGGAGCATAAGGAACACCTTAGCATCATTTTACAAAAACTCAGAGAAAACAAATTGTATGCTAAATTTAGTAAATGTGAATTTTGTAAAGATAAAATTCAATACATGGGCCATGTAATTTCAGAAAAAGGGTTGGCAGTAGACCCAAAAAAGATAAAAGAAATAATAGAGTGGCCTGTACCTACTCATGTGGCTACTATAAGATCCTTCATGGGAATTACAGGATACTATAAGAGTTTTGTAGAGAGATTTTCAGCCTTAGCTTACCCAATTGCATCCCCACAAAGGAAAGGAGTTAAGTTTGAACAGACTGAAAAATGTGAAAACAACTTTGATCAGCTAAAACTGAAACTTACAACAACACCTATTTTAAAAATTGTTGATCCAGATCAGGAGTTCGTAGTATGCACAGATTCTTGTGGAGAAGGATTAGGAGAAGTGCTACTACAATAAAATTCTATTATAGCTTATGAATCAATAAAACTCAAGAAACATGAATAGAATTACTATGTTATGATTTAGAACTGGCTACTATGATACATGCTCTAAAGATGTGGAGACATTACCTTTTGGGGAAACATTTTGTGTTGATTACAGATCACATCAACCTAAAGTATTTCTTCACCTCAATTGATTTGAATGCTAGACAAGCTAGGCGGTTGTCCTTCCTTAGTGAGTTTTACATGGAGATCAAACATATTAAGGGGAAGGAAAACAAGATCACAGATGCATTAAGCAGAAATTTTTGGCAAAGTGTGAGTAATGTTGAGAGTAGTGCCAAATTTAGCATAGAAGGACTAATACAAGAAGTGGTGAGACAAGACCGAAACTATGAAAACCTTCACTCCCAAATGCTGAAAAAAGAGATGAAAGGGTATACATAGAACAAAAGAGGATTAATTTGTTATAAAGACAGATTATACATTCATGAAGTAGACTCTTTGAAGAAAGAGATTCTGGATGAGTACCATAAAAGACCCTATGTTGGACATCCAAGATACCAGAAATTACTTTTAGCTTTAAGAAATAATATGTTCTGGCCTGGAATGAAAAAATATGTGGAAAATTACTTGGCTAGATGTATAGAATGTCAACAGGTAAAGGTTGAACATCAACATCCAGCTGGGTTGTTGAATCCTTTACCCATCCCAAAAAGGAAGTGGGAGACTATTTCCATGGATTTTATTACTAGTTTACCAAGGACCAATTACCAACATGAATATGTCATGGTTATGGTGGATACTTTGACTAAATATGTTAACTTTATACCTATATAGTCTACCTTTGGTACAACTCAAGTAGCAAATGTATTTATGAAGGAGACTATAAAATTGCATGGTATTACAAAGATGATCATTTTAGATAGAGATGCAAAATTCACTGCAGATTTTTGGAGGAGTTTTTTTGGAGGCATGGGTACTAAATTAAATTTTAGTACTTCCTACCATCCCCAAACTGATGGCCAAATAGAAAGAACAAACCAGATTTTATAGGATATGTTAAGGATGTATGTCATGGATACGCCAACAAAATGGGAGGACTTTCTACACTTAGCAGAATCTGCCTACAACAATAGCTACTAAGCTTCCATAAAAATGATCCCATTTGAAGCACTTTATGGCATAAAGTGCCATACCCCTCTAAGTTGGAGCTAGCCTGAAAATAAACTAATACTTGGATCGAAAGCCTTGCAAGAAACGAAAAAATTTGTGAAGTGAATTCAGCAAAACATCAAAATAGCACATGACAACCATAAACGTTATGCAGACAAGAAAAGGACTCACAACTTATTCAGTGTGCGTGATCATGTGTATCTAAGGATTAAGCCTAAGAAGAGTACTTTTCACATTGGAACTTGTGCAAAACTAGCTCCACATTACTGTGGACCTTTTGAAGTACTGGAAAGAGTTGGACCAGTTGCATATAAGCTGGATTTACCCATTCACATTAAGGTTCATGACGTATTTCATGTTTCGTTATTAAAAAAATATGTGCATGTCCTACCCATGTTATTGATTTGAATGTGATACAGGTGGAACTAGAAGGGAATTCCTTCGAAAGCCACTTGAAATCTTAGTACGGGAAGAAATTGAGCTCTGTAACAGGACAGTGGCTAGGGTGAAAGTGCAGTGGAGGCACTTTGCACCTGAAGAGGCTACTTGGGAGCGAGAGGCTGATATGATGGAAAAATATCCATCACTATTTAAATAGTGATTTTGTTAATTGTTTTGTTTTTAAACACCGATGATGGTGTTTGTTTTTAGAGGGGGAATATGTAATATCCCCAATTTGCTATGTTTTTATTAGACATTTTAACAATTCCAAAAGGGTGCAATGGACCCCAATGGAAAAATTTTATGTGGATTTATTTTATTATTTTAAATTAAGAAAATAAAATGGAAAATTATGTGCAATGACTATATTGAGATTTCAGATTTGAAAACCCAATCCATGAGGATGGATAAGATTGTAAGACTTTCCTAGGCTTCTATAAATCCTTGGAAGGAATAAAGTAAGATACTAAAATTAGATTTGGAGATAAATATCTAATTACCCCAATAAAGAGAAAATTATTGGGAAGAGGTGGAAGAAAGCTGGAAAGCAGAAAAGCTAGCTTTAAAAGTACCTTTCTGGAAGAAACAGAGGGAAAGCCTAGGCAAACAGGAAGATAGCATCCTAAATTAACTGGACGCAGTTAAGGGAAACAGGCTGGGGAAAGAAAGCTTAAATAAGTTGTTTCAGGATAGAAAAAGGGGTTGTCTATCACTGGAGAATAAGGTCTCTGCTTGGGGGTGAGCTATGGAGAAATATCTCGAAGGTTGGGAGGCAAATATTCAAACCTAAGTGGTATGAACAATTTATTTGGAATGGTTATTAACTTAAATTTTAATGATAGATTGTAGATTTATGTGGTGTAGATTTTTAGATACAAAACTCGAAATCTCCAGAGTCCTCATTTTTTAGTCTACGTTTCGGGTCTAAAACAAGACCCATCTTTAGGAAAAATCTGAAATAAGAGAAACAATTGTGTTAAATAAATAGAGGAAAATATGACAAGAAAAAGAGAGCCGACCAGTTACCAACTTAATAATTTACTTTCTAAATATTTTCAATTATTTTTATCCATATTTATTTAGTTTAGATTAATTATTTTGTTTTAAAAGTATCATATAATTTGTTATAATGCTTTATGTTTAATGATAATAATGTTTAATCTTTTTAATATTAATTATTTATCCTTGTTTATAAAGTCCTATGTTTTTATCCAATTTTATTTTAATTTAGATTAATTATTTTGTTTATAATCATTTTATAAAATGTTATAAAGCCATATTTTAATGATATTAAAGTTTAGTATTTTCCTTTAAACTAATTTTATGTTATAAGGCCCTATGAAGATTATATTAAAGATTTAATGATTTGATTATATTAATTTTATGTTATAATGCCCTATGTAGATTATATTAATGTTTAATATTTTAATATTAATTATTTATCCTTGTTATAAAGTCATATGTTTTTTATTCAATTTTATTTTTAATTTAATTACTTATTTTTGTTGGGTATGTGTTATATTCTTTCCATGGGGGGAGGTAGCCCCCACTGTTCGGGTCTGGGGCAACGCCCCGGCGAAATTGTTTTTGGTATGCAGTCCCACTCATAGGCGGACCCACCCATGTTTTGTGCATAAGTTTGCACATGGTTTTTGGGGTACAATGGTTTTCGACCCCTGGTATTTTGTAGATCCGGTCAAGGGAACTACGGTTATGTTCTAATCCAGGGTTAATGGATTGGGGTTTATGTATGCTTCGGCATGTATATATATTTGTTGTAACACTAAAAGGAATATAATGAAAAATCAAGCTGGTCATCCTGATTTGGGATCCAGGGGAAAATATCTGTGTTTATCTATTTTATGTTTTATGCTCTCGCTATTGTTTATTTTTTTTTGTAAGATTCGTGTGTAGATAATTTCTGTTCAGGGCTAAAACCTACATTTGGTATCAGAGCTGTTTCGACTTCAAGGGGACACCTTTGCTGTTAGGGGTTTTTTGCTTGGGCTTGAGGTAGACCCTGTTCAGTGGGAGATCTGCGGGATCAATTCTTGCGGTGAAAGAAGATGGCGAGTAGCGGGAAGATAGAGATCAAGAAATTTAATGGTCAGAGCTTTGAGTTATGGAAGCTCAAGATGGAGGATCTGTTGGTGGATAAAGATTAATGGATCGCGGTAGATCTAGGTACTAAACCAACGGAAATGTCAGATGAATACTGGAAGAAACTAGAACGGAAGGCTAAGAGCACAATACGGTTGTGTGTCTCAGATTCAATATTGTTGAATGTATCTGGGGAAGCAACAACGAAGAATTTGTGCGAAAAACATGGGACTTTTTACCAATATAAGTCTCTGGTGAATAAGTTGTTCCTACGGAAAAAGCTGTATAACCTGAGGATGAAGGATGGAGACTCAGTGACAGAGCATCTGAACGCCTTCAATAACGTGGTAATTCAGCTGTCATCTATTGATATTAAAATCTCAGATGAAGATAAGTGCATTAGTTTGTTATGTTCTCTACCAGACTCGTGGGATAGTCTGGTTATTGCAATAGGTAGCAATACAACTACCTTGAATTTTGATGACATTGTCTCAGCCTTGCTGTCGGAGGAAATCAGATGGAGAAATATGGAGGGTCAAAATGGAGATGCCTTATCTATACGAGGAAGGTCCCAAAACAGAAATAAGAATAAGGTTTCGAGTGGGAGATATAAATCTAAAGGGAGATCTAAATCTCATGGAAAGTTTGTAAAGGTATGCTGGAAATGTGGAAAGGAGGGGCACTACAAAAAGGATTGCAGATCTAAAGCTCCTGAGAAAGGAAAGGGATCTGATGATGCTCCTTCTGGAGAGGCAAAAACCACCTCGGATGAAGGTGGGGATGTGTATTTGGCTTCTTCTTCAAATACACATGTAGATCATGATTCATGGTTGATTGACTCAAGTTCATCCTTTCACTTTACTCCCCATCGGGAGTGGTTCTACGAGTATGAGAAATTTGATGGTGGTGATGTCCTCCTAGGAGATGATAGGAAGGCCAGAATCATCGGACGTGGAAAGTTCAAGCTGAAGCTGCAAGGTGGAAGGATTAGAACACTTCCTGGTGTTCCGCATATTCCTGCATTAGCTAGAAATCTGATTTTTGTAAGCAAGATGGATGATGTAGGTGTAAAAACAATGTTCGAGAAGGATGCCTGCAAGATGGTTCGGGGAGCACTAGTATTAATGTGGGGAGTTCAGACTGGAACTCTGTACAAGCTACAAGGTAGCACTGTTATTGATGGATGTAACAGTTATGTGGTTCCTGAAAGAGGAGCGGAAAGCCTAGCTGTCTCTAGAGAAAGGACCATGCTATGGCATCAAAGGCTTGGACATATTGGAGAGAAGGGCCTTTGGATACTGCATAGAAATGGTATGGTAGAAGGTATGTCTAATTTCTCTCTGGATTTCGATTTCTGTGAACATTATGTATATGGGAAGCAGAATCAGGCGAGTTTTCCTTCTGGTGCTAAGAGGGCGAACAAAATATTAGAACTTGTGCACAGTTATGTGTTTGGACCTATGTCAATTCCTTCACTGGGAAATTCTATGTACTATGTTTCATTCATAGATGACATCTCAAGGAATATATGGATATATTTCCTGAGGAAGAAATCTGAAATCTTTGACAATTTTAAAGAATTTAAAGCTCTGGTGGAAAACCAGACAGAGAAGAAGATAAAGGCGTTGAGGACAGATAATGGTGGGGAGTTCTGCAAGAAGGAATTTGAAGAGTTCTGTAAGAAGTGTGGTATAGCACGGAAAAATACAACTCCATACACACCTCAACAAAATGGAGTTGCGGAAAGAATGAACAGAACGCTGATGGAAAAGGAAAGAAGCATGCTCAGTGGTACCGGGTTAGGACAAGAATTTTGGGCAGAGGCAGTGGAGACTACATGTTACTTAGTTAACAGATCACCTTCATCAGCGTTGGAGGATAAGACTCCACATGAGGTATGGACTGGTAAGAAACCCTCTCTTTCACATCTAAGGGTATTTGGATGTGATGCATATGTACATGTTCCAAAGGAGAAAAGGATCAAGTTAGATAATTAATCTAAAAGGTGCATCTTTATTGGGTATAAGGATGGTTTAAAGGGTTACAAGCTTTGGAACCCAGAAACAAGGAAGTTTGTGTACAATAGAGATGTGGTGTTTAGAGAGGTAAAAGATGTTGTTACACTTGAAGTCCTACCAAAGGAAGTTGAGAAGATAGAGTTTGAGCTAAAGGAGGATGAATCAGACTCTACAACAGAAGAATACTCATAAGAGGAAGAACCACAAACTCCAACTTTGAGAAGATCAGTTTGGGAAAGAAGGAAACCAGAAAGGTATAGTCCATCTGCTTTTTGTTCAAGTTTTGCTTTAACTATAACTGATGATGATCCCAGAACTGTCAGGGAGGCAGTAGATTCAGAGGATGGAAAACTCTGGAAGGAGGCCATGGTTGATGAAATGGAATCCTTGCACAAAAATGAGGCTTGGGATCTGGTGGAGCTGCCAGCTGGAAGGAAGCCCATCGGAAGAAAATGGGTGTTTAAGAAGAAGATGAATGTAGAAGGCAAGGTGGAGAAATGCAAAGATCGGTTGGTAGCCAAAGGTTATTCCCAGGTGTCGGGAATTTATTTTGGTGATATTTTTTCTCCTGTTGCCAAGGTTACTTCTATTAGATTACTTTTATCTGTTGCTGCTGCATTTGATTTTGAGATAGAACAGATGGATGTGAAGACAACATTTCCTCACGGGGATTTGGAAGAGGAGATCTACATGAAACAACCTGAAGGCTTTATGGTGAAGGGGAAGAAAGAACTAGTATGTAGGTTAAAGAAGTCTTTGTATTTGTTAAAACAGTCACCAAGGATGTGGTATCAGAAATTTGATACCTACATACGAGGACTTGGCTTCACCAGAAGAAAGGAGGATCATTTTGTTTATTTTAAATTAATTGGTGATCTGTTATTTATTTGGTCTTGTATGTGGATGATATGTTTTGATTGAAAATGACAAAGAAATTGTCCAATATTTGAAGACCCAACTGTTCTCCAAATTTGACATGAAGGATCTTGGTGCTACAAACTATATTTTGGACATTAACATTAAGAGAGATCAGGAAAAGAAGAAGCTCTGGTTAAACTAGAGGAAGTTTATCGAGACTATATTATAGAGGTTCAATATGTAGGATAGTAAACCGGTGAATGTTCTGATTCTTGTAGGTACAAAGCTGTCTGCTGAATAGTGTCCCAAGACACAAGAGGAAGAGGAGGATATGTCCCGTGTTCCATATGCAAGTGCAGTGGGTAGCCTGATGTATGAAATGGTCTGTACTAGACCAAAAATTTCACATGCAGTGGGAGTATTGAGCAGGTTTATGTCAAACCCAAGGAAGGAGCATTGGACAATAGTGAAGCAGGTTTTCAGATATTTATGTGGCACTAGTGATTATGGCTTGTGCTACCAAGGAAGACCACGATTAGAAGGATTAGAAAGAGTCTTGGACATTCGTGGTCTTGTTGATGTAGAGCAAAGGAAGAGATCTGGACCAAATAAGATCTACAAGTGGGTATGTGTTTAGCCTATTTGGAGGTGCGATCAGTTGGATGAGTAAACACAGTGTAGTGGTGCTTTCAACTACGAGCGAATAAATAAACGACCACTCATACAAACAGGAAACGATTTAGTTGTAGATATTGTGTTCAAGTATGGGGTTGATGATAGTATAAGGATGGCTTGTGATAGCCAAAGTGCAATTTCTTGGCTAAGAACCCACTTATCATTCAAAGACAAAGCACATTGATGTTCAATATCACTTTGTTAGAGATATGGTTGAGGCTAAAAGGGTGTTGCTGGTAAAGGTGGACACTTTGAAGAATGTTGCAGATGCATTGACGAAGTCTATGAGCACTCAGAAGTTCTCTTGGTGTAGAGAAACAATGGATGTTGAAGAATTGGCCCAATGACTAAGCGCTCCTGTGGCCCCCTGTGGAAATAAAACAACAAGTGGGATAATTTTGGGTATGTGTTATATTCTTTCCATGACTAGCCCCATGCGTTGTACGTTGTGCAGGGCGCAGCAGGGGGGTCACAAGGGGGGAGGCAGCCCCGAGGCGAAAATTTGTTTGGTGTGCGGACCCACTCATAAGCATACCCACCCATGTTTTGTGCATGATTTTGCACATGGTTTTGGGGTACGATGGTTTTCGGCCCTGGTATTTTGTAGATCCGGTCAAGGGAACTACGGTTATGTTCTAATCCAGGGTTAATGGATTGGGGTTTATGTATGCTTCAGCATGTATGTATATGTGTTGTAACACTAAAAGGAATATAATGAAAAATCAAGCTGGTCGTCCCAATTTGGGATCCAGGGGAAAATCTCTGTGTTTATCTGTTTTATGTTTTATGCTCTCGCTATTGTTTATTTTTTGTTGTAAGATTCATGTGTAGATAATTTCTATTCAGGGTTAAAACCTACAATTTTGTTTATAGTTATTTTATAAAATGTTATAAAGCCTTATTTTAATGATATTAATGTTTTAGTATTTTCTTTATACTAATTTTATCTTAAAAGTCCCTATGTAGATTATATTAATGATGTTGGTATAGTTAATTAAATATAATAAATTTAGTATAGATCAAATGATTATAACCCATAGATATAACCAAAGGATTGTAACCAATTAATCCTATAAACTAAGTTTTGGAGAGGGTTAGGATTTAATTAAGGTCTAAGTTATTGTTAAGAGGTTTACAAGGGTGATTATATATATATTTTTTACTTTTTTTAAGGTTAAATAAGGGTAGCATGATATAGGCAAGGAGAAGGGTAAGGGTTTGATACTAAAATTTTAATGATGTGATGAATTACTTGAAGTAATAAAATAGTTATGTTAGTGTGTAAGTTCTAAAATTTACTATGTGATTAGAAAATAGAAAATTTATAAATTCCAGTTTTCACTTTTGAGTCTGTACATTTCAGAGAATTCACCACAGAAGGAATAGCAAAATACGCATGGTTGTACAGACATCCTTGGGAGAGGACCAACTGTCATAATGTATAAACCCAGCATTGGGTCTAGATCTGAGGCTAGGTACCTCACAGGAACGTGAGCTTTCTGTAAATTATTATTTTTATTTCTCTGTTAGAAAACTACACCGTTATTTAGAAATAAACTCTACACAGACAATGATATGTAGAAATGAATCATATAGATTTTCACATCTAAAAATAGGTTACACTGTTAAATACTTTTGTATCACTTATGAAAATGTAAAACAGAATTGGAAATTCTAAAGACAATTATATTTCTGAGTCTGTATGATTGGGTTAAAAGAAAAATTGAAAGCATTGATGTAAAGATAAGAATTTTTCATATGGTAGCTAAAACAAAAATATAGATGTGTGCTTGAATAATAAATACATATAATATTCCAACAAAAATGAGTAAAGTATGAATTGTGAAATCTTATTTTATGTATAAAATACAGGATGCAAACAAAGAGTACTATAGCTAAAATAATTTATGCAAATACTATTATTTGAGTTAGATAGAAATATTCTGTTGAAATCTAAAAACTCCTATTTGAAATTTTGTATTATGACAAATACAGACATATATGGCACAGTAGAGTAGTTATTATAAACTGAAATATTTTGATACAGAACCTTCTTTTGACTACTGCATTCAATTCATAACAGAAATTAATTATGGTTACATTTAACTATATATGAAATCTGGAACACACTTTCATCAGGAAGAAGAATCATAGTTAAAATCAAGTAAGAGTTAAGATGAAGGAAATAAAATCCAGATTAAAGTATTTAAAAATTCATATTAAAGCATTTAATACTTATATGAGTTCAGTGCACATATTACAAACTGATAATTATTCCGCATCCACGGGGTGAAAGTATTTGTGCACCAGGAGAGTGCAATCATGTTTGAAAGCTTCATCATCCAAGGAGGGGAGAGTTCTAGAGATGATAGGAGCACTGTGCAATACTCACTTTTTGGCTAAGAGATTAGCAACCACATTGGATGTCCTTCTAATGTGCTTGAATTAAATTTCAGAGTGATTGTGAATCCATTTTTTCAGGAGTGAGAACTAGGTGGCTAATCGCCAGCTCATGGTAAACTTGGAATCCGATGACTCAGCTTGAAGGCTCTTGGCCATGTCAATGATGATTTTGGAGTCACCTTCTATTTCTAGAGGGAAGAAGTTGTTTTCTTGGGCTAGGAGGAGCCCTTGAAACATACCCTCAAGATCTGCTGATTTTTTGGTGTCCCAGCCCACAGAACCAAGCCATCCGAGTTTTTGATGATCCCACCAAATCCTGCATCCCATGGATTACCTTTGGACGAACCATCAAAGTTGAGCTTGAAGAGATTCGGTGGGGGAGGGCACCAGGCACAAGGGGAGGTTTGGTAAAGTTTTGAAGGAGGATCAGTGATTGGGAATGAGAGAAGCATGAGATTCTAGTTGGCCAATATGATTTTCTCCTCTAGATGCGAGGGGAGGTTGGAGTTCTTCCAGTGCTAGAGGTCCAAGGTTTCTTGTAGATTGCTGCAAACGGAGTTCCATAGAATATCAGGAGTGCTTTGATCCTGAAATATGTGGTGATTTATTTCCTTAGAGATATCCCATAGTATGTGTTCTGGAAGGATGTTCCAGAGGCAGTTGAAAATATCACAAAGGAAGGGGGAAACAGCCCAAAAACGGATGGTGTTGAGGATGTCCCTAGGAATTCTCTCTGATCTCCTGCTCAGCAGCACTGCCTTGTCCCAAAGAGTGTTGGCTAGGGTGAAAGCATTAAAGAGGTGCTCAATTTTTTCTCCCTTATTACTGCAGTTAGGACATCGAGAGGGGCTTACAAATCATTTTATTGTGAAGATTATCCCATGTGAGGATATGCCTTTTACTGAGAAGCTAGAGAAAGGTAGAAATTTTTGGTCATATTCTAGAATGCCATTCCAAATAACATATTGTCCATCTGGAGGAATGGGGAGGAGAAAGCGATATGCCTCTTTGGTGGTGAAGGTCCCCAGAGAGGAGTATCCCCACCACATAATGTTATCCCCTTCTACATGGGAGATTCTTCTTTTGGCTACTTCTCATTTGATTTCATCCATGAGATGAAGTCTGTGTACCTCCTGGAGCTGATCTGTTGAGAGCCAATGGTGAAATTGGGGATTGATCTGTGTGTTACTCTGCAAGATCCAAAAATGATTGATCCAGGGGTTGTCCTGATGAATAAGGATGCCATGCCATGATGAGTTGGGGAAGAGAGTGGCCATTTTGGGCATTTGTTGCCAAGAGTGATTCCAAAATTTGGCTTGGGCTCCTGATCGAACTTCACAGAAACTGTGGTCTCTAACTAGAGCCCTGTGTTGTTTTGCTACCTCCCAGATGAGAGATCCATCCGTCTCAACGTCCAATTGAATGAGATCCTTGATTGGGCAATTGTTTGCATATTTGGAAAGCCAAAGTTGCGCCCAAGGGACCTCTGAATTGGATATCCACTGCCACAAGATTTTGGCTCCCATAAATTCATTACTATCCTGAGGATCTCTAAGGCCTAGCCCGCCAAAGGCTTTTGGGGCGCAGACATCTTTCCAATTGAATAGTGCCCATTTCCTCTTATCCTTGTTGCTACCCCACAGAAAATTACGTTGAAGATTTCTGATGGCTTTGAGCACCCATTTGGGAGCAACGAGCATTGAAAAAAGGTACAGAGGCATAGATTGGAGGACATACTTGACCAGGAGAAGGTGACCAGCTAGATTGAGGGCGCGATGGGTCCAGAGGGAGAGACAGGTCTCCATCTTGTCAAGAAAATCCTTCCAGGAGGCATGCTTAATGGCAGAGTCAATGAGTGGGGCACCCAAATATTTAGAGGGGAGAGAGGAGATTGAGAATCCCAGTATTCGGGCAATGTTGCAATAGGTGAGAAGAGGAGTGTTGAAGAATAAAATCTAGGATTTAGACTGGTTGATGGAGGGACCAGTAGTTAGGGAGAAGCATTCCAGAATGTCTTTGAAAGAGTTGGCTTCCAGAATCGAGGGGTGACCGAAGAGCATGTTTTCATCCAAAAATCGCTGGTGGGTAACGGGAGGACGACGGTGAATGTAGAGCCCCTTGAGGGATCTCATCCTGATGTGGAAATTGATTAGCCAGCCTAACCCTTCTGCCATCAGAACAAAGAGAAAGGGAGAGAGTGGGTCGCCTTGACGGATGCCTCTGGTGGGCGAGAAGGGCGTAGAGGGGGAGACATTGAGCAAAATGGAGTAGATCGAGGAAGTGACGAGAATCATGATCCACTGAATCCATGTAGGACTGAACCTAAAGGCTGAAAGAATTTGATGAATATAATACCAACTGAGTTTATCAAAAGCCTTAGAAAGGTCGATCTTGAGGAGCATACTTGGAATTTTGCAAGCCTTCAAGGAATGAGTAACCTCATGGGTGAGGATGATTCCATAGAGAATGTGTCTACCTTCAACATAGTCAGTTTTCTCCGAATATATGAGAAGGGGTAGCAAAGGCTTGAGATGGTTAGAAATCACCTTGGAGACAAGCTTATAGAGGACATTGCATAGGGCAATGGGTCTAGATTTTATAGGATTAGCCACCTACTCCTCCTTTGGGATGAGAGTGAGGAAGGTGGCGTTGAGGGAGGGGAGCATCCAATGCATTGATCTGGATTCCTTGACCATTTTCCAGTTCTATCATTTGATGTCTTCCCAAAAAAAGTGGAAGAAGTTGGTGGTAAAACCATCTGGTCGTGGAGCTTTCCCAGCTTTGAGTTGAGCCATGGCCTGATCCACTTCCTGCAGTTGAACTGGTCTTAGCAGCATTTGGTTATAGTCATCTATGATGATGGTAGGAATGTGCTAATTAACGTTGTTAATGGCCTCCAGACGATCCAATTGAGGTTCAGCCAGAGTCTTCTTGAAGTAGTTGAGGAGCTCATGTTCAATCTCCTGATGTGATTCCATGTTGATTGCTTGTTTATTTTTTAAAATGGAGATTCGATTGACCATTCTCCTTTGGATAGTGGATCGATGGAAGAATTTTGTATTCATCTCCCCCTCTTTGAGCCATTGGATTCTGGATTTCTATTTCCATAGAATCTCCTCTTGCACTTCTCTTCCCTCAATTAGGTTTTTGAGTTGCTTCTCCTGTCTGTCTTGATCCTCCTTGCGGCCAGACGTTATGATGTTTTATTGGAGGGTTTCCATGCATGCTTCCAGATCCATTTGGCCCCTAAAAATATTTCCAAAGGTACGTTGGTTCCAATTTTTTAGTCTAGCCTTGATTATCTTGAGCTTTTTCTATACCTTGTATATCATTGAGCCTTCATGGGGGATGATCTTGCGCCATCATTCGACTACCATTTCTTTAAAGCCCGTATGGGGTAACCAAAATTGTTCAAACTGGAAGGGTTTGGGGAGGCCTCTGCATTGTCTCTCACACTGAAACTATATAGGCCAATGGTCAGAGCCAGATGCAGGGAGAATGGTGGAAAATATGTCCCCCCCGCACGTGAGTGAAGGGTTTAGAAATGAGAAATCGATCCAGTCGAGAAGAAATTTGTTGGGAGCCTCTTCTATGATTGTTCCAAGTATGGAGCCCATTGGAAGTAGGAATATCAATCAATTTATTATGATGAATGAATTCTTTGAACCTGAGACTTTCAACTTCCAAGTGCATGCATCCACCATGCTTTTCACTGAGGTTGGTAATCATGTTGAAGTCACCTCCTAGAATCCAGAAGGGATGGGAGCACTGATCATTGAGGGATGCAAGATCATCTAGGAGCTAGAGTTTGCGGGCAGACGTTTGGGGAAAGTATACATTGGTGAGGAGGTCTCTGATACTTGTGCCAATTAAATGGAAGGATGCTTGGATGAAGTGGAGAGAGGCATAGTGATTGGAGATGGAGATTAAAGTTGGATTCCAGGCAATGGCTAGCCCTTCTGAGGCTCCTATTGTGTCAAAAATGATGGTATTACATCCAGGCCAAAGCCTGTATAAAATAGAATGGAACGTAGAACTAGAGCATTTAGTTTCCTGCATGAAGAAGATGGAGGGATTATCATGCCTAATGCAGTTTTTTATCATATGGAACTTTGAGGGGCTATTGATCTCTCTGATATTCCACGAGGTGAGCTTCATCATTTAGGAGGATGGTTCAGATCTTTGAAAACCTTCATGAACTTTGGGTATCAATCGGATGCAACTAGATGATCCCGTAGGATTATCAATCTCTGCAGATGTTTTGGCCTACCTCGTTTCCTTGATTCCCTAATGATGTTGATGGTTTCCCTTCGAATGTGTTCCCCTTGGATGCCCAATTGTGCAGCTCCTTTTAGCAGCTGGGCTTTGAGAAGAGCTTCCTCCAGACTATCGATTTGTGTTTTTGGGATGGTATGATATTCCTTGAGTTTGCAGGCCTTTTCCAACCCCATGAGATCCAGATCCCCAAAGTCAATGGTTTCTAGTTCTTTTTTCATGTAGGTGATGGGGGCGTGATTATTTCCATATTCCAGAGCTCTATCCTTACAAGGAGTGGCCTGAGGATCGATTTCCATGTCAGATCTAGGGTTATAGGAATGAGCTTGAGTCTGGGTGGTAGTAGGATTCAGGATCTCTATTTGTTTATTCTTCTTATTTGATCCTTGAGACTTGTGCTGAGCATTAATATCATGTGAAGAGGAGTTGAGAGGAGGAATGGAGCTGGAAGCAGGGGTGGGGATGGGGGTGGCTTCTGAAGAAATATTGGGTTGATCCTTTTCCAGAGAATCGTTAGCCAAGAGATGAAAGCTATTTCTGGTGAAGGGCTGCGAAGGGCCGGGGTTGCTGGTATTCTTCTTTTCATGCCTTTTGCAGGAGGCAACTTTGGTGAATCCATCTTGGTCTGTGGAGGGAGGGTTGGCTATGGTTTTGGGCAGGGTATTCTAAGGGCAGTCTCTAAAGATATGGACATGCATATGACATTTGCGACAGTGGAAGGGAACATGCTCATAATCAATTGTTTGAATCCATTCAAAGTCTTCATGCCATAAACTTACCGAGTCAGGGATAGCTTTGGCGAGATGCATGTAGATGCATATTCTGGCATAGGCGGTGTATCTATTGTGTTTGGTTTCTTCTGCGATCTTGATGAATGATCCAAGGTTGTTGCTTATTTCTTTGAGAGTTATTTCTTCCCAATACTCGTGCAGTAGAGAATAAAGGTGGATCCACACTGGGGCCCAGTTGCAATCCTATTTATCAAGGTTGAAGCACTCTACCCAATCTCATAGGAATAGACATGCAACGTTGAAGAAGTAAGGCCCTCCATCCATGATGCGATTTTTTTCTTTGAGGCAGGTAAAGATGATGTTGAAGAAACCTTTGGGACCAATATGGAGAGTGACTTGGCCTTTTGGCTTCCATTTGTCATTGATCCAGCCATGGAGGGGTTTTTCAGTTCTCCAGAATCTAATGAACTTGCCGATGAGGGCATGATCATGCATGAACTGGATCCTTCCATTGATTTTTTCAGCCGGAAAATGGATCTCAGGCCTCTTGGGCTCGATTAGGATACAAGTGGATGATGTCACCTTGTGTGCATCATTGTCACTAGCGTCCTATTTTGCTTGATTTGCAGGCTTTACTTTAGATTTGGCAGCGCCAGACTGTGCCGCCCGAGTAGTTTCAGGAATTTCAGATTTTCTATGGATGGTAGGGTCGACAGTTTCTCCAGAATTGGGGGGGTAACGGATTGCCCCCCCCCCCCCCCTCCCCAATCTCGTCTTCCATATCGATGAAATACTTCATTCTAAAAGATCTTGTTCAGCAGGGTGGATGGGGTTGATCAAGAACCTTGACAGTGCCCAAAGCAGGGGTGCAAGAGAAACCCTATGGTTTCAGGCCATGGTTCTCCTTAGTTGTCCGATCACTCCAAACCCATACCAGGTCAAAATCAAAAGAATTTCCAAGTAGAACTGATTGTTGACTTACCTTTGAGGGTTGATCAAATGTATTCAGTTGTTTATGTTGAAAAATTACCTTTATATTAGCCACCTTTGATCGATGATCAAGGAAGTGATGTTCAGCTACCTTCTATTGAATATTTCTCACTAGAATTTCTAGATGATCTCAAAGAAGATAAAATTCTTGATAGGAGGACAAGAACATCAAAGAGGATAAGTGTTGACTACCTTCGAGTTGGGCTCAAAGGCACTAAACCAAGAGAGGAAAAATTGATGGAGGTTGGAAAGATGAGGGAGTTATACCCTCATCTACTAAATAGATAATTAAGTGTTTTTGGGTCCAAAAGCTTCCCAATGGGGAGGAATGATCAGGAGTCCATAAATTTTGCTCAAAATTCAAAGTTACAGGATTGGGTTGGAACTAGGATCGTTCTATATATCTCGTCTTCTAATTTTGGCGCCACGAACAGTACAAAAAAGCGATGTCGTATGAGGGATATGTCACGTTCTGATCGAAATGCCAAACATGTAAATTTTCGATAGTTTGACTAGGATTGACTGGGATGCACTGTCAGCAAGGTTTAGGTACAGTGAGCAAAAAAGGAATATTCTCAAAATATTCCTTTTCACCAGGCCAATCATGGTTTGACAAGTGTCTCGATTTTATTCGTTATATGGTTTTGAGGGCCAATGAAAAGCTCCCACGTGGTCAGCCCTGAGGCCGTCACGTGGCCCTACAACAGTATCATAAAATTTTGTTGGAGGCCATAGGAATCGACCCTCAAACCTCCTGCCTAGCATGCACATGCCTTACCATCTATACTCCACATTGTTTCTTAACCTTTATGGTTGCAAGTTTTATTTAGCGTTTAATGAAATCACGTTTGGGGGTTGGAACCGCTGATGATCCCAACCCACCAGTGGTTCCATATCATATGTCACATGGAAATTTATTATAACAGCTTTCTCTACGGTCAACATTAACCCCCGACAGTTCAACCTAGAGTCAAACAATCCAAAACAGGTTTAAGTGTGTATTCCACTCTGACGGTTCCGCTAACCACTATGAAGACCCCAGTTTAGGGTGCATATGCCCAATTTCCCAAACCGTTAAGTTTAGTGAGATGGTTAGATTTGGCAACAGTTTAGGAGCACGCCTAAAATATGGAGGAAATTGCTAATTTATCTCCAGTTAATTGGAGTTCTCCACTTTTAGTGGATCTTTTCTAGGAGAAATTGGGAAAAAGAGTAGGAGACTCAATTTTCGCCCATTCAAAGTGAATGAAGAGTCATTTTTGACTAATTGGGGCATTCTAGAGCCATTGGTATAGAGAAAATAACTATTAGAGCATTTTAAATACATGTAATAGAAAAAATTTTAGCATAATAAAGATGGAAATGTCATTGGGAGCTAGACCAACAGATGTATCCCAAGAGGGGTGAACTGATTCATAATTCCTGCTATGTAAATTTCATGTCATGACTTATTTCTCTATTTTACACTATTGTTCAGTGTTATTTAAGCTTAATTAATTCTTCTAATTCACTAAAAATCATCTACCATTCATGGACAAACACCTCAATCCCTATGGAAACTAATGAACTGATTATGCACATGTTTATAAACTGAAAAGACACTTAGCACATCAAAACTAATACAATCATTTCATATCACCAACCATTGCGACAATGCTTTGCATATGTTCTAAGCTCTTAAATACTCATGTTCTCTATCAAATCATTTGTACTATACACAATATTAGCACGTGCTTTATCTCATGCTCTTTTTCGATTCAAACAAATATAATTTCCACCAAGTCCAGTATGAACATTTTCTATGATGGAATCCCTTGGTTCTCTAATAATTTGAGAAGTGGCATCCATCTCTGACCGCAAATTTTCCACACAATTATTTCGGCTTACCAATGGTGGGTCAAGGCAAGGCAACTCAGCATAACGCTTAGTGCCCCTACGGTCACATAATCAACCTTTCCCAGGACCAAACAATTCAGAAGAAAGATCACTATAATTGGGTTTCATTCCAAAAAAAATTATGCATAATTTTTCTTTTTCAAAATAAATAGGAACCTAGTCATTCCATGGTATTCTTCCATAGGTTGCAAGGTGCCTATCATATAAATGGCAGACTTTATTAGGGTCCTTGAAATATTACGCCTTTAGCATCTTTCTTTTCATCTCTTCTTTGAAATTAAGCATAAATGTTTTCATTTCTTTTGTAACTATGTTTTTAACATTGTCCCATGTATCAGGATACATTATTGTTTCATTTCTTTTCCTCATCACTTCTACAAAAGTATCAGTGATTGGGCCAAGGTTTTTGTAAACATATAAAAGTGTTCTTAATAATTTCATAACTATTTGTAAGCTTTCTCGACTCTCTTCACAAAGTTTCAAAGACACAAAATATTTCTTCAATTTTGAATAAAGATGTTGGCCCCTTTGTAATGAGCATTGTTGTATGTTTGTTTCCCAAGGTAAATAATTAGGAATTTCAAAAGGATGAGTCATAGTTGGTGTACAACATTATTCTTGAACTACGCAATATGGCCTATGTCTTTCTTGAGCAACATTTGCACCCTCTGCATCAACATATACAATTATGTATAAATA
The DNA here is from genome assembly GCA_034641835.2 of Pinus albicaulis. Taxonomy (NCBI): domain Eukaryota; kingdom Viridiplantae; phylum Streptophyta; class Pinopsida; order Pinales; family Pinaceae; genus Pinus; species Pinus albicaulis. The sequence continues at coordinate 274,825,682 of CM076573.1, forward strand.
AAAAAACATGTGAACACATTTGTAAAAAATTCATTTTTAACCATAAAACAAATTATATAAATAATTTAAAAAATAATTGAATGACAATAATATTCAGATTTATGGCCACCTCAAGATGGCTGAGCAACATCATGCCCACATAGAGATGGTTTAGAACTAGCATGACCACAAATTTATTGGCCACAAACCATTGGTTGAGAACCAACATGACCACCCATTGATTGGCCACCAAGGGAATGTATACCACCACCCTCACATGATTTTCCCCAACCTATTGAGTGGCCACTAGGGGAATGTGTACCACAACCACCACCCTCACACAGCGAGAGGGAAGCTTCATAAGAAATACAAATTTATAATCAATTCAAATATACACATGTATGTTGGGTTTTTTACTAGGTAAACTTACACAAGTATTTTATTATCAATCTGGGCTTGTAGAACTTAGAAGTATCTCCAAGATATATGGGTTTCAACTATAGTCAAGTTTAGAAGATAAATTATTAATAATAAAGGAAATTCATATTACAAATATAAGTAATTACTAAATAATTTATAATTCAATTATGTCATAAGGAGCAGAAGGAGCTCCTAACTTAGGAGAACTTGTTTGTCCTTCTCTACAAAAAACTTCACGATTTAGAAACCAAAAAAGACTAATGAACAATAGATCAAGATGAATGAAATAATAAATGAAGAGGCTCCTAACTAAGGAGATCATGTATGTCCTTCATTACATATTCATTCATCATTAATATCGTTGTTAGAAAACAGGAACTTCAGAAAATCAATTAAAATAAGGAAAGATGAATTCTAGATCTAGCTCTTGATCAGATAGAGGGAATGTTTAACTTAAACATTGGATTTCCCCTTCATATGAAAAATATAAATTATAATTAGATTCATCAACAATCATAAAATATTATCATACATCTAATTAACATATTAAGCATAAAACAAAAGTAGTTCAGGAAATTGCAACTAAAATAACCACAAAGTGCACTTAGCTCGGTGTGGGAGCCCTCCACCCTTGCCTCACACATTGTAAGTAATTTAAGCTACTGAAACTCAGTCAATAATTCAACATATATAGCAGCAACAAAGGAAATAGAACATGTCTTTCAATTAGCTCCCAAAGTTTCAGAAAAATCAAAGTTAAGTTATACAAATTCTACATATGAATGCCTTCAATTTCTTAGGCTTAAATAGATAAAATATGAAAAAAATTCATCTAAAATGTCTCCTATAGCCATGGCTACCCTTATCCTATCTATTTAGGTCGTTCCTATACATATAATCTCTCAAAATCTGGAAAACCCAATAAAATACTAAATTTGACTTATTTCCTAGGGATTTCCATAAAAACAGATCATGTTTGACTGCCTTTGACTGAGCCTGTTTAAGCTCGGTTTAAATGAAACAATAGGTGTACATCCAATATTAGTTCCCAAGCTTTCTATAAATGTATCTAGATCGAGCCCAAGTGTCCTGCAAATATTATTCCATGAAGCCATTACGTGAATTTCTAGCCTGGTCCAAAAATGCACTTAAAATTCATTTTTTATAAAAACTTCTAAAAATTGCAAAACTTAATTTATATACATGGATATTCATTAATTGAAAAAAATAGAGTGAATATGATGGTATATGTATGGATATCATGGTAATAAATTGTATTTTCTTAAACAAAATTGGATAAAAAATGAGGGCAAACATCTCCCCCATGCTGATGTACAAGCTTGTCCTCATGCTTGCTTCTTCCTTTTAGAACTCCTGAGTTCTGATGCTGATATTGTACTTGACCCAAATGATTCATGTTGTGCTACTTTAAAAATATAATCTCGACCTTTATATTGTTCCTCTATGTAGATCGAAGCCTTGACTTTCTATTTTTCATACTTGACCTTCCATGAGTTTTCCTCTTTGAACCATCTAAATGTTGCATGGAAAGAAGATTGTTCTATGCTTTCAATCTTCCCACTTCCTCATTCAGTTTATCATTCTCATTGATCAACTTTTCATTATTTTTATTGTATGTTTCATTTTCTCTCTTCAAATGCCTCTCCAATATCCTGCCTACCTCCAAATTATCAACCAATTCTTTGATTTTGCTAAGGTTTTTCCCCTTTTCTTCTTCTTTTGTAGCTTTAGAAAATGAATTTGCCTCAATCTCATCATTATCAAAATGAAATTATCTTTATAATGTGTTTTCATAGACCTCCTTCTACAATATTTTAATAATTTCATCAGCTTGTTTTGTTAAGGGAGATGTCTCAACAATTTTCACCTCAGGTTCTTTTTCCTTACTGCCTATATCTGTTGAACGTTTTCTTCTTTTCCTCCTAGGAATGGACATGAAGGATGTTTCTCTTTTAATAATGATTGTATCTTGTTGCTTTTTGGACCTTGTTCTTGGATAAATGGGTGAATTCATTATACTCTTTGTTTCCTGAACTAGTTTGAATTTCTCTTCTATGGTTTGTTCTGCAAAATGATGTTGAGTTAGGAACTCTCTCCACATCACACCCTTGGTTCTCAATTGATAATCAACAAGAATTTTAATGAGTCCTTGATGGTAGATTTGTGCCACTTTTGGTTTGGTTCCACTCTTCACATTTTCTATCATCCTGATCAAGTTGTTATAGAAAAAGTATGGAAAATTTATTTCCATATCTCCCTTGATGTGCTAAAGCAATCTAATATAATAGAGGTGCAATATATTGTGCCGACTATCACATATAAATAATTTCTAAATGATCAACACTTACTCTGCCCAAGACTCATTAAACCACTCTCTTGGAATCCCCTTAGTTCTGTTAAATGATGCCTTTCTATTTTTTTTCTAAAAAGATGTTAGGTCCCTATATCACTAGTATAGTCCCTTATTATTGTTAGTGTAACCCCCTTATTGTTATTATTGAACCCTTGTAACCCCCATTTTGTTATTATTGTGCCCTTAAATTATTATTGTTAGGTCGGCTAGGATTACATTGTGGCCCACTAGGATTACATTATGGCCCCATGGACTCCTATATATAAAAAGGAGGTTTTGTAAATTGTATCATCCAAGAATTGTTCATTTATGTAATGTATTGGAGGTTGCCCCCTCGAAGTGGCTCATTTCTAAGGCGTTGATATCTCTTTTCTTCTATTTTTGGAGTTGGTTACACAACATTTGGTATCAGAGGCTTTGGATTCTAGGGTTTCGCTGCTCCAAACAGGTCATCGTGGCATTTTCGCTATAACGTTTTTTCTACGAAGCTTCAGAAGCTGAAATTTTTAGGGTGCGAATATGAAATCTTGAGGAAGTTTTTCTAAAAATTTCAGAGCTTGGTTAGCAATATTTTCGGAGATATGATCGAAGTTAGGTCTTTTTTCAGGCTCCTAAACAGTTCGTCGTGGCATTTGCACTATAAAAAAAATTATACGAAGGGGAAAAATCTGAAATTCATATGGTACGAAGCTGAGATCCTGAGGAAATTCTTCCAAAAATTTGAGAGCTTGGTTCGCAATATTTTTGGAGATATGATCTGTGGAAGGTAGTTCTTGTTCAGGCTCCTGAATTTCATCTCAAAGAGGTGATCGTTGGAAAAGTTCAATAACTCTCTCTCTGGGCATCGGATTGGAGTGCTGTAAAAATTGGTTGCAAGTACACGGACTGAAGTTTCTTGGCTATCAATTTTAGAGATGAAGGATGAAACAGTGACACGTGGAAAGTCGCACAAGTTCGGTCTACTGAACCAGTCCAAAATTGGGTCATTGTGGGAGATTGGAAATAACTTTGCCTTGAAGAATCCAAATCAGATCATACCTGTGGCATTTGAAAGATAGTTCAGAAGGCTAATACAGTAGTGAATTATAGATATTGAAGATTCTCAATCACAGATAAAATTCAATTTCAATACAGAGCTCCTAAAAAGCAAGTAAAAGGTGTGTATTTTTTTTCCGAATTGCATAAGTCTTGTTTGAAGAATCAAGTTGAATTGATTCCAAGGGAATATTGTAGAGTAGATATCAGTATTGGATTCTAAAATGGCCCCTAAAAAGAATTCAACTCCCATTAAGCCTTTATAAGGCTCTACTGTGACTCATGAAGACGAAGAATGGCAACATGACATATCAAAATTACAAGAGCAAGTGCAACAACAAATTTCTCTCTCGCAAAGAACAACAAAAAATGAAATGGAAGTTTTGAAGAAAGGCATGGAAACTAAGATGGATGGTTTTAAGAAAGGTGTGGAAGCTAAGATGAATGGTTTGGAAGCTAAGATGGATGGCATGGAAGTGGGCATGGAAGCTAAGATTGATGACATGGAAGCTAAGATCGATGAAAACATGAAAGACAACATGGAAAACATGAAGAATGATCTAAAAGCATACATGGAAGGCTTGATGACAAGCTTAACACAAGAAACTATTCCTAATGGCGGAAATATAGTAGAAGAACCTCATGATGAGAACAAAATAAATGTTAATCGTGATTTCATAACCTCTAATGTTGACGGGAAGAACCACCATATTCCAAAAATGGATATGAGGAAGTTTGATGGAAAGGATCCTGTAACATGGATACTACAGATGGAGCAATATTTTGATCTCCATAATGTGTAAAACACACAAAAGGTACGCATTGCAACTTTACATTTAGAACAAAATACATTTGTATGGTATCGATGGCTTTGCTCCCGTAAAAAAATTGTCATTTGGTCAATTTTTACGGAGGAAATGATAGCACATTATGAGGATACAAAGAGCAACACCTTCTTTAGCCAATTGATAAATCTCAAACAAAAGGGTTTAGTGGGGCAGCACATTGAGGACTTCCAAAAATTGAATATAAGGGTAACTGATATTCCAGAGGAACACAGGATTGATCTCTTAATAGGCACTCTAAAGGATAACATCCAATATGAAGTTCGTGTTTTGGATTCATTGGAGAAGGCATTCAGGTTGGCAAGAAAAGTTGAATGTAAAATTATGGCGACAAGGAAGCCTACCACTCAATTCTATAAAGAAGGAAGTTTTGCTACGCCTATATTTCCACAACCTACAAGGTTGACACCACAACAATTGGAAGAAAAAAGAGCAAAAGGGCTTTGCTACAGTTGTGATAGCAAATACACTAAAGGTCACAAGTGTGCTGAGAAGAAATTATTTTACATAGATTGTGAAGAGGAAGAAGAAAATGAACAAGAAGAGGATATACACCAGGAACCAGCCCTAGAAGAGGAAGAAATGAATCCGACCATATCGTGTAATGCACTGGCAGGAATTACCACTCAAACTCTCAAGATAGAAGGACATATCAAGAAGAAAAAGGTAATAGTGTTGATTGATTCAGGTAGCACCCATAATTTTATTCATTGTAAGGTAGACAAGGAATTAAATTTTTTCCTATACCCAGCACCAGAATGTCAAGTGATGGTTGCAAATGGAGGAACTATAAATTTCTCTGGAAAATGCCATAATATTAAGCTAACCATGGGGGAATATGTTTTGACTAGTCCAATTCTTTCCATTCCTATGGGAGGTGATGATGTTGTACTAGGAGTACAATGGTTACAATCTTTGGGGACGGTAGCTTTTAATTTTCAAGAACTTTTCTTGAAATTTTTTTCAGAAGGAAAGGAAGTCGAATTACGGGGTATTGAAGGGAAGCCAGGAAGGATAATAAGCTCTAATGTCATGACAAAGCTTCTCAAGAAAGAACAACGAGGCGTAATTGCACAATTATGCTCACTAGAAGTTCCGACATCAAAATCATCTATTTCTGCAGATCTCCAACAAGTCTTGGACAATCATTCCAAGGTGTTTGAAACTCCCAAAGGACTCCCACCTATTCGTGATCATGATAATGCTATTCATTTTATTCCAAGAAGTGTTCCTCCAAACATTAGGCCTTATAGATATCCTTACTTCCAAAAGAGCGAAATTGAACGTATGATTGCAGAAATGTTAGAGGCGGGTATAATTCAACCTAGTCAAAGTTCTTTCTCTGCTCCTGTAGTATTGGTACACAAGAAGGATGGATCATGGCGAGTGTGTCCGGATTATAGGGAGCTCAATAAGCTCACCATTAAAGATAAATTTCCCATTCCTGTGATTGATGAATTATTGGATGAATTACATGGAGCAATTTATTTTACCAAGTTGGATCTTCATTCAGGATATCATCAAATTAGAATGAAGACTAAAGATATTCCAAAAACAGCATTTTGAACTCATGAGGTCATTATGAATTTTTGGTCATGCCTTTTGGCCTTACCAATGCACCTTCTACATTTCAAGGGTTGATGAATTCCATTTTCAAACCCTTCCTTAGAAAATTTGTGCTAGTATTTTTTGATGATATACTAATCTACAGCAGGTCTTGGAAGGATCACGTTGAACATGTTGACAGGGTGCTCAAACTATTGCAGGAGAAACAATTATATGAAAAAAAATCCAAATGTTTCTTTGGAGTACAAGAGGTGGAATATTTGGGTCATATTGTATCTCACGAGGGTGTGAAAGTAGACCCTAACAAAATTAAACCCATTAGGGAATGGAAAGTCCCCACAACCATAAAGAAGTTGCGAGAATTTCTCGGGTTAACAGGGTATTATCGCAAGTTTTTTAAGAATTATGGGAGAATAGCAGCACCTCTAACAACATTATTGAAGAAAGATGCATTTTCATGGACTCCTGAAGCAACTAAGGCCTTTGAACGTCTTAAGGAGGCAATGTGCCATGCACCGATCTTAGCTACGCCAGACTTCACAAAAACCTTTATTGTGGAATGTGATGCCTCAGGAAATGGAATTGGTGCAATTTTAATGCAGGAAGGAAGACCCATTGCTTTTGAAAGTCGTCCAATCAAAGGAAAGTATTTACAGAAACCTATTTATGAGAAGGAAATGTTAGCAATACTGCATGCACTAAAGAAATGGCGAACTTACCTAATGGGAAGACACTCCAAGGTAAAAACTGATCATGATAGTCTTAAACACTTTTTGGAACAAAGACTATCTTCAGAAGAGCAGCAAAAATGGGTCACAAAGATGTTGGGTTATGACTTTGAAATAATGTACAAAAAAGGAAAGCTTAATTTTGTTGCAGATGCACTCTCAAGAAAGAATGAAGAGGTGGAAGCATTGCTTTGTGCCATTTCTATTATCCAACCAGATTGGATAACTGAAGCAAGAGATGAATGGACGAAGGACAAAGATGTATGGACACTCATTCAAAATTTGCAGCAAGATCCTAGTACATCTGATACATTTAGTTGGAAAAATGATTCCTTATGGTACAAAGATCACTTATATCTTTGCAAGAATTCCCAACTAAAACAAAAGATTCTTCTGGAATTGCACAATTCTCCTTTAGGAGGACACTCAGGACTTTTAAAAACTTACCAGAGGGTGACGAAAGAATTTTTTTGGGATGGCCTTAAATCTGATATTCAAAATTTTGTGGCGGAATGTTTGGTTTTCCAGCAGAATAAAGTGGAAACAATTAAGACCCCAGGACTTCTACAACCTTTATCCATTCCAAGTCAACGTTGGGAGGAGATTTCAATGGATTTTATCACGGGTTTACCTAAGTCCGAAGGAAAGAGTGTCATCATGGTGGTAGTTGATAGACTTACCAAGTATGCACACTTTTGTGCATTATCTCATCCATTTAAAGCAAGTACAGTTGCTACTACATTTATGGACAGAATTCAAAAGCTACATGGAAGCCCAAGGGTTATTGTGAGCGACGAAGATCCCATTTTTACTGGAAATTTTTGGACGGAGTTATTTTCTTGTTTGGGTACTCAATTAGCTCATAGCTCATCTTATCATCCTCAATCTGATGGTCAAACTGAGATCGTAAATAACTTTTTGGAAGGATATCTTTGTTGTTTTGTATCTGATAAACAAACACAATGGGTCAAGTGGTTACCTCTTGCTGAATGGCGGTATAACACGTCCTTCCATACTACAGCAAAAATGACCCCATTTATGGCACTTTATGGATATCATCCACCATCTATCACATCATATTTAAGAGAAAATTCGAAGGTTCAAGCAGTGGAAGATCACATCGAGCATCAGCAAGAAGTTCTCCAACTCTTAAAGGATAACCTGAATTTGGCACAAAATCGAATGAAACAACAGGCAGATCAACATCGCAGCGAGAGAAGTTTTGATGTAGGAGATTGGGTATTTTTAAGGCTGCAACCATACAAAAAAATGTCCCTCAAGCAAGCTAAGAAGGATAATAAACTATCACCAAAGTACTATGGTCCTTACAAGGTGTTGTAAAAGATTGGTTCTATGGAATACAAATTGGAGCTTCCTGCTTCTTCGCGAGTACATCCAGTTTTCCATGTTTCATGCTTAAAGAAGGTTATAGGTGAAAATCTTCCAGTTCAAACAATATTTCCAGAACTTGATGAGGAAGGAAAAATCATATTGGAACCTGAAGCGGTCACGGAAACAAGAACTCGACAGCTACGGAATTGATCAATTTCAGAGTATCTCATCAAGTGGAAGAACTTACCCACTAAAGATTCTACATGGGAGGATGAGAATTTTATACAGAAGCACCCGGAGCTACTCAAGCATTGAGGACAACACTTTTTTGAGGGAGAGGGGCATGTTAGGTCCCTATATCACTAGTATAGTTCCTTATTATTGTTAGTGTAACCCCCTTATTGTTATTATTGAACCCTTGTAACCCCCATTTTGTTATTATTGTGCCCTTAAATTAGTATTGTTAGGTCGGCTAGGATTACATTGTGGCCCACTAGGATTACATTATGGCCCCATGGACTCCTATATATAGAAAGGAGGTTTTGTAAACTGTATCATCCAAGAATTGCTCATTTATGTAATGTATTGGAGGTTGCCCCCTCGAAGTGGCTTATTTCTAAGGTGTTGATATCTATTTTCTTCTATTTTTGGAGTTGGTTACACAAAAAAAGAAGGTCTAGACCTTATCTTTAAAATTCAAACCCTTGTGATACTAGTCTCCTAATAATGGAAAATCTAGGGCTTGAGAAATTGACTCTCGATTTAAGGGAATGACTAATTTTTCCACCATAGTTTGCTCCTGTTTGTAATTGTTTATGAATTTCCTTGTAATGTTCTCATTATGACCATTAAACTTCTGAATGAAACCTATCAGACCATCTTGGTAAAGTTTTTCTATTGTGTCTTTCTCTCAATGCTTGATCTGGAAGTCTTTGGGTTCTATCCTTGTTGCCATTTTTTCTAAAAACCAATTAATGTATTCTTCCACTGTCATCATCCTAATTTTGAAAAATAAAAATTCATGCACTAGATATTTGTTGACATATGCATTATGGTGGTAAGGCTTACCTCTTTTTGATGCCCTTGACAAAGAAGTGAAACCAATCCTCTGCAATATTTTTTCTCTTGAAAAAACATGAACTCGTTGCTTCTACAAACACAAAATTTTGATGCATAAAATATTATAAAAACATAAAAAAACATGTTTTTATTAATTGTTAGAAAATTATATATTATGGAGCAATGAAAAACATAAAATATGCGGAAAAAACAAGCACACAAAACACATAAAATCAGAGAGACACAGATATACGTGGTTCACCCAGTTTGGGCTACGTCGACCCCGAACAGCCAGTCCTTCCTTTCTATTATCCAGCAAAATGAAGAGACAAAACCTACAGCAGATCCACTTTAATATCCTCTATTCTCTTTCACAGTCTCCCTCTCTATTTCTCGCTCCGAGAATACACATACAATCCACAGCCGCAATACACTACCCTCATAAAAGCGAGGGGTTGCCTTCTAGGGCAAAGAACCCTAAACTAAACATAGCTTCTACCGTCAGATCATTTGCCTAATGAACGACCCAAATTGACTAGAAATTACTATACTTTTACAAGGAAATTTTACATCTATTTTTAGCTTCAGGGGCACTGCCCCTGAAACCCCCCGCCAGGGGGGGCTCCATAAAGTCGCTGCTTCCCCCCCTGGACCTCCCACGACAACGATTAATTTATGGGAGACGTTGCCGCCCCCATTTAAGGTACAGGGGTTCAATGCTGTGATACAAAGTAAACAAGATAATTAGGCTCCATACCCAAAATTAATCTATTATTCTTATCTTATCCTCTGTTTCATCAAAAAATTTAAAATAAATCCTTTGTCTCTAATAGTAGAATTAGTTGTCTTTTGTTAACTATCCAAAAAAAATTAAAATTTTTTATACCATGATGTTTTTTGTTCTTCAATTTCACACAAAATTCCTCCTCTCCGAAGACCAAACCATTATGCATTCAATCTGAAATGTCCTAAGCTCACTGTGTGCACGAAAATTCAAAGAATGGCTCATTGTTTCTATGTCAACATCCATAAAAAATGGGTTCATTGTGTCTTCAAAATTCATAAAACATTTCTCTCTATATACAAAAACATTTTGACAATGCTTTTATTGCTTCTTAACCCATAATTAAATCTCTGCATTTGAAAAAACTCACCAAAAATCTCCTATGTTTCAAAATTTCTCACTTTGTGTATAATTGGAATGAATTTTCTCATACAACCATTCATAGATGAAACAAATGATGCGACTGTGTGTTAAAAACAATGCTCTATTCTTTGTATGTATAAAAATAAAAATTGAAGACTGTGTATACAACCTCACATGAAGAAATTGTGAATTTACCTGATCTGGGAGTGATTTTCATGATATCTCTGAGGTTACTTGTGTTCCTTCGTGCTCCACTGGATCTCTGCACTTTGACAATGTGTTTGATCGACACGACTGCCAGATTTATTGGCTCAAATCCTAGTCAGCTCCGCTCTTATTCTTATCTCTCTATCATTATGTTGCTATATCCTTTGCTCATTATTTGTGCTTTATTCCCTTTGTTCTTTCACAACCTTCCTATGTTTTCCTCTGTCAATTCATTCTTCACAGGGTATTTCAAATGTGTGCTGATGGTTTGCTCGGCATTCAACTCCCTCATTGAGCCTGCAATGGCTATGATGGTGAAGCAAACACAATTTTTCAAAGGTTTGACATTTGAAAATGACGGAGGCTATTACCAATTACATAGGGTTTGAATCAATGTGTTTTTAAATTTGTTTGATCGTTCTTTATTCGTTGACTTCTGACTGTGAAGCCTTTGTGGCTTAACCCTTCTGACATGCTTTGTGTACTTTCTCCACGGTTTATTTTTTCATCGTCCATGTTCTCGGATCTATTTATTACACAACCCATATCTCATCTCTCATTCATAACATGTGCTGACCATCCATGTTCTCATTCATCTCTCCCATCAAAATGCATCATACCCATAAAAAATGCATCATTCCCCATTATATTTCCGTTCAATCCATCACATCATTTTAACTTAGGTTAGCTCATTTCATTTGCATTTTTGTTGTTTTCATAATTTCATTTTCTACCCATATAACTTAGCTTTAATCATATATATGATTGTGCTCTCAAATGATATTATTTTGCATATTGCACCCTAAAATGATATTATCTTAGGTTTTTATCTTTGTTTAATTTAATTTTAAAAATGACTAAAGAATGGTCATGTTTTAAAATTAAATTTTTACCATGAAACTAACCTTTCTTTTCTTTTTGTAGTTCCAATAAGAGTTTGATAATTGAGCCTTTTGTTTATGATCCTTGTGTTTAATAAAATTAGGGTTAATGTGATATGGATAAGGAATATGAAATGATATATGGTTTATGGAATGATAGTTAAATCGTTAGGATAATGGATATGGATAAGGATATAATCGGTAAAATAATGAATATGAATAGGAATGTAATGAGTAGAATATGAAGGTAGTGAAATGTGGGTAAAATATTCATATCAAGTACTAAATTAGTCTGAAGAATCTCTAGAATATTTTTAAAAATTTGAAATTTTAAGAGAAAAATTTCACTTACTGTACTTTTACTCCCATAAATTGTTAGATGTCCATGATGCCCTTTCATAAAATGATGGTCGACATTGTCTTTAATATCAAAACGATGGCTCTTCCAGGATACGTAGATATGTAGAGACTTATTTATGATTTGCATCTAATTATTGATTCAAGATGATGTTGTTTAGGTCCCTTCTACAATTTGTATTTTTATGTTTCGGGTCCCTTCTGTCATGTTATTTAGGCTTGAATATTGATGTAGTTCAAGTCACTTCTGGCATATAATTTTGAACAATGCTTCAAGTTTCTTCTGTCATATGATACAGGTCCCTTCTGGAAAATATTCTCAATTATATATCAAGTCACTTCTACACAATATTTCCAGTGATATATCAGGTCCCTTCTACATAGCATGTCCAATGATGTATCAGGTCCCTTGTGCACAATATTTTCAGTGATGTATCAGGTCCCTTCTGCATATTATGTTCAATAATGTATCAGGTCCCTTTGTACTTGTAATTCGGGTTCCTTCTTCAATTCAACTACTCAAACTATTTACATAGTTTTATTACAAGCTTACCCTATTCAGATGTTAAGACTTGTCCTCAAGTCTTAGATGTCTTGGAGGATAAATCTCCAAAAACCATATTGAAGTAAAAAAAAAACAGAAAAATAATTCATATTGGCCAAACAAGTTGGTTTTCGGATATCAATTTGATTTTCTACTACGCCAATCTCCTGGATTTTCACAGCCAAACTCTTTTATTTTTTTATTTTTTTATATACATATATTTTTTATTCTTCTGGAGTTATGGAAGGAATATTGCTATTTTGTTCCATTAGTTCCAGATTAGTATCTATTGAAATTATTTTCATAAAATCTTCTTTCTTTATAGGCTTACTGTAAACTTTAAGCCTATTTCCATTAACCACAAATGAAATAGATGCTTCATCAATTGTTTTTATTTTGACAGTTCCATTTTCAAATATTTCTTCGATCTCATATGGCCCAAGCCAAAGAGTTGTAAGATTTTCCTTTAAATATTTAAAGTTGGAGTCGAACAATATTTACCACTCTCTCTTTTGAAACACTTTATTCTCAATGAATCGATCATGTCATTTAATTCTTTGTTCTTGCACAAGAGATGTGTGCTCTACTACTGGTTGTCATATCTCATCCAGTTGATTTAATTCCATGACTCTTTTTTGTTGTGCCTCAGATAATTTGATTCCAAAATTTGTTTCTAACTTGAATATATGTATTTGAAATTCTATGGGTAAGAGGACTTATTTTCCATACACCAACTGATATGGAATGAACCCTGTTGTATTTTTGCATGTTATCCTATATGTCAAGAGTGCATCTGTAAATTTTTCTGATCAATCCTTTCTATTCATTTGTACAGTCTTTGTCATGATATTCTCTAGAACTTTGTTTGTTGACTCCACTTTTCCATTTTCTTGAGGGTGATACGGAGTTGATTTTCTATGTTTGATCTTGTACTTCTCTGTAAGATCTCGAACAAGATTTCATGTTAACTATGTGCCTTGGTGAGTTACAATATATCGCATCCATACCCTACAAATATTTCTTCAAATAGAAAAGATACAACTATATTTTTTGTTGCTCCTACCACTGTCTCTACCTCCACACACTTAGTGACGTAATCTGTACATACCAGGATGTACTTCTTTCCGTTTGATGGCGGGTTTATTGGTCCCATAAATTCTAGAGCTCATTTCTCAAATGGTTCTATCAATACTTGTGGCTTTAATGGAATTTCATCTGATGCCACTGGTCTTCCAATTCTTTGGCAGCTATCACATCTCTTTACATAGGCCTTGGAGTCTTTGAAGATGGCCAACCAGTAGTAGCCAAGTTTCAGCACTTTTTATGTCATCTTCTTATCTGCAAAATGACCACCACATGGCTCATCATGACATGCTTTGAAAATATCTATAATCTCATCTTCCCTAACACATTTTCTTATTATTAGATAAAAACTAGTATAAAAGAGGTCAACATTGACCCAAATATATCTAGCACTTTCTCTAATGATCTTCTTTTTCTATTTATTTGTGTAATGGGATGGTCAGATGCCAAATGATAAATAGTTGGCTATATCTGCAAACCATGGAGTTTTGATAGTTATAGAAAATAGATGTTCATCTAGAAAATTATCTAAAACTGGATTTGGATCACCAAGTGAGTGAAGTCTTGATAGAAATTCTACTACTTGATTATCCTTACCTAGTCAATCTTGTACAATGATTAAATTCTTTCATCAATAACAACCATATAGTTATTCTTCCATTTGTGATTTCTTTGTTCATTAAATATATTATGGCTGAATAATCTGTGTGGATGAATACTTGACAACCTGTTATGTAATGTCTAAATTTATTAACTGCATGTACTACAGATGACATTTCTTTTTCTGTAACAGTACAGTTCAATTATGCCAGTGTTAAATTTTTTCTTATGAAGTATATGGCATAATTAAACTGATTCTCTTTCTGTCCAAGTCATTCTCCTATGGAAACAACAAATTTGGTCCTCGAAGAATGGGTGCAACTGAAAATTTTTCTTTTAATATCTCAAATGCATTTTGAAAATTATTTTTCCATTAGAATTCCATGTCTTTTACAAGTAAGTTGAATAAAGGTAAATCTATTTTACTGAAATTTTTAGTAAATCTCCTATAGTATCCTACATGACCCAAGAAGCTTCTTACTTCTTTTTCTGTTATGGGTGGCATTAAATCCACAATGATTTAAGTTTTGTTTTGGGTCCACCTTAATTCCTGAAGAAGAAATATGGTGTCTCAACACTATTTCCTCAGTTAACATCATAAAGCATTTTTCATTATTGAGTGATAGTTTTTTCTCTATGCATATTTTCAAAACTTTTTCAAGATTTTTTAAACAATCATCAAATGTTCTTCCATACACACTGATATCATCCATGTAGACTTCTACATAGTCATGGATCAGATCAGCAAATATTCCAGGGACTGCTCTCTGAAAAGTAGTAGGTGCATTACATAAACCAAAGGGTAAAACATTATATGCATATGTTTCCCATGGGCATGTAAATGTTGTCTTGTCTTGATCTTCCAATGCTATCTTTATCTGATTGTACCCACTAAATCCATCAAGAAATGAAAAGAATTTCTTCCCAGCTAATGAATCTAGTACTTGATTAGTAAATGGTAAAGGGAAATGATCTTTTAATGTAGCCTTATTCAGCTCTTTGTAATATACATAATTCTCCACTTTCAATTTTTCCTAGGCACCAAAACTAAGGGTGAAACCCATTGACTATCATAAATAGGATAGACAAATCTGACTTGTAACAATTTCTACAATTATTATTTAACTATTTCCTTCATCACAGGATTCATCCTTCTTTTTGGTTGCCTTACTGGTTTAATTTGATCATTAGTGCAAATGTGGATACATGTCTTTGGATGAATCCCCTGCATGTCTGTGTAATCCTAGGCAAACGATTTTGAGTATTTTTTTAATAGTGTTATTACCTCTTTTTCTTATGATGATTGTAAGTTACTATCGATAGTAAAAGTTCTCTGAGGATTGATCTCGATGATTTTACTCTTTGAATTGGTAATTGAGTTAACAGGGAAAATACTTTCAAACAAATTTTGTAGTGATTGTATAGTTCAGTTTTCCTGAAAACACTCATTTAAAAGGTTACTTGCAGCTTCATATTGTGTTATTCTAAGTCGCTCTGAAATATTTGGTTTTTATATGAAAATATCTAATAAATCCTCATTTTCTTCCTCTTCTCTAAAATTATAGACTTGATTAATACTAAGAACGGATTGAAGTTCTTGTTGTTCTTCTCCATCAAGCCATGAGAATAAAGAAGGAGATTGTGCTAGAGGATACAATGTAAAATTTTTTCTTTCATATCCATGTGCAATAATCATACTTCTTGACCTACATCCAATGTAGGCATTTGTAGTGGCTAACCATGGTCTGCCTAAAATTAATGGATGTCCTCCTGAATGTGTTTTTGGCTGCAAAATAAGGAATTCTACATGATACTCCCATGAATCCAATGAGACAATGATATCTTCCAATACTCCTTCTAGTACAACATTATATCTATCTGCAAGTTCTAAAACTGTAGTAGTAGGTCTAATTATTTTCAAGTTCTAAATTTTCATAGTCTCTGTATTCATAACATTTATAGCTTCTCCCAAGTCTATTAAAGTGTTTTCCACTGAAAAATTGTTGATCGAAATGGTAACCATAGGAATCCCTAGATCAACATATTTTTCAATGGTTGTATTTATGGACATGAGACCAGCTAAACTTCTAATGACCCAGATTGTGGGTGGATCTCTTATTATTCTACCAGATTTCTTGATGCATAACTCCTTTATTGTTTTTCATATACTGGAATATACTTAATTGCCTACAACAAAGGAATTTTGACATATGTATTTTTCAATTCATCCAAAATATCAAATTCAGGCAGAGATATTGGGATTGTCTATTGTACTAACCTCTCTGGATATGGTGGAGTCTGAGTCAAACTAGATTTACCCTTCTGAATTTTTTTTCTGGTTGAGATTGTTGAATTTGTTCTCCTTGTTCAATTTCTTCTTCTATTATTGGAGGAGAATATTTATGTAACACCTTCCCAGACCTTAAGTGGATATCTTTTATGGGAAGAATGGAATATGTAGGATAATATGTTGCCTCTTCCACATTATATGATGATATATTGACTTTGTTACTTGGATTAGCTATTGGGTGAGCTGGAAATTATGTTGGTCTAGGAGGTGGTTGATTAGTAGGCAGCTGAAGCTGCTGAGGTTAAGTTAACATTGGTTGATTTTGGGGTGGAAATGGAATTGGTTGATGTTGCTGGAATTGTTGGTATAAAGGGTATGGTTGTTGATATTGATTTTTTTGAGGGTACGTATGCTAAGGTGGTTGGTTTCCATAACCATATCTCCTCCAACCTTGTTTAGGTTGGTTTTTATATTTTTGTGCAGGCCAAGCCTACCATGGCATTGGAGTGTTCCATGAATTATAAGGAGAATATTGAAAATTCTAGGGCTTTTGTTGAGGGAATTGTTGAGGTGTCCTTGGTTTCCATGGTCTCCTTGGTGCCATATAGTAGAGAGTGTCTACCCCTTGCACATCTTCCATTTGCAAATATTTTAATTTAGGACAGTTTTTAGTTGCATGATTCTCTGTGCAAAGTCCACACACTTGTATACCTTGCAAAGGACATTCCCTAAGTGGATATTTTTTCCTACACTTTGGACAGAAGATTTCTAAGATTTCATCTTCTTCTTGCTTCTTCTTCTTAGCTTTTAAGAAATCTACTTGTGTTCCTAAAGTTCTTAAGAGATCTATTTTGAAATTTTCTAGTAAAATTCCTATTCCTTCTCTTGTTACTGCACTTACTTTAGATTTGGAAGCTATTGATGTATTATCTCTCTTTCCACTCTTTGATCTTCCCCTATATTATTTCCGACAAATTTTAGCATTTTCTTCAAATGGTATATTGGATATATCTCCTTTTCCCATCACATTATGGATATCTAAATATTCATCTCTGATACCCTTAAGAAATATTGTATGTATAATAGCGAGATTTAGAGAATGTTGTTTGGAGTTTTGAAAATTGTAAAGAAATATTTATAAATATTCCTCTAAAATTTCATATTCTTGTTGTGTCATTATAAATATGTCTTATTTTGAGTTTCTAGCTCTGTAGTAAGCTTGATACATTTTAAGAAAAAATTTCTTCATATCATCCCAATAAGCTACTGTATATTATTCTAAACCCATAAACCATTTTAATGATGCTGATTTCAAAGTAGCAGAAAAGAGTCGAAGCTTGTGTGTATCATCTGTGTATCCATAAGTTCTACATAAGATATCAAATTCGAACATAAATGAATAAGGATATTCTATTGACATTCCATAACAGTGAGATAATACATAAGGTGGAATGTTTTTCATTTTCACTTCTTCTCCTAATATTTCTCTTGTATCTAATATAGGAAAGTGAGAAGTAGCTTCCTGATCATTATTATTTTCTTGTTCATTATCATGTATTCTTATATTTTGATTTTCTTTTCTTTCTTCTTCTTCTATCTTACTTAGTGCTTTGTTCTTCTATCTTCCTCTCTCTTTATTTCTTCCTCGATTTTCCTTTCTTCCTCTCTTTTTCTTCTATAGTCCCTTTGTTATCTCTCATATTCAATTCTCTGTTCAGGAGTCATGATTGACATATTGGATCCTTGTCCTTATTTAGCCATATCTTGTAGTTTTTCAATATGAGGTCATTTTGGTGTTTCCTCAACCATTTTAATTTGTTCAAGGAAAGGTTGCTCTAATTGTTCAACAACTAGTTTTCATGTTTCCTTTTTTTCCCTAAGTGTTGAACCTCAGAATTGTCCTTTCTTTGACATCCTTCTCATCACATTTCCCTTAATTCATCATAAGTCCATACACTCCAATCAATGATAAATGTCATGTTTTATCTAAGGGAATGCATTTAAATGATTTCTATGTTATATTCTAATTTTCTTGTTATTTGAATGGATTTTTGTAAATTAGTTACAGAATGCAGCCTATTCTGCAGCTAATCGTTGGTGCCACAGCTACTTTTGTGGTTTGACATATTCCAAGGAGAAAATAGAGGAACGATTGACATGGGCATCTCCAGAATGATTCACGAATGGATTTTTTCCTACCTACTTGATCTTAATCAATAGAAAAGGGTGTGTGTGATCGAGGTCAAATTTTGGTCAAAGGACGTAAGCTGAGAGCGAAGAAATCTTGATTTGCTCTAACGTAGAAAATTAAGAGTTAACCAGTAAAAATCTAATTCTATGTTTCGATTAGAATATCCATCTGTAGGAATAATTAGCTCATCATAGTTATACTTTATTTTATTTAAACACTAGTTATGCAAAGACCGACAAGTAGTTGTAATTTCTAAAATGTTGTGCATTTCTTTAAACTCTATTATTTTCATAATACAAGGATCATGTTCATGGTTCCAGTATCTGCATAATGCATATATAATCAGCTAGGATGTCGACCAATTTTGTTGCAGAGGGCCCCTTCACAAGAGGAGGTTTTTCGTTAATTATTTTAGTTTAAATTATTTACTCTGTTTTGCCAATTTTCAGAATAGATTAATATTTCATTATAACTTTTAAATCAGCATTGTTAGTATGAATATTTCGTTGTAAAATATCACTTTAGCTACGCATAAAAAATAGCCCTAACATCGATTATGGCTGCCAAATATCTTTAAATTTGAAATTAAGTGATCCAAATAATGCTGCACAAATTCAGATCTAAGCATAAAAGACATTAAGCATATAAAGTAAAATGTGGCTCCATGCATCCAATAGACAAGAAAAGAACAATGTATCTGAAATAATTTTTATAATATATTAAAAAGGGGGCACCTGAGAGGAAAACAAGAAAGTTTTTTTTTTTTTTCCGTTTCTCCTCAATGGGATGGGTTCTTGAAAGTCCTCAGTGCTTTATATCTAAAATTCCTCTCTCTTGTTGTTGTAGAAAACCCAGACAAACATAGAACTCAATAGGAGCTCACAAGGCAAAAATGGAGAATGTGACCTAGTATAGATCTAGAGTGATCTAATGCAATGGAGGTGACTAATGAATGGGGAAAACCCTTCTATTTATAACAAAATATTAGGGCGGTCTAGAACTCGGTGCATGAATAAAATATTATTAATCGAATTCTGGAACCACCCTTTAGGAATATTTTATTATATTTGTTGGAGGGAAAAGGATTTTTGACTTGGGTCAATTCCTTTATTTATAAATAATAAATAAATAAATGATTTATTTATCATTTTAGGGAAATGATGGGAATATAATTAAATAAATAATGGTTTATTTAATTATTTATGGATGATTTAGTCAAATTTAACTTAGAATATTATTTAAATAATGATTTAAATAACTTATTCTTAGGAAATTATTAAATAAGTAAGGATTTATTTAATTAATTTCCTTGTTTTGGGTTAAATATGACCGGGAAATATAAACAAATAAGTTATTTTACATGGTGAAAGAAATTTTACTTAGGGTAAAATTGGTCTTACATGGTGTACTTGGGTTCATCTAATAATAATAGGTTAGATGACCAAAAAATGGTGTAACAAGCATCATAAACTCAAGTCAATAATTTTTTCTTAGCATAAATGATATAATTACTATGTAATCTTTTATTTCCTAAAACATTTCAAGAAAGTAGATTTATCTATTTTCCAATTGGATTAAGTTTGAGGAAATAGAGATCAAAATTGTATAGTTTTCTTTCATGTTATGATATTTACCTTCCTCAGTCAATTGTGTAATTGGATGCTCCTAAAGATCAGGCCAAGAAGGTGACTTTTCATACTTCTAAATTTGGTGCTCGAGTGTTCAACCTATGTAATCATTGAGCTTTTCTTTTACATGACTTTAAACTATTTTCCAAATTAAGATCCTCAGTCAATTGTATATTTGGATGTTCCTAAAGATTAGACCAAGAAGGTGACTTGTCATACTTCCAAATTGGGTGCTTGAATGTTTAACCTATGTAGTTACTGAGTTTTTCATTACATGCTTAAATCGCTTTCCTAGATCTAAATTTTCAAAACTAAATTATAATTGGTTTCCTGTACATCATTTCAAGAGGGCGATTACATCATACTTCCATATTGAATGTTGGAGTGATTGAACATACATTAGTTTTTTTCCTTTGAATCTGCTTTCATCTAGAGTAGCATTGCAATTTTCAGTTATAAGATTCATATCTATGGAATCAGGCTAATATTAAATTAGAAGTCATTGCAATAGGCACTCTATTTTCAGATCAGATTCTAACCATTCAATAGTTTTTTATTCATTTTTAAGCAAATTAGTTTAACTTAATACAAATTCCTTTTCTTCATTCTTTCAAAAGTAGTTTTATACATCTAAATTTCACTAGATTTAATTGATTCCTTTCATGGTTTTCATTTCTTGAGATTAACATTTAGACATAAAGCATAAAACCTTCTAAAAAAACCTAAAATACATACAAGAAAGTAAGAATAAGGTTAACTAAGCACATATAGTGCACCACACTTCATCATATTACAAACCTTTGTTGATAATTTATGTAAGGAATTTAAAGGCATTAAATTGCCTAAACATTTTGGCGTCTTTTCCATGGAAGTGTAATTAGGTAGCCTCATTTCTTACATCTAAAAAAACTGATATCCATAGGGAAAAAGATTCTAGGGGTAGATTCATAGCTAGAGGCAGAATTTTAATTCCTACCACAAAACTCACTCCACCTAAACCATGTAGTGATACACCACCATATCAAACTCATATTCCATACTTCACTAGACATAGACTTTCTGAAGTCTTAAGGTCAGAAAATTAATTAGGATGATCTCCTACTTCATCCACTGTGGTAGTCTTAGAGGAATAAGATCCTAGATATCCAACAAAAGGAGTAACCTTTTTCACCTCTACAGGGGAACATATTTTATCTGAAGAGTTAGAAATTCCTAGTGGAGAAAAAAAAGAACCTTTCTTCAACATTCCATTAATAGAAGAGCCAGAGGAAGAACAATTAACCTTACATATTGAACCTCATATTAGCTCTAAAGAATCTATTATGGCAGGATGAGGAGAAGGAGGAGAAGTAGAAGTAGAATTTATAAATGGAGAAAATATATTGTTTAGAGGAATAGGTGGAGGATGAGGTAGAGAGAATGCAGGAGGAGGTAGAAGAGGTGAATAAAATAGAAGAAATAGGGAAATTGATATTTCTTTTGGATTTTTTGTAATTGATGGAGAAACAAATGCCCAATGAAAAATATCTCACCTTCTGTCCTTCCAAATTTCCATGGATTAAAAAGTGAAGATCCCGAAGCCTTTTTGATTGAATTTGAAGTTTTTTGTAGATCTTATGATTATTTACAAGACTCTCAAAAACTTAAGTTGTTTCCTTCAACATTGGAAAGAGCAATTTTAAAATAGTTCATGGGTTTAGTCACACAGTCTATTAGGACATAGAATGACATGAAGAAAGAATTTTTAGAAAGATATTTGGATTATTGCATACCCATTAATCATAAGGATGAAGTATTCAAAATGATGCAAAAATATGATGAGAATTTGGAGGATTTAATTGAAAGACTCAATTATAACATAAAAAGAGCTAAAATGGATAATTTAGATCAAGATAATTTAAAAGATATTTTATTAAAAGCCATTAGAGATGAGTAGATATATATCCTCAACATGATTGGGAAGGCAAATATCTTTCAACTCCCATTACCTGACATTTTTGAATTATGTATTCATCTGTCAAGGGAAAAATAAAAAACTGGGAAAATTCCAAGAGATCCTTCTCTTGCTAGAGTGACCAGATATGCAACTAGAACAATAAGTAGAGCAGAAATTGGAAATATGCTCGATGAAATTAAAACATATATCTTAGGGAGGCTTAGTGAACAGATAGACACCCTTAAATTACAAAACAAGAAGAATGCTTAGACTGATGCTTTAGGTATTTTCTGTCCTAAATGCAGAAATAAGAATTCTTTAAGAGAATGTCCTCTTGATGCAAAAGTCATAGAGACCTGTGTGATTTTTTCAGAAAATCATGAAACAAATAGTTTCCCTTCAATTCCAAATCTTAAGGTTTTTTTTTCAAAAATAAAAAACTTCAAATCTAACAAAATTTCTTTGCTTTCTCTACACAATACCATGGCAGGGGCCACAAACTCAAGGCTTTAACAATCAAATGTATACTCAGCCCCACCAAATAATTGGAATTATTGGAAACAACCTTCACCTCAATCTCAATATTGGGCACAAGGAATGAAACATCACTATGGAAGATACTCTCAATACTACCAATATTCTCCATCCTATCCAAACTATCCTCCCCAACAAAATATTCAACCAAATCAACAACCTTGGCTCCAAAACCAAAATCCAAAACTTTCATTACCATTTCCACAAAGACCAAATCAACTACTTGCCCAACCATTTCCAAACTCCAATAACAAAAATCCTCAAAATGCTTACATGATATAAGGACAAAAATTTCTAACTTACATGATGACTCCACTAGATCTTAATGATGTACAACTTAGATCTGGTAGAATACTAGAAAATAAAAAGCCTTCTGTAGTTATTCAAGAACAAGATAATTTTGAGGGAGATTCTCTACATCCAAATAAAATTTTTGACGAAATAACGTCTCTTCAAAACCATAATTCTGAAAATGGAAAACAAAAGGAACAAATAAACTCAACTCCTATCATAGAGCAACCATCAGTACTTATTTGTAACCCTCCTTTTCTTGAAATATTACAAGTTGATAGAGGGGTAGAAAATCATATCATATTGCCCAATTATGATTTTCTAGATGAATTGAAAAATGTTTGTATCAAAATTCCTTTGTTACAGGCCATCAAAGAAATTCCAATTTTAGCCAAAACAATAAAAGAGTTGAGCATGAAGAAATCAGGAAGAAAAACTAAATAAATAAAAATAATTCAACTGGTAGGAAAAAATGCAGACATAATGATGGGAAAAATTGCTATACAAAAATATTTAGATCCAGGAAGTCTAGTTGTAAAAACGAATATCCATTGTGTTAAAATTCCAAATACATTGATTGGTTTAGGATCAGTTATAAACATCATGAGAAAACAAACCATGGAACATCTCAAACTTCCTAATCTTTTGTATACACCTACATTGCTGCAATTAGCAGACATATTTGTAATCAAGCCAGATGGTGTATTAGAAGATATTTCAGTATCCTTAGACTCTTGGGAGTATCCCGTCGATTTTATGATCTTAAATCCTAAGAATAATCTAGGAGGACATCCACTAATTATTAGGAAGACCTTGGTTGGCTACATCTGATGCTTTCATTAGCTTTAGATATGGTGATATGTACATCTCTGATGGTAACTCAACGAATAAATTCACTCTATATCCTCCAGTAAAAACAATCACAAAGTTAGAAGATGAAGAATGGATTGATGATGACAATGATACACAACCTCTTTACTATTTCAAACATTAGTGAAGATAGTCAAATCTTAAATTCAATAGAAAACTTTGAAACATCTTCAGAATATGAACATGATAAATTTCAAGAATAATGCAATATTGAATATTTTTCATCGAGGCAGATATCTCTATACTCTATGGAAGAATTTGGTAACTCTATAGTTGAAATATTTCCAGGAAAATCTTTGAACATAAACAAAAACTTGGAAAGGCCACAACAGGAAAAGTTAATCAAAACATTCCAAAAAAATTCTTCTACAGATGCATGGGAATACACTAACATGAAAGGAATTAGTCCTAGGAATTGTATACATCACATCTACATTGAGGAAAATTGTAAACCTATTAGGCAACCTCAAAGAAGGATGAATCCAAATCTTAGGGAAATTGTGAAAGAATAATTGTAAAAATTGTTGAATGTGAACTTCATTTACCCAATTTTAGACAGCTAGTGGGTTTCCCCTTTAGTGATTATTCCCGAAAATAATGGTAAGTAGAGGGTATGCATTGACTATCGTGAGTTGAATAAATCCACCCTAAAATATCATTTTCCTTTACCTTTTATGGATCAAGTATTAGATACATTAGTAGGTAAGAAGTATTTCTTATTCTTGGATGGTTTTAGCGGTTACAATCATATTCAGGTAGCACTTGAAGACCAAGAAAAAACCACATTCACTTTCCCATTGGGAACTTATGCCTACAGAGTACCTCCTTTTGGATTGTGCAATGAACATGAAACATTCCAAAGGGCAGTACTAGGAATTTTGTCTGATCTGATACATGATTGTGTAGAGGTATATATGGGTGATTTTATAGTTTATGGAATTCATTTGGAGAAGATTTAAGGAATTTGGAAAAGGTTATTAAAATATTTCAAGAGGAAAATATTTCATTAAGTCATGAAAAATGCTTTATGATGTTTACTGAAGGGATTATTTTAGGACATCACATTTCAAGAGATGGAACTAAATTTTACACATATAAATTTGAATTCATCTCCAAGTTATCAATTCTAAGTTTTCAAAAGAATGTTATAAGTTTTCTAGGGTTCATGGGATATTATAGGAGATTTATAGAAAATTTCACTAAAAGAGCATCCCCACTCTTCAAGTCACTTACCAAAGAGTGTGAATTCAGTTGGAATCCTGATTGCCAATTGGCATTTGAAACTTTAAAAACAAAATTTTCTGAAGCACCCATCTTAAGAGGTCCAAATTGGAAATTACATTTTCATATTTCAACAGATGCTTCAGATACAGCTATGGGATTTGTATTAGGAAAAAAGGATTTGATTCGCTATGCCATCTATTACACAAGCAAAAATTTGACTCCCACTGAGTTAAATTACACTGTAACGAAAAGGGAATTCTTAGTTGTTGTTCATGCTATCTATTGTAACTCCTAGAGAGAGCCCTGAGTTGTTAAAGACCAGTACCTAGGACATCTTAATTCAAGAGGTTTCAAGAAGTATTTATGTAGTTCATAACACGGGACCTGTTAATAGGAACATGATTTAAGGTTTTTAGGTGTGGGACCAAGGCATCAGAGAAAGAAAGAAAGCAATTGTGACACCCAATAGTAAAATGTAAGGATCAATAAGCCTACATCAAAGGCAGACTCGAATTCCACTAGTGTGAGTTGGGCTGAACATGAAACAAGTTAAAAAATGTTGAAATAACTGAGCATGGGAGCATCAATAGAAAATGAAAGGAAATAATAACAATTGGTAGGCTTATACTGACATAAGAATCCACCTAAGATAATATCAGAAGAAAGGTGATGAATATGATATGAGACATGGATATAATATCGTGCATGGATATAAAGTGTTACAGAGAGATATATATGAGTACCATTTCATAGACAAATTCACATTTAAACAATCAACACTCACATTCCAAAAGCTTACGATACAAAGAGAACGATGGAAACATTTGTATTTAAGCACAACTGAAGAAAGTAAATACTGCAACTTATCTCATTAGGAATCCATTACACAACAAAAGAGTTTCACTTCAATTTCCCAACAGGATCCTTCAACATACACTAATGAAACATGCCTCAAAAATTTACAAAAAGGATGATTTTCCACTAACAGTCTTTTCTCTGAAAAATCTGGAACCCTGTTTCATCTTTGGGTTCTCTCTTTTATAGCCTTGAGCTGAGTATTGGAAAAAGATATTTTAGACAAATATTCACCTTCAGGAATATCTTTCTGTTGGAAGTATCTATCAAAATAAAAATTGATGATGAGGAAAAATGCCTCTCATCATCTGCATAATGGCCTTAATGAAGGCGCCAACTAGAAACATAACAACTAAAAAAAATAAAAAATGCATAGGGTGAAATGAAGATTTCACTCGGTATTACAATGTAAAAGAAATAAGAAGTAAAAAGACCACTTGGGCAAAATCATGAGTATAATTTTTTTGGATGACAAGGTGTGGCCCCTTCCAGCTGCTTTGGAAGCATTGATGATGCAAATGAGCCAGCTTTGTGTCTCTGAGGAGGCGAGGACTGGTGAGACGGTGTGGTGACTAGAATGTTGACATACTCACTGTATTTCTGCCATATGGTCACCCTGGTGGAGGCATAGTGGAAAAAATATCTACCAAGGCATATATATCAGTCAATTAAGAGTAATCCATGTGGACAGCCAAGCGCTGCTTAATCTGATAGAGAAGGGATATTTCCTTGCCTAGGGCAGAAATTATTGTTTTAGCTTTCAAGCGAGTAGTTTTCTCATAGGGGAGATCAATCTAGTTTATAACGACTATCAAATTTTGTTCATAATATGTTACGCTTGAAAAAACTGCTGTTACAGGCTCCCAGCATGATGGGAGGCCTACCTTCACCAGATCATCCCATTCTTTATCGAACCGTTCCGCTCCCTTGGCAACCTATTCCAAACCACTTAATGCGTTTGCACGCACAATATCCTTATCGATTACCCTTCTGACTTCCATCACTCCCTTGAAATGGAATTTGATTCCTTGGGCGGCTAGCTCTTAAGAGTCTAATCCATTCAGGTAAGTGATATACCTTCTGGTCATGGCCACCTTTGCCTTCGCTTCCGCTAGACCTTCCTGCAAATTTCCTTTGAATAATCGGACCACAATATTTTTATCATTTATCAAAGTAATATATTTCCAACGTTGCTTTACCTCTGAGATAATGTCGGTCAAAATGACGCGTTTAGCTTCCAGAAGTTTTTTTTTTACTTTCATCAGGTTGGTCAGTTCCTTGATGGTCTTTTCCTATTGTAACTTCTCCCTTTTCGCTCCTTCCATCTCTTCTTGCAGGGCCGCTACTACCTTGTTGTTTTCTTCTAGTTTAGCTTCCAACTCCTATATTTTCTGGTGTGCCGTGTGGGCTTGCTTTTCTAAGACCTGCAAGTCCGAAAGAGATTTTGTCAGTTGCGCTAGAGTGGTGCCATGCATATCGGAGGTTGCAGTCACACATACATGTGTGTCCCATTTCCCCTGCAACTTGGCCATTTTTTGTCTAAGAGCAACCATTTCAGTGGTTGTCTTAGCATTACCATCCCTTTCCTGGGCCAAAGAATCAGCGGGAGCTGATTTATCTCTTTCTGCCTAGGCTAACTCCTCTATTTTTATATATTTCCCATGGGGGATGCGTAGTCTCTTCCTTAGCTTTGAGTTCTCAGCCTCTAGTTCCAAGATGATCTGCCTCCGGATCCCATCTTTGTGGCTTCCTTTTTCCCTCACTATTTTCCTGAGATTTTGCAGGTTGTTATTTATGCCTATGGCACTAGCCCTCTCTTTTTTCTGGTTCTCCGACACTTCTTTGTACTTGTATTCCAAATTCCTCAGTGCAAGTGCAAGCTTTACTACTTCGTCTCTTAACATATCCCCGATGCATTGATGGAGACCGAGCTTGTCAGTTAAAGGGACCTTTACCAGATTCACAACAACCTCCAAAGCTCGGTAGCTAATTTCATCAGCTTTCAGATCCAGCACTGCCTCTGTGATAGCTATTATTAGCCGCTCCTTGTCCATATCAAGCTTGGAGGTGAGCCGAGTATGATATTTATCCCCAAACCTGGCCAATTCTGCTCAGAGCTTCTCCATTACAGTCTTATTCCTATTTCCAATCTCTTCCCGTACTTCAGCTCTGTTAATTGAAATGACCTGTGATATCGCAAAGGGTTCTAAAGAAGAAGCACCATCATAATTTACCATGAAGCCAACCTTTCCCTTATTACGCTCCCCGTATCGGACCAATTCCTCTTGCGGGAGATTTTCCCAAATGATCTCCACGTCATTCGTTCTCTGTTTTTTGGAGGGATGAGATCCCTAACCCATCTCCATATCTTCTTATTCCTCTGAAACATTGGCCTCGTCGGCTTTCCCTCTTCTCTCTATACCCAATGAAGCCATGTCACCCCTTCCTTCTGTAGCTAAAGATTCGTCCTCCATCTACAAAGTTAAAGGCCATGTGTCAAGGTTATCTCTCCACTCAAGGAAGGGTCTAGTCTCATGTACATATGCAGTGGACTTAATCTTCCTTTTCCTATTGGAAAGGATCCATTTCGGGTCATAGGGCGAAGCTTTATGTTGTGTTAAATCCATCTGCTAAAGTAGTGTTTCCACTGTGGAGAGGGTGTGTCTTGAGTTTACGATGAAGGGGCCGATAGCAGTAGGGAGCTTGAGAATGTATCCTTTCTTCACGGGGATGAAGTGGAACTGGTCCGCCTTCAGGGTTTGACAGATGTACTCAAGGGAGAAAATCTACATAGCAGGGAACAACAACAGGTGGTAAGGGGGTAAGTCTGCACCATATACCCTAATCTCGATGTAGTCGTCAAAAAAGTATCGGTCCCCTGTGCTCTCTTCATCATCGAACTATAGCCAATCCTTCTGCTCGAGAAAAATCCTAGGTTGAAGGATATCGTGAATTATCGTGTAGGATATGGTCATGAACTAATTCAAAAACCTCATATAACCCCTCTCGTTAGGTTGTTAACACATTGAGATATTCCACTCAAAGATATTTCTTGGATGGGCGTTTGCTCTCGAAAGCTTTTCGAGGCCTAAAGTTTCGAACTTGTCATCGTATTCAAAAAGGAAGAGATAAAACATTAATGGACAGAACCGAAAAGCCCCCAAAGAGGGTAACTCTTGAAACTGGGTTTAAATGGCCGAAGCCAGGAAAGTGGGGATATCTAAGACAACACCCTGTTGAGACATAAGCCAAAGGAGGTTTATACATTCTTTTGACACCCGTTCAACCTCCCTGAGACCTAGTAGCCCTAAAATGAGACTGAGAATAGGGTGGAGATTGTCTCTGAATGTGGTCAAGGGCACCATATCCGACAATGGGATAGACGAAAGACGAGAATCTGTAATAAAAGAGAGGAAATCACTCTTCTGCCTCCAAGGCAATTTGGAAAATTGACGGGAAAGGGACAACTCTGTGAACTCAACGTAACTCTGGTTGCGGGGAAATGGAGGGCTTCCATTATGAGCTCCAGAGATATGAAAAAAAACTTATTTCACTGCGCTGATAGAAATATGTCACTAAACTCATCATAGGCATCTCTGAGCCAACATATGAACTCAACAACTAGATAGGTGGGTGACACAATTTGGTAATATAGGCCTAACTGAATGACTCTGAACTACTCTTGGCCCTTCACATCACTTTCTAATCGGTTGGGTCTGACAGAGGGTCACAGATACGGGCTTGGGTGTCAATAAAATGTACAAGTCCAGGGACTACCCTGACCTTGCGGGCTTTGGGGGTTTCAGGTTTAGACTTTTCTGGGCTTGGCTCTCCCCATGACCATTTTGAAAAAGTAAAACGGAAGGAAAAAAGTGAGGTGGGAGAACAACTAAATACCTGTAGCCAGTGAGGAATACCCAAGAGGGAAAGTGATGTAGGGGTTGAAAACGACCTGGTACTATATTTCAAGCCTTGCTGTGCGACAAATTCATAAAAAAACAAGTATTTTACCAAAAATGAGCGTAAAACAAGATTAAACAAGGCTAGATTTATTGGAAATGAGGTTAGGGTGCCAACTGTGGGCTGACATCATAAGGACATCGACAATGGGATGTGTGGCATTAGGTTGTTGGCTATCAGGATCCAGGTAGGTGTGAGACATGCACCGAGTTAATACCAGTACTTGTCATGTATGGATTTCCTAACTTACCTTACTGTTTCCTTTAATTGCGCCACCTATCTTGCTTGAGGGGTCCACTTAGTGGTTCCAGTGAGAGCCTGTGAAGCCTTCCCGCTACGCTCCATCACCCAGCAGAATGGCCATAGCTTGTTTCCTCCATCCCATGATGTCATACGTTTCCGGGGGGGAGATCTTTGCCTTCCTCATACCATCCTTGGTACCCCTGGAATCCCTACATGTAGCACTCCCTTTTTGATTATCCAAAGTATGACTGCGGTCCCACTTTGCTTATCTGTGGTATAGTATACTTCCCTTACATTTTCTTAGCCTGCTCACCACTTATGCATTTCTTTTCATTAATCCTTAGTTTTTTTCTTTTGTGGATTTAGGTGAGGGCTAACATAACAACATTGGCTCCACCTGGGGCGGCACATTTGTCCTCAGACGTGTCGAGAACTTCGGAGGCCATTTGTGAACTATACTTTGATAACTAGAGCCTCTTCAAAACCCTCAAACACTCTTATGACAAACAAAACATCAATAGTGAAAGTGAAAGCAACTGATATATACACTATAATACAACGAGCCTTCAAGACCGAGATCAGTATTGAAAATAGGGTTTTAGGAATTCCCCATTTACGGGTGCCTCGATCACAGCATCTTCTAGATTCTCCAGTGTGAAGGTGTTATTTCCTTTAACCTTGGAAATTTTGAATGGCCCAAACCATAGCGGGTCGAATTTTCCATGCTTACCCTTCTTGGCTCTTTTGATGTCCCATCTCAGTACTAAATCCCAAAACTAAATTTCCTGATCTTTGGCATGCTGATCGAACAAACCCTTCATCTTCTCTTGATATTCTTCTAACCTGTCATTCACATGACCCCGAGTCTCTTCTAGCTCAACCAGCTGGTTCATTCTTCTGATAAGATCGTTGCGCTCTTCCTGGCTATCCTGTAGAAACCTGGCCATGGGAAAAGCGAGTTGAATTGGGAACACCGCCGCTCTCCCATAAATTAGTTCATATGGGGACTTGCCTGTCGATATCTTGTTAGTGATTTTGTTTTCCCATAGTGCGAATTTGAGTCGAGAGTCCCCGTTTTTCTGACTTTCATTTATGGCTTTCTTTAATGCCCTTAGAAAAGTTTTATTTTAAGGCTCAGCCAATCCATTTCACTGAGGATAATAGGCTATAGAGTGCCCCAAGGTGGTATGGTGTTGTTGACAGAAATTTTTGAATTTGACAGACTTGAAAGCCTGAGCATTATCCATCACAATTTTGGCGGGTAGCCGAATCTGGATATGATATTTTCTTCCAGGATCTTGATCATAACTGCATCAGTGGCATTCCTTGCTGGTGCAGCCTCTACCCACTTGGTGAAGTAGTTAGTGGCTGTCAGGATCCACTTATGTTTGCCACTAGATGCTAGGTGGATTTTCCCGATAAAGTCTATCCCCCATTGCTGAAAAGGCTCTTCTATATGCACTGGGATCATAGGTAAGGGCAAAAATTTCTTCTTTTCAGCAAACCTCTGATACTTGTCACACACCCTGACCTGAGCATGTACATCTCCAAACAATTTGGGCCAGAAGAAACCTACTTTCAATATCTTGTGGGCTATGGAACGCCAACTGTAGTGGCCTCCACAAATGCCTTTAGGGATTTTGGCCATGACCTTCTCCACTTCAGATTCTATGAGACACAATAGCAGGATTCCTGAAGGTTCCTTCCAATATAATCGACCGTTTGCAACAATATACTTATGGGACTTCAACCTCAACGTTCGATATTCAGCCTTATCGAAGTTCAGTGGGCATCTCAGGGTTAAAATTTATTCCACAATATCCTTATACCAAACACTGATCAAATACTTCATGTGTGTTTTTTGGGTAGTAGTTTCTATCCCGGTCTGTTCATCCGTGCCTTCAGGTAACTCTCCAACTCCCATGGATAAATTTATTCCCAGAGCCTGACAGTTAGATTTAGAAAAAATCTTGGCCAACCCTTGTCCCTAGATAGGCTTTGCGGGGTGAATATCTAATTCATATTCTTGGATCTTAGCGATCCATTTTCCTCTTTTTCCCTCGCTGTCCCCCTGACTCAAAATGTCTTTAACCGCAACAGTGGGCATGGAATCATTGATGGATGACTGACTAAAGAATGTGATGGGATGCTCGTACCTTCCTCATGTTTCTGAAATAATACTGTAGCTATAGTAGGTGGGGAAGAAAATGAAAAGATCATGAATGGCTTACCGTAATCTGGTCCTGCCAGTACTGGGGATTTTGCAAAGGCATTATTAATTCTGTTGAATTCCTCTCTTGACTCATTTGTCCACTTCAACTCATTTGTTTTCTTCAGCATCTCTGTGATATGTCGAACTATCTCTGCGTAGTTCTGGATGAACCTTCTCAGAAAATTTATGTGCCCAAGGTATACCTGGACCTCATTCTTCTTTCAAGGTAAGAATATGTCATTAATTACCTCTACTCTTTTTGGATCAATCTTCACTCGTGCTTTAGTGACAATGTGCCCTAATAATTTTCCTTCTTCTAAAGAAAACATGGATTTCTGAGGATTTAGGGATAGACCATACCTGCGACATTTGTCAAAATTCCGGTGCAAATGTTCAACATGTTCAGCATCGTCCTTTGAAAAAATGGTGATATCATCCAAATATACCACCATGAACTTGTCTTTCTCTCCCACAAAAGTGATTTCCATTGCTCTCTGGAAAGTGGCTCGAACGTTTATCAAACCAAAAGGCATACGAGCGTACATGAATTTACCCCATGATGTGGTGAATGCCGTCTTTTTTTGATCTTCGGGACATACTACTACCTGCTTATATTTATAGAATCCATCCATCATGGACATTCGAGAAGACCCAACCACTTTTTGCAATATGTGATCCATTTTGGGGAGGGGATAGTTATCCTTAAGGGAAGAGCTAGTCAATTTCTGGAAGTCTACACATAACCTTATCTCCCCATTCTTCTTTCGGACTGGGACCAGGTTGGCCACCCATTCTGAATATCTCAGAGGCACAATGATCTTAGCCTTCACCAATTTCTTGATTTCCTTTTCTATGGAGGGAAGCAACAAAGGGTTAATTTGCCTTAACTTCTACATATGTGGCTTGGAATATCCTCTCAGCGGGATCATATGTTGGATTATACTGATATAAAATGTTTTTAGGTCTTGGTAAGACCAAGCGAAAACATCCCTATAAGAACGAAACAACTGCAAATATTTTTCTCTGTGTTCTTCCAGGACTCCCTTAGATAATTTTACTATCTTAGGATCCTCTTCAGTTCCAATGTTGAGCTCTTCAACTTGAGCTTCCTGGGTCACTTTATTTGGGCTGACAAGAACATCATTTTTATCAAACAATATTTCCAAAGGCACTAAACCTCAGGGAATCATGTTTCCTTCCAGTTGCAACACCTTATGACCAGCCACCATCTCTTGCCATTTATTTTGCAGTTTCTCTTCAGTTTCTTCTTCCTCCCTAGTATCAATTACCAAGTTTTATAATTCCCCTATAGTTTCCATGAAACGTTTCATCTTCTTCTCATCTTCAAATGCCTGCCAGTGTTTGACGTTGTCTGGGATAGAGGGGTGGTAACGCACCTCCACTTGATATCTGAGTAGTGGATTCTGAGGTGGGCGGAGATTAATCACTTCCAAAACAACAGAATCGGCCATCCTGTTTTTATCCCTCGACATAAATTGTATGTTGAACGCCAGGAAAAAATTTTTGAATAGGTCCCATACCTCATTTCTATATGCTCTCAGCCGAGGATGTTTAGCTTGGCACTGGTTTTTAATCTGCCTCACCACTAGCTCTGAGTCTCCAAAAACTTTGAGACTCTGAATGTTCATGTTCTTGGTAGTTTGTAAGCCCAAAAGTAATGCTTTGTATTCTACTACATCATTGGTAGCTTCATACTCCAATTTGAACGAGAAAGGGAACAATTTTCCTTTAGGGGAGATCAAGAGGACCCTTGCTCCATTTCCTTCTTTGGAATTTGATCCATCAAAGTGAAAAGTCCACATTCCCCTTTCATCACTACTAGAGGATTGTTCGAGCTTCATCAAATTGAATTTTGGTTTCTGTAAGAACTCTTGGTCCTCCTCGAGCATTAAACAAGAAAACTCTCCTTCTTTGCTATAGACTAGAGAATTAACCAAGCCATCGGCTTTGGTGACCATCTTCACGAATCTTGACTCCTGATACAACCTTCTTTCTTGCCCCCCAAACACTGAGATGGTTGCATAAGTGAGGTCAAGCTTGATTGACCCTCCAATTTTGGTCCCCCATGATCTAGACAGAAGTATCCCAAAACGAGCTGAGATATCGGCAACCACTATATCCATAACGACACTCTTGGCCGGGATCTGAGCCAAGTTCACCACTAGATTTTTAATCATCCGAAGGCATTTGAATCTTTTGGAGTCAAATTAATAGAGTTCCTTATACGGTTGAGTGATCTGCAATCTCAATTTCTCCATGACTGAAAGAGGCAACAAGTTATGTGATGCCCCCAAATCCAACATACAATTATGCAGCAACAAATCATGGATGAGTAAGGACACATAGAAAGGTGGGGTTTTAGTATCCAATTCTTCGACATGGGGACCAAATACTACCATGGGCCTTTCGTCTTGAAGGTTAAGGCTATCTAGAGGTTGATTTACTCCGTGAGGAAGCATGAATTGAGAGACTTGAGCTTTTTAAGTAGGTTGCTTTAGAAGTTCGTCTAAAGGAATAGGGATCTTAACTTTCTCAAGCTCTTTTTGGAGATTAAACAAAGTAGGTCCTTTTTCTACGGTGTTCTCTTTTTTTTCTTTATGAGAGACGCACAGCTTTTCATTATTATGGATACGCGTCGGACTTGCAGGCGGGTCGAGTACTAACTTAGATGAGGACGAGGAAGTACCTTTTTGATATGAGGGTTCTTCAACAGGTTTCTTTCCTCTGTTGTCAATGCTCTAAGAGGACGACTCGTTCAGAGGTGAATCTTCTTCTTGATATTGAGTGCGCGTCCTTTTCCTAGAAGACCGAAGGTCATACTTCTTGTGGAATTGGGCCTTCATAAAATCCACAAATTGTCTGCAATAATCATCTATGTTAGGCTCTTCAGTGGAGTTCACCTTCTCTTCCTCTTCTTCTTCTCGAAGAGAAATTTCTACCTCCTCACCTTCTTAATAAGCAAGGTACTGATCATCTTCCCTGTCTCGATGTTAGGTCCCTATATTACTAGTATAGTCCCTTATTGTTGTTAGTGTAACCCCCTTATTGTTATTATTGTACCCTTGTAACCCCCATTTTATTATTATTGTGCCCTTAAATTATTATTGTTAGGTCGGCTAGGATTACATCAGGCCCACTAGGATTACATTATGGCCCCATGGACTCCTATATATAGAAAGGAGGTTTTGTAAATTGGATCATCCAAGAATTGTTCATTATGTAATGTATTGAGGTTTCCTCGAAGTGGCTTATTTATAAGGTGTTGATATCTCTTTCTTCTATTTGGAGTCGAAGTTACTCAACATTTGCACGTAGGTTTGGATTCTAGGGTTTTGCCGCCCCAAACAGCATCGTGGAATTTTTGCTATGTTTTTCTACGAAGTTTCGTAAGCCAAAATTTTTACAGTGTGAATCCGAAATCCCGACGTTGCATTGTCTAAACATTTGTTTGGTCTAATATTTTCTGAGATATGATCTGTGGAAGTTAGGTATTTTTTCAGGCTCTTAAACAGGTCATCGTGGCATTTGCACTATAACTTGTTTTCTACGAAGGTTTAGAATCTGAGATTCATATGGTACGAAGATGAAATCCTGAGGAAATTCTTCAAAAAATTTCAGAGCTTGGTTCGCAATATTTTGGGAGATATGATCTATGGAAGGTAGTGTTTTTTCAGGCTCCTAGATTTCATCTCAAAGATGTGATCGTGGGAAAATTTCAATAACTCTCTCTTTGGGCATCGGATTGAAGTGCCGTAAAAAGTGGTCGCAAGTGCACGGACTTTAGCTTCTTGGCTATCCATTTCAGAGATAAAGGATGAAACAGTGACACATGGCAAGTCATATAATTTCGCTCTACTGACCCAGTCCATAATTAGGTCATTGTGGGAGATTGGACACAACTTTTTCTTGGAGAATCCAAATTAGGTCAGACCTATGGCATTAGAAATATAATTCAGGGGGATACGTCGGTACCAAAATTCATATATTTAAGTGTTTCAATCACATAGATAATCCAATTTCAATATCGAGCTCCTCAAAAGCAAGAAAAAGGTGTGTATTTTTTTTTCCGAATTGCATAAGTCTTTGATTCCAAGGGCATATTGTAGAATAGATATCAGTATTGGGTTCTAAAAGATGCCCCATAAAGATAATTCAACACCCATTAAGCCTTCAGAAGGGTCTACTATGACTCATGAAGATGAAGAATTGAAACATGATCTATCAAAATTACAAGAGCAAGTGCAACAAATTTCACTCTCGCAAAGAGCAAAAAAAATGAAATGGAAGTTTTGAAGAAAGGCATGGAAGCTAAGATGGATGGAATGGAAGCTGGCATGGAAGCTAAGATGGACGACATGAAAGACAACATGGAAAACAACATGAAAAACATGAAGAATGATCTAAAAGCAGACATCGAAGGTTTCACCAAGTTGATACAAGAAATGTTTCCTAATGGTGAAAAGATAGTAGAAGAACCTCATGATGAGAACAAAATAAATGTTAATCGTGATTTCATAAACTCTAATGTTAAGGAAGAACCACCATATTCCAAAAATGGATATGAGGAAGTTTGATGGGAAGGATCCCGTAACATGGATACTAAAAATGGAGCAATATTTTGATCTCCATAACGTGCAAAACACACAAAAGGTACGTATTGCAACTTTACATTTAGAACAAAATACATTTGTATGGTATCGATGGCTTTGCTCCCGTAAAAAAATTGTCACTTGGTCAATTTTTACGGAGGAAATGATAGCACATTATGAGGATACAAAGAGAAACACCTTCTTTAGCCAATTGATAAATCTCAAACAAAAGGGTTTAGTGGGGCAACACATTGAGGACTTCAAAAAATTGAATATAAGGGTAACTGATATTCCAGAGGAACACAGGATTGATCTCTTCATAGGCACTTTAAAGGATAACATTCAACATGAAGTTCGCGTTCTGGAACCCGATTCATTGGAGAAGGCATTCAGGTTGGCAAGAAAAGTTGAATGTAAAATTATGGCGACAAGGAAGCCTACCACTCAATTCTATAAAGAAGGAAGTGTTGCTACGCCTAGATTTCCACAACCTACAAGGTTGACACCACAACAATTGGAAGAAAAAGAGAAAAAGGGCTTTGCTACAGTTGTGATAGAAAATACACTAAAGGTCATAAGTGTGCTGAGAAGAAATTATTTTACATAGATTGTGAAGAGGAAGAAGAAAATGAACAAGAAGAGGATATACACCAGGAACCAACCCTAGAAGAGGAAGAAATGAATCCGACCATATTTTGTAATGCACTGGCAGGAATTACCACTCCTCAAACTCTCAAGATAGAAGGACAAACCAAGAAGAAAAAGGTAATAGTGTTTATTGATTCAGGTAGCACCCATAATTTTATTCATTGTAAGGTAGCCAAGGAATTAAATTGTTTCCTATACCCGGCACCAGAATGTCAAGTGATGGTTGCAAATGGAGGAACTATAAATTTCTCTGGAAAATACCATAATATCAAGCTAACCATGGGGGAATATTTATTGACTAGTCCAATGTTTTCCATTCCTATGGGAGGTGCTGATGTTGTACTAGGAGTACAATGGTTACAATCTTTGGGGACGGTAGCTTTTAATTTTCAAGAACTTTTCTTGAATTTTTTTTCAAAAGGAAAGGAAGTCGAATTATGGGGTATTGAAGGGAAGCCAGGAAGGATAATAAGCTCTAATTTCATGACAAAGCTTATAAAGAAAGAACAATGAGGCGTAATTGCACAATTCTTCTCACTAGAAGTTCCGACATCAAAATCATCTATTTCTGCAGATCTCCAACAAGTCTTGAACAATCATTCCAAGGTGTTTGAAACTCCAAAAGGACTCCCACCTATTCGTGATCATGATCATGTTATTCATTTGATTCCAGGAAGTGTTCCTCCAAACATCAGGCCTTATAGATATCCTTACTTCCAAAAGAGCGAAATTGAACGTATGATTGCAGAGATGTTAGAGGTGGGTATAATTCAACCTAGTCAAAGTTCTTTCTCTGCTCCTGTAGTATTGGTACACAAGAAGGATGGATCATTGCGAATGTGTCCAGATTATAGGGAGCTCAATAAGCTCACCATTAAAGACAAATTTCCCATTCCTGTGATTGATGAATTATTGGATGAATTACATGGAGCAATTTATTTTACCAAGTTGGATCTTCGTTCAGGATATCTTCAAATTAGAATGAAGACTGAAGATATTCCAAAAACAGCATTTCGAACTCATGAGGGTCATTATGAATTTTTGGTCATGCCTTTTGGCCTTACCAATGCACCTTCTACATTTCAAGGGTTGATGAATTACATTTTCAAACCCTTCCTTAGAAAATTTGTGCTAGTATTTTTTGATGATATACTAATCTACAGCAGGTCTTGGAAGGATCATGTTGAACATGTTGACAGGTGCTCAAACTATTGCAGGAGAAACAATTATATGCAAAAAAATCCAAATGTTTCTTTGGAGTACAAGAGGTGGAATATCTGGGTCATATTGTATCTCACGAGGGTGTTAAAGTAGACCCTAACAAAATTAAAGCCATTAAGGAATGGAAAGTTCCCACAACCATAAAGCAGTTGCGAGGATTTCTCGGGTTAACAGGGTATTATCGCAAGTTTGTTAAGAATTATGGGAGAATAGCAGCACCTCTAACAACATTATTGAAGAAAGATGCATTTTCATGGACTCTTGAAGCAACTAACCCTTTGAACGTCTTAAAGAGGAAATGTGCCTAGCACCGGTATTAGCTACGCCAGACTTCACAAAAACCTTTATTGCGGAATGTGATGCCTCAGGAAATAGAATTGGTGTGGTTTTAATGCAGGAAGGAAGACCCATTGCTTTTGAAAGTCGTCCAATCAAAGGAAAGTATTTACAGAAACCTATTTATGAGAATGAAATGTTAGCAATACTGCATGCACTAAAGAAATGGCGAACTTACCTAATGGGAAGACACTTCAAGGTAAAAACTGATCATGATAGTCTTAAACACTTCTTGGAACAAAGACTATCTTTAGAAGAGCAGCAAAAATGGGTCACAAAGATGTTGGGTTATGACTTTGAAATAATCTACAAAAAGGAAAGCTTAATGTTGTTGCAGATGCACTCTCAAGAAAGAATGAAGAGGTGGAAGCATTGCTTTGTGCCATTTCTATTATCCAACCACATTGGATAACCGAAGCAAGAGATGAATGGAAGAAGGACAAAGATGTATGGACACTCATTCAAAAGTTGCAGCAAGATCCTAGTACATATGATACATTTAGTTGGAAAAATGATTCCTTATGGTACAAAGATCGCTTATATCTTTGTAAGAATTCCCAACTAAAACAAAATATTCTTCAGGAATTGCACACTTCTCCTTTAGGAGGACACTCAGGATTTTTAAAAACTTACCACAGGGTGAAGAAAGAATTTTTTTGGGATGGCCTTAAATCTGATATTCAAAAGTTTGTGGCAGAATGTTTGGTTTGCCAGTAGAATAAAGTTCAGACAATTAAGACCCCGGGACTTCTACAACCTTTATCCATTCCAAGTCAACGTTGGG
Source organism: Pinus albicaulis (assembly GCA_034641835.2). Lineage (NCBI taxonomy): Eukaryota > Viridiplantae > Streptophyta > Pinopsida > Pinales > Pinaceae > Pinus > Pinus albicaulis. The sequence goes on from CM076573.1 coordinate 274,865,672, forward strand.
AGGAGATTTAAATGGATTTTATCACAGGTTTACCTAAGTCCGAAGGAAAGAGTGTCATCATGGTGGTAGTTGATAGACTTACCAAGTATGCACACTTTTGTGCTTTATCTCATCCATTTAAAGCAAGTACAGTTGCTACTACATTTATGGACAAAACTCAAAAGCTACATGGAAGCCCAAGGGTTATTGTGAGCGACAGAGATCCCATTTTTACTGGAAATTTTTGGACGGAGTTATTTTCTTGTTTGGGTACTCAATTAGCTCATAGCTCATCTTATCATCCTCAATCTGATGGTCAAACTGAGATAGTAAATAAATGTTTGGAAGGATATCTTCTTTGTTTTGTATCTAATAAACAAACACAATGGGCCAAGTGGTTACCTCTTGCTGAATGGTGGTATAACACTTCCTTCCATACTGCAGCAAAAATGACCCCATTTATGGCACTTTATGGATATCATCCACCATCCATCACATCAACTTCGAAGGTTCAAGCAGTGGAAGATCACATCGAGCATCAGCAAGAAGTTCTCCAACTCTTAAAGGATAACCTGAATTTGGCACAAAATCGAATGAAACAACAGGCAGATCAACATCGCAGCGAGAGAAGTTTTGATGTAGGAGATTGGGTATTTTTACGGCTACAACCATACAAACAAATGTCCTTCAAGCAAGCAAAGAAGGATAATAAATTATCGCCAAAGTACTATGGTCCTTACAAGGTGTTGCAAAAGATTGGTACTATGGCATACAAATTGGAGCTTCCTGATTCTTCGCGAGTACATCCAATTTTCCATGTTTCATGCTTAAAGAAGGTTATCGGTGAAAATCTTCCATTTCAAACAATATTACCAGAACTTGATGAGGAAGGAAAAATCATATTGGAACCTGAAGCGGTCATGGAAACAAGAACTTGACAACGACATAATCGATCAATTTCGGAGTATCTCATCAAGTGGAAGAACTTACCCACTGAAGATTCTACATGGGAGGATGATAATTTTATATAGAAGCACCCAGAGCTACTCAAATGTTGAGGACAACACTTTTTTGAAGGAGAGGGGCATGTTAGGTCCCTATATTACTAGTATAGTCCCTTATTGTTGTTAGTGTAACCCCCTTATTGTTATTATCATACCCTTGTAACCCCCATTTTATTATTATTGTGCCCTTAAATTATTATTGTTAGGTCGGCTAGGATTACATTGTGACCCACTAGGATTACATTATGGCCCCATGGACTCCTATATATAGAAAGGAGGTTTTGTAAATTGGATCATCCAAGAATTGTTCATTTATCTAATGTATTGGAGGTTGCCCCCTCGAAGTGGCTTATTTCTAAGGCATTGATATCTCTTTTCTTCTATTTTTGGAGCTGGTTACTCAACACTCGAGCATCTTCAGTAGGACCCTCCATTTTCCCTTCTAAATATAGGGGAGGTTGTATGTGAACTTTTTTCTCCTTTCTGTCCCTTTGCAGAATCTGTAGAGGGGTTTTTTGATATTGCGGGTTATACCCTCTGTTAGGAGCAGTTTGGGACGGCTGGGACGAGGCATTATTTGCTTCGAGTTCTAGTTTCACCAGCTTGCTTGAAATATTCTTGATCATTTTTTTCATCTCCTCGATCTTATAATCCGACACCTCTTTATCTTGGTTTGAAGAAGAGGCTTCTTCTTTACCCCTTCGTCTAAAGTCATGTTCTAGCCTTCCTTTTGACTTACCTATAGAAGCGAGGTTGGCTTCTACCTCCAATGCATTGGTCTGAGCTTGGTCCAGAGAAGTAGATTTCCTTTCTCTTAAAGTGAAGCCGAACTCTGATTCAAATGCTCCCATGAAGACTACCTTAGCAGCTATTTGAAGGGGCTTCATGTCAGCCAGTACATTGGTGTATAGTTTGTTGAATATTTTTATAAATTCAGATACATCTTCATTATGTCTTTTCTTTAAATAGATAAACTCTATAAGACAATAACCGTGGTCCCTTTTCTCTCCCCACTTCCTGGTGAAATCATTTTCCATTTCCTCCTAGTCAGTGATGGTGTGGTCCCCGAGAGTCTTCAACCAATTTCAAGCTTCTCCATCCAGAGATTGGACGAACAATCTTAGCACTATGTCTAGATGTTCAACATTGAAATTTTTTGCGAAGGCACAAAAATCTTCTAGATGATTTTCTGCAGCACTAATGTCTTCCCCGGTAAACCAGGCTAGGTGCTTCATGTAATCTTGGGGCATGTCATTAAGACTTTGTGGTAATACCAGGGGGGCATAATTATTCAACAAGAAGTTGAGAAATTCCATGAGAGGGGGTGGAGCTAGAGGAGGGTTTTGATGAATGATAATGGGGATATGCTGAACGGTGATCAGTGAATTAGCTTGTACAAGTGGGATCTGATGGATAGTTATTAGTCACTTACTTTACTTCTTCAGCTTCCGGAGTGGGATGTAAGAAAAATATTGATTTATCTACTGACTATGTCTCGTCTTTCACCTCCGACTACTCAAGGAAAGGGTTGTCTGGTGGGTATTCGAGTACTCTAGAAATGGATCCAGGGCCTTTGACTTGAGCTTGCTGGGAGGAGGACAGAGAGTCTTCTAAGGAGAATCTAGGTATATCAGTATGCACAGGCTGCTTTTCCTTCCAGATTCATTTGAAAATAATTTTCTCTGGGTCAGATACGGAAGAAATTCTCAACTGAGAGGTATCTGAACTTAGGTGAGGCTTTTGGTAAGCCAGAACTGCAATGGGATTTTATACTTTGAGAGACAGTGGAGTCGCCAAGGTGCGGGATATACAAATCACAACCCTTCATGCTCACCTAGTTTTGAAGGGTGAATATGATTTTGTCATACCTAGGGATAGTGTATTCAAAATCTTTCCCCATCAATGGCACCAAAAACATGTTGCAACTCCTAGAGATAGCCCTGAGTTGTTAAAGACCAATGCCTAGGACATCTTAAGTCAAGAGGTTTCAAGAAGGATTTTTGTAGCTGATAACATGATACCTCTTGTTATGAACATGATTTAAGGTTTTCGGGTGTGGGACCAAGACATCAGAGAAAGAAAGAAAGAAATTGTGACACCCAATAGTAAAACGTAAGGATCAATAAGCCTACATCAAAGGTAGACTCAAATTCCATTGCTATGAGTTGCGCCAAATGTGAAAAAAGTTAACAGATGTCGAAATAACTGAGCATGGGAATAGCGACAGAAAATGAAAGGAAATACTAACAACTGGTAGGCTTATACTGACATAAGAATCCACCTGAGCTAATATCAGAAGAAACATGATGAATATGATGTGAGACATGAACATAATATCGTGCTTCGAGCCATTTTAAAGTGTTACAGACAGATATATATGAGTACCATTTCACAGATAAATTCACATCCAAAAAATCCACTCTCGCATTCCAAAAGCTTATGATACAAAGAGAATGACGGAAATACCATGAACATTTGTATTAAATCACAACTGAAGAAAGTACAAACTGCAACTTATCTCATTAGGAATCTATTACACAACATAAGAGTTTCGCTTCAATTTTCCAATGGGATCCTTCAACATAAAATAATGAAACATGACTATAAACTTTACAAAAAGAATGATTTTTGACTAACAGTCTTTGCTCTGAAAAATATGGAACCCTGTTTCAGCTTTGGTTTCTCTATTTTATATCCTTGAGGTGAGTATTGAAAAAAGATATTTTAGACAAATATTCACCTTCAGGAATATATTTATGTTTGAAGTATCTATCAAAATCAAAACTGTTGATGAGGAAAAAAACCTCTCATCATCTGCATAATGGCCTATATGAAGGCGCCAAATAGAAACATAACAACTAAAAAGAAAATAAAATGAATAGGGTTAAATGAAGATTTCGCCCGATATTACAATGTAAAATAAATAAGAAGTAAAAAGGCCACTTGGAACAGATCATGAGTATCATATTTTTGGATGATGAGGCATGGCTGCTACTAGTTTCTTTGAAAGTGTTGATGATGTAGACGAGACAGCTTTGTGTCTCTGAGGAGGCAGGGACTGGTGAGACGGTTTAGTGACTGGAATGTTGACATACTTGTTGCATTTCTACCATATGATCACCCTTAGTGGAGGCATAGTAGCAAAAATATCTACCAAGGCCTGTATATCATTCAATTCAGAGTAATCCATGTGGATGGCCAAGCGCTACTTAATCTGATAGAGAAGGGAGATTTCCTTGCCTAGGGCAGAAATTATTGTTTCAACTTTCAGGCGAGTAGTTTTCTCATAAGGGAGATCAGTCTGGTTCATAATGGATATCAACTTCTATTCATAATCTGTTAGGCTTGAAAATGTAGCTATTACAGGCTCTAAGAATGATGGGAGGCTTGCATTCACCATCTCATCCCATTCTTGATCGAACCGTTCCACTCCCTTGGCAACCTGTTCCAAACCACTTAATGTGTTTGCGTGCGCAGTCTCCTTATTGATTACCATTATGACTTCCATCACTCCCTTCAAATGGTGTTTTATTCCTTGGGTGGTGTTGTGACCAGCAACAACCCCCCTTTTTATTTAATATTAGTAATAATACTAAATAAATGGGGACCCTTAGTTAAAAAATCCAAAAAATCAATTAGGATTTGTTTTCCTTTTCAAATAAAACTTTCTATCATAAAATTAGAGAAATCCCTTATAAAGAACCTTAAGAAACACTTAAGTTTATGATATATTACAATAAAATTGTTCTTTAAACAAAATAACGCATCCATCGCAAAATGGTATATATCTTTTGTAAAACTGAAAATGTGATTTTGCGATTTTGCGATAATGCGATCCCAAAAAGCCTATACAATAAACATATTGGTCACAGATCGCATAGCGTAGAAAACAGAAATGCTAAACGAATATCTTTTGCACTATTTACAATTTTGCGCTTTTGTGAGATTTGCAATGTGCGCTTTTGCGCTATTGCGCAATTTGCGCTTTTGCGCTATTTACAAAATTGCAATGGTTTCATTTTGCGATATTGCGATATTGCGACATTGCGATATTGTGATATTGCACAGCAAATCGCAGATCGCAATGTCGTAGATTCATAAAAGCGCGTTGTTCAAAGACAATCTTCCCATATATCAATATATGTTATGCGCTTTAATGATTGGATTAAATGAATGGATTGACAATTAATGGAAAATGAGATTTTGTTTTGATTGAAAGTCATTTCACGTTATAATAATATATTTCATCTGCCTTCGCATTTAAAACAATCTCATCACCTTTCTCATGCCATTACTCTCATTTAACTCGTAAAACGCAGGCACAAAGGAGCAAACATCTATACAAAGCTTTCACAGAACATTATGGGTAAGAAGGAGAAGAGCTCAAATTCTGAAAACAGAAAAATAGCTTCACTGTATGCAGACACCACTTGCAATAAGGATGCCGGTATAACCACATGGGAAGGAATGTATAATTTTCTGGAAGAAGAAAATCCTGTGGTGTTGAAAGTTGCGGCTACAGCAGGTTCCAGTAATACGTCGGAGGCAACTCTCAAATAACTGGCTTGCTTATTTCTGCATAGGATAGCGGCAAGGACAAGGATTCTCCCGTATACGGACATGGTGAAATGGGTGCTAGACAGCACAGATATTTCAGACAGGCAATTTAGAACTCCATCCCAAGAGCTAATCGGGCCATTCACCACGGAAGATGTGAGGCTGATGTATAAGTTGCCAGAACCTCGGGCGACTTATAATAAGCAATTCATGGAAGATTTTGCCAGAGAACATGCAAATTTGTCAAAATGCACACAAGAGTGGACCAAAAGAGATGAGTCGTTGAAGAAAAACAAACAAGGTATGTACAGTACTGGTTCACTTACCTCTCCTTATTGTTTTGCTGCTGCCATGTTATGCAGGCTTTTTGGAAAGCCTGACATAAATATGATCTTGCCTGAATGGCTCCCTTTGTTGAATGCGACCGTTAATTCTACAATTGTAGACTGGGCCAAAATCTTATCTGATAATTTGACCACTGCCATTTTTCACTACCAGTCCAAACGAAATGTTTCTCAGCGGATTTATCCGCCTTTTTATTTATCTTCTTATGTCATGGACGCTATCTGTTTTGTCTCTAAATTCCCTGTGATGGGTTGGCAATGGACTATCCACGATCCTTTGCCTATTCATGTGTACCATAAGGAACTATGGGAGTCTAAATTTGTCCCCCATTTTTACCAAATTTTCCATGGTGTAATGCTGCCATTGTACAGAACATTGCATAATAAGGATGCCCCAAGGTTATCCCCAGAAACAGAGGTCCACATTCTCCCCGTCGCGAGATGGTTTGGAGAAGAATTGTTCACTTATGTTAGGGTTTTTGGAAGTTCTGCTTTCCCCCATGTTTTACCCCTATATGTTCCAGATAGACTTGTAGCTCGGGAGATTACTTATCAGACCTGTGGCCGAGGAGGTTTAACAAAGGAATTAAAAGAGAAGCAGAAAGGCCTTTGCCCACAATTTCCCGTAAACTGTGGAACATTTTCACTGTTTGATGTTGGTCACGCATTCAAAGAAGTAAGCAACATTACATGCTTACAGCTGTTCAAATTTTCGAGAAGGTTATTTGACCCAAATAATATTGTTAAGAATTTCACCAATGCAATCAGAGTAAGGGAATTTTCCGGGGAACAGGATCTTTTTGATGATATGTTCCAAACAAGAAGTTCATTTAAAGAAGTTTTGAATTCAGCTCAAATGCAGTTATCTCCAGAGGAATTCCAGGAATTCAAGCTTTACAGAGAGAGAAGACTAACTCCTATTCCTTTGGAAAATCTACGCTTAGAACCCGCAAGGGAGCAAACTCCTAGTGTTAGTCTTAACGGCAGTTCGAGTACAGATAAATCTAAGTCCAAATCTGACAGAGAGACTTCTGAACATTCCAATAAGTCTAATGAAAAGGAAGATAGAATTGAAGAATCAGTGAAAGATTCTGCGCAATCGAAAGAACTTCCTCAGCAGCAAATTTTGACTTCTCAGCAGACAAATCCTCCTCCAACCAATGTACAGCAACAGCCAGTCACCATTGAGTTAGACAAAGAATGGGAAACCTTTAACCAATTGATTAACGTAGAAGGACAGAATGTACAGACCCCTGTACAAACAACCAAAGTTTTGTGCACAAGAATAAGTAGCACAGCCACAGTAATTGAGCACATACCAATAACACCCTCCTCTGAAATTGTACTTAATGTAGAGGACATACCTCCTTTAGATGTATTCTATAGCCCAAAATACAAAGCAGTAGTGAAGAAACAGAGAAAAAAGAGAAAGTTAGAAGGTGCAATTGCTATTGAAGCAGAACAACTAGATGTCTTGTGGAAGGATCCTTCCACAGAGCCTACTGAAAATCTTACTAAGTTATCTCAAATGACAGGGGCTTATGCTTCTGCAACAATTGACAAAGCATTTGAGATACAACTCTTGTTGAATGAAAAATAAGAACAGATAAAAGTTCTACAACAGCAATTGCAACAGGTACAGGCCAATAATGAAGCACAGTTGAAACTTGAAGAATTACAGCAACAACTTCAAGAAATGAAAATTGGACATCAAAAAAGTCTGGTTGATAAAGAAAAGAAAATACAGATTATCCAAGACCAGCACAAAGATGATCCTAAGCTTCCAGAATTTATTTCAGAAACTATCTCTTTAAACAATCAACTACTGCAACAAGAGGAAGTTTTATGCCAAAAAATCTTGCAATGGAATTCTTTTTGCCAAGAGAGCGATAAAATCACAAATCATGTCGTAGATTTACGAAATGATTATGATTTGATTAATGAAAATATCAATGATTATCTGGCATGGCAAAAAATAGAAGAAGGCAGAAAAGCTGGTGCACCCATTATTAATGAAAACCATAAAGAAATATTGTTCAATAACTGGGATGCACAAATCAGAAGGGCAGAGAAGGCAGCAGAGGAGGCGGCTACAGCGGAAAACACTCTTACTGATTGTGTAAATGATAATTTACACAAAGCTAATTTGATTTCAGAAACTGTTCCAGGATATCTCCCACAGGCACATCAACTGCAAACGGAATGGAGGCAAAAAGCAGAAGAAAGAGAAAAATCAATCCAGGGGCTGACAAGATTAAATTGCGACTCTTACTGGACATACTTAGTGAAGCCACACAGTCAGCACAGTGCGCTTAATTGTATCATCAATTCTACAGAGAAGATTGCGCCTACACTTGCCGACTCTGTCTTTTCAGGACAGTTGAATTCTGAAGTCGGTCAACCACATCTTCTCAAAACTATGCTAGATGCCTGCAAGTTTAAATACCAAGTTCATAAATAGTTAGTTAATAAGCTTTATTTTCTTAGATTTAGTTTTAATTTTACTGTATTTTAGCCTAGGAAAAGGACGGTCATTAAACCGAATCCTTAATTTTTGTAATAGACTATTTTTAGATTTAGCTAAGTAGTATTTAAACCCTTCTCATGCATTTAGAGAAGGGTCCTGGATCTTAATATTTTTGACTTGGAGATTACATTTCTGTACTCCACTGACTTATATATTTTTTAAAAGGATCACATCTGGTGATTTTATGTGGAATTATCTTTGAAGTGTTGCATTTCTGTACCTTGGAATTTGATTTTGCATCAGAATTACTAGATTAGAGTATCAGATTTCATTTGAAAGTCTTCAAGATGAATGAGGTATTTCTATCTGTTCACTGTTGATTTCTTTTGTCTTATGATATTCGCTTTAAAATTTTCTATCATTTATATATATTTGGTTTTCACAACGTTTCTTTTTATATATCATTTCTGAGTATAATTGAAACGTTATCTTTCATAAGTATATGTGGATGATATGTTATGATGAATGCAATATGTTAATACAACTCTGTTTAATTTCTTAAACAGAGTTATTTTTATTTTTTTCTGCACATTTCGATTTAAATGATAATATATTTTTATGGTTATTGTTAAATTGGAATAATCTTAAGTTGTGTTCACATATAATTGCCCAGGTTAGTGTTAGAATTTCTTTATCATTATTTAGTTTAAATTAGATAGTTTTATTTCAGTCAATTTAGTCCCATTTCCACTCATCCAAATCAACCCATCACCAACCCATTAGTTATAAGGAAACTGGTCCTTTAAATCCAGTCGGAGCCACCATACCAAACGGAAAAGGAGCTGTCCCAAGGTCCCGGCCGGGTGGTTTTCCCTAATGTTTGAAGCAGAGATTTTCTAGGCTTCAACATTTTTGGCGCTAGAAGGAGGGCATGAGCTATGAATGGCAAGTAAATCTTTACCCACAAGCCATTCTAAGAGCAAAACACCCTCATCAACTTCTTCAATTTCTTCTGAAATACAAAATCCTATAGAAGGAATTGAGAAGAATATTCATACACCCACTACCAAAATCTCAAAACATTCAGACAATCAAAATCCTGAGTCTCCTGAAGTTCAAGATTTAATTCATAAATTGAAAGGATTCTCATTATCTCTAGAAGAGTCTGAAATATCTGAAGGTAGTGTAACTTCAAAATTTGTTTCTTCTAAACCTCTTACTAGGCTTCAAAGTGAAAAACTTGGTATTTCTCCGAAAGAATTCCCTTTACCTAGTAGAGTCAAGACAAGAAAAACTCAATCGGAATCAGTAAGTGATATAAGTTCTTCATCTAATATTCAATTACCTGTTTCTGAAATCCCAACTCAACAAAGTACTGTTGTTTCCACTTCATCTCCTCAATCATCATCTCCTCAATCATCATCAATCTCAACATCATCTATTCCAACAATTTCTATTCAAACACCACCAGCCTCTACTACTCCTCCAATAGTTGTTCCAATAATGGCTAGACCATGGGCTACTCCAGGGGCTGTCAACATGGCTGCACCTTTACATGATTTACCAGACAATCCTGGAAAATGGCTTCCAAAATTTAGTCCAGATCTTAACATTCAAGCTGAAGAACATATCAATAACTTTATGCTGGCTGTAAATTTGAATGGAGTCACACATGAAGATGTTGTAGTCAGACTATTCCCTTATACTCTTTAAGGAGCAGCAGGATCATGGTACTTTTCATTACCTTCGGGATCCATAACAAGTTGGGCCATTTTTGCAGATCATTTTTTAACCAAATTTGGAGATGACAGATCAATAGCTACTTTAATCAACGATCTCTCAAATTTGAAAGCAGAACCCAAGGAACCCATTAAAGAATTCAACGCTAGATTCAACAAACTCTTGAACAAAATTCACATAGATTCAAGGCCTAGTGAACAAGTTAGAAGTGAATGGTACATAACTCCCTTATCCTCAAATATAGCAATTTTTGTAGATAGAGCTGCAAAACCTACATTAGCCGAAAATATGAAGGAGGCTATTGCCTACATTAACCTACATTAGCCGAAAATATGAAGGAGGCTATTGCCTACATTAACCTACATTAGCCGAATTATTTCTCTAGAAAAGAAAAATGCTATTGAGGAAAGGAAATCAAAGAAAATCAGCTTCAAAGATGATTCAAAGAAAAAGGCCAAAGACCTATACGACATGGAAGGTTTACAGAAAGTCCTTAAAACCATGTCAAATGAAATGGTTGAAATTAAAAAACAAGTAGCTGAAACTTCTACTAAAAAACCATTCCGAAATTTTAGAAGAAACCAAGTTGAATCTAAAACTCCTAATGCAATCTCTAATGCTGAATCAGAAGAAGAGGAAGAAGAATAAGATACGTCTTTACTATCAGATGAGGAAGATGAGAATGAAGAAATAGCTGAATTGCATGGAATGTGGGATTTTATTCTCCCTAATTCTGATAGTGAGGTAGAACAAGAAGCTATGCCTGTAAGTACTAGGAGTAAATCTACATCAGAGCCTGTACAAACAGCTCCTAAAAAGAAAATTAGAACTCCAAGTACCAAAGACAAATCCCCTGCAAAGAAAAATTCTCCATTACCTACTCAAAATCAGCCTTCTTCTTCTAATCCTCCCACATCGACAACAAAGACTTTAGTAGTGTCAGATCCTATGGAGTATAACATTGTTGAAGACATGAAAAAGATTAAAGCCAACATTTCCTTACATGAACTCAGCAAACTAAAACACCAGCAGAAGTTGCTATTGAAAGAATTAAACGCTACACTAATTGCTCCTTTACCAAGTGGTGTAGTTGCAAAAGTAGCTAGGGGAGCTGGTAAGCCACCAGATAAGGTAGATGCTACTGATACCGTGCTCATTGGAGAAAAATCAAATTCTCAAACTCCTCCTTTTCTTTTGACTTATGAAATGTACAATAAAAATCTGCATAATTGTTTAATTGATTCTGGAGCATCCTCTAATATAATGCCTACTTCTATTTGTGCCAAATTGAATATCGAACCACAAAAATCGGCAGTTCATATTGTTCAATTGGATAGCTCTAAAGTTCAAGTTGTAGGAGAAATTAATTCAGTTACTATCAGATTAGCTTCCGATCCTAGGATTGTCCAAAGAATTGATATTTTGATTGTTGATATTCCTGAATTCTATGGATTAATTTTAAGCAGGGACTGGTCTACGAAGCTTAATGGTTATATCTCAACTGATTATTCACATATGTGGCTTCCCTACAAAGGGAAACCAAATCAAATCAAATTTGAACGAGAAAAACATATGACGCACACTGTTACTGAATTTGAACAACCTAATGAGCTTGTGGCATTCAACAACAATATTCTTGGAGGTTATTCCGCTGAATCATTTCTTGGAAACTTCGAAGCACCTCAATCACCTTTTTCTGTAAATACTTTTGTTTCTCAAGTAGAAAATTTTTCACAATCTGATTCTTCCAGAATTGTAAATACTTCTGATGTAATTGTAGATAAGTCAATAGATAAATCTTTATTTTGGTCGTTATATTTTGATGGATCAAAGTCTAGTGATGGAGCTGGAGCAGGATGCATCTTAATTGATCCATATGGAGAGAAAACCATGCTGTCATGTAGGTTAGAATTCGAGTGTACAAACAATACCGCAGAATATGAAGTCTTGGTTCAAGGACTTTATAAAGCTATAGGGTTAGATGTTAAATACTTGAAGGTCTTTGGTGATTCCGAAATTGTCATAAAACAAGTTAGGAATACTATTCATTTCCTTTCAGGACATCTTAAACACTATCAAACCCTAGTACAAGATCTTACCACTCATTTTTTAGCATTCAATATTTCTCCTATTCCTAGGAATCAAAATACATCAGCTGACTTGTTAGCTAATGTTGCATCTAAACTCCTTCCTGCTGAATATTGCAGTCCTGATAGGTTTTCCGTAGAATTGATTTTTCGACCATCTGTCCCAGATAATGTCACAAATTAGAGAGTTTTCTATCATGATCAAGATATTTTAAATTTCATGACTTCAGAGAAATCATATGATGAGCAAATTATTGATGAGAATGATCATGATTTACAAATTGCTTCAAAAGGTAATGAAAATCCCATTCCAAAATATGTTGTTAAATTATAGGACTTATATGATATTAAAGACAGATTCAAGAAAGTCACTAATACGAAACTTCAAAGTTCTACTTTGAAGTTTGAACTAATAAATCTTGGTTCTGATTCTAAACCTCAAAACGTTAATTTAGGACTCAATTTAACACCAGAGGAAAGGAATGCTTTCATTAAACTCTTGAAGAAATATAAAAATGTTTTTGCTTGGAATTATGATGATTTAAAAACGTATGATACTTCGGTTATTCAACACACAATTCCAATGCTTCCTAATATTAAACCTATTTAACAAAAGTTAAGGAAGGTTCATCCAAATCTCGAAGGACAAATCAAATCAGAACTTAATAAACTTTTAAAAGCCAAAATCATTTTTCCTGTAAGGCACTCCAGTTGGGTTTCCAATATGGTACCTGTAAGGAAGAAGAATGGTGATATAAGAATCTGTATTGATTTTAGAAACTTAAAAAAGGCATGTTTAAAAGACAATTTCCCATTGCCAACCATGGAACAGATACTTCAAAAGGTAGCTGGTTCTGAACTTATGTCTTTTCTTGATGGATTTTCAGGCTATAATCAAGTCTTAGTTCATCCAGATGACAGATTGAAAACAACTTTCAGAACAAAATGGGGAACTTATGCTTATCAAAAAATTCCTTTTGGTCTAATAAATGTAGGAGCAACTTTCCAAAGAGCCATGGACATAGCGTTTAAAGGTCTGATCAATAAGTCAGTTGTTGTTTATCTTGATGACATAACAGTATTTTCAAAAAAGAGAGCCAATCATCTACATGATTTAAAGCAAATATTTGAAAGATGTAGAAGGTTTGGTATTTCCTTAAATCCAAAGAAATATTTCTTTGCTTTGGATGAAGGAAAACTCTTAGGATTTGTTGTGTCAAAAGATGGTGTATATATTGATCCAGATAGAGTGAAAGAAATTTCTGATATTTCTTTACCTCATAACAAAAAATCCATGCAATCATTTCTTGGACAGATCAATTTTGTTAAAAGATTCATTCCTGATTTTTCTTTAATTGTTTTACCTATGAAAAATATGATCAAGAAGAATCTAGTATTCAAATGGGGGCATAAAGAGAAAGAAGCCTTTGAGGCAATCAAACAAGCGATCATTAATGCACCAGCATTGAATACCCCGGATTTTTCTAAAGATTTTATTTTGTATACTTTAGCCACGGAAACATCCTATGCAGCTGTTTTAACACAGCTCAATGATCAGAAATTGAAGCACCAATTTCTTTCTTTAGCTCAAATCTACAAGGAGCTGAGCTTAATTATTCTGATGTTGAAAAACAAGCCTTTGCCGTGTTTAAATCAATCAAACATTTTAGACCTTTTCTCTTGAAAACACATACAAAAATCATTGTCCCATTCTCTGCAGTGAGGCAATTATTAATTCAAAAATAAGTAGGAGAAAAGAGAGCTAACTGGGTAATAGCCTTGCAAGAATATGATATTGATCTTAAACCAGCTAAGATTGTTAGAGGACAAGGTTTTTGCAGATTATTGGCAGGAGCTCATAACATACCAGAAAATCAAGATTCAAATCAAGATATTCAAGTAAGTCAGATAAGTATTACAGATTATGAATCTTAGTATGCTAATATTATCTATTACTTGAAAAATGGGTATGCTCCTTCTAATCTCAATTATAAGAGTAAACGCGCTTTAAGGTTAAAGGCTATTAAATATGAAATCATTGATAATGTGTTATTCAGAAAAAATTATGATTCAATCTTATTAAGATGTCTTGAAAAGACTGAAGCCGAAAAGGTTTTGCAAGAATTGCATGATGGACCAGCAGGAGGTCATTTTGGAGGTGATACCACAGCTCACAAAAAAATTCGTGCTGGTTATTACTGGCCTACCCTTTTTAAAGATACACATGATTACGTAAGGAAGTGCAGAATTTGTCAAACTGCAAGTGGAAGACAAAGGAAGCCAGCTTTTCCTTTGCAACCAATAACTATTGAGCAACCATTCGAACAATGGGGGCTTGACATTATTGGTGAGATAGTACCTCATTCTTCCAAACAGCACAAGTACATCCTTACTGCAACTGATTACTTTACAAAATGGGTAGAAGCAATCCCATTGAAGGTAGTCAATTCTGATGCAATTATGGATTTCATAGATCATTTCATCATAACTAGGTTTGGTGTACCTAACGCTCTAGTCTTTGATAATGCATCTTACTTCTCTAGAAATAGTTTAATAGAATTTGCAGTCAAAAGAGGTTTTAAATTAAAATATTCAGCAAATTATTATCCACAAGGTAATGGTTTGGTTGAATCCACTAACAAAAATCTTATCAAAATCATTAAAAGGACCATTGATCAAAATCAAAAGAATTGGCACAAGTCTTTAATCTTTGCATTATGGGCTGATCGTATCACTAAAAAAGCTTCAATAGGGACTTCACCTTTCAATTTAGTTTATGGAAAAGAAGCCGTGATACCATCAAATTTAACTCTTCCTTCATTAGCCCTAGTGCAATTTATTGAAGAAAATCCTTCTTCATCCATTCAATTGAGATATGATCAAATCCTTAAACTAGAAGAAGATAGAGATAAAGAAAAAATTATTCATGAAAAACATCAACAGCTTGTAAAATCTTCTTTGATGCAAGTTCTACCGGCTCAAAAATTTTGTCAATTGGTGATCTTGTTCTGAAATAGGATAAAGCAGACGAAGAAAAAGGTAAACATACCAAGTTTCAGAAAATGTGGCTTGGACCATTTCAGATCGTTGAGAAGATAGGCTCAAATACATTCATACTCCAAGATCTAACAGGTAAGAGAGAATCTCTTCCTGTAAATGGGCTTATCTTGAAGAAATTATTTTCATAAGGAGGTAACCCCTTCTTAAATTGTACATATTCCTTTCTGCAGAGTTTTTAATTGTTTTTGCAAATAAAGGTTGTTAATAAGTCTATAATTGACTGTTTACTATTTAGGAAAATTTCTTAGGAAAAATATTATAAATATTTATTTTGTGTAAATAAGAATTTTTAAAGGAATGATCACAGTTTTTGGATAGTTTAAAATAAGATGTTAAACTTTGAAAGATTATTTCAATCATTTGCATGATCTTTTGAAAACTTGAGGAGAATTTAAATCATTATAAGTTTATTGAGCAGAGAAAGGTTATCTATAAAAGCAAAGATTTTTTCAAAGTTTTGGAACTCAAAAAACTCTGAAAATTGTCATCCATTGATTCTTAAGGATAAAACTATTTCACCCCATCCATTTAAGTTGTGATTTTTTTTAGAATGTAATTCTAAGAAATTATATGAAAATTTAAGAGATAAGAGGTCTTATTATGAGCCGACTTACCATGTTCATAAGGAGTAATAAAACTAACATTACCAATACTGCATACCAAAACAGGGTAATGGCTTATAAATGTAAGACAAGGGGTCTCATCACGAGCCAGCTTGTTCAGTTTAATTATAACTAGTGAATGGCATTGTTATTAACTAGCTACCAAACCAGAACAATGGCTCTTAAAAATAAAATAAGTAAAAGGAAAAAATATGAGATAATAGGTCTTATGAATTTATCTTTAAAAAGTCATAACTTTAGTTGGATGGGACAATGAATGGTTAATGGTTTAAAGGTAACCCTGTCGAGACTATGAACATTTGCAGGCAGCAGAGGCAATACCTATGGCAATAGAGTATATTATAAAACCAAAACTTTGAGAAATCCACTTACTTCATTATTAACACCAATTAAAGCTTGAGATAACCCAAAAAATTTTTTATTCTTAAGGAATTAGAAAGAACTTGTGAATGATTTTTATTTCTTTTTCATAGTTAGATTTTATTTAAAATATCCTAAGATAGTTTTCATTATCTTTAAAAATATTTATTTACTAGAAACATAATGTTCATTTTATTTTTTCAGATATAATTGTTTCTTTCAGTGAATCGCCAATTGTTGTGACCAGCAACAACCCCCCTTTTTATTTAATATTAGTAATAATACTAAATAAATGGGGACCCTTAGTTAAAAAATCCAAAAAAATCAATTAGGATTTGTTTTCCTTTTCAAATAAAAATTTCTATCATAAACTTAGAAAAATCCCTTAGAAAGAACCTTAAGAAACACTTAAGTTTATGATAGATTACAATAAAATTGTTCTTTAAACAAAATAGCGCATCCATCGCAAAATGGTATATATCTTTTGTAAAACTGAAAATGCGATTTTGCGATTTTGCGATAATGCGATCCCAAAAAGCCTATACAATAAACATATTGGTCGCAGATCGCATAGCGCAGAAAACAGAAATGTTAAACGAATACCTTTTGCGCTATTTACAATTTTGCGCTTTTGCGAGATTTGCGATGTGCGCTTTTGCGCTATTTCACAATTTGCGCTTTTGCGCTATTTATAAAATTGCGATGGTTTCATTTTGCGAAATTGCGATATTGCGACATTGCAATATTGCGATATTGCGCAGAAAATCGTAGATCGCAATGTCGCAGATTCATAAAGGCGCGTTGTTCAAAGACAATCTTCCCATATATCAATATCTGTTATGCGCTTTAATGATTGGATTAAATGAATGGATTGACAATTAATGGTAAATGAGATTTTGTTTTGATTGAAATTCATTTCACGTTATAATAATATATTTCATCCGCCTTCGCATTTAAAACAATCTCATCACCTTTCTCATGCCATTACTCTCATTTAACTCGTAAAACGCAGGCACGAAGGAGCAAACGTCTATACAAAGCTTTCACAGAACATTATGGGTAAGAAGGAGAAGAGCTCGAATTCTGAAAACAGAGAAATGGCTTCACTGTATGCAGACACCGCTTGCAATAAGGATGCCGATATAACCACATAGGAAGGAATGTATAATTTGCTGGAAGAAGAAAATCCTGTGGTGTTGAAAGTTGCGGCTACAGCAGTTTCCAGTAATACGTCGGAGGAAACTCTCAAAGAACTCGCTTGCTCATTTCTGCATAGGATAGTGGCAAGGCCAAGGATTCTCCCGTATACGGACATGGTGAAATGGGTGCTAGACAGCACAGATATTTCAGACAGGAAATTTAGAACTCCATCTCAAGAGCTAATCGGGTCATTCACCATGGAAGATGTGAGGTTGATGTATAAGTTGCCGGAACCTCAGGCGACTTATAATAAGAAATTCATGGAATATTTTTCCAGAGAACATGCAAATTTGTCAGAATGCACACAAGATTGGACCAAAAGAGATGAGCCGTTGAAGAAAAACAAACAAGGTATGTACAGTACTGGTTCACTTACCTCTCCTTATTGTTTTTTTGCTGCCATGCTATGCAGGCTTTTTGGAAAGCCTGACATAAAAATGATCTTTCCTGAATGGCTCCCTTTGTTGAACGCGGCCGTTAATTCTACAATTGTACACTGGGCCAAAATTTTATCTGATAATTTGACCACTGCTATTTTTCACTACTGGTCCAAACGAAGTGTTTCTCAGCAGATTTATCTGCCTTTTTATCTATCTGCTTATGTCATGGACGCTATCTGTTATGTCTCTAAATTCCCTGTGATGGGTTGGCAATGGACTATCCATGATCCTTTGCCTATTCATGTGTACCATAAAGAACTATGGGAGTCTAAGTTTGTCCCCCATTTTTACCAAATTTGTCATGGAATAATGCTGCCATTGTACAGAACATTACATAATAAGGATGCCCCAAGGTTATCCCCAGAAACAGAGGTCGACATTCTCCCCGTCGCAAGATGGTTTGGAGAATAATTGTTCACTTATATTAGGGTTTTTGGAAGTTCTGCTTCCCCCCATGTTTTACCCCTATATGTTCCAGATAGACTTGTAGCTCGGGAAATTGCTTATCAGACCTGTGGCCAAGGGGGTTTAACAAAGGAATTAAAAGAGAAGAAAAAAGGCATTTGGCCACAATTTCCCATAAAATGTGGAACATTTTCACTGTTCGATATTGGTCATGCATTCCAAGAGATAGGCAACATTACATGCCTACAGCTGTTCAAATTTTCGAGAAGGTTATTCGACCCAAATGATATTGTTAAGAATTTCACCAATGCAATCAAAGTGAGGGAATTTTCCGGGGAACTGGATCTTTTTGATGATATGTTCCAAACAAGAAGTTCATTTAAAGAAGTTTTGAATTCAGCTCAAATGCAGTTATCTCCAGAAGAATTCCAGGAATTCAAGCTTTACAGAGAGAGAAGACTAACTCCTATTCCTTTGGAAAATCTATGCTTAGAACCCGCAAGGGAGAAAACTCCTAGTGTTAGTCTTAATGGCAGTTCGAGTACAAATAAATCTAAGTCCAGATATGACAGAGAGACTTCTGAACATTCCAATAAGTCTAATGAAAAGGAAGATAAAATGGAAGAATCAGTGAAAGATTCTGCGCAATCGAAAGAACTTCCTCAGCAGCAAATTTTGACTTCTCAGCAGACAAATCCTCCTCCAACCAATGTACAGCAACAGCCAGTCACCATTGAGTTAGACAAAGAATGGGAAACCTTTAACCAATTGATTAACGTAGAAGGACAGAATGTACAGACCCCTGTACAAACAACCAAAGTTTTGAGCACAGGAATAAGTAGCACAGCCACAGTAATTGAGCACATACCAATAACACCCTCCTCTGAAATTGTACTTAATGTAGAGGACATAACTCCTCTAGATGTATTCTATAGCCCAAAATACAAAGCAGTAGTGAAGAAACAGAGAAAAAAGAGAAAGTTAAAAGGTGCAATTGCTACTGAAGCAGAACAACTAGATGTCTTGTGGAAGGATCCTTCCACAGAGCCTACTGAAAATCTTACTAAGTTATCTCAAATGACAGGGGCTTATGCTTCTGCAACAATTGACAAAGCATTTGAGATACAACTCTTGTTGAACGAAAAAGAAGAACAGATAAAAGTTCTACAACAACAATTGCAACAGGTATAGGCCAATAAGGAAGCACAATTGAAACTTGAAGAGTTACAACAACAACTTCAAGAAATGCAAATAGGACATCAAAAAAGCTTGGCTGATAAAGAAAAGCAAATATAGATTTTCCAAGATCAGCACAAAGATTATCCTAAGCTTCCAGAATTCATTTCAGAAACTATCTCTTTAAACAATCAACTATTGCAACAAGAGGAAGTGTTATGCCAAAAGATCTTGCAATGAAATTCTTTTTGCCAAGAGAGTGATAAAATCACAAATCATGTCGTAGATTTACAAAATGATTATGATTTAATTAATGAAAAGATCAATGATTTTCTGGTATGGAAAAAAATGGAAGAAGGCAGAAAAGCTGGTGCACCCATTATTAATGAAAACCATAAAGAAATAATGTTCAATAACTGGGATGCACAAATCAGAAGGGTAGAGAAGGCAGTAGAGGAGGCGGCTACAGCGGAAAACACTCTTACTGATTGTGTAAATGATAATTACACAAAGCTAATTTGATTTCAGAAACTATTCCAGGATATCTCCCACAGGCACATCAACTGCAAACGGAATGGAGGCAAAAAGCAGAAGAAAGAGAAAAATCAATCCAGGGGCTGACAAGATTAAATTGGGACTCTTACTAGACATACTTAGTGAAGCCACACAGTCAGCACAGTGCGCTTAATTGTATCATCAATTCTACAGAGAAGATTGTGCCTACACTTGTCGACTCTGTCTTTTCAGGACAGTTGAATTCTGAAGTCGGTCAACCACATCTTCTCAAAACTATGCTAGATGCCTGCAAGTTTAAAGACCAAGTTCATAAATAGTTAGTTAATAAGCTTTAATTTCTTAGATTTAGTTTTAATTTTACTGTATTTTAGCCTAGGAAAAGGACGGTCATTAAACCGAATCCTTAATTTTTGTAATAGACTATTTTTAGATTTAGCTAGGTAGTATTTAAACCCTTCTCATGCATTTAGAGAAGGGTCCTGGATCTTAATATTTTTTGACTTGGAGATTGCATTTCTGTACTCCATTGTCTTATATATTTTTAAAAAGGATCACATCTGGTGATTTTTATGCGGAATTATCTTTGAAGTGTTTCATTTCTGTACCTTGGAATTTGATTTTGCATCAGAGTTACTGGATTAGAGTATCAGATTTCATTTGAAAGTCTTCAAGATGAATAAGGTATTTCTATCTGTTTACTGTTGATTTTCTTTTGTCTTATGATATTCGCTTTAAAATTTGCTATCATTTATATATATTTGGTTTTCACAACGTTTCTTTTTATATATCATTTCTGAGTATAATTGAAACGTTATCTTTCATAAGTATATGTGGATGATATGTTATGATGAATGCAATATGTTAATACAACTCTGTTTAATTTCTTAAACAGAGTTATCTTTATTTTTTGCTGCATGTTTCAATTTAAATGATAATACATTTTTATGGTTATTATTAAATTGGAATAATCTTAAGTTGTATTCACATATAATTGCCCGGGTTAGTGTTAGAATTTCTTTATCAGTATATAGTTTAAATTAGATAGTTTTATTTTAGTCAATTTAGTCCCATTTCCACTCATCTAAATCAACCCATCACCCACCCATTTAGTTATAAGGAAACTGGTCCTTTAAATCCAGTCGGAGCCACCATACCAAATGGAAAAGGAGTTGTCCTAAGGTCCCGACCGGGTGGTTTTCCCCAATGTTTGAAGAAAAAATTTTCTAGGCTTCAACAGGTGGCTAGCTCTTGAGAGTATAATCTGTTCAGGTAAGTGATATACTTTCTGGCCATGGCCACCTTTTCCTCTGCTTCCACTAGACCTTCCTGCAACTTTCCTTTAAATAATCGGACCGCAATATTTTTATCATCTATCAAAGTAATATATTTCTAACGTTTCTTTACCTCTGAGATAATGTTGGTCCAAATAAGGCATCTAGCTTCCAAGAGGGTTGCATTTCCTTTCATACGGTTGGTTAGTTCCTTGATGGTATTTTCTTGTTTCAACTTCTCCCTTTTCACTCCTTCCATCTCTTCTTGCAGGGCTGCTACCACCTTGTCGTTTTCTTCCAGTTTAGCTTCCAACTCCTATATTTTCTGGTGTGTTAAGTGGGCTTGCTTTTTTGAGACCTGCAAGTCCAACAGAGCTTTGGTCATCTGTTCTAGAGTGGTGCTAGGCATATCGGAGGTTGGAGTCATGCATACGTGTGTGTCCCATTTCCCCTACAACTCAGCCATTTTATTTCTGAGATCAACCATTTCTGCGGCCGTCTTCGCATTCTCGTCCCTTTCCTGGGCCAAAGAATTAGCGAGAGTTGATTTCTCTCTTTCCGCCTGGGATAACTCCTCTGTTTTAATATATTTCCCATGGGGGATGTGTAGTCTCTTCCTTAGCTTTGAGTTTTTAGCCTCTAGTTCCAAGATGATCTGCTTCCGGATCCCATCTTTTTCGCTTTCTTTTTCCCTCACTATTTTCCTGAGATTTTACAAGTTTTTATTTATGCCTCTGGCACTAGCCCTCTCTTTCTTCTGGTTCTCCATCACTTCTTTGAACTTGTCTTCCAGCTTCCTCAGTGCAAGCATAAGAATTCATACTTCATCTCTTAACATATCCCCGATGCATTGATGGCGACCGAGCTTGTCAGTTAAAGGGACCTTTGCCAGATTCACAACAACCTCCAAAGCTCTATAGCTAATTTCATCAGCTGTCGGATCCAACACTGCCTCTATGATAGCTATTATTAGCTACTCCTTGTCCATATCAAGCTCGGAGGTGAGCCAAGTATGATTTTTATCCACAAACCCACCCAATTCTGCTCAGAGCTTCTCCCTTACAGTCCTATTCCTATTTCCAATATCTTCCTGTACTTTGGCTCTGTTAACCAAAACGTCCTGTGATATCCCGAAGGGTTCGGAAGAAGAAGCACCATCATAATCTACCATGAAACCAGCCTTGCCCTTATCAGGCTCCCTGTATCGGACCAATTCCTCTTGCAGGAGATTTTCCCAGATGATCTCCACGTCATCAGTTCTCCGTTTTTTGGAGGGATGATATCCCTCACCCATCTCCATATCTTCTTGTTCCTCTAAAACATTAGCCTCGTCAGCTTGCCCTCTTCTCTCTGTACCCATTGAAGCCGTGTCGCCCCTTCCTTCTGCAGTTGAATATTCGGCCTCCATCTGCGAATCCAAAGGCCATGTATCAAGGTTATCTCTCCACTCAAGGAAGGACCTAGACTCATGTATATATGTAGTGGAATTAATCTTCCTTTTCCTATTAGAAAGGATTCCTTTCGAGTCATAGGGCCAAGCTTTCCCCTGTATTAAATCCATCCCCTAAAGTAGTGTTTCCACTGTGGAGAGGGCGTATCTTGAGTTTATGGTGAAGGGGCCGATAGTGGTAGGGAGCTTGAGGATGTAGCCTTTCTTCCTGGGGACAAAGTGGAATTGGTCTGCCTTCAGGGTTTGACGGATGTACTCAAGGGTGAAAATCTACATAACAGGGAACAACAGCATGTGGTAGGGGGTTACATCTGCATCACAGACCCTAATCTCGATGTAGTCGTCAAATAGGTACCGGTCCCTTGTGCTCTCTTCATCATCTAACTCCAACCAATCCTTCTGCTCGGGAAAGATCCTGGGCGGAGGGCTATCGTGAATTATGGTGTAGGCTATGGTCATGAACTCATTGAAGGACCTCATATAACCCCTCCTGTTAGGTTGTTGATGCACTGAGATGTTCCACTAAAAGACAGTTCTTGCCTGGGCGTTCGCTCTCAAAATCATTTCGAGGCCTAAAGTTTCAAACTTGTCAGCGTGTTCCAACAGGAAGAGATAAAACACTAATGAACCGAACTGAAAATCCCCTGAAAAGGGTAAATCTTGAAAATGAGTCTTAATGGCCAAAGCCAGGAAAGTAGGGACATCTAAGACAACACCCTGTTGAGACATTAGCCAAACGAGGGCTATACATTCTTTTGACACCCATTCAACCTCCCTGAGACCTAGTAACCCTGAAATGAGAGCGAGAATAGGCTGGATATTTTCTCTGAATGTGGTCAAGGGCACCATATCCGATGATGGGATAGATATAAGACAGGAATATGTAATAAAAGAGCAGAACTCACTCTGCTGCCTCCAATGAAATTTATAAAACTAACGGGAAAGGGAAAACTCTATGAACTCAACATAACTCTGGCTGTGGGGGAAACGAAGGGCTTCCTTTATGAGATCGGGAGATATGTAGAAAATATTATTTCCCTGCGCTGATAGAAATACGTCCCTACGCTCTTCATAGGCATCTTTGAGCCAACATATGAATTCAACAACTGGATAGGTGGGCAGAACAATTTGTTAATATAGGCCAGACTGAACGACTCTGAACTGGTCTTGGCCCTTACATGACTTTCTAACAGGTTGGGTCTAACACGGGAGACAATGAAAGGGTATAGAGGGTCACAGATACGGGATTGAGTGTCAATGAAAGGTTCAAGTTGATGGACTGCCCTAACCTCGCGGGCTTGGAGGGTTTAAGGTTCAGACTTTCCAGGCTTGGCTCGCCCCATGACCATTTTGAAAAAGTAAAACAGAAGGAAAACAGTGAGGTGGGAGAATGACTGAATACTTGTAACCAGTTATGAATACCCAATAGGGAAAGAGATGTGGGGGTTGAAAGTGACTTGGTACTGGAGTTCAAGCCTTGCTGTGCAACAGATTCGTAAAAAAAAAAAGTATTTTACCGAAAATGGGCATAAAACAAGATTAAACAGGGCTAGATTTATGGAAAATGAGGTTAGGGTGCCAACTGTGGGGCTGACATCATAAGGACATTGACAATGGGACGCGTGGTGTTAAGTTGTTGGCTATCAGGAGCCGGGTAGGTGTGAGCCACGCACCAGGTTAATACTAGTACTGGTCGTGTACTGGCTTTCCTAACTTACCTTATCGTTTCCTTTAATGGTGCCACCTATCCTCCTTGAGGGGTGCACTTAGTGGTTCCGGCGAGAGCCCGTGAAGCCTTCCCGCTATGCTCCATCACCCAGCGGAACTCCCAAAGCTTGTTTCTGCCATCCCATGATGTCATACGTTTCCGTGGGGATGATCTATGCCTTCCTCATACCATCCTTGGTAACTCTGGAATCCCTACACGTGGCACTCCCTTTTTTATTATCCGAAGTACGACCACAATACCACTTTGCTTATCTGTGTAGCACCATCCTCTGTCTTTTCCATGCCCTTACCATGAGGGGGGTTTGTATACTATACTTCCCTTACATTGGCTTAGCCCGCTCACCACTTATGTATTTATTTTCATTAATCCTTAGTTTTTTTCTTTTGCGGCTTTAGGTGAGGGCTAACATAACAACACTATCAACAAATTTAGATATTATATTACTGGCTATGAAACCTTTATTCATATTGATCGCTCTACAATTAGATACTTAATGAATAAATCTGTTACTAATGGCAGAGTCACAACATGGTTATTACTCCTGCAAGAATTCAATATCACCATTCTGGACCGACCTGGAAAAAAAAATACGGTTGTTGATTTCTTGTCTAGAATTCAAAATGTCAAAAATGATACTCTAGTTTAGGATAAGTTTCCCAATGAATATATTTTTGCAATAACTACGAAAACCCATTTGTTTGCAGATATTTCTAATTACTTAGTCACAGGAAAGTTACCTTCACACTTGTTTTCTAGAGAGAAAAGAATGATTATTTAAATAAGTGCACTATACTCATGGATTAATTATGAATTGTATAAAACAGGTCCATATCTCATTATCAAAAGGTGTGTTTGAGAATATGAAATGCCTAAAATTCTTAAAACATGTCATGATGAACCCTATGGTGGACACTTTTTTGATAAGAGGACAACCTATAAAATCCTTCATTTAGGATATTATTGGCCATCCATCTTTAAATATACTAAAGAATATTTCAAAAGGTGTGATAACTGTCAAATAATGGGGAAACTTGTTCCTTCAGATGAAATTCCATTACAACCTCAAGTACTCATTGAACCATTTGAAAATGGGCTTTAGATTTTGTTGGACCAGTCAATCCACCATCCAATCAAAAGAAATATATTATGGTATGTACTAATTATGTCAATATGTGGGTAGAAGCTAAAGCACTTCCTTTAGCTAACGAAAATTCTATAGTTAATTTTTTTTTTGAGGATATCTTCAGTCGTTTTGGTGTTCCAAGAGAAATTGTGACAGATTAGGGATCCCATTTTACATCCAAGTTGGTGGAAAAGCTTGTTGAAAACTACAATATCAAGCACAGAAAATCCACTCCTTATCATCCATAGGAAAATGGTCAAGTAGAGTCTACCAATAAAGTGATTGAAGGAATTCTTAGTAAGACTGTACATCTACACAGAAGAGATTGGGAAAAAAGGCTTCCTGAACATGGAGGAATACAATAGGACATACTCCCTATGAGCTTGTTTACAGGAAGAAATTTTTTATTCCTATAGAATTTCATATTCAAACGTTCAATATGGTAGTCCAATTGGGACTTAATTTATCAGAAGCCTAGAAGCATAGATTGGAGCAACTTAATGAGATTGATGAAATCAGGCAAGATGCAATTCAAAGAACCAGTATAGTCTAGTAGCAAAGGTCCAAATATCATGATAAATATATGAAAGAGAAGATGTTTCAAGCAGGGGATTGGGAAGTTTTGTTTGATTCGAAGTTCAAATACTTTCAAGGAAAGTTTTAGACTCATTGGCTTGGGCCTTATGAGATTGAAAAAGTCTTTGACAATGGAGCAATTAGGATAAGGACAATTGATGAAGAAAAGGTACATCTTCTTGTGAATGGGCATCGATTGAAACTATATGATAACCCAATTTCAAGAGAAGATTTTATCAAGATTTTCCAAGATAATACTGATATGAAGTTAGTGAAGAAGAATATTTCTTTTTCCCTAACTTAGCTTTTATTTTTCCAATATCAAAATATATATATATATATATATATATATATAAGTATGAAAACCAATCAATGATTTGCATCCTTATACAAAAAATACAGGATGAAAATCAGAAATTCTGACATCATATATTCTCCATTCCATTTCTAAAAAATAAAAATAAAAATTCTAGAAATCCTTGTTCCCTTTCTTTTCTACAATAATAAGTAGTACAAAACTACATTCAATGTTGCATTTACATTCCATTCTGCATCAGATTCCACATTTCACATCCACATTCCACAGTTACATTCCATTCTGCAGCCACATTCCACAGTTACATTCCATTTTGCAGCTGATTCCACATTTTGCAGCCACATTTCATTCTACAGTTACATTCCATTCTATAGTTGATTCCACATTTTGCAACCAAATTCCATTTCTACAAGTATATTCCATTCTGCAGCGCTGACGCATTTGTACAACCTACTGAAAAAATGATGAATACAGGGAATGAAAGGACTACATTTGAAGACCACCATGCTAAAAGGTACCTAAAGAATCAACACCAAATAAATGACAATGAAAGGTTAGTTCTAAAGGTGAAGTTGCAAAAAATTATTTTAATAGAAAGGTCAAGAGCAGTGTGACTATGAGTTGTGACTATACTATTGCATGATTTGCAACAACCAGTGATTGGAGATGCCAATGAGGATTGCACAGTACAATCCAGGTGGTTTGAAGTTATTTATGAGCCATTCTTCAGCAGTGATTGCGCAGTAGAGGCAGGCTATCAGGTGGCAGAGATTGGAGCATGTGTTTTGCTAGATCTAGCTTGATTAGTGTGTAGAAATTGGAGATTGTAATGACAGCTTGTGAGGAGATTTGTATAATGATTGTTACATGATCTCTATGACATATATTATATACAGATATTTGGGTTTTTTAGCTTCAAGATTTCCTGTTAAAACATTGTGTTCATATGTGTGAATTTTTATGGTTTCAATGTGTGCATGCAATTGATTTTATTTACGCAAATTAATGATCAATGGTAGAAGAGATTCTGTATTATGCATGAAGTCAAATAGTGTGTGATCAAGAGAATCTTAGATGTATAACATATCAGTTATATAATTTCTACACTTTGCACCCATTTTATTACAAAATTAATTAAAATTAGTAAATATTTATGAATTTCCATAAAAATTATATTTCCTTAAAGTAGATTGAATTTCGCAAATGCTTGTCTCGGTTCTGAAAGTTAATTCATAAAGTTTCATGGAGTTTAATCATTCCAAATTTCAAGAAATGTGTTCAGAGCCGAGTTAATGCGTAATTGCAGACGTGTTATTTTGGCCGAACTTTTAAAAAAGTTCGACCGAATTATTTTTTGTCCCAACGGCCCACAAAAGTTCAGCCGAAATTTTAATCGACATTACACTGACCAAAAAATTCCATGAAGCCCCTCAAAAAAACATTTCGCCGCGATATAAATAGCCAAAAACGGAATCAATATTTTCGCATAATTCCACGCATTTCTTCATCTGGGCTGAATTTACAAAGGACTTTTTTTGTACTTAATTTTCAAAGGACTCTTTTTGGCTGAATATTCAAAGGAAATTTTTTGGAGGTATGTGATATTGTTTTAGAGGCTTTTTGGGATTAATTTTTAAAGGACATTTTTTGGAGATATTTTGCTTTTAGAGGTTTTTGGGCTTAATTTTCAAAAGACATTTTTTGGACTTTTTTTGGGCTTAATTTTCAAAGGACTCCTTTTAGGCTTAATATTCAAAGGAAATTTTTTGGAGCTATTTTTTAAAGTGATATCTTTTTAGAGGTTTTTGGGCTTAATTTTCGAAGGACATTTTTTGAAAGTATTTTGTTTTTAGAGACGTTTTTAAAGGTTTTTGGGCTTAATTTTCAAAGGACATTTTTTGGAGGTATTTTTTAAAGTGAAAAATTTTAAGGGGTTGGGCTTAATTTTCAATGGAAATATTTTGGAGGTATTTTTTAGAGTGACATTTTTTTAGAGTACGTGTTTTGGGTTGAATTAAATCTCTTATAAGGATTTTTTAAAATGAGTTTTTGTCTAACTTTTTAAATGATTTGTTTTCTGCAGGACCTCGAAGGACATATTCTGAGCTTCATTTCATTTTTAGAATACATTTTTTTGGCAGATTTTTTAAAGTGTTCTAGGTTTAAGTATGTATTTTGTACAAAATTTTTAAAATGAGTTTTTGTAAATTAAATCTTTTGTGATGATTTTTTTAATTTAGTTTTTGTATAAATTTTTGAAGGAAAATTTTTGAGCTTCATACTCAATTATTGTGGGAAATCGAAGGGATTGCAAGAGAAAATATGATTGAACAAGAAACCCTAAGGAACGTAAAGAATATGGGAGAGAATATCGCAAAAAAAAAGAGAAAATTTCTCAAATATAGAAAAGAAAAATCAACCTCAACTAGAAGTTGAGGCAGGTATGTATATGTAAATATTATAAATTTGATATTCAAAATTTGACTAGTGTATTTTGAAACTTAATTTTTATTTGATGAACTAATTTGAAAAATATTTTGGAATGTAAATAGATAGGGATATTCCTCAAAACATGGATGAATAGATACACAATTTTGAAAGAGAAAGTGAAAGAGATATTTAACCAATTATTGAAGATGGTGGAAAAATTTAAAGAAATTCAAATGGAGAAATTGAATCACCATGTATATATGTGTGTGTGTGTGTGTGTGTTATTGAAATTGTACATATTTATTGATTTACTTATTTATTGAATATGTAAACCTATTATGTACATTTAATTCTAATATGTACAGATGAAATCAATATCGATGATGAGATGTTAGAAAATGTTGACACTCATACATATAGAGCTAAAAAATTTGACCATGTTATAAGATATTGTGTTAATTGCATTATTGATTCGTTCTTCAAAAATGAAATTGTGGCAGTTCAAGCCCAAATTTTGAAAATTCTCTTAACATCAAGGAAATTAAAATAAGCTACGACTTTATTGGGTATTCAAAAATAAACAAAAGATAAAAAAATGAAGGAAAATGTGATACAAAATATAAATAGTACTATAAAGTAAATTAGAAGATCTAGAAATAAAATTGATTCAGATGCATGTAGAGAAATTCAAATGGCAGTGGTTTCAGCAATTACTAAAGAGAATCTCTTGGTAAAATCTATGGCAATAGCATTAGTAACCTCACAAAAAACTTTGCACAAAGATCAAAAATTTCGATTGCAAATAGATGTAAATGATGAAATCACTTGTTGTACAACTATTTAAAGGCAATCATACAAATATAGAATTTGAGAAAGTGTCAAAAAAATAATATATGAATATTCGATGAAAAATTCACATGTTTCACCAGAAGTAATGGATGTGATGCGAAGAAGAATAACATGAAATCAATATGAAGAACATGCAAATCATTTCTTAGAGAACACTCAGATAATTTTTTTCAAAAATTGCAAAGAAGAGAATTGTGAAATTGATATCTCAATCAGTGCTTTTATGCAACAAAAACCATGGTATCTAAAACCTATCATTGTATGAAACACTTGTTATTGTCATTATCATGTGGAATTTCAGTTATATTATGACACATTCCTTAATTTTCGTAAAACATTTTGGAAAGATTCACCTCCTCCAACTATCCATTATTTCATATCTCAAATTCTGTGGAAGAGAAAGCCATGAATTAATTTACCAAAATAAATGTGTTGGTGGTAAAAAATGTGATTATTGTGGAAATTTGACTATATTTCAAAACAAATGTCTTACTGATATAAATTATCAATAATTTTCCTACATGAAATTGAAATGGAAGAGATATGAATATAGCCATACATCGATTGGAACAAGTAGTACTACAAGTGTTATAATAATTGATTTACAAGAAGAAGAAATTTTTGTGATAGATTTTTTCAGAAAGTTTGAGGCAAAAATTAATAAATACACCAAGCATTCCCATAGAGATCGACGAGAGGACTTGCAATTCAAAAAAACCGTGAAGTTTTTTCCACTAGGGACAGTTTTGTCAATAGTTGATTTTGCAGGAAACTACACATTTGTTCCACAAAAAGAAATTCACAGTGAATACTATCATTCTAACCAAGTCTCCATGCTCATCCATATTCTATATAGACATGTTGAATAAAATGTTGATCATATAGAAGTAGTAGTGAAAATAGGCATGTTATTAAATAATACCACTTTTATATCAGTGATGATCGTACAAATGATACATATTTTTTAAAACACTGTTTTGAAAACATTTAAACCCTTTTTCATATGTAAACCCATTATCATCATATTTTTCTAATTATTTCATCTTTCGTTTAGTGCAACGCATCAAATAATACTTCACATTTTCATTGTTGATAGTAGGGTTTAAATTATTTCCCTACTTTCAAGTATATAAACCTGATGTCATAAGTTGTCAATATAGTCACTTGGTGTGTGCAGCATGCATAAATTCGATAGAAGTTAAATAAAAGAAAAAAAATTAAAATTAAGAAACGGAAAATGTCAAAATTCGGTCATGAACGAATCATTGAAGATGACATTCCATTAGAATTTTTTTGATTGAACTGCGCAACAATTTCTTCTCTTTGGATTCATCTTTTAGAACTTCAAGAACTCAACTAAAAATTGCACTGCATTTTTATGTTATATGTACAATTGTTTTCACATGTACATTATTTTGGTACATGCACACGAGTAATTTATACACGTGTACATATACACATGTCTAGATTAGTTGGTCTTAAACGGTTTCATACATTCTCTGGTACAATTTGCATAATTTCATTATTGTAAAATGTGCATATCTGTGTATCTAGCATAGTTTATATAATGCAAATTCGAAGTTGCATGATTTTGTTTTAGATGCATCGTCTATTAAGTAAATTATAATATTCATTATTGAATGAAAAATGTGTGGTACATGTTTCGTAATTTCCAGTTTACTATCAACTGAAATTTTTTTTGTACTCGATATATCTATTGTAATGTAATTTTAAAATTTTATGATTGTGTGACACATCTAAGAACACCTATAATTTTTTTTTCTAGATATATACATCAATATGTATTGTACTTCAATCATTTTTACATATATTCAAACATGTACTTAAATCATTTTTATGTACATATATTCTTTGAACTTTTTTTTGTTTGTAGCTTGGGCTAAACTATATTAAAAGAATTAAAAATTATACAGAGGAAATGGGTAGAGATGGCAAGTAGTGCTTAGCCTATGCCTACCTTGGTAGTGTTAAAAATAAACCAAGTTTGGGGCTGCCTCAAAGGAGGAAACCAAACCCTTAAGAGTATCATCCAGTAATGTAATACAAAATATTGAGTGGCCCATATAAAAACAAAAGAGTTGAAGTATATCTTGAGGTGACAATCATGGAGTTCATTCATTTTCGTCCCTCGCCTGGTCCTCTTCCTCTATCAGGCACATGTATTCCCTAGAAATGGCTTCCTCCTCAGTTGTTGGCATTTGAGGAGGCTTTAGAGGGGTCACATGGACGATGGGAGCGATTGGGTACTCCACATCATATTCTTTGGTCCAGACATCATCCGAGTCCATAACCCAAACACCTATCTCCTCCATCGTGGGCTCATAACGTGGAAGCGGGTTGGTATTCTTGGGTAAAGGATGCACATATTACATAATAGGGGATTTCCTGCAGCCTCTTCTACCCTTAGGCTTCTCTGGAGGAAAAAAAATCTCCCCATTAATGTTAAAATAATCACCCTAACTATTAAAACATACCGATCTCATGCCCTCTTCCTCATGAATAATTAGGTCCTGCCAACCATTGCGATAATTCTTTTCATATGTTCTGAGATCTTCAACACTCATGTTTTATATCGCATCATTTGTATGATACACAAAATTAGCACGTACATTATCTTGTGCTCTTTGTCGATTCAGAAAAACATCAATTCCACCCAGTGTCAATGATGCCATCCCTTGATTCTCGACTAATTTTAGAAGTGGCATCCATCTCTGACTGCAAAGTTTCCACACGAAGAGGTTGACTAACCAGTGGTGACTTGAGGCAAGGTAACTCAACATCACACCTATCGCCCCTATGGTCACATAATTGACCTTTCCTAGTACCAAAAAATTTAGAGAGAAGGTCATTATAATTGGGTTTCATTCCCAAAAAGAATTCTACATAAAATAATTTTGCAAAATAAAGTGGAACCTCGTCGTTCCATGGGAGTCCTACATAGGCAGCAAGGTGCCTATCACACAAATGGCCATCTATATCAGGGTGCTTGAAATATTCCACCTTTAGCATCTTTCTTTTCAGCCCTTCTTTGAAATTAAACATAGACTTGGCCATTTATGTTGTGACTCTTTTTTAACAACCTCCCATGTATCGAGACCCATTACTATTTCCTTTATTTTTCTCATCACTTCTACAAATGTATCAGTGGTTGGCCCAAGCATTTGGTACACATATACTAGTTTTCTTAAAGAGTGAGTAACTATTTCCAACCTTTCTCGACTCTTAGCAAGGAGTTTCAAAGACACAAGATATTTCTTCAATTTTGAATAAAGAAGTTGACGCCTTTGTAATGTGCATTGTTGCATCTTTGTTTCCAAATTATATCGGAAATATCAAACGGATAAGTCGTGGTTGGTGTACAACCTCCTTCTTGGATAACGTGTTATGTCCTACGTCTTTTTGGAGCAACGTTTTCACCCTCTGCATCAATGTATAATTTTTTTCTAAATAAGAAAAAATGTGAACAAATTTGCACAAATTGAATGAAAATAATATTCATATTGATGGCCACCTTGGTATGGTTGGCCAACATCATGCCCACCCTGAAATTGTTGAGAACCAGAATGACCACCGATTGGTTGAGAACCAACACGACCACTCATTGATTGGCCTTTGGGGGAATGTATATTACCACCCTCATGTAATTGGCCACCACCTATTTACGGGCCTCCAGGGGAATGTGTACCACCACCAACCTCACGCGACGAGAGGGAAGCTTCATAAAAAAATATGAATTTATAATCAATTCAAAAATACATTCATACATATAAATATTTGTACATATGATTGATTAAATTGTGTGAACCATACCAAGATTTCGTAACCATGACCATGCTCCATTGATGGAGTAGATACTCATGTCCTCCTAACTCCTAAAAAATAAAAATAAAAATGAAATGTATTAAAAACTAATGTAACTCACAAAATTGATAAAAAAATCTCCATATGTATAGATGTATGTACATGGGGATAGAATTATATATATATATATATATATATATATATATATATATATATATATATATAGTCAATAAATAAATTAATTCCACATGTATACACATATGTATGTATGGAGATAAGGTTATATATTCAAATGTCATTTAAAAACATGAAAATTTCATATAAATGCCATGAACATCCCTCCATCCATGATCCCCCTAACTCATAGAGGCATGGGATTCTATTGATGTTCACCTTTCATCCTCCATGATATATATGGATATCTATAGTGGAAATTTACAATTATTTTTAAATTACTATTTAAAAAAAATTCAAAAAATTTCAAAAAATTAATGTAATTTAGTACACAAATTATGTAAAACACAATTTTCAAAGCACTAAATGATGTGTGAAACTCAATTTAAAAAATTAATAAATTCAAAATATTTCAAAAAATTAATGTAATTTAGTACACAAATTATGTAAAACACAACTTTCAAAGCACTAATTGATGTGTGAAACTTAATTTAAAAAATTAACAAATTCAAAAGATTTCAAAAAATTAATGTAATTTAGTACACAAATTATATAAAACACAAATTTCAAAGCATTAATTGATGTGTAAAACTCAATTTAAACAAAAATTTGTTGAAGTCCTCATATTTTAATTTTATAAAAATGTGAAGTTCACCGAGCTATGCTTACATGGTGGGAGCACACTTGGTATATAATTGAAAAAAACACATGGTCATTAAAACTGATGCATTTATAAGTAAAAAACACACACATATTAAAGATATGTTACAATGTCCATCAATAAATTTTGAAGGAGAGTGTCTGAACACTAATTAATATTTGAAAGATGAATCTTGAATTGGCATCACCCCATATAATAATAATTATCTATTAATTCATCTTTGACAAATGAATCTTGAGTTGGCATTACCCCACACAATAGATCACCAGACATCTTATTAACATTTTCACAATGTCTTATACTAAAAAATTGAAATTGTATAATAATATTGTTTTCTTTTCCATGCAAATTTCTTAGCCTTTCATTTGGTTTCATACAAGTTTAAAATTGGTGAAAACTACAATTCCATTTGATCCATACTCCCTAGTTGTTCCCAAGCCTTATATCAATGCAATATAATATTCCTTTTTGTTTTTTGTTCTTCCTAATATATTCATTTTCCTTTGGAGGACCTTGTTAATCGCAATGTTTCAAAGCACATATGTAACCACTGCTTTCCTTGGATGGGATAGCACGAAACATCTATGCATACTGTACATTTTTCTACCATCTTTAGTGGGTTTTTTATCCCTGAAAAAAATTCAATAAAATATATTATATTAACATTTATTGAAAATGCATGGGAGAAATGACATGTACATGGTTTTCCTTAAATTTTATCGGTGAAATTACATGTACATGTTTCCTAAAAACACTAGAAAAAGTCTTAAAGTTTATGGGAGAAATGGCATGTACATGTTTTCCAAAAACACTAGCATTTTCCTTATTGCAAATGCCTTAACATTTATGGGATAAATGACACATGTACATGGTTTGCCTTAAAGTTTTCCTTATGGGAGAAAGGAGAAATGGCATGGCTTGCCTTAAATTTTTTGGGAGAAATCACATCTAGAAATGGCATGCCTTAAATTTTGCCTTGCATATAGTTTAAGGGAGAAATGACATAGAAATGACGGAGAAATGACATATAAATGACATGCCTTGATGTTTGCCTTAAATTTTATGGGAGAAATGACATAGAAATGACATGCCTTAAAGTTTTCCTTCAATTTTATGGGAGAAATGACACATGTACATGGTTTTCCTTAAAGTTTTCCTTAAATTTTATGGGAGAAATGACAAAGAAATGACATGTACATGGCTCCAAAAATACTATAAAATGCCTTAAAGTTGATTAGAGAAATTACATGTACATGGTTATCCTTAAAGTTTTCCTTGATTTATCGTAGAAATGGGAGAAATGACATGTACATGATTATCCTTGAAGTTTTCCTTGAAGTTTATGAGAGAAATGACATAGAAATGACATGTACATGGTTCCAGAAACACTAGAAAATGTCTTATATTAAATTTTGCCTTAAATTTTATGGGAGAAATGGCATAGAAATGGCATGTACATGGTTCCAAAAACACTAGAAAATGCCTTAAAGTTTATGGCAGAAATGACATGCACATGGTTATCCTTAAATTTTTCCTTGAGTTTATGGGAGCAATGGGAGAAATGATATGTATCTATGGTTATCCTTAAAGTTTCACTTAAATTTTATGCGAGAAATTACATTGAAATAACATGTACATGGTTCCCAAAACACTAGCAAATGACTTAAAGTTTATGGGAGAAATGAGATGTAAATGGTTTCCAAAAACACTAGTATTTTCCTTAAAAATATATTAAATTAAAGTTATGGTTTGCCTTAAATTTTGTGGTAGAAATGACATGTACATGGTTTTCCTTGATGTTTTCCTTAATTTACAACCATGGAGTGATGTTGTCATCTGAGGATGAACATTATCCAAGAAAACCAAGTATGTGCATAAGTTTAAATTGGTATGTTTATTTATGAACTTAATTGAAATAATCATGCTGGTAGAAATGAAAATATAATGATAAGTTCTACAAGATGGATGTAGAATAATATTTTAATATATGCATGTATGCATGTATGTCTGGTGGAGCTATTGTGTGCATGTGAATGTTCTATGAAAATAATTATCCTGCACACAGAAATGAAAATATAATGATCGATTCTACAAGATGGATGTAGACTAATGTTTAATATATGCATGTATTCATGTATGTCTGGTGGAGCTTTTGTGTGCATGTGAAAGTTGTGTGAAGACACTTATCCTACACACTAGTATTATTAATGATATGTTCTACAAGATGGATGTAGACTAATGTATAATATATGCATATATTCATGTATGGTGGAGCTATTGTGGGCATGTGAAAGATGTGTGAATAAAATTATCCTGCACACTAGTATTATTCATGATAGGTTCTCCAAGATGGATGTAGACTAATGTTTAATATATGCATGTCTGCATGTATGGTGGAGTTGTTGTGTGCATGTGAAAGCTGTGTGAAGAAAATTATCCTGCACACTAGTATTATTCATGATAGTTTCTACAAGATCGATGTAGAATAATGTTTTATATATGCATGTATGAATGTATGTCTGGTGGAGTTGTGTGCATAAGTATGTTACCACAAGTGACAATATTATGTTCTTGGGAGAAGAAATTAAAAATCAGGTAATAAATATAAATCTATATCTCAATAAATATCAGATCAATATTAATCTCAATGTATATCAAAGTCTACTAAAAAGAAAAAGGTGTGAGAAAATTTTACATAATCTATGTACTTCAAAAAAAATTCAAAATGTTAAATCTATTTCTAAAACAATATTCCATTGTATTAACCAAAAATAAAATAATTACATTATACCTTATCAAAATTGTTAACCAATTTATTATGATAAAAATTAATTTGAACCTCGTGACTATTAGATGAGGGTGATGATGTTGAGATTTAGAGGATCAATATTTCTCATGTTTTTGGTGTTGGCTTTGGTGTTGTTTCAATGTTGTGGCCATGACAGCTCAACTTCAACAATTGTAGATCATAATACC
Source organism: Pinus albicaulis (assembly GCA_034641835.2). NCBI lineage: Eukaryota > Viridiplantae > Streptophyta > Pinopsida > Pinales > Pinaceae > Pinus > Pinus albicaulis. The sequence continues at coordinate 274,903,007 of CM076573.1, forward strand.
TTCAATGTTGTTTACCATAATTACTACCCTAATTAGTAGTAAACTGCTTAATACATAGTATTAGTTACCTATATGATTACAGCTCTTAATGGGAAGAGATCTAATAGATAAGTGTAATAGAAGCAGTAAGGTTAAACAATGAATAAAATGGTACTTACAGTAATAGTAACAAGGGTCATGCTTCACTTACCACTATTAAAACATAACCTTCAAGTTATAAGTTGATCTTAACTATTAAGCTTCTAGTAATCAATGTTACTGGAACATAATGGATTGTATAAGCTAGTTATGATGGTTCTTACTAAGATTATTAGTACTAGTGATTTTGAAGTATCAACGTAAAACATCATGTATCTCTTATGGAAACACAAGAACCTTTAGTGAAACCACATAATTTTCAGTACTAAGTGTGATTGAAATGAGTGATTACCATTATATTGACCCATATGTGAGTGAATATGGATATATGTAATCTCTATACAGATAAACACATGGTTTAATAGAGTATATGAAAATTTATATCATAGTGAAAGCTAGATTACTCCTATTATATAAGTAAGCATACGACTCGGTGATTTATAAGCATTTAGCTAAGAACAGAGCTCAATCAAGATCAATTATGGAAAGAACGATATGTATTTCTCATTTCATTAGTGTAATCATGAAGCTGAGTACAAGAACCTAGTTAATGAAGCTGGATAGGTATCATGCTTGGTCAACCGTACCAATACTTCTATAAATTATTACCATTACTAATCTGATATCATTTTTGTAGTATCACAATTGGTAAATAAAATTAAATAAAGTTTTGAAGATATATACATCTCACACATTTTATTAAATTTTAAATCAATAAAATAAGAAAATCAAAACCCTAGACAAATATTATCGAGACCTAGTATGCATATATCTACTCTAGATGTATGGAGGTTTGGTATAAATTTCTTGAATCCCTTAGCGGCAGAAATAAGGTGATAATGTTAAAGTTCCTTTAAGGACATGTTGAAGATAAGATATGGAAGAATGTATATTAGTCACTATTAAGGGTGGTAGGGTGGAGCTAGGCTAAGGATTGCAGCCATAAACAACTAGAAGTATTAGCGTTATGGAAGTGTTGGTTCCCGGTGAGTTGGTGCTCATAAGATAGGGTCGGTTCCCTATGAGTTGGTGCTCACAAGATAGGATTGGGGGGTGACATAAAAAAAATAAGAAAAACAATGACGGACATAACCTTGAAAAGGACACCTAGGTGTAGTTGGCTTGAGTTCATTAAACAAGTGCATGCTCTTGTTGCAGATAAAAAATGATATGAGAAAAGGTAGACGATATGAAAAAACTCAAGATATTGTGTTAAAATATGAGTGCATCAAACATGATCTCATAAGAGATTTTTTGCATGACACAAGGGAGATGGAGGAGAAAAAATAGATTTTTTGCTAGTATATTGAGAAGTTGGAAATGATCATTTTGAAATTAAAAACATCCCCCTGGAATGGATATTTCATTTTTAAGGAAGAGAACCTTCAATTGTCTGATGACTACTAATTTGCGATAGCATTCATCTCTAAGACTATTGCCTGAAATATTGTTATGTACCATTGCAACTGGTACTTTCATTTAAAGGGTGGAAAAAATTCTTGCAGCGATTATTTTGATGGAGTCGAACCAATAAAAATTTAAAGTTCAATGTCAATTATAATTATTGTTTTCCAACTTTGGAAATTTTAATGAATGTAAAGATCAAACAGGAGCCTAGTATATTTCCATTGCTGCTATAAAATCGACTACTTTTTGTAGACCATACTTCAGGGACTTCCAGAATTCTTATGAATGCGTAGTTTGAGGAATTTTTTCATAGGTGAACAACTTGTTAATTTATTTCTTTCATATTGCAAACATGGAAATTAAGGTTAAGTATACTTTACTGAGGAGACACTGATTTTTTTTCCTGAAATGTATGCAATATTTCTCAAGAAGGGAGTATTATATAGCTAGAAACCTTTAAGAAATTTATGAAATATTTCTGAGCAAAGGAGTATTATATAGCTATAAACCTTTAATAATGTTAACGGATGAAAATTATGGAAATATTGAGTACCATAAGGCTCTGATGATCATATAAGGAATGCTTTTGAATGCAGAGATGAAAAAGGAAATGCAAGGAGACTCTATAGATTTAACACTGAATTGAACTGCCCACAAGGCCTTCCTCAGAAATATCGATCAACTATCATTGGTGACACATCAAGCATATATTTGGTGAAAATTTTTTCAGCAATTTCTTTCTTTGATTAATGGTTCACATAGATCTAGGGATTTCACAAGAAAATGAAGCAAAGGAATCAAGAGTTTTTTTGTTTACTTGTAAATTCAGAGACAACGAGACGACGAGGCTGCAACGAGAGGACAACAATATGACGAGGCAGGAGATCATCGAGGACGTCGCCAAGGACGTAGACTAAAAATAACCCGCGAACAAAAAAACAGAGCAAAAAAAATAAAACCCACAAAAAAATACACAAAAAAATAAATGAGAGAAACAACAAGCCTTCTCACCTCCTCGCCCCTATAACAGCAAACACAACGAGACACATAGATGATACAAATGAGACAATGGTAAAAAAAGGTAACAAGCCCAAAACTTGTTGCGGTCTGCGAACCAATATATTTATAAGAAAAATTTTGGCCGAATTATTTTCAAAAGTCTGGTCGAACTAATAGTTTGGCCGAATAATTAGTTCAGCCAAAATTTTGTTACTAGTTTTCCCATCTCCGGCCAAAAATCTATTTACCCACGTCGTCAATACGCCGTGAATTTAAATGATAGAATTAATTCGACCAAATTAATTTCCAAACTTCGGCCAAAGTTTCAAACAGTTTGACCGAACTTTTATAAAATTTCAAACGAAGGGTTGGGAAAATGAAATTTGTGACTGCGTTTCTCATGAAACTGTAACTCACCTTCGTAATTTCACCCCCATGTACGATAAGCTTCTTTATTTCCATTGCTTGTAATTTGTATTTTACTTAAGCTCGGAATCACATTGGTCTCATAGTAGGCTTCTACTTGTTCAGACTAAATTAGTGATTTAAAGTACAAAATAATTGCTAAATATCTCAATATTCAAAGGATAAAAATATGATTTCATATTTTCTTAAATAAAATGATAAAGAAATCAAAATTCTTAGATAAAAAATCAAGTTTCCTATCTGAGAAAAATGTTAAATTGGACAATCCATTCATAAATTTAATGAAGAGATAGAATTTTCTTTGTTAGCAAGCTTAGCCTCTAAAGCATTAATTATTTATTTGTAAATAATCAAAGAAGGATTAGATGTAGATCATATTCATAATTTTATAGAATTATTAGAAATAATTCAAAAAGAATTTAAATTTTTTGAAGTAAATGACAAATGGAAGACCTCATAGATAGTAAAGCTAGAAGCACAAACTCAAAAAAGAAATGCACTAATAGAGAATTCTCATTCAATATTGGCTTTGAAAGATAAATTCATAGCAAAGGCTAATCATAAATTGAGCTCGAAGAGATTAAGAAGAAACTTGATCACAAAACCTTTGCAAAGACATATTTAGTTGGAGTTGAACACTAAATTGGCAACGAATTATGGTTGCTACAAAAAAAGATCAAATGCAATTTCAATGTGTGTTAGGACTAATATGTACGAAAGATAGCAGAAACCATAAACCAAGAAAACTCCAAAAATGATGCATGTATAAGCTTATATTGTTCGATAGTAGGAAAGTGTCCCTTTTGCCACACTAATACATTCTCAGGGCAATTGTAGCAATATGTTATAAATTTGCAGAAAGGAAAAGAGCATATTAATGTATTCTATTAATTGGTATGCTGTAGAACAGTCATTTCAACCCATGAAAGGTTCCAACCATGCATGCTTTCCACTTTATTAACAAGGTTGCACACGATACATCATTTAAATTAATTTTTTTTTTATGTGCATTCTTTTGTTTTTATTTTTGTTGGTTCTAGACCTATACTTTTCCATTGATGGTGCTCCCTGCAGAATGAAAATGATCCCAAAAAATAGATTTTGTTTCTTTAAAAAGAGTTTATTTTCCATTTGCATTTTAAACTATTTTTTTCATCTTTGTGGTATGCTTTTATATTATTAGCGAAATTAATTACATGCAATAGAGAGCCTAAAGCATTACTCTTATTTTTGACATAATCTTTTCAACCACAAGGTAGTAAACGAGGCCTTTTTCATTTTTTTCATGGTTGCATCTAGAAATTGAAAGGACACGGTAACATAAGATATGGAAACTATGATTACTAGTAATACAGGTGTTGTAATGCACAACACCATTTATCACTCACTCTGATTAATGGAATTACTATTGATTGATCTGAGTATGAAGCCCATAAGTATCCATAGATAAAATTTGTGTTCATAAAGGTTAGATATGTCTATGATTACCATTACTGAGTTGTAACATGTACAAAAGGTGGTATAAGTGATATGTATAGGGTAAAATAATTACACCTAAGCTCTAAGATGAGCTACTTACAGCTTGTATCAATATGAAGTAATATGCAAATACTGATGATTACACTCTTCATATTATAACTAGTAATCAATACTAAGAAAATGACTGGAAATATAGATATCAGTGAATACAATAAGCTGAATATGACTTAGTACTACCACTTTCATCGTAGTATCCATGTCTCATAAGCTTCTTGATTTCCATTTCTTGTACGTTGTGTTTTACTTAAGCTGAGAATCATAATGGTATCATAGTAAGCTTCTATTGTTCAGACTATATAGCATCTCAAATATGGAGAAACAATCTTCCACCTTTCCCCTATTAGTGACTATTGATTTCATGGTAATTAGACTCCATCATAACTAGAGTAATTGAATACAAAGCTTGTACATGCTTATATTAAGCATACAATGATAAGGTCATGGGTTTGCTGTACTTCATCAACCTAGAATCTTAAGCTTATTCAGGTCAAGGACACTCATTCATAGTTATGTGAATGATTCGACTCATGGTCTAAACATGAAAGATTTTATTAGTAACCTTCCTTCCATATTAATTTCATAGGCTTATCTTCTCCTTGTAATCATTAACATGGAAGATGAGAATGTTACGTATATTATGGAGATACACTGGTTAGTTTGGTTACTTCATTGATGTGTATAAAAGTATGAGCTAATCTTGATTACTAATATAATTCCATTGTGAGTAGGTTGTATTAGAGCTATCCTTGACTCATGTTCATATAATACAGGCTATCATATACAACTATTAATGCAAATAAGGCATATATGGATACTAATTCAATATTATAACCGTAATGAATGGGTGTTTTACTATCAGCTAACACCAATTTGACCAATAGCATATGTCGATTAACCGTATGAGATATGAAAAACAATATCTAATTCAGGGGAATAGGTTGTGTGGGTACCTGCAATCGAGAAAGTGGACGAACAAGCTAAACGAGCACGTTGCTGCCACAAGGAGAGGCAGAGTAGAGAAAATTCTCAAACCTGAAAAAAATGCAAAAAAACAGAGATTATAAATAATGCAAAAATAAAAAATAAAAAATAAAAAAACATAAACATGCCACCAAACAAAGCGAAAAATGCACCTCCTAGTGTTCCGCAACAGAAAAAAAAAACCCTCTTGACATTCTCTAGTGGTCACTACCAAACACGCAAATAGAAAATCACACCAAACAGACAAATGGATAATCGTTCGAAAACTTCTTTGGGCCTCCGGGCTTCTATATTTATAAAAATGAAGTTCGACCGAAGTTTTTAAAAGTTCGGCCAAACTTTTAGTTCGGTTGAACTTTAATGCAAGTTTTTCTGCCTTCGGCCAAAAATCCACTTATCATTGTCGTCAACATAAATGGTTGAATAAGTTTGATTAACGGAAGAAAAATTTCAGGCGAATTAATTTCAAAATTTTGGTCGAACTTTTGAAAAGTTCGGCCGAACTTGTGGGAGATTGAAATTTTCGGGCGCGTTACTCATGAAAGTGTAACCCATCTTCATATATTCACCCATCACCTATAATGGTGGCAATGATTTAGTTTGGGGTTATGTTCAATGATATTGTGCACATGTTATTTGAACAAAAAGAGATGCACTATAGGTTATGTCTTTACCACTGTATGAGGACTTATAAATTGTATGGAAAAGATTAAAATATATTAACTTTTTCCAATAATGAGGTAGAATATATAGCTATCTCAAATTCATTCTAGAAGGAAATTTTGTTAAAGGGTCTATTAAGTGATTTTGGAGAAGTGCAAGGACAAGGTGAATGTATTCTAGGATATTCAAAGTGATGTCCATTGGATATAAATCTAACTTATCATAGCAAGACTAAGCATATTGCTATTAAATATGATTTTGTAAGTAAGGATATTTTTTGAGGTGGAATAACTCTTAAGAAAGTCTAAAAAATGTGCAAACATGTTTACAAAACTAATGATGTTGTTTGGATTCTCTTGGCTTGCAAAAAAAGGTAAAGAAAAAGCTTGGGTAAGGTATCACATAAAATGTTGTAAAAATCAAGTTTTTTAGATTTGTGACAACTAAAAGAGGTGAGATTTTTCAAATTTATTTGCTTCATGTAATAATGGTTATTCTTCATATAATTGTTTCAGCTATGTATTACATATCTATATATCATTGAGAGACATCAACATCTATAACTTTTGTAATGGTTGCTATGGCAAGATTATAAGCTTTGTCTTGAAATAATAAGAATATTTATAGCATGTCTTATGCATGTTTCCATGAAATATTGTGAAATTTTTTACATATCTTGCATAATGGTTTTTTGTTATTTTATTTCATCTTTTTCATTATTTTTTACAAATAATTTATATTACCGTGGAATCAAATATTTTCGACTCCCATTATTATATAAATATAAATAATTATAATATTAAGAGTCTTCTGAGTAATAGAAATTTCAGACAAAATTAGTATTTCCATGCATAAAAATCCACGACCCTAATTTGTCATCAACGTTTTTTTCTGGTTAAGCTCTAATTTTCATGTACAACAGCAACTACATAATTTACTCACTCTATTATCCGTGAGTAGCAAGGCCGGAAGGAATTTATGGACATCAATATTTAGATTTAGACATCATTTAAATAAAAGCACAAAATAGAGGATTAAATTTGGTCCATGGAACCTATATCGCATTGTCTGCATATAACAAGAACTATATCGATTCTGCTATTTCTATTCATTCAAGTTTTTCACATTGAAATGCAGTAAAATATATAAAATATGCAGAATAGTCATTGCTTGGAAAGAAAACCTACAAGTGATCCTTTATGCATTTGGATATCATCTTATTTACTTTTAACCGTCAAGAAGCAAAGGAGTTTTTATTAACGACCATTATATTGTTGTAGAATTTGAAATATTAAGTAACAAGAGTCGATTACTTGACTTTCTTATAAACTTGAAACTACAACTTACCAACACATGGGCATAGTACTAGCAACTGGCTGCAGATGCTTCTGAGCAGAGGAAGCAGTTGGTCAGTTCGATGACGCCCGGAGTTCCCCCAAACACTTCAGCGACTCCATCCATCCAGTCATTCAGTGACTGTTATAATCCATTCATATAACAGTTAACCATTGTATTTTCTTTCATATTGTTGGGATCGACAAAGTGTTTGAAGGAACTCGCGGCGTTGAGAACCAGTCGCAAGAGACGATTGCTCTACTGCGTTTTGACTTTGATTGATGAATAACAAGAGCCATGAGGAGCTTCTTAAATACTCTTCACCGCCACTGTTGTCGTCGAGGAATTTTAAGAACGTATGGTTCCTGGAAACGCGAAACTATACATACGATAATTCATGCACTTGGACAAAATTTGATTTCCTTTGCCACATTCAATGAACGAGCCTGGGCCGTTACGAATCATTCATTCCTGATCTCTCCAGGCTTAAACGTCCCTGTTTAAATGTCCCTACTACCCATGACCCACTATGTGATTCATGGAGGCATGGAATATATTCGAAACCCAATGGCATATCTAAAAAGGAAAATTCTACAAAGCGCAAGAATGGTTGGGTGGTTCAAACTGCTTTGAATCTCATCTTAAAAAAAAATTGGTTGGGTGGTTCAAACTACTTTGAATCATATCTTAAAAAAATCCAGTAGCAATATTTGAATTATGTTTTTATGGTGAAAATGGATTAGTACCATCAAAAACTTCTAAAACCTAAAATCTTGAAATTTAAAAAATAAAAAGTAAAATAAATAAATAAATATTGAAATGTAATCCAAAAAAACTGCTAAAACCTAAAATCTTCAAACTTAACAACTCCAATCTAGATTTTATAAAAATCTTTCTAAATTTCCATAATTTTGAAAATGAAAAGACAAGCTAATTAAAGCATGGCTCAACTAAAAAACTTTAAAAATATATATTACTGATAATCAAATTAAACCTCTATTAAAAATTATTATCACCGCATAAAAACAACATTAAGATATATTTTTCTACATGTCTACTAATATTTTAAAATTAATTAATTTATTTTACATTAATTAAATTTGTTTGCATATAATTTAAACTTATTACTATAGGAACAAATAATTTTGCTACATATTTTGAATAAAAATACTTTTAAGTGGTGCACGATTGGAAGTTTGGCATAAAAACAGATCCTATTAGCTAGCTCATTCCAAATAAACAAATAATTATTATTTTTATATATAGTTTCTTGGCCTTCACGGTGAATTTATAGTGATGAAACCTTAGAGTTTATATTGATTGCACATTTTGACATCCTAACAGGTATTGAGCTACATGCACAACAACATAATATAATTTTTGAAGTGAACTTATAATAATCAGCAAGTATATAAACACTATGACATATATGAACGGAATAGAAAATATTATTTGTAATATTGTATGTATTTTGTGGCGTAGTATACTCTACGGAGAATTTATACTTATCATTTTCCTATATTGTAATGACATTGTGACTTGATTAATTTTGATGTGATTAGCATTATGCCTCGATCATTTGATTAACATTTTGATGGGTAGAGTTTTTAAAATTTGTTTGTGATTTTTTGGTTTTTTTTTAAGTATTATGAGATGGTTATGTTTTTTTTTTTAATCAAATTTTTTAATTTTTAAAATTGTTTTCAATGGGATGTTAACATTTTGATGGGTAAGGGTTTTTATAATTTATATTGATTTTTTGATTTTATAAAAGTATTATGAGATAGTTATGTTTTTTTAATATGATATTCTTTATTTTTTAAGTTTTTTTAAAAGGATCTTAGGATATTTAGACATTTAGGAGTTAGTTAAGTTTAATCTGATCATTTATTAAGTAAAAATCTATTTCTTAGTATGTTTTTTTAGTATGCATTAGTTGCATTGTAATTAATGTGTTAAATTTATATCTAAAACATATCATGATGGTTAGATTATAATAAAACTAAAGTATACCAAAAAAACACACTAAGAAATACGCTTTACTTAATGGACACGTTACACGAAGCTGAACCTAACTAGCTCCTATTTGTCTAAATATCTTAGCATCTCCCTTTAAGAACAATTTCAAATAATATTTTAGAGAGAGGACACAATAAGTGATGGACGCATGAATTAGAGTCTACACTATACAAAAAAATCTTCTTGATCAATAAGGTTTTCTAGTTGTCTTTACAATGATTAATTTTATATTTTTAGGATTGTATCTATGATTATTAGAGTTTATGATTAAGAATAGGATTAAACCTTCTTGAATGCTACAATTTTTTTCGTTGTCACTTTAATGATCAATCCTATCCTTGAATATACTCCAAACCCTAATGGTGAGGTGTAAGCTACCACGAAAAATTTTGTTTCATAACGACACTTTCATAGAGTATTTAAAAAAACTCAAAAAATTAAAAAAAACATATTATTGGTAATCACATCAAAAGATCTATCAAAGGTTATTAATAATTACTCTAAAACAAAATTAAGATATATTTTCCTACATCTCCACTAATATTTTAAAATTAAATAATATATATTACATCAATTAAAATTACTACCATATAAAAAAATAAGCACTAATATTTTAAAATCAAATAATATATATTACATCAATTAAGTATATTACCCGATAAACATATAAGCTTTCAAACTTATTAGTATAGAAACAAATAAATTTTGCTACATATTTTTAATAAAAATAATTTGAAGTGGTGATGATTGGAAGTTTGGTATAAAAACAGATCCTATCATCTAGCTTATTCCAAATAAACAATTAATTATTATTTTTAATTATGGTTGATTTTATTTCACGGTGAATTTATAGTGATCAAACCGTAGAGTTTAGAGTTTATATTGATTGCACATTTTGGCATCCTAATAGGCATGGAGTTCCATGCACAACAACATAATATAATTTCAGAGAACTTATAATAATCAGCAAGTATATAAACTCTATGACATATATGAACTGAACCAAGAATATTGTTTGTAATATTATATTTACTTTGTGGCATAGTATATTCTATGGAGAATTTATACTTGTCATTTTCCAATATTGTAATGACATTTTGACTTGATTAATTTTGATGTGATCAAATCATTTGATTAACATTTTGATGATTAGCGTTATTTATAAATTTGTGATTTTTTGGTTTTATATAAGTATTATAGGATGGTTATGTTTTTTTTATGAAATTATTTAATTTTTTTAAAGTTATTTTTAAGGCGATGCTAAGATATTTAGACATTTAGAAGTTAGTTAAGTTAAATTTGGTCGTCTATTAGGTAAAAGTCTGTTACTTAGTGTGTTTTTTTAGTAATATTATACTTAACTAGTTCCTAGGTGTTTAAATATCTTAACATCCCCCCTCAAGAACAATTTTAGATAGGATTTTACAGAGGTGACACAATAGGTGAAGGAAGCATGAATTACAACCTATAGTTTGTGGCAAATCTTCTTTATCACTAAGGTTTTCTAGTTTTCTCTACAATGATTAATTTTATGTTTTTAGTGTTGTTTCTATGGACATTTTATTAGGCGTTGTGATTAAGGATAGTATTAAATATCCTTGAATGCTACAATTTTTTGGTTGTCACTTCAATGATCATTCCTATGTTTTTAGGGTCATTTATATGGATATTTTATTATAACTTGTCAATGGCAATAGAATTATACTTTTGAATCCATAACTTAGTTGCATAATTTTCACTTCTTATTTATTTTACGAGTTAAGCTCTTCACCACATATGCGAAATTAAAAACTTTTCAAGGAGGGCCTAGAAAATTTACCTTAGATAGTCTTTATGAATATATAAAATCATTAGATAAGGAGAGAAGAAAAAAAAATTGAAACTTTGAATAGACTTAGAAGCAGTGGTTGACGATAATTTTATATTGTTAGAAGACAAGATAGATAGTATAATATTAGGGCTTCATCCGGATTGGATCATTATATTTATTTTAGTCCATATCAGTGCATGTAGTGTCGAAAATGTGGAGGAATCATCTCACCGGACCATTTTTACCGATAGGACCGAGTTTGGCAAAACAGGGTCTAAAACCTTCCAAAATAATTTTCAGGCATAAAATGATGCTTTTGGGGGGTAAAAATTTCCTGACTTAGCCCAACACATTTTCATTATATTATAAACTTAGAGAGCTTTCCAACGGTGCAAGAAGTGTGTCAATCAGAGTCAGTATGCAATATTTATGCCACTTAGAAGTTGACCTTCCTGTTTTCACACCAATAGTTAATGGAAAAGAGGCTAGCCTCATGTTTGTGATGCATAATACTCTAAAAGAGTCTATATTTTATCTCTAGTTAAGATTTGATGTATTCAAAATTAACAACTTCTAGGCTATCGGGCTATGTTATAACTGGACCACTAGGAGGAAGCAGAATTCCATTCTTTTGAGAGAATTTTGTTCCATATTTGAGAAAAGATAGCGAGGATAGATAGGAGGTAGAGCAAAGAGAGAGGAACCTTTATATCAGTGATGATTGTACACATGATACACATTTTGTACATCATTGTTTTGATAATATTTATGACTCATTGAAACATCGTGGAATAAAATTCAATGAACATTGGATATGGTCAGATGGATCTGCAGGTCAATTCAAAGCTTCATGATCATTCTTTTGGTTGTGTCATCTTCATATGAAAACCCGCATTAAACATTGTTGGAATTTCTTTGAGATTTGTCATGGAAAAGGAGAACATGATGGTGCAAGGGCATGTATAAAATGAGAACTTCGAATATATCAAATGGACCACTCTTCACACTGACTTGTCTCAGCTGAACAATTTGTTCAATGGTACATCACTACATTAAGCCATGAGAATAACCAG